>JAMGYZ010000012.1:1200000-1824661 GCA_024713785.1 Morchella sp. 2018-W45
GCTGCAACCCAACCCAATACCTAAGGTCTCTTACTTAGTGCACTCTTTGGGCATTGGATATTTCCCGGGCCTAATAAGTATATGGCGGTAAGTCATAAGTTTTGGAATTAGTGATTTTCTGTATGTCCCTGGGGGTACGTCCCCAAAGTGATGCAACGGCGA
The DNA here is from genome assembly GCA_024713785.1 of Morchella sp. 2018-W45. Taxonomy (NCBI): domain Eukaryota; kingdom Fungi; phylum Ascomycota; class Pezizomycetes; order Pezizales; family Morchellaceae; genus Morchella; species Morchella sp. 2018-W45. Next base: position 1,200,163 of record JAMGYZ010000012.1, read on the forward strand.
CAAAGGACCAGAGTTTCGCAGCTACTGGCCACCTTGTGAGATACGTGTGGTTTATATAGATCGAATGGCGTGCATCAGACAGAGCTAATATATAGTACCTAGAAACAAAAATGGGAAGATTAACTGGGGCCACCTTTGATGGTAGTGGTGACACTAGTGTATTGAGCCCGTTGCAATATAGTACCGGTACTGTAGTTAGTGCTACTATCTGATCAAACAATTGAACCGCTAAAATACTGTTTAAATTAAACAGCCTTAGATAACATAAAACTATCTAAATTAAACAGCTATAGAATAAATAAAACTGTTTTAATTAAACTGCTTAAATTGCAGTCGTAAAATGCTTAAATCAAGAGGCCATATAGGTACAAAACTGCGTAAGTAAAACATTTAATGGAAACAGTTTTACTGCTTTATTTAAACAACTTATCTTAAACAGTTTTATTGTTTTATTTAAACAACTTATCTAAACAGTTCGGCTATTTAACATAAATAGTTTTTTAACTACCGTCTATATAGTAATTAAATTTATAATTTAAACAGTTAATTAAGCAGTTCAACTGTTTAAACCATTAAACAGTTCAACTATTTAGACTTAAACATTAACAGTCAGGTATGTACCTCGGACCGGTGATCACCTTAAAGACCCCGGGGTACATGTAGCATATAGAGAGAGAGAGAGTAGCATGCATAAAGACTGAAATTCAGTGCTTATACCACCGGCAGTAAAATTACTTTTGACATATTTACCGCCCATTAGACATGTAAGTATGTAATTTACAGGCAGCCCAGAAGCGCAGTATTTGGTATGGTTATATGGTACAACACGTATCCGTCTTTGGTACTCCGGTATTATAGGTATATGTACTTAAGTAGCTACTACAATTTATGTGCAAGAACAGCTAGCGTGCATGTAGTTACATATGTATTTTTCCACCAAGATTATTTATAGGACGGGTGACCTCTAAACTTTCTCGGAGTCATCGCTGCGCTCCCCCTAGGATAAACTCTAGCTAATGCACAAATCTAAAGTCTAATCTCTTCATACCCTCATCTTTTGTGGTTGCGATATACTCAGTCTGTTCACCCCTTGACATTGCCTCCCAAACTCTTGCACGTCTTGCATTTCGTTTGATATAGTAGCCTTTGACGATCCAAAACAGTACAATATTGACACAACATATGCCGAGAAGGGTCTTATTTCCTCTGCGGTCTATTCTATTATTAGTGGTGTACATATGGATAACATAAAGGGGGGACCTACATAGTGGCTTATCATCATCTCTATATATATTAGTTGCAACGATATTTCCTGCCTGTACAAACCTAGTTATGAAATCTCATCAGCATATATGAATAGCAGCTCTAGCTATAGAGGTGATAACAAACATATTATACAAAGCGGCGCTGACAGCTCTCGTGCGTACAGTGTTTGAGTTTCTTGAGTTCCTAAGATTTAAGGGTTGGTGTCAACACTATGATAATAACTAAGTACCGATCCGGGAAGAACATACCAGGCAACCAGGATAGCATGGCAGTATGGGTACGAAAGTAGCCCCGTTAATAAAGCATATCGAACCCATGGGCTAGCATCATCAGGCAGGGCCACAAGTGCAACCAACCATGGCAATATCCATATATTGCTGATCGACGATATCAAGCTTCGTTCATCTACCCACTCACTTACTTTTGAGATTATCAAGAGCTATCACCCCATTGGAGAAATTAGTGAATATTTATAACAAGGACTGGGGATGGTAGCGCCCACGTTAATCATGAATAAGAATTGGCTTGGAATGGTCAGGAGATTTGACTCAAACACAGAAAATCCGAGGTTGCGTAAGGTTAAGGACAAGTATGTCCCAGGCGGCTGTGGGGGAATATAGATCATAAAGCCAAGCTATTCATATATTAGTTAACACGAATACTATGCGTATAATTCTCAGTTACTCACAATGTACATCGGCCATAGGTCATAATCCTTGAGCGACTTAAAAAGTCCGAGAGGACCAACTGCCTGCCTATTATGCATGTCGCCTAAATTTGCACGTTAGTATGGGCCAAAATATTGACAAAATCCAATTACAAACCCTTAGATGGATCGTCGCGCAAAAGCCGATTCACCAATATAAGTTCCTCCTTTTCGGAGAACCAGCCATCTTTACCTCTAGCCCAGTTTGCCGTTTGTGTAGGCCCTAACCCATTGAGACTTATATTAGCTATATAAATATCATCCAATATTATTAAATGGAAATATATACCTGGCGGCATCAACATCCAACTCGCAAACCCAATGATAAACGTAACAGTCCCTTCGATCAAGAATCTGAAGATTATGGTCAATTCCATTTATTCACAAAGGTAAAGGCTTCAAGCTCCTTACAGCCATTGCCAGCCACCCCATCCGCGAATCCCGCGCATCTTAAGAATGCCCGCGGCTAGGAATGAGCCAACGATATTACACGTACTGATAGCTGTCCAAAACCATGATAACCGAATTGGCCTACGAAACGTCAGCAAAATTTCCTGGGAGGGCACTTTATCAATTGCAAACTAACAGCTCTTTGGATTTCTGTCTCGAGAAATGCGTAATTAGTAAAAACAGTTCCTAGCACGCACGGAGAAGGTAAAGTATTTACATAGAAATAAGTCATATATAAGACAGTATCCCTGCGTAAAAATATTAGCAACCTCCTCTAGTGCTTTAGATTACTAGGTAACTTACGGAATAAATCCCCCCATGAAAAGACCAAGGAGAGCTCGAACTACAAAATATCCTGTTTTTGAAGAAAGCCCGGCTTGGGAAGCACTGACCAAGGACCAACAAACGATGATAAATGGAATCCATCTGTACGAGTGTAAGTACTACCCAATACATGCCATGGCTAGCCAGGGAAATACCTATCGGGTCCTACTTTCTTGCTGACTGACTGGTGTTAGGATCGCGATAGTTATTAGTAGCGGTGTAGGAAACTTACTAAGACCACTGGGAAGTTCTGCTGATAGAAAGCATACAAGGAATATCTATGGGTACATCACGTTAGATAGCCTATAGGGTAACAGGGTTAAGATTGGCTTACAGTTTGTCCATAGTTGAAATCGTTAGTATCCATATTAAGATCATCGAGCTTTGGTTTATAATTAGCTGTTCTCATCGATCTAGGAAGTCTTCATTCTCGAGGGGTATAATTACCAAATTGTCGCTAATAGCACGATTTATATTTCTGCGGTTCAAGTCTAGGGCGCAAAACATTATCTGGTGGCAAACGTTAATGGTTTTCAATTGCAAAATTGACTGATTCGCCATTACCCAAGTCCATAGCATGATCCTCCAATCAATCTAGAACATATTGTAAATCCGGTTTAGTATGTATATGCATAATATGGGAGTACAGATGACAAATAGTAATATAGGGTTACCTTTCGAAGGAGTTGTTTTTCCTCCTTGGCGGTCCATTTAAAAGAGGGATCAAAACGATGTCTTCCCTCATATTTCGCATTCTCATAAACACCTTTCCAATATGTGGCGACTTTCTCATCTTCGAAGATATGGCCCCCCTGTGAACCATAGTCGCCCTCTACCAGTCCGCTCTCATTGCTCGTATCGTCAAAGCTGGAGCCTGTTGACCCATCGATGCGTTGCTTTTCACTCACGTCGAAAGCTGGCGTGTGAGATGAGGGCGCCTTGGAGCTGGACTTGTCTGTACTCATGATTGCTCTTTACAAAGACCAAATAAAATGATAGCTGTAGGTTAAACAAGATCCTCATAGAACAGCTTCTCAGCTTTGGAATCGGTCTCAGCAACGCCCTCGGGGCAGCAAGAGTATAAATATTCACATTGATCTTGCTACTATTGCAATCAAATTTTTTTAGTTCCTGGTTCTCAGTATTCAAGCCTAAGGGGGTAGCCCTCCCATCGCAAACCCTACACTATTATCTCTGAAATTCCGTCATTGACCAGTATTAGTCTGTTTCCAGCGAAAGTTTCCCGCCTTATCAACAGCAACAACATACACAGATAGTAGATTGAAGGCTCTCCCTCCATATTCTGCAAGATCTTTGCATTGACTGGATGGTGTCATCAAGCAGTTGTATGGTGATGCGGTTCCTTGGGGAAGGTGCAAAATCTGCGGGCCGCTAGTGCAGGGATCTGGTTGGCGTGATTTGTAGTGAAATCACGAAAGTCGCTGTCGATATATACGTATAGCTATAAATTGCTATAATCAATAAGGCAACTATTAAAACAAGTGGGGCACTCTCGGTAATCATTCCGGACCACAATCCTATCTGGGGGGCCGATTGAGGTATCGATCGATAGAGCTAACTATATAAATTACGTGATTTGGCCAGAAATCCGGGCACCAGAAAATCCAAAAAATCCTATTATTTGAAAGGAGATAACATGCTAAGTTATTCGAAGGGATATTAATCTGCAGCTACTTAGTAGACCACGCTGTGCACCTGTAGCAAGCATCTTATCTAATTAACCAAAATCTACCGCCTTGGTGATGCAGGTTGATAAGATTATCACTAAAGTGCTACAAAATAGACCGCATAGATGATAAGATACTCGGAAGAGGGCATTCTCGGCGCAGGTACACATATGTGGTCTACATAGTGTGGATACAGGCAGATATCACATGTACACCCGCGTGGGAAAACTGAAGAAACCGCAAATTAGTATTCAACAACCATGCCCTATGAAAAGTCCAGCAAGTAAAGAGAGGTTACTAGTCTGAATGGGGGGATCGAGATTATTGAAGATCTTTGATTCCCATAGGTAGGAATAAGTGGGGGAGGCCATATTAGAATAAAATACCAAAGAGAATGGTGGCAGTAGTAAATTATAAAGAACAATTAATTATAAGAGGAGCCATACAAGGTGGTAAATGCACTTTAGAAGCTATGCTATCTAACTACTAGTCTCTCTTTATTATTTTGTATTTAAAGTACTTCTCGTTATTTTTTCTTTTCACCTTTTTGTCATGTCCAGGCGTTTTTTCTCACGCGGCGGTACTTGGCATCATGGCTACATGTACGTATATATACATGTATATATATATATATATATATACCTATGTATGTAAGTCTTTTAATATCAACGAAGTAGATTCACGAAGACTGCTATAGAGCATTTCGATCCATGCATGTAGTACGTAGTACTGTGTACTCTGAGAAGCCTTACCCTGCCTCCGGTGAAGTGGGAGGAAAGGTTTTGCCATATAGCCTACTCGATCAATACTCTGAGATGCCAAGTCTTATTCCTTCATGTTTTATCACTCGATTGATACCAACCTTAGCTGTAAACCAAATTCAATAGTATCTCACTAGGTTTTACTAGGCCCCTCCCTTAACGATTGAAAACAATGGTTGAAGAGATAGCAGGTATTAGTCTTTGGATAACGAGAGGGTCACGTCGATGTTATTAACTATACTAGCGGAGAGAATTCTTCGTTACTAATATAATACCGACGTTAATTGCGAACTAACTAAGTATATATGTCTTAACAGGAAGAATTGTAAGTCAAAATATGATATTGAAAGCGGACCCACACAAGCACGCATAAAATACTATAGAAATCTAAGTCTCAAACTACACATACAACTAAGGACATATGTATCTACTGGACCATAGAAACTCACTCGATTTTCACCATCAGGGATTAACCAGACTTGGCTAAAGGCAAGAAAACCATCCTGAAACACCATAAAGTTTCTTAGGGCTCTGAACTCACCTAACCCTCTTTTAATGAAACTCTTAACTTTACACCATTTAGAGGATGCACCACAACAAACCGTAAGATGGACAAATAGTGGAGCAGATAAAATACAGCTCGATCATGACCGCCACACTTTTTTCTCTATCGTATAGTTACCTATCTACCTATCTGTTCCGTAGGTAGAGCTAGAGAGGAACAGGCCAAATATGGGAAGTGCATGCCATGAACCAACCCGCAAAAAGCCGGGGCGGCAACGCCGGCCAGCATCGTGAAGCTGCCTGTGGCGAATTCTCTTCCGTCGCGCGGGGTCAGATGTGCCTTGAGACTTCTGCTAGTGAGTACTTAATCAATTTCCTCCTCTCCCCCTGATTTTACCCTTTTACCCTTTTACTGACTCTTTCAGTTCCAAGAAGTTTGTCATTTTCTCAACTTTATTTTCTTTAATACTAAGGTTCCCTTTGATTCATTTCTTTACTCCTTACATCGACCAAAATGACTACCGAATCCCCTTTCGTGATCCTTGATGTCCCTAATAAGGGCCAATCTATGTTCGCCGTACGGTTTATTCCCGCCGGCACCTCACTCTTCGAAGAACCGCCAATAATCACCGTCCAAGACGCGGAAGCAACTGCAAAGATCCTATCGCTAAACCATGCATTCTCGCAACTATCAGCAGAGCAAAAAACTGCCTACCTGAGTCTATGTAACTCCCAGCCAGCTCCCGATACAGTTCTCACGGAGGATATTGCGGTTCTTGGCATATGGAAAACGAATACTTTCGTCCTTGATGACCAAGGCGTGATAAATGGAATTTTCCAGATCTCCAGTCGCCTGAACCATTCCTGCCTGGGAGGAGAGAATGCTCACTGGGAGTGGAGCGAGGAGGAAAGAATGATGAGATTTTGGACTGACAATGATATTGAGGTGGGCAAGAAACTTTTGCTCGATAATTGGTGCTTTTGAAAGATTATTACTGGAGTGTGCTTGCGGTGATGCAAGAGCGTCTGGATGGAAACTAACAGGAGTCATGAAAAAGGTCGGTGAAGAAATTACACATTGCTATAGACCAGACTGGAGGATGGGTACAAAAAACAGGAGGGAGGCCCTGTTGGAGAACTACGGTTTCTGGTGTACGTGCAAGATTTGCGAAGGCCCTGAGGAAGATTGATCGATCAACATGTTTCTCGTTTACAATGGTAAGCCGTGATAGTGTGTGCAGTCTGCCTTCTTAATCCTGAATTCTCAGTATTAGCTACTTTAGTACTTTGAATGTGCTAACACCTATTTAAGTAACTTATATCCAACAGCATAGAATAGACTATATTACTTAATTCGTTGAAGTATATAACTTCCCATTTGTAAATGCATGTAGGTTCGACGTTCATTTCGAGCATGGTTAAGACGTCCCTTACAGTAATTACATGTACTGTACTATATAGAGTTACTATATTTATCAGTCATTTACAGCTTATGCCCATATATGGTACAGGTTAGAATGATACCGTTCAGTCCCGATCAAGCATCATTTTAAAACTAGATGAAAGTATAAAAGATTAAATAAGCTGTATTTTAATTCTAGGGGAGTCTGGATACGATTACTGATGTAAACAAAAAAAAAATTCTAGGGGAGTGAGTATAAGTGAAGCTTCAAAACGTTAGCTTAACCCAATGCCCCCCACTCATCAAACCACTACATGCTTATTGTGATCACAAATAGATTTTTTTCATTGTATTTCCCTTTTCCTTGTAGCCTCGAGCATATTCATACCATTATTGGCCGAATGCATCACTTAATATAAAATTGATTCTCTCTTTGTTCGCAGGGACAGTTAGTTTCACGTACGTCACTCGCATCAAAAGATACATAGATACGATTTACATGGATGTAAATTTAAATGTGGTAGTTCTCTTTATAAATTGCTGTATATTTCTGGGTGCAATAGCTATAGCTGTAAGATCTACATACATCTCATTCCCGTAAGTGATAAAAACTGCCCCTAACAAAATATAAAAGTTTAATATATAAAAAGAAGCACATATTATTTAACACAAGCCCTTTGGATTTCCACCCTCATTAACCGCCTTATTTTCTATCATTTTCATAAATAAACATAAACCTTTACCAAACCCGAAACCCACGCGATCGGGACCTATGAAGAAGTGACTATGGGGACAGTAACATTCAAGGCGCCCAGAGGGGCTGTAAGCCAAGGAATATTAACACCACCAACTTCCGTTCCGTTGCCCGCCACATTCACTGCAGCGTTACCGGTCACAATAACTCCAATAAGTGACCTCATGGCCTCCTCAGTAAAGTTGGCTCTGAAATCATACTGGCGATCACCGGGTGAAATTGTGAGGTTAGGAATCACACCGGAGCCGAGTGCCTGACCGTTGAGTGATAGTAAAATGTGCACGTTCCCCTAATGCAATTTATTAGTTTGAGTTTCTAGATGAAAGTATTAAGATAGTTACCATCTCAATTGTTGCAACTGTCGGGTTAGGAATAAACACCCTCCCGCCGAGGTTGGCATCAGAGTCGTTGCTGATGATGCTGTAGCTTTGGATCTCCATTCCCTCGAGCTTGTTAAAACCTATTGTCAAAGAATAAGCTAGTCGTCGATCTCACTTGTACACCAGGATTGGCAAACCTTTCATCTCAACGACCTCATTGTAGTTAACCTTGGTGTGAAGCTTCCCTACGTGAATTGTAGTTCGTCCTTTGATATCAAATTCCAACTCCCTACTACTAAGTAACGCCCCAGCAAACCCTCCAAACTGAGTCATATTGGCAATCTCAGTGTGTACATTCTGGACGATAACTGGGATGTCACCACCACCACTGATCGCAGGCAGCGGAAGCGAGACGAAGGGGTCCTCTTGGTCCGGAAGGTAGAATCTGACTTCCATAGGATCCAATTTAGCATGACTTGCGATCCCAGATGCCCCTGATATGGTTGAATTGATCGATAGCGAGAATGAAGTGGGGGTAGGGTCCCGGATCTCCATGCTGTGGAGAGTAAGATATGTTTTGTCAAGTTCCTTTTGAGCAACAGCTGGGAGGATGGCGTAAACACTATTTGATAGATTAGTGAAATACCAATCTAAAGTAGATATAGTCTGAAGGGGTATTCACATAATTATCATGATGACCAAAACAAACAAGCAAAAGGCTATCAAATAGATCCACCAACGCTGCCTGCAGTGCCTGGCAAACTTGCCTCTGCTCTGTACAGGTGCGGCCTCGACATGCTCACCACTGGTACCTTTGTTCGAAATGGTATCCATGTTCCAAGAGTCAGTCCCGAAAAGGGTGTGTATTGTTGTGAAGAGGACGAGATGTAGGTTAGCTGTGCAATACTTCGCTTCTCCCTTGCCCTGTACATTCCGGGGAAGGGAGCTTGATAAATAGACATTTGGACAGCATTTAAGGTGGGGTACACAGAACTTTAGCTAGCTGGTATTGGCATTATGTGGGTGACTGGCCATCTTTACATTTAATATTTATTTGACCTTGGGGGCATTCCCAGAGGAGAAAATACCAATACACTACTCAACAAATAGCAGCTATATGACCCCAGTCTTATTCCTGTTCCACTAAACTCTATACACTTTACAGTTCAATCTCTCAAAATTCGGCATCACATGTTGTCTAAAGGGATAGGTAGGTGTTGTTCGAAAGAATAATACGAGGGGTGATCTGCACACGAGAAGAGACTTTGTGCAGTTCCAAGCTTCCCATGCATGTGAACATTGGATATAACTTGATATTGGGTGTTGCACAAATACAAACAAACAAGAACCGAACCAAAGGTAGAAAATAATTAACGCTGCAGGCTGTGGGTAGTTTCAGATTGGATCCATATGACCGGAAAATTGTCTTGCTTTTTTTAATAACCCACTCGGATGCCACGGGTCCTCTTACAGTTTATCATTAATTGGCCAATCATCCTCGGTCATTTCTCCATTTGCGATCTCTCCGAATCGAAGGAGACGACAGAATAAGCCAAGAAGCTGGTACCTGGTGTTGTTTCGGGTACCTAGCTAAGGGGATTTTAATGCCAAAGGGGCTCGGGGCCTTATCCTGAGCTGAACTGCAAGCTCATCAGTGATTGGTATTTTAGCTGTCACAGCTTGAGACCTTAAATTTGCCTCCCAACCCCGCCTGCATCCAACCGGACATTCCCCACTTCCATACACTTTTTTAACAATGATTTCAAATCTCTACAGTATCCATGGGGGTGGCGAACGATCATTCTGGGGAATATCTGGTCTTTGGAATTCTTGGTGTTGTAAAAAGGGGGCCTTGGCAATCGCTACATTCGTCACATGTATTCTACTAGCCTCGGCCTAAGATGGTAAGCGACTTTTTCCCCACGGGGTTGCCGTCGCCAAGATTGCTTGTCCTGTCAAGCGAACGAAAATCTACATACATGTACATATTACCTATTTGCTTAGTTGCGTTAGGTCGAGAAAGTGGATAACCCTTAACTTCATCTTTTAGGAACTTATAGCGGGGCTAGTAGGATCGAATAAAACACCTCATGAAAGTTACAGGCGCGTCTGAGCCCCAAATGGGCAGGTCGGAACGGATAAAAAAATTCGCTGGCGCCGGCCGAGTGATGGGTCATGTACCCTAACCATGTAGATCTCAGGTTCTCCGATTGGACGCAGTTCATCGTTTGCCAGCTTGTTAATGTTGGGGTCATTATCGCCTGAAGATACCAGGGACAAATTAGGATAGAAAAGGCTCTTCAATTGAGCACATAGTCTTTTCCGGGGATCGAGACTATCCGCAAATGAATGTTGTCTCCGTGTAAAATAGGACTCCTTGTGTCCCAGAAAGTGAAAGCTTAACGCTTTTGAGCGGCGTCTCGAAGTCGGCGTGTTTATCCAAAATACAATAGTTCTGTTTATCCATAGCATGACAGTACTATATGATGATCATATTCATCCGCCATCCTATGGGTGATCCATTCTTTGGTAACGGCTAGGTTCACTGTGACCTTAGAATGTATGTAGCTGTTTTAAGATGCCTCGAGAATCTGTGACATCACAGCTTTGAAATTCCAAGAGTTATTCAGTAGGCCTAGAGAAGTAAATCGCACCGGGAACTACACGACGTTTATCTATTAGAATAAACGACGGCATTAGCTTGAGGGTTGAAACGGGAGAAGGGGCCGCTTACAACATTATAAACATGTTCGACCGCAGCATGCTCTTTACAATTGTCGACTGATGTAGTTGAAAGGACAAATTAAAGATATCGTCCAGTTACATCCCAAAGAGTCTGAGACTGATAATGACGGCTAGGGGAGGGGATCCTTTGGGTCAAAAAGCCTCGCCCCTCGTTAATAAAGATAGAAAAATCCGGAAGCTCTGGGTTTATATGTAGGTGTAGGTGGTGTATTGGCGCATGACGTTGTCGTTGCACGGGCACTTATGGCGATCCCTCAAAGCCCCGTGCAGCTAACCTTCCGAACTTCAACCCCTCTTGGCCACCGGATTATAAATTGACCGTTAAACTACGCAGGATGACCCATTGGTTCCTATACACAAAATCTCCCGATAAACTCATGAGAGCCCTATCCGGTGGAGGTACAGTCAAATATATATATCTCATCCTGCCGAGTTTGCGAGGGCTCGGCATCCATTTATGGAGGCTCTATATACATACGTGCTCAAACAACTTTGTACAAATCATGCCAATATGGCCCTTCTAAGGGAAGCCCCTAGATTTGGAGAGGAAATGTGCTATATAGCTTATGCATACCAAAAACGGATCATACCATTAGGAAAGGATCGCGCGGTCTGCGTAACTTTACGGGCAATACGTCGGAGCCGGAGAGGGATCAAGCAAGGGAATCAGCAAATAAATCAACCGATTAGGCGAGGAACATAGATCATGTATGTCGGTGATTCTAGGCGTGATCTTTTGCCGCCCGTCAGGATATGAGCTCTGATAGAAAAAACCCACTATTGGTGTAAATTATCTTGACTAGACCATATCACAATCACCTGGAACCTCGTCCCGGAAAGATACCAAGATATACAATTAGTGCACCTTCAACCACCCCATCCAGGGTCGCGGGGGTTATTTGTGTATTTTCTACTTACTATGGCTTAGGCCCGCTTCCAGCACTTCCTAGGTGAATATCAAGCGGTCCGTAGGGGAACAAGCTTTATATACTTCCTGAGTACGTATATATAATAATTACTACCATATGAACCCATAATCCTGCCCCATAATCCTACTCAAGATATCAAACTAAGAGCCTTAAGCCGCCTCATACGAGCAATAAAATCAAAAGCCAACAAACAAGAGGCCAGGCTCAAGGCTATATATATATTACAATCAATCTTTTCGGTCATAGAATATCACTCGGGGCAAGGCTCCATTGGCTGACTATGATGTAAGGGACTTTCTTATGCGTCTCCTACTTATGCGTGAGATACAACCACAAAGATCAAGTCTAGGGGGTATATAAAATACGTATAATTAATAGTATACTATGCTGTCATACGTATACAATAACTGCGCCCACAGATTGATTGTCACGCGTAACTGCCTATCTCTAATATATGACTACATAAGTTTTGGTCAGATTACCCGTACGATCATATCCCGCTCGAATCACCAGACTCTTTTCTGAATGTACTATTGATAAAAATTACCATTGCCCTATAATCAGGATCTTTAGCGTGGCATCGCCCCTCTCCTAGTACAGTCTAATTGTCTATAAATCGAACAGATAACAAGCATGCATGGAGCTCTCATATACATTCATAGATGACGATATCGGATTTTAAAACTACAAACAGGCACTTTATTATTGGTACGCATGAGTACCCAAATCAACGATTAATTGTACACATGATATCGAGACCGGGTACATGAGTTAAGTTTCTCGATCAGCTGCAGGTTCGGGAAACAGTTCTCTTTAAGCGAAATTTACACAGCATGTTCCGGTATCCATATCTACTGCAAGATATCTACTATGCCCTTGAAACCTTCTTTGTAATTTAGATAACGGGACCACTTAACCTCAGACTTTATCTAAGGTTCGCACTACTTCGTTTCAGTTGACGTGTTATTCAATTTTATCTGAGGTCTAGGTTCTCTGGCGCCTTGTGTATGTAGTACGTTACTCTAGGCCTTCTAGCATATGGTGAGTATGTACGTGTTTCCCAAACCGTAAATGTCAGCACAATGACGAGTTACATGTATGCATGACAGTATAGGGGGGAGTCTTTATCCTGTGTTAATCCCTAACGGCCTACTTCTTGGCTTCATAAACCTTTCGTATGTAATTGCTGATAAGGAACCCGCGTAAACAAATGTTTCGGGGGCCTGGGAGTGATATTTCATGACTCGACCTTCACCAATATCCTCGGCTAGCTGCATGTACCCACTTGGTTAGATGTGTGCATGTTCTAGACTGCTACTCTAGAGTACATGTACCTTATACATGTACAGAGTCTGGTAGAATTATTGCGAAAGTCGACACTAAAAGAGTGGGTTAATTTCTTGGTCCGTGCTCACAGCAAAAGTCCTTTCAAGAGCCAATGGGACTATCGGGTCACGGAAAACCCACTTTCACAATAATTCTACCAGACTCTGTATATACCTCGGCCTCACAGAGCGAGGCTTTCGCGTGTTGGGTCCTAAACATCGTCATTACCATGTATGGCCATGACCTATCGACCATAATCCTCTATGTACTTATCAAATCAAGAAGCCTTATACAGATTCATGCGATCACACATGCACTACGATCTCGGGCTTACTAAACCCAGCTTAGCTCGCCCATTTTAGTCTTTATATACAAATTATCGATGCCCACTTGATCCGTACTGGCTAATTTGCCCCCCCCCCCCCCCATTTTAATGATGCAGTGGGATGGCCGCACCCCTAGCTAGCTCATCTCATCATACCGCCCTCTCTTAAGTTATTAGCCGTGATGTGTGAAAATATATGATCATCCCCTGTGACTCTGACTAATTTATCGTGACAGGCGCTACAATTTTTATGCACTGAAGCGGGGGTGGGGGCACCAAGTGGGCTGAGACCCTGCCTGCTTTACGTGAGTGGGAGAGAGGCGAGGGTTCCCTGGCAATCGTTGCATCTTTAGGTCCGGCAAGACTTCCACTCTCATACTAGGCAGAATTCAGGCCCTTTTACCCAGCCTTACGCTTGCGCAGGAACATGCATCACGTGTGCGCCGCAGGTAACCACTAGTGACACCTCTTCTAGGATCCAGAGTTGCTATTTTTATTGTGCGCTTCAGTGCACTGGTAGTGGAGTACGGTGTACCTACTCCACTTTACATCGCCGCCGGCCAGAGCTGCAAATGGTGGCTCGTGCCTGTATCAGATATATTGCATAATATAAAACATCGACATATGCATGTAGCTAGATACTACAGGTATGTGGCATGATCAGACAAATCAACTGTACTAGCTAGAGTGATACAGTTTGGAGATCTTTTTTTTGACGTCGCTCCGATACATGTATCAGGAGCAAAGGCCGCTTGCACGCGACATCAAATTGCTGGTTTCGTACTCAAACACAATGTACTTACTCCAGGGTCCTCTATGGTTAAAGGAGAGGGAGACCAAAATACATGTACCTTACTTACATGTATCGACATGTAGTCACGTATACGCATATACATATAAATACATGTATATATATATATATATCACACTTATGTAATTCTACGTTAGGATACACTTTAGAGCACATACACCAGATAATGGTGCATACATGCAATGCATAATTCATTTCCTTGGGGAAATCCTGCGTCCCTGCGGCCAAGGTTTTAAACCCTTTCCCAGCACTGATCACCATGCTAACAGTGCCCTCCCACACTCGAAAAAGAAAATCCTAAAATTAGCCACAGTGATTTGGTACACAACGTCATATGTGACCCCAGATGTCTTCATTGCTACATATTAACAAAAAGAAATCTTGAGACAGACTAACCCCCGAGTCCTGTTACACCCAACGCAGCGCGCTGTAAAAGGGCGCAAAGTAATATAGATACAGAGAAGTAGAAATAGATATCATGAAGGTAAAGAAAAGGACCTAGAATGGGGGAAATATAATACAGAGAATTCCTAGAAAGAGAAAAATAAAACCGCATAACGGCAAGTCAAAGTCCCCAAATCGCAAGATATACAGCTCAAAAAAGAAATATCACCAGCTGTGAAAGGCAAAGAATAAGAAGTATAGCCCCTCGAAGTCCCACAAAAACACCCCCCACCCCGCCCCTTTTCCCACGCCCCCTAAAAAAACCAATACATGAACGCTCCAAAACAAATATTTAGACTCTTACCGGCCTTCCAACGAAAAAGCAAAAAAAATCTAAGAACACCAGGTCTGTCTAGTCCTCCTCCATTAGAGAGTCTTCGGTGTCCCGCCACTCTCTGGCTTGAACAGAAAGTCTTTTGACTCCATGTATCCTTTCTGAGTAGAGGGATTCACAAGCGGTCCTATAAGACGAATGATTAGGTTTGTATATTTTAGCATAGCAAGTTCGTCTAGCACGTACCTGAAAGTGATAGCTCTCTGTGAGGATATAACGCCGATTGCTTGCAAGACAGCCTTTCTAGAGTCTCTTGCAAAGACTGCAGGGTGGCTAATCCATTCAAGCGCTGACTCCAATTCTGCATCCAGGGCAGATACGGTATTAGGGTCGATACCAGTAGCGGGAGTGAAAATGTGTTCAAGAGGAGGTGTTGGAGTGAAAGTCTGTTGATGTAGATTCGACAAAGACACGGCGCCTTCCGGAAGTTCTGGCAACGGCATATTCGGGGATGGTGCAGGCAGAGGCGGCAAGCCTCCCTTGCCCAGCCCTTTGAGGATGGTCCGAGTTTCGCTCAGCGTCTTTTGAGCATTATCGTGTTGATTGCGAGAGACGAGGACCAAAGCTCTGCTCAACATATCTGACGTCAATAATTCCATCCGCCTCTGGACTACCATAGGATGTGGTGGAATCGGGGGAGTGCCGGGCCGGCCTGTTTTCTTTGAATTCGATGGGGGTAACATTGTAATCGCAAGTAAATGAGGTCGCGATAATTGAGACAGCGTTCCATCTCTTTGAAGATCCCCAAATGTCAAGTCTGCTAGAATTAGAGGAACCTCTTCAATGCTGACTGTTCTTTGTTCATCTTGATCAGCTAAACCTCCCAGCGCCTCCAATCCAGACACAATGGATTCCCACGCATCCTGAGGAGCGGTATCGCCCTGGGAGTTATCAGGTGATATTACGAGTTGAACCAAAATATCTTTGGGAAAAAGGTTAGTTGGGATAAACCATGTTATATCAGGTTAAAGCGATGCGAACATACCCTTCTTGTCGCCAAAGCGGAGATCGCCCAGGGATGCCTCCGCTTCGCGCCCCGTTGCCCTCTTCGAAACATGTAAAGCACCACTGATCTTGTGGAATCTTGCTGGCGAACCTTCAGGGAGCTTGAGTTTAAGCTTGGCGTTCTGATGTGAAAGAGTTTGTAATGACCCAACACAGCCTGCAACACATTCTCTCAGCATCATCCAATCCTTAACGTATGTATATTGTCCTTTTGTCCTGGTGGACATCTCCATAATTGTATCAGGTTTGTGCGTGAGGCCAAGGCCAAAGGAGTGAATTGTAATTCTATGCTTTTGTCAGCCTTGAAGCACTTATAGTTAGTGGGCGAATACGTACTTTGCAGCTTCAGCCCTCGATACTACAAAGTCCACATTTTCGGTTTCTGAAGTCGATGAGTCACTTATTAAAAGTATTGATGCAATGGGATTGCTCGACTTCCGTTGCATCAATAAGTCCATCGCAACGTTTGCTCCGTCAACTACATCGGTCCGCAAGGTCTTCTGTCCCACAGGACGTATGGAGTGGATGGCTTTCCCCCATCCGGTCCAGTTTTTTGCTAGCAACGAAGTCAAAGGAACCCCACCGTTGCTTGAACCAAAACTAACCAGGCCCATCCTGTCCCTTTCTCCAAGGTTTTGAACGAGGAACTTGAGTGCATCCCGAAGTAAACTGATCTTGAGACCTTGCATCGATGAAGATACCGGGATAACCACGACCACATCAAGGGGAATGTGCATAGATTGAGGAATGCTCTGCCTTCCTCCTCTGATGGACGCAGTATACTCAGTAGGTGCAGTGACGATCGATCGACTCCCCCCATGTCCACCGCTATAGGTTGAGTTGACAGAGGATACTCGCCTTGTTGTCTTCATGGTACGATAATCATCATCATCGACATCGGATATTGACTGCACCTTCTCATCGTACTGAGGGCTACGCGATGGGGCAGGGTCAACAGAATTGAGATCAAGTAGAGCGCGCTGCCATTGGTCCAATTGAGCGTGATTTGGAAACAAAAGGTGAAACTGAGGAAGCTCGGCTACAGAGAGATTGAGGGTAAGGATATGCATGTTGTCATCTACAGCGCTCGATTAGTGAAAATAATTTGGCCAGTAATGAATAACGAAAAGAGATTTACCTCGGTTGCTTGAATCGTTGACCTTCTTTAGATGTTTTTTGATGAGAATAGAGCCTTTCAATGTACATTTTACAGGCCTTATCTTTTTTTGCCCGTTAGACCATTGTGACGCAGATGATGAAACCTTTTTCTCTTTGACGCAGATGAGCATTTCGGAGAAGAGATAACATTCCAATTCCTGCCATGCCTGGCAGTCTTTTCCGACTCTGATAGTTCCATGAAGACGCAGTTTTCCGAACCTATTGAGAATTAGATTATCATCAGATTGGGCTTCTTGAATGCCCTACCTAGCAAAATCAAGGCCATGCCAATTTTCAACCCTCAAGCGGAGATCCTCGGTGATAGAGGCAAGAGCCTCCAGCTCTCGTTCTCTTTCCGCTTCGCGCTCTCTCTGTTGACGTGCTGATGAACTCTCCCTCTCAAACGAGTACTGGCTCCGACCTGTTGGGCTTGGGGGCTGGTATTGCTGGTCATATGCTGTTGGGAGGGTCGGGACTGGCGGAACATCCTCATTATATGTAGGCTGCCATTTCCTTTGCGGTACCTCTATTGTAACAAGGCATGTTAAACTCTGCTGGACTTTTGAACGCGTAAGTGTTGGGAATTCGCTCTTAACCGTAACGGTAGGAGGGTGTATAGGGTTAGTCATTGAAGTCCGTGGACTCAGCTCGCTCTCCATGCTTTGGATATCATAATCGTGACGACGAATAGGTGCTGTAGTGTTTGGGTCCGCGTAGCCCTCACTAGCACTGGCGGAAGTCGCGCTGTTATTACGCCAGTGGCCACTATCGTGCTGTCGCTGACTTGAATCCCTTATTTCATTGCGGCTCTCTGCCCTACCATCTCTATTCAAACTTGATGTTCTGCTGCCTTGTCGGCTCCGGGCCCTGTTGCCATAGGTTTCATATTGAGGAGAGGCCAGGTCCCTCTCCCTCTCCCTCTCTCGTTCCCTCTCCCGTTCCCTCTCCCGTTCGCCCTCCCTCTCCCTCTCCCTGTCCCGTTCCATGTCCCTCTCTCTTTCTCTTTCTCTTTCTCTTTCTCTTTCTCTTTCCCGCTCTCTCTCTCTGGGCGGTTCTCGGCTGTCTGCAACTGATACGGATCTAACGATACTGCTGAGTTTTTCTGCGCCGAGTTAGTAGTGTAAGTCTAGCCGGTTCTCAAGTAGGCACGAACCTATATCAAGAACATTTCCACCTCGACTAGTATCTAATCCAAGGGGAGCATGGCACTCGGGACAGTATTGAGAATCAACCTCTTTAATATACTCATAGAAACAAGCCTCGTGGGCAACGTGACTACATGAGAATTGAAGAATACGCTCTCCTCGTAATGTATGCTCTAAAGGTTCCTCGCAAGCTGCACAACGGCTCCCGACGAATGTTCTATCTCGACGGCTCCGTCCGCGATCCATGTCTAGCATGCCTGCCATGGTGGTTGGTCGATGTTGGGATTGAGAATCTGAGGTAACAGAAGGAGGGCGAATTGCTGATATTATTGATGGAGCGACTGATCGTGTAGAGACTGAATGGCTGCCGTCAGTATATTGCTCGCCGATGTGGGAATCGCTGGCAAGGCGACGAATACCGAATTGCCGCTGGCGTGAGGGAGGGAGGCCAACAAAAGCGTTGCCCGAACTTCCCGAAACGCAGGACTCAGCAGGGGATCGAAGCTTGCTGCTGCGGCGACCACTCAGCAAGCCACGACGATACCACTGGGGGGATTCTTCCTTCGTGCTGGGAGGTTTTGAGGAACGAAAGCTCGTCATGTCCCGTTGGGATGGGCGTTTAACGGCTTTTGGGGGTTGTTAGAGGTTAACAACCAATGTGATGGGTGTGAGCCGGAAAAATAGAAGACAATAAATGGGAGTGGCAGGAAGAAGGGGGGTGTAAGAGATGTGCGATGGGGGGTGGATGGGGGATAATTGGGGAATGGGATGGGATGGGGATGTAGTGTGGTGGGAATAGGTAGTGTAGTACTAGTAGGGGAAAGAAGATCGCAGCGATCCGACCGCCTGTCGGAACGTGGTAAATCTCGTCAAACAGATGTGACCCAGGCTAGCACTGTTAAGTGAGGGCGTTACGGTGCGCAACTGTATTATGTGGTATGTATGTAGACTGCCAGTTTGCCTGACCCAAGGTGGGATTTTGCAGTGCCTGAAGAGTATGCCGTGCGCTGTATGTGACACTAGTATGTTTAAAGTTGTATTGTACCTCCAACTCCAACTGTACTCTCTTTCTTCCCTTCTGGGTCTCTGTGGTACTTGAACCCCCCAAAAGACTTAATAAAGGTTAAGGTGAAAAAATACTGCAAGGGAAAGGGCTGTAGGGATGAATTCAAAGGCAGCCCGGAACCTCGATACAAGCAAGGATGACAGCGGCTCCGGTCTTTGACAGGGTTGTCCTAGGTCTAAAGTACAATGTGGTAGTCGGCGGGGGGTGGACTGGATAGTTACAGAGAAAAGCACGAGATGAGAGAAAAGTATAAAGGATTGAACCGTGACCTAACCAGCGTGTAGTGTATTATGTAGTTAGTAGTTTGTGAGTGTAGGAATATTTGCAATATCTATGTTTCGTCTGGAAAGTTGTGATGCAATGAACATGTCGGATGAAGAGTTAGAATGCTGGTATGCGTGGCAGCTACCAATACAACACAGCTAACAGCATCTGATAGGTACATACAATAGGTACATGTGTATATGCAATTTTGATTATTAAGTATGTCGATGTGATTGTTCCGTATGTGATTATTCCGTATGTGGAGGTTTCAGCAGGTATATGTATGTATAAGTGAATGTTTATAAGTGTCTGTGTAGGCAAAGGTTGTTTGCATCTACTAAGCTGTAGAGTAGAGGTGCATTTGTTGAACACGGCGGGACAGCAGACGATGAGGCGTGGTTGCGAATGGCCGTAACTTTTAGCACAGTATCCCTTTCTTTTCCGCTTTGTTTCCTTCTTTGATCAAACATCCTATCACGCCCTTGCATCTGGAGGTCTCAGCGAAGCATAGCTTGCAGTACCCAAACAAGCGTTTCCTCGGCCAGTCTAGTCCTCTATAGGTAAGCGGCTAATGCCACTTCACCCATGTTCCAATAGAACGGGCCAAGGTTCTTTCCCCGTTTCATCACCGAAATCCATTTAAAGGAGATGTGAGAATCCCTGCATTCGTTTGGTGGAATCGAAACATCTCTTCAGTTCCCTGCCACCTGTCAAGTCACTCGCCCGCTTGCTCACCGGAGTAAACTAGGCGTGTTTTGCAGCCTTATGTACAAGGTGCAAGAAAAAGAGTTACTAGTGCTACTCTAGGGTAGATAAACCTAAATGTACATGATGTCGGGTACCTATGTACATGTACTTACTAAATATGTAGGTACATGTAGCCAAGTACTTATATGTACATGTACGGGTACATCTCAGTACAACCACACGACAGCTGCATCTACTACGTTTGTACCCCTGACTAGCAGTGGTTGTCACGGCGTGAGCGGCGTTTTAGGCATGTATTCAGAAAAAACAAGATCACCACATGCGTCATCCAAGACCCTAGTCTGAAAACCCGCTATAAACTCTAGCTCTGTGCGTGTTGATTTCCCCCCCTCCCCCTTACAAAAAAACTCAAGCTCGAGATGCACATTCACGAATGGTTGGGACAAACATTGTTAAGGGCTAGCATAAGGAGCTCGAGGTAGGGGGAGTCTGCGAGTAGAAAGTGCCTCCCCCGGTTTTCCACGTACCATGCTAATGTTTAATCAGGTACATTTAGTCGCGAAATAATGAAATGTGTGCTCGACCCTCGGCACCCTTGGAGATGAATTTATATTAGCGTGGCCGTTTTGACTTGCGGAGCTCCAGCCAATCGCTATGTTCTTTACGTCTTATTACAGCCCCTCTCCTCCGCCTCCTCCGCATTACGAATCAACCCGGAGGAAACAAGAAGCCACCATCGCGGAGACGAGCAAGAAAGCAGTAATAAACCGCATTCTAGAAACTCCACGAAGACTTTCAGGTATATATAAGGGAATCAAAACAAGCGAGGTCTTACCATGGGGACAGCCCTCCCCTGACGTATGTCATTTACCAAGGAGTCCACACTAGCATGACCACGCAACTCCAAAATGGCTCCAGTGAAAACATGGCTTTAAAGATTCCCATTCATGTGCGGTGATTTTCCGACAAAAAACTTGAAGCTAGCTTCTTTACATGCCTAACCACAGCACAAAATGGCTATGCACTAATCTCCTGAGAAACCTAAGATCCTTAAGTGGCCCTCTCCCTCAACTACCAAGCAAGTGGAAATTGCAATCACGTCTTTTTTAGGTAAGAACCGTTTCAAGAAGCGTACATAACTCCCCTCGTGGGAATTGGTAGCTACAAAACATAGACGCTACTTTTCACATACAGGTGCGTATCACAAAACACACCTTATTCGAGTTTTGCGAGTTCATCTGCGGCAAAATGATAGAACCTGGGCACAAAGCGTGGCGTGCTATACAGCCTTTTTACCGAAAACTCCATGCCGGTCCAGGAAAAGGATGCTAGGAGTACCATGTATCTGTTTGGACGATATACTATATGCTTTCGTACCCTGGATTTCGTTGTAAAAGTTGGTGGTGCGGTGATGTCGTACGTGGGTCATAAGGTCACAATAACAATTAGAATACCAAAGACACCTAACAAAAGAAAGACTAAGCCTAGGAACCTAGTTAGGTTTTAAACGATATCTTGACTGATGTATCCTTATACCTACTGCGGTAGGAGAAAAAGCAAGGGCCAAAACCCAGCAAGATGGATCCGTGTTGGAGCACCCATGATCCTGAGTTTAACACAACCACTTCTATCAACCCATTGGAACTCCAAACATCTGTGTATGCGGGTCATACAAAAGCCCCAGGCTTAGAAATCTCGGGAGGGGGAGGACATAAATTCAAACAAGGAGCCAGAATTTTAATACAACACTATATGAACCCCGCTCTACAAAAGAATTGCTCAATCCCACACTCTTGGTCTTTATCAAACTTCCTCGCTTATCTCCGCGTCCCTCCGCGCCATATCCTTTTGGATTCCACGGATTTCATGTAGTAGGTAATTGTAATACTCTACATACATGTAGTCGCGGCAGGTCATTGCGAGGTTCATAACAGAACTGTTGCTTTACTGTAATAATCGCATGTCATGCATGCTTGACATAATATTCGGCAGTTCCCACAGCAATAGGGTAATTCATCGCAAGTGGAGTACTAGCCTACGGGGGTGAAGTTGGAACGGCCAGGGTATCAGTCGGCGTGACTTTACCCATAACTGCTGTGGTTGAGCGTCTTGGGCGTTCCAACTTCACTCCTCGTACGCTTGTACAGGCCAGTAAGTTGGTGCACAGC
The DNA here is from genome assembly GCA_024713785.1 of Morchella sp. 2018-W45. Taxonomy (NCBI): domain Eukaryota; kingdom Fungi; phylum Ascomycota; class Pezizomycetes; order Pezizales; family Morchellaceae; genus Morchella; species Morchella sp. 2018-W45. Next base: position 1,222,766 of record JAMGYZ010000012.1, read on the forward strand.
TCTCTGTGACCCTCAAAACCCAACTAAATACATAACCCCCTTGTAGTTAGTTATTTTACAGTGTCTAGACGCCCCCACAACGGCTCAGATAAGAATCGGAAAGAGGATGGTTTTTCTTTCTTGTACTTTCCGCAAAACAACGTGTGGACTCAGGGCCCAAATTGAAGTTATCCCGCCCGACCAAATCCTTGATATGATCGACCTTCAGATCCTCCCATACTGTTGATTGTGAGGATGTTTCGCCGAGTTCAGCGCGGCCATAATTTAACGCCCGATGCCCCCGGTCAAAAAATTTGGCCAATCGTCTACCTTCCATATAAAAAGCAAGACACGTCTTTGATGAAGTGCTAGGTAGATTGGCGAAATTGCTCGGTATCACGTTAAGGGGATTCCCTTCTCAATACTGACACATGTACTCTAAGTCCAACAGGAGGTGAACCAAAACCAAGGTTAGGTTCGAAAACCACAGGGTTACACTACATTTAGGTACACAGTATTATCCTAGTAAGTTGGGACAGATGGAAATCCGGAGAAAGACAGCTACCGCCAACTACAAGAGGAGGTTTCCTGGCCCCCTCTCGTTCTACATAATTGTATGGAGTGGAACGTACTTCATATGTATATGTATTTATGTAGGTACTACCTAATCATCTATGCGATGGATCTACCTTGACCTTTCAAACATGCTTGTACTTTACATGCCCGGAATATTTATATTTACATTATTCCTTCACAGAAACAAGAGCGGGATACAGGATTGATGTATCTTCCGAAGACACCTCCAGTTATATAAGTCTCGAGCTTTTGTAATTGCAAGCTACATAAGGATTTCGAGAACGGAGATATATCCCATCCAATAGCAACGTACTTGCTGAAAAATAAAGTATGGTCTCCAAGGTGAGCCAGAAAGCAACCGGGGACGTTCGGGTTGAGACCATGCTTTTTTTTCCAGCAAGTACTGACACCGTGCTGAAACCTCGCCGAGTGATAACATGTGATCTCGACTACGTTGCTTATATATAACTTGTCGGACCCATTTTATAATGCAAAGGCCCCCACAGAGGATGGGATGGCGGCTTTCCTGGAGTAAGCAGCCCCCGAGGAACACGGACAGCATACTTAAAAACAGATCAGCATTCCTTATTTCCGGCCGAGCAGCCGAACGGGTCCTGGGTCTATGCACTCGGGTGGGCAATAAATTGTTACATACAACAGCTGTCATCTGCCGGTCCATTCTACAGAAATCACCACGCAGTGCTGATTACCGTATCTATCCGGTTCCCCCTTTACATACCTCCACGCTCTTTATGACATCATCCCGGCCGTGGTCCCCAAAGCGAAGTTTCTTCCTGCTTACCCTGCTGCACCTATATACTATTTACCCAATTCATAGTCCCCCAAGGCCAGAATCTCGCCATGTATTCGGGGACTAGCTCGGGGTATTGGGGATTTACCAGACAAGTACCGGCCCGTTGACCGATTTACCCATTCTTAGAATATAGATCCATGGAGAGCCCCCCACATCCATATGTAGCCACGGCCCCATCAGGTTTAGATATCGAATACTTATCGGTTTGGAGGAGGTTAAATAGTAGGGTGACCATATGTACATTTGCATGTAGTTATCTTGATATCATTAATTGTACGTAGCATAATATACGTCAAAAACCCATGAATTATACGCGATACGTGCGAATATTAAATCGTCACCCCATATTCTAAGTCCCCTATCTTCTGAAAAGAGGTTATGCGCACGGGCATATATAGGTCACTTACCCTAAGGAATCTGTAGCCTGCATGGGCCCTAACCAATCTGTGGGGAACCTACATACTCGTACTTTGCTGACGTTTGGAAAATGACCGCTATTGCATGCCATACAAACACGCGCCAAGTCCAAAAATTTAGTATGGTATGCAATAGTGGTCCGTTTTCCAAACGCCAGGAAAGTACTAGTACATGTAGGTATAGAGTAGATACTTTAAAAGTTACATTTACGTACTTGCAATTGGCCAAAGAGAGTAAATAGATTAAAGGATCTCATCTAGGCACTAAGTCTGTTGATCGCCAATCCCAACGGCAGCTGTCAAAGCCTTACCTCGATCGTAGGTTGAAGTCTATGTCTCATGGAAGTCTAGCCAGGATTACTTCCCAGTTCCTGGCAGGTGTCCTGCGTTTGTGCGCTTATCAATATTCACTTTGGCCCGCCTCCCCCTATTCCATCCCGTCCACTAGGTCACCATCACCCCCCGTTCCCCTGGTTCATAGATTCTCGGCACTAGATAAAGATTTCGATTCCAATCAAATCTTGAATATCGGAATATGATCTGTGTCTTGGTCAAACCCGAAGTGTGCCCAGATCAGGGGGTGGATGTCTGACATTTCGGGCGATATTTTATCACCTCGACCCGGCGAGTTATATGTTTGAAATCGATCGGATTTACTGTTACAGGTCATTCTAGCGCCTTGTCTCGAGATTTATGTACCTGTTTGTATAACAACATGTCTTACAAGCCGGAACTCTCCCTAGACGCTCATCCTCAATGACCAAAGCGAAACATTCACAGACAGCTGATGAACAATAGTTAATAAAATTTCCATCTCTAGACCCGTGACGCAAATTGCCCACCTCACCAGCACCGGCGATTATATATTCCTTGTATATCCACTGCTAGGTTAAGTATATATTGAGAGACAAGGAGATGAGGTACGTAAGTACGTACACTAAGGTAAAACATATACAGAGCACACTGGTGTATGCGTGCTACTTCTATCTGTCTTCCAGAAAGAAGTCAACGGTACGTCACTGCATTCGTTTGGGATTTGATTAAAGTCTGAGCTTAGAAACAAAAGCCGGGCCATTACTTGATGCATACAGTTATATACTGTCTACAACTCGCTATACCAAATGAGACTGGGCTGAGACAGTGTGGTCATGACAGGAGTACCTATGCTCAAATTAACAATAAAGATCTAGATTCTGGAGTACAAGCATAAAATATCCATCCTGCGGTCTCGGCCCCGCTCGCGATCGTAGGCCGTATATATACATGTATATATATACATGTATGTAGTTTGATCGTTAGTTATTAATAGACTAGTGGATGTGTGCATTATCGTATTGGTTTAAAAACAATTCCAGTATTATATTATATTAACCCTCAATCAAGACGAACGGATATCCAAGACAAATAAGCACTCTTTTTTTTTTCTGGCCCATTTACACTTACGTACCGTGAGCTCATAACTACATGTAAGTACATGTGCATGTGGCCGTCGGCCTAGCCCTAGCCTGAAAGATGTAATACCAAAAAAAAAGCATGGAAATGGTTCCCAGTACCGAAACATCCAGTGCTGGTGCGGTACTAGATCTCCCTGCTTGTAAGTAGGCACCGCTACGTTGTGGCCTGGAATGATTATTTAAGGGATTGATATGTTAATTTGGGTTAGGGTTGCATAGCTACATGTAGGTACATGTAGAGTAACTAATTAAGGCGCGATATAAGCTTTTCCTCATACCTTTCACCTTTTCAGAGCAATATATATAGAAAGTTAATATGCCACATATACGCCCTTAGTATCTATCGGGCGTGTATATGTAAATACGTACGTACAAGCACTGAGTATTGTAGACCTTCACAGAATATCACTCGATTGAAATTAAGGCCCCGTGCCTAGGAGTCAGCCATTGTGCCTAGGCCTATTATCCTGTATAGACGCCACCACTACGAGGACACAGTACGCCTCACCCACCAGTACATAAGGCCTGCATGTCTATAGTCCGGGACCAGTCGATAGCCAACCAAGTCTCGTCCTGTCTCGTTCTCTTCACAGTCAAATTACAAAACCTATAATGTAGGCCCAGTGAGAAAACCGGTGTGAACATATACATTCGGGCCCTTGTACTGCAATTAACAACATTGGAACAGACACAATTATGAGGTTCTCTCAAAACACGTATACACGACACCATACAACCATACTAGTATATATTATATATGAGACTACTAAAGTTACCCAAAAAAAAGCGGCACTAGGCGACGGGCATATAAGATCTAGAGGGATGTCATATCTTCTTTAAATGCTGGTTTAGTCCGTACCCCCATTCAATTCTATAGTACTACTATACACTACATGTATATAGTAATATGTGGTAGTAACTTTACGCCGTTTTTAATACTGTACAGCGACAGGTACTGAAGTGACAAACACCAAATTTTGGTGGCGTTTTACCAAAATACATAGGTATCTCTATGTTCCATCACTTACATGTAATTACATACATGCGCTTACGCTAAGTACATACATGTAAGCAAATACAGTACTAAAAAAAAGCGGGTGTATTCAGTACGTACCTTATCTGCCAGAATTCCATGATACTGCAGTATTGATACAGCATTGCTACGGTATAATGGCTAAAATTCCGATTTAATTCGTAGGTTTTTACAATACCGTATTTGTATACATGTAGTACATGTACCTATTACATTCCCGTTTTTAGTACTGTATACAGTGTCAGATAGGTGTGATTAGATCGAGCAATAGTTCTACCAGAATACTACTATACGGTCTTTAGTATGAAGGGTGATCATTTGGTATTCAATCAAATAGGATACATGTAGTTTAAAAAAAAAAGTGTCAGTGCTTTTATGGAGAAGCTGTAGGAACCAAAAGAAGTGGCTGATCGCACTACATGTAATTATAAGGTCGAACAGCCAAGACAACAATCAGGAATAGATGACACGTGATTCAAATATAACAAGGCAGAGTAGTAGGGCTAGGGTTTATTGTGTGAGTGATGCTACATGACCCATGTACGTAACAGTACGTTGCGTCCAATTATAAGTAATTAGAGCAGTGGAGACTCCATATCAAACTATTCGCGCTGCCGGGCTGAAGCTGCTCAGACAAAAAAGGTTATTGATCTGAATGCTGTACAAACGTGAGTTCTGATTGGCTGCCGGATCACTTGCCACAGGTCGTTGAGCGGCTTCAAACCGGCCGCGCGGGCACTTGTCTACCACCAGTTGCTCAGGGTAGGGATAATTTATATGAGTGGTGGTGACCCCCCTACAAATCATCCCTGTTTCCGTCACCTGGTTCGGGAGCGGCTATTAGTTAATATATTGATAAGAGGCAATTGTAAAGGCCAATCAATGCCCCTCGTGCTCCCGAGTTTTTTTATTCGGCACCATATATGAAGTAAATATGTGTGCACCTATAAGGATACAATATGCCATATGCAGGTCTACTTTTCCATGAGTATGTAGTTCCATATGGACGTGGGTATCCTTGGTACTACATGTAGTTTCATACTTATTCCTTATAGGCAGCTCGCGGCTCGCTGTTGGTACTGCATATGGCCATGAACGTGACTGTTATTTACCGACGCGGACAGCGTATATATATATAAAGTCTATATATAAGCTGCTCCCCCTCTATCTTACCTGAAGTAGCATATCTTCTTTCAAGACATCGGTGATTGTTAAATCTACATTGCAATGAAACCTTTTTCTAGTGGCGGTATTTCTGCGTTTGCTATCCTCTGGGCTACAGCATCTGCAGTCCCCAAGATAACGTTACCGCTTTCTGCAGTCACCTCTCCAGTCGAGTCTGATAAAGTCGCATTTTACTATCCGCATCGATCTAACTCCACCCCGATCCTTCTTGGGAATGATGGATCGCCGGCCGGTGGCTTCCATACATGGACTTTTGCTCCTGATACAAGCCCATCTGAGATGATCGAGCTTACCTTCAAATATACTGGAAGAACAAAATTGGTCGATATTGTGTACGATCTCGGCGGGAAAGATGTGGTTGTGACATTGAGCCAGTCGGATTCGTTACTACGGTTTTTTGATCCATCATCAGTAAAAGAACTACCAGTTATAGGAGGTGGGGGTAAGATCTGGGGGGATTTTTCCAGCTGGTGTTTCTGGAAGTCAATTGGGGGGAACCAATATTTTTATCTTTTCGGGAAAAGGGTTTGTTCATTATTTTTGATCAGAGAGGGACGCAAGTTTGGGATTGAAGTCTTAGAGGTATTGAGGTCTAGATATGCAATGATTAAATACGCCAAGGCGCTAATTTCGGGAATAACATAGGTTCAATCATTCCCTGTCCCTATTGAAGCAAAAACTTGTATAGTTTCTTATAAGACGGCCGCTGTATATTTCGGGGGCGATAACGGAGTCTTATATTCCTTCCCAGCACTAGAATCAACGGCAATTCCGGCAGATTTGACTGAGCTAGGGGAAGTCCCCGGTGGGATTAACGGTCTAGCAATATATTCCGACAGTTCCAATGATTATATATTTGTCGCCCTCAAAGAATCCCTCAATATATACTCACCCCGGAATTTCACGCTCTTAGGAAGCGCTACATTCTCGGATGAAATCGAGCTAGGCGATATCGCATTATACCAACCGGCGTTCGGTGCCGCTTACCCAGATGGTATAATCGCATATGCTGCTGAAACGGGCTCGGGAAAAGAGTTTCGTGTGAGTTCGATTAGTGAATTGCTCACTAGCTTGTCTCTGGATCCAAATGAGTCCTTTGATCCGCGGAGGGAAATGTGCAGATATTGCACACCTGCCACAGCCCCGAGTAATTGCGCTGCGGTACAGAACTGTAGCCTAAACGGTTTCTGTACAGGGCCTGCCACCTGTGACTGCTTTAGTGGGTTCGATGGTGCCTTATGTGATACGATAACATGCCCAAACTCCTGCTCATCACATGGAATGTGTATTTCTGCGGGAGTCTGCCTATGTACCAAGCCTTGGGGTGGTCCTGACTGTTCGTTTCTACTTGTCCAAGCAAAATATGAGACAGATGCGAATGGCAGTGATGGTGATGATCCGGCAATCTGGATTGCTCCAGGCAACAACACGGGAAATTCCAGAATAATCACAACAACCAAGAGCGAACTTGGCGCTGGATTTGGCGTCTTTGATTTGAGAGGAAAGAAGTTGCAAACTATGACAGCAGAAGAACCAAATAATGTTGATGTCATTTACGATTTTCCTGTAGGCAACAGGACCGTGGACCTGGTTTTTGCTGCATGTCGAGGCGACAACACCCTCTGGTGAGTTCCTTTCCCCCTTAATATTTCTGTTGAGGTTTCTGATTAAGTATTTATAGCCTTTATGAAATAACATCCTCCGGCGAGTTAATCACTATTCCTGGGGGCACCCAGAGCACCACGGTCGAGGGCTTTGACGTTTACGGCTCTTGCGTGTACCGTTCGCACACCTCTGGAAAACAATACCTCTTCATCAACTCAAAGACCTCCGAGTACCTACAATTTGAACTAACCTCCACCGCAGGTGGTGCGCTCAATACCACACTGGTTAGAACCTTTATGGGTGGAAGTGGAGGGCAAGTTGAAGGATGTGTCGCTGATGAAGAGAATGGTTTCTTAATACTCGGCGAAGAGTCCTATGGCCTTTGGCGATACGGCGCAGAACCAAATGATACAGCCGAAGGATATCTTATCGACCATGTCAATTATGGCGGGAAATTGATCGCCGATGTTGAGGGTGTGACACTGGTATATGGGAAAACATCAACCGATGGGTACATCTTTGTTTCCTGCCAGGGGGTTAGTGCCTATAACGTATATCAGCGTGCATATCCGTACGACTATGTGATGACCTTCTCGGTTACTGCTGGCGCAGTAGACGGAGTTACCAACACAGACGGAATAACAGCAGTAGGCACGTCATTGGGAAGTATCTTCCCAAGAGGGTTGATCGTGGTTCATGATGATGTGAATGAGGAACCTAACGGAACTGCCAATAGCAATGCTGCCTTTAAGCTAGTGGATCTAGGGGATGTATTGGATGCTGATGCGATAAAGGATCTGGGACTGTTGCAAGATGTGGATCAAGGATGGGATCCAAGAAACAATTTATAAGGAATAGGCCAATTGAGCTACATATGTACATAAATGTAGTGCATCTTGCAAGTACATTTAATGGATGAAAGTATGCGCACTACCACACGCATACATGTACATGTACTTAGGGGTGCCGCAAAGTGATGCAACGACTCGATTTACAATTCACGATTTCAACCACATACGACCAAATTTTAACCCTAATGAAGCAACGATATATGGTATACAGAGTAAAGAGGGTATAAAGAATTCATCAATCATATTTAAATAAAAGAAATCAAGGTGGTTGTGAATTCACTAAGACCTCACTTAATCGTGCAATCCCAAGCCGTTACATCCCACCTGGGACAGCTTACTGTGGAACATTTAGTGTGTATACGAGCATGTATCTGATATGCGCTCCATGAACAAATTGATTACATGTACTTATATGTAACAATCAATCAATCAAACGTCTTGGAGAATACATGTATACAATGTAGTATATAACGAGTGATCATTTATGATTAAGAAGCGAAAGTCCAGCTACATGATATACATGTGCATACATGTAGATCATGACGTGTTAGTTGATTGATTGTTTCTTTTCTATAAGGGATTCAATTAGATTTTTCTAGTTGCCTGTAACTGGGTGTATACTACATGTATACCGTACCAAAAAGAAAAGAAAAGGGAAGAAAAAGTAGCAGGGTGTATGTATACCTTATCTAGCACACCATGACACTGATCTGGTATTGCTACGGTGCTACGGTATAATAGCTAATATTCCTATTTTGATTCGGGGTTTTTGCACAATCCCGTATTGTTATAATTGCAGTATACATGTATCTATGGTATTACAATATATGTAAGTACATGTACATTGTACTACACACAGTTATTATGCGTATGTACATGTATTTAGATATCTGTTGGTCCGCGCTCTGGTTGAATGGAAAATTCCTGTGACCGCCTTGATAATACAGTATCAAAAAAAAAGGGGATAATAGATTGTACAGCGGTAGGTAATAAGTGACGGAACGCAGTGATGCCTGTTTTGGTAAAACGCCACTAATTAACACCTGGTGTTTGTACTCTTAGGGCGTTCCATCACTTGTTACCTTGGCTGTACTATAGCAATGCCATTATACCGTAGCAATTCTGTATCAGTATCATGGCATTCTGGCAGATAAGGTACTCGGTAAACCCACTTTTTTGGTACTGTATTATATTTTAGTACTGCAGCAAGTAAATCGGTATATGGTGTGATAAAACAATGCCTAGCTAGTGCATACATACATGTATGTAGTATATATACGAATTTGGAATCTTCGAATAGAAATATCCAAGTAAATGTACATGCATTTACTCGGGACTCTTTGAATCATAATATCAATTAATCTTGGATTTTTCGGACCAAAAAAGGTACAAGTACGTTCAAAAGGCTCGGATTAATTACTCTCCGAAATACTTAAAAGTCTTAAACATGGTAGATGGGACGGGTTAGGGAGATATTCCATATGACAATATTGGGTCCCGTGATATTGATCGAATGTCAAAATTACGCACCTATAAGTACATGTAGTAGGCACCCATACTCTACTCCAGAGTACAATGGGTGTATGCAATCCATCAATGTACAATTATGTACTTCGGGTGTAGGGGTAAGTGAGAAGACACCCTTCACGCAAACCTGGCAGCTTGGTGTCTTCTCACTTACCCCTACACCCGAAGTACATTACTTGGCTGCAGTAGTGAGTGTGGCTAGAATAAATTGATGGCGTAAATTATATGTTTTCTGGGTAAGTACATGTGATGTAGAGTACTCAGATAGGCGCACCATACCTGCATCTAGCATGCGTAGGATCTGATCTGCCTTTCCTGTGCTGTGGGGTTTAAATAACATACATGTACTCTAGGCCGGGTACTCTAGGCCGGGCGCTACAAATTGGTATGTCACTGACGCGTATAATGATTTTTTTATGTATTAACGGCCAGCACCAACGCGTACACATCTTGTATACATTTTGTGCTAATGAAGTGAATGTATTTTTATATACAATACCAAAAAAGGCTGTGGACTCGCTACGGTATTTTCGTCAATACGCTAATAATGCACGGTATTGGTACAAGATTCCTAATACAATTCCTACACCCCGTAGTGACTTCACATGTATGTAGATGTTTGGTTATAGCAGGCTTTGGATGGTTTGAACGAGTATATCAGGCCAGGCTATGTAGGTTTGGCAGTGGAGCGGTTGGTGCCGGACATGTGGTCGGTCCTACACCTGATAAGAACACCGAATTGAAAACCCTCAATTTTTGCCGACCTGTCACTGTCGAGGAGCTGTCTCTCCACATGGTACATAGCCCTTTACTCTATTCTACTATCGCTATTGCTGTTCGTCAAGCTATTGCCCTATCTACATGTATGTATGTATGTGCACGCATACAAAATCCGCCCTAGAGTGTTCTACACATACGTGCATCATATTTCCCCCGCTATTAGTTGAGTGTCGTGCCCATTCTCATCCGTACCTTGTATCTCTATAACAATCATCCCTCACATTTGTTTCCCTCTGGTGCACTGCTACTACAGCAGTGCTTTCGGAATTCTGTTCACTTGTAGCTGTGCTCCCCCGGTGGTGAGTTAGGGAAGATGTAAGTGTTTCCGTCTCAATCCACCCCCACCCACCCTTTGTCCTTCCACCTGGGAGAAAACATCCAACGAGAGAGCTTCCGCGCAGTTGACCGGTTGAACCCCTCATTCGGATTATCCGTTCTTATTGTCGCTCTTCAAAAACCCCGCTAAAACCTTACCAAAAGACAAGATATAATACCCAATTAAAAATCATTGAAGGGGAAAAGTGCGAAAAATATAAATATAAAGACTTCCGGGCACTTTGAAAGACCTCCGCAGGACCGTTAAATTCGATCCCCGACAAAACCACACGCGCTCCTTCGCTACATTGTCCTGGGTTACCTGGTCTGCATGGGGGCTGTTTTTGAGAGTCAGGGCACATTGAATTTGTTCTTGTCTGGTATACCCCATGCTTGCCTTCCTGTCTGCGCTATCCATTGAATGGTGCCATTGCACTCAAACTTACTCCTTACTGTTCCAAATAAACCCCGACTTCCTACTGACCCCAGTCAGATTAAACCACAATGGCCACCCCACCAAAACACTCTTCTCCCTCAGATGGACGCAAGTCGCCCAATAACCGGAAGGTCCCCCATGCTCTGACAACAACCTTCTTTGCAAAATCAAAAAAATCTGGAGAAGCCAGAAGCCCTACATTTCCATCGCCTACGATTCAGATGAAAGGCTATAGCAACAGACAGGGTAGTGGTGAGGATGTGGAAAGCAGCGAAATGAGATCAGAGCCTATCGGCATCCCACAATCTCCAAGCGTCGCATCAAACCGGCCAAAGAAGCTCGCGCCTAATACGTTTAACTCACATTACCGGACAATATCGCGATCTATGAATGATTTGGGGAATATCTTCTCGCGCGGTCGATCTCCTCCGAATCGGGAGCCTTCCCCACGGCGGACTGGTGGTGGGCCGCTGAATACGCTATCAGAAGGGAGACGGAAGGACAAACCTGACTCTCCTAGGTTAAGGACTATAGAAAGCGGAAGTGTCCCCTCAATATCAGTAATGCAGCACGGAGAACATGTCTCCCGAGAATCGATTGTGAAGGAGGGTTGGGTGAATATGATAGATTCAAATTCTGTCAAGAAGGGTCCCTTGCGCGAGGCGTGGAAACTCCAGCAAATCATTATCACTGGCGGGTTCCTTATGCTATACAAGCCATCTTCCAGTCTACAGATAAGATCTTTTGATATCAGTGCAGCTCCATCAAGTCCGCCGAGGCCCCAAAGTGCCCCCGCTACTGCTGCTGCCTCGTTTAATGTCTCAACTCTCCGACACAAAAGCAACAGCAGGCATCCAGAATTAGTTCTTGGTGCAGAGGGTGCAATTTTAGGAGGAACTGTTGAGGCCCTTTGTCATGAACTGATGTTTACGGATAGAGAGAATGAACAGTTTATCCAAGATGCAACTCGAACACTAGCTGGTTGGTCAAGTCCAGAAACCGCGCTGTCGATTTTCATAGAGCTTTCAACCTTAAGTGACTTGTCCGCAAGGGTTGCATGGGTTCTGACTTTATTCATTGAGTCCGCTCCGGGAATGCTCCTGGAACCTGGTTGTTACAACTCAGCACGACTTTTACTTGAGAAAGGAATAACTCCACATAACCCTAACCTTGCAAAAGACCTGAGGGCCGGGATAGAAGCTAGGGCCAGTCGTTTACAAGAAGAATTAAGTGCTCCCACTGACCTAACAAGAGGTGATTACCCTCGGATATTGAGTATATTGAATCTAGCTTACTGATATTATGATAGAACCCTCAACACCTAGCTCCACTGATATATTCAGTACACTCTCGACGTCACTCCCTACAGAAGAATTTATGCGATTAAACCCCGAGACCTTTGCTACCCAAGTCCACCTTTTTCACCTCAAGTACCTTCAAGCATGGAATCCGGAAAATGATCTTTCACTTCTTCTCGCCTCGCCCCATCTCCCTCCACCTACACACAGAAACCCTTTAATATTCACATCAACTAATATACATTTCCTTGGTGAGAGAGTGCTTAGCCATGTACTATCTGGAGATTCAACGGCCAACTCGGTCGATCGACGTGCTTCTATACTGTCTCAATGGCTCAAAGTCGCAAGTCTGTTACGGAAAAAGGCCGATATGGTTGGATACCTGGCTATAGTGATGGCAGTACTTTCTCCCCCCATTCTTCGATTGCGTGAGACGTGGAGTTTACTCGATAATTCCTTAATTGAGGAGATAGAGAATGGTGCAAAGCTTATGAGAATTTTGGAGAGACGACGCCTTGAGGAAAGTGATAGCTACGATCATGGCCATATATTGGTTCCAGACTTGGCGGAAGAGGGATTGTTGTTTTCGGAGGTTGTGCCGTATTTTGGGGACTTGTGCCACTGCATGGATGAAGCATATGCGAGTCGTGTGCGGAATATTGACTACCCCAAGTTTATTCAGGGGATGGAGGCCATCTTCAATTCGTTGGAGAAATGGAGAGAAGAATGGGTTGACGCTGGTTTGGGCCTTGACCGTGTGGAGAGGAAAACACTACGGGAGGTCGAGCAGATACAAAAATGTCTTTTCACTCTAAACTTCAACAACAAAAGTCCTCCTTCTACAAATTCTACAACATTTTTCGATATGTCTCTAGCGTGTGAACCTTCTTCGACGGGAATGTATCTCCACTCGCATTACCACCAACGTCTTCCGCTTAGTACCGGTGCCCATGTGCCTCTTGTCTTTACGGATGTTCTTCCTAGCTTCTCGTTATTCGATAGAGAAGATACACTGGCAATTTCGGGTTCCCTCCACAAAAAGACACCAAGCTCTGGATTAGCGTCGCCAAGTTACGGCCCTGGTTTACAGTCACAACAGCAATCCGGACCGTCTCAATCCAACCAGAATTTAAGACCACCAACATCGTCAGGCCAGCAAGCTATTAGGCGCACTCGTTCTTTCCCGCCGTCAAATGACACATCACAAACAACTGGGTATGATGACTTGGACTACACAACACGAGAGAGGACTGCAGGACTACATGGTGGGGATAACGCGATGTTGCGTGCAATTCGAGATGTTGCTGGTGTGGGCCAACAATTGTTTTATTCAAAAGATGGTGAACTGGTGTTGAAATCGATTACTGAGGACGCATATTCGTCGAGACCTTCAAGCGTCATTGAAACTACAAATAAAAGAGTGAGTGGTTCATCTAGAAGAATCTCGGCCCAGGTTTACAGTAGCAGTACCTCCCCTCGTATATCGGCTCATGGAGATATAAGCGTACCACAAACACCTGTCCGTGATGGTTTTGAACTTGAAAACTCCATGCCCGTGGTGCCTAAAGGAGGAACCCTCGAAAGATTAGTGGACATTCTGGTTTTAGGCGTTGAAGACTTTAGCAAACGGATGAATGCTTCTGAAGGTAACTCGCCGCCACAGGAAAGGCCGCCACTACTCAAAATGAATATGGATGTTTTTACAATAACTTTCTTTGCCACATTCCGGAGGTAAAATTCCTTTTCCTCTCCCGTTCTATCGTGCGTATCTATTCTAGCCACAACCGAACTAATTAAATGCAGTTACTGCTCACCAATAGTCCTCATTGACTACTTAAAGAAGCGTCTTCTTGGGTCAAAGTCAGCTGCAACCTTGTCTGACGACGAGAGTGATGATGTTGTGTTTCCGGATTGGACTGGCCCAGATAATATCAGTGATGAGCGTATAGATTGGGACCTCGTCGCAAGGATCCACATCGGGATTCTGGAGGCGATGAATATCTGGATATCTGAATTCTATATAGATTTTCATTCTGACCAAACTCTGGGGGATTCCTTTGTCTCTTTCCTAAGCATTGCTTCGAAGGAATTATCAAATTGGAGAGACCTTGGACCTGAGCATGGTTGTCTTCAGAGGCAAGCCGATCAGATAAATGATCTTTGGTATGATATCCGGGCCAAGTTTGCAAAACTTAGCTTTACACCTCTGCGATACCCTACTCAATCACCGCCACCTCAAACTCCGGAAGAACTAGAAATACGTCACACAAATGATATTTCTGTAATCGAAGATTTTGTGGAAAAGCTTGAGCGAAAGGTTCGCGACTTGTTTCGTATGGTCAAGCTGGTTGACTGGATGGTTGCTTTTGAGATATTTGAAACACAAAGTTCTGAATCTCTTGGGTTCTTTGCTTCAAAAGCTTCGACTATGCCTCACGATGATGATGAGGTACTTCAAGATATCTTTTCCCTATTAGGCAGCATACGCCAAGGGAATTCGTCAATTTCGGTTTTAGACACCCTCCCGAAGTCTCTAAGAGAACTCTGTGCGTTGCGGACAGATATAATGAACTGGGTCCTTGCACAGATTGTGGATTCTGGGCTCAATGTCGAACGGCGAGCTCACCGGATATCTACGCTTCTAAAATGCCTAGCAATATCTCGAAAACGCATGTCTGGAATGGACTTAATCGAAGATTACGAAGCCGGGGCAACCCGTCAGCATGTACCTTCTTTTGTTGCGGGCGCCATAGCCGCTGCCCTTGTCCGCCCAGAAAGTAGATATTTCAGTTATGCCTGGCTAATGGCTGTACGAATGGCTTTCGGGCCGTCTCAACAGATTGACTCCTTGGAGGCTGTCATTCCAAAAGAGATTAAAGGAGCACAGTGTACACAATCTATGACTCCCTGCGCCGGGTGGATTATGGAGCGTTTGTTGGAGATTGTTTGTTACGTGCCCAATATGGTTGTAGAAAATAATCGTCTTATCAATTTCGACAAACGGCGCTACGTCTATAATTTCATTTATAACTTCACCAATATCAGCTCTCAATCGCCGCTCCAAGAAAACTTTCCCTCGCAGCTAACACCTATTTCACTCTCAGCTCCGCGTGGCTTTGATATGCGGGCTATCAAGGAACTTTCTAGTAGAGAAAACGCACCGATCAAGAATACTCGTACAAAGATTTTCTGGCGACTTATGCATCAGGAGCAGGAGAAAATTAGGCGCGATGTAAAGCAAAGGGATGCCATCGAAAGACTACAACGACAACAACAGCGCGCGGAACATCGTCGCCAACCAACAGCGATCAAAATTGACCCTGCTGATAAGCGGAGTGGGAGGCGGCTTGGTGTAAACTCTATATTCAAAGCTGTGCGGCCCATTTCTATGGCTTTTACAGGTGGATGGACGCCCCCTCAATCTTCCGCACGAATAGTGGCCCCTGGAGATTTGCCTGCGTTAAAAGGTGTTGAGCATGGTAAAAAGCCTTCTTCGACGATCGATCTTACAACCGTGGCATCTGTGTCCTGCCCAAAGACTACCCGTGATCACTATATGTGGAGAGTTAGAACCGACCATGGTGTTTCATACCTATTCCAAGCTATCTCAGAGAAAGAGTTGGAAGAGTGGTTGAAAACGATCGAAGTCATCCGTGGAATTGCTACGAGTGATGGTGGAGAGTCTGTTGATGGTCTAACTATGACATCTCAAAACCGTGTCCCCCAGCCAGTATTCGGAGTTTCCTTAGAAGATCTCTGCAGACGCGATAATGTTAAAGTACCGGTTGTGGTTGAAATGCTATTAGGGGAGATTGAGTTACGAGGTAATTACACTAGGACCTCTCCTTTTATCTTTCCGAACAGGAAGCTAATCCCTCATAGGTATTAATGAAGTCGGGATTTATCGTGTACCGGGTTCACTTTCAAGTATCAACGCATTGAAGTTAGCCCTCGATTCTGGAGAATATGTTCAAATGGACGATGATCGTTGGTATGACATAAACGCCATCGCTGGAGCCTTTAAAATGTTTATGCGTGAGCTTCCCGACCGAGCCTTAGGGACCGAAGCTCTTGAACAACTCAAAAATATAACTGGTAAGCACAACCGCATACTCCCGATACTGTTACTTGTTAATATCCTAACCTAAATAGCCAACATTACCAACGAGGATGAGAGGGTAGCAGCCTATCGAGAAGTAATGGTTCATTTACCTTCTTGCAATTACCACTTCCTACGCCGTGTTTACGTGCATTTTAATAGGTATGCATTTCCCACCTCTCCCCATTATGTGGCTTCCTAACGAATCGACTTTGTACACGCATAGAATTGCTAGCAACGCAAGTATTAATAAGATGCACGCCGTAAATCTCGCCATTGTTTTTGGGATGGGCCTTTCTCCCACCAACCCAAACATGCCATTAGGAGTTTCTCCGGATCTTGGACTTTATCAAACGATGGTCAAGATCTGGATCACACACACTGATTTTATATTCCCTGAGGTCGAGGACGACGATGACCATGAATCAGTGTCAGCAACCCAGGCTGAATCATTGGATATGCATTCCTCTGAGCCCTCATCTCCGGCACTAGAGCACACTTCCACAAACTCCCCAAGGATGAGTATGGATGATAAACGGCCTGAACTAAAGACCTTGGAAGGGTTAGTGATCTAAACGGAAGTAGTGGGGCCCTATTTTCTACATTTATCCCAAAAAAGTTCCCCAGGGGGGGGGGGGGGGGGATTTTATTTCTAGAGCACGATTGCCACTTTTTTTTATATTTATCATTTGTCAACAAGCGGGGATGGTTATTTGGCGCATTAAGGCATGGTTATCTCGATTTACCTGTCGAGGTATTATCTATGAGGTTAATTTTCTTTGTTAATTCCTCGTTTTTCTGGCATCCTCGGTGCGCTGGATTCATCTTTTAAATATTCCGAGTTATTATTTCCTAGTTAGAGCATAGCCTACTACCTAGTACCTAGCAGCAAGAACAGGATTATCGACTAATCCAAATACAATTATAAGGTAGATGCACATACTATGTAGAGAGCATCCTCGTAAGTTCTTGTGTTTTTTAGGCGCTTGGACGTCATTGTACTATGTTCTATTTTGATTATTAGCCGCGACTTCAAGGGTTTGTTAGGGCGATCGAAACGCTCTGTGACATTTGCTCAAGTATACGCGCTTATCCAAACAACCCCAACGCAACACAAAAGCCAAAGACCGATCGAGCAACCGACCCACCCATTCTCCTGTCAACCCTCCTCTCTTCCCTACATCCACTTACCTGTTGATCGATCACGAAGCTTGTTCTTTCCTTCCCCTTCACCACCACAACAGCTCCATCCCTTGCACTGCAACCTTCAACGTCCTGTTTTGTTGCTTCTCTCAGTATGCCCAAAGAACATAAGCGTAGGACCTCGCGATTCCTTTAGCACTTAATCTAACTAACATCTATGTCCAGCCAAATCTCCTGTCGGCCCCACCCCTACACTCCCAAACTCCGTTGAACAATCATACCGTCAAAAATGTATCGAACTAAAGAAAAGAATTAACGAAATCGAGTCATCGAATGACATCTTGGTTGTGCGTATTCAAAGAGCAAGACGCGGGATTCAGCGGATGAGGCTTGAAAGGGCATTTTTGCTTCAGCAACTCGAGCATCGTACGGATCCCCGAGTAGAGGATTCCGACGGTAGCCCGAGCCCACCTCCTACGGTATAAACACCTTAAACATGTTGCTATGTTGAAATAAATATCGGAAGAGCAGAAAATACAGATGTTCCCATGCTAACTTCCATTGGACCACAGCCCAAGGAAAAACCGCTCCGCATCAAACGCGCCCGGAAAGACCCCCCTCCCCTGGATTCTCCAATGCGACAGGTCTCTCCATCCCCAGGACCTTCGAGAGACGGCGGAGACGGATACAATTTTGTTATCTCTACTACATTTAATCCAGCTCACCCCGGTGAAACCGACTCTCCTGGGCCTGGCGCCATAACTCTACCTGTTGCCGTCCCTAAGACGGGGAAAGGCTCTCGGAGCAAAGGTGGGCCAAAAAGACCACCGAATGCTTACATGATGTAAGTTTCGTATAAAGCGGTGTACTTCTGCCAAAGCTCAATTTTCGCTAACGAGATGCAAGCTTCTGTGAAAAGGAGCGAGATGCAGTCCGTGAACGCGAGTCCAAAAAAGAAGGATTCGACATGCACAAGGCTTTAGCTCAAGCATGGCGCGATCTGAAAGCAGACGGCCAGAAACCATATTTTAACGAGTACGAAAAGAATCGCGAAAAATATCTGGAGAAGGTTAATGATCTTAAAAGCGATGCCGAGAGGGCTACCATGAGTGGTAATGGGGGTGCTGGGAAACGAGCGCTGAGGGCGCTCTCTGCGGCTTCATCTATTGTACCTGCTTCTAATTATGATGCACCACTAAGTCCTGCTCCAGGCAGCACAAACGATGAACAGGATGAACCTCCACAGCAACCTGGAGGTGGAGGAGGTTTCACTGCAGTCAATAGGTGTCATTAGCGCATTATGTTTGTCAATTCTATAGTATTAATTTGTAGTGCATCATACTACGCAGCAAGTCTGTTTTGTCCTTTTTTTTTTTTTTTTTTTCCTTCACCTTTCCGTTCCCCTTGCCCTTCCTTCTCTTTTTTAACCTCTCCGTGCTTATTCGGTTGTCTCTTCAATTTAAAAAAGCTAAATCATGCCAAACGATCACCTAGTCAAGCCTCAGGTGGAGATACTTAAGTCCGTTACTCATACATGTATAACGTAGGAATCAAAAAAAAAATGATAACTATGATTCTTATATTTTTATAATTCTAAGCCTTGTTTGAACTCTGCACACACATGTAGTCTTGAATAATATCCCAAGGGCATACAACCCTGAACCTCGTGCAATCCGAATCTACTGGGTCATTGAGAAGTTATTCCTCCTTACCTACGTACACCCATACCTGAAATTGATCATATTCCATCCTTAATTCCGCTCCCGAGATGGATTACATACATGTACATATAGTCTAGCCTCGGCGAGATCAGATACTTGCATATAACTTACAGTATGAAAGATGGCGCAAAATCACTACCATAAGACTACGGAATTTCCTATACCATGCCGTATTCTTATACTGTACATATAACATAACTAAAAAGGTTTGAAATACATGTAGCTATAGTATATACATGTATGTAAGTACACGAATCATAATAGAGCGTATTTAGACACTAATTAGCACTGCAAATCACAGTCTTGCATGGTGAATATGATTAGCTATAGAGTAGTGCATGCACATGCAGTGCTCTGCTCTGCTCTAGAGTAGAGATGTATGTATGTAAGTACATGTAGTACTTTAGTAAACTGGAACTAGATCACATGACGCTCAAGAGCTCATACGTTGATGACCGGGTAATTGTGTGACGTACATACAGCTGCTTCCCCTCCCCCAGCTGATCCAAGGAGTTATTATTTCCTTCACAACAAAATGTCCCTCGATACTCCCAAATACCTTGTGGAGCTGTTCTCCAACATCAGAGGACGTTCTATCGCATGGGACGCTCATGTACGGGCTGGCCTCATTACCGAATCGGATGTTAAGAGGATCAAGGCCATCGATAAAGTTTCAAAGGAGAAGCAAGTCAGCGTTGTTGAGAAGGATGTGGATGGTTATGCCTCACTTGTTCTAGGTCCACAGGGTGGATTGAAAAAGGCGACTGATGGTAAAAGAGTCGATGTGGTGACGTATATGTTAGTTTTGCTAGGAGACCTATTAGAGAGTGTGTTTACCTTTATTTGCTAGGGTCGAGCTTCTACTAACTTCTAGATCAGGCGTTCCTGCATTTACGAAATCCCTTTTAGCTCTTCCTTCGCCATTTTCTCACTTGCTCTATCTCCTATCACACCCTGATGACACTATCCCTCTTCTCAGTTCTTCGGTCCTCACTGCAATGCTCTCGGCATCCCTGAAATCTTCTGCCAAACCTACCTCAGATGCCGAATCTGCTCTTCCCCAGCTATATCGCTACCTCGCGAGTTTGACTACTAAGCTTCAAGATGTCCCTCTACAAGATATAGCTATCCAGTCATATGTTTCCCTTTTGAGAAATTCATACGCCAGAATTACCTTCTGGGAACTCGCAGAGGAGACAGTTACACCGATTGTAAGAATCTTGGAGAGCGCAGGAAGTCAAAATGGGAATTCGAGTGACAGAGGAAGCACTTTGGGGAACCCTACAACTGCACAGGGTGGGGTTGCTTTGCAGTTGTTGTATCATGTTTTGCTCGTGATTTGGGAGTTGACATTTGAAGAGATTATCGCGGAGGAGATTAACCCGTGTGTCACACCTTCTAGAATGAGGGATAAAAACCTCCGCTTTCCATTGTGATAACCATTGCTAATCGATAAACCGATGATTGTAGTAAGTACGACATTATTCCGCCCATAACAGACATCCTCAGATCCGCCTTCAAAGAAAAGATAACGCGTTTGTGTCTTGCAATCCTATCCAATCTCACTACAAAATCGCCCTCATTAAACCTCCCCCCACTTCTTCTTTCAAATATCCTCCCGTATTTACAGACAATTTCGACAAGATTTACATCATCCTCGGATGCAGATCTCACAGCGGACCTCTCGACACTGATAGACTCCCTAGAAAATTTTCAGTCTTCACAAACAACCCTTTCCTCCTATCGTCTTGAAGTTTTGTCTGGCCATCTTAGATGGTCCCCTCCACACCGTAATGAAGGTTTCTGGAAGAAGCATAGTCGGGAAATTCTCGAGGATTCCGAACTTATAAAGGCATTGGCAAGGGTTTTACGTACTAGCCAGGACAAAACAGTCCTCGCTGTTGCTGCAAACGATGTAGGGGCTCTTGTAAGGGAGGTTTCAGGTGGTAGGAAGAAATGGGAAGAGCTTGGTGTCAAGAGCAGAGTTATGGAGTTGATGGGAGACAGCGATGCCGAAGTGAGGTATGAGGCATTGAAAGCAGTCCAGGGATTTCTGGCGAATGCGTTTAGCGGTTAAATTTTCTCGGTTTGAGATATAACTGTAAGCGAATTCATCCAGGTGTTGGCTTTTGTTGTCTTCATTAGAACCTTTTTTTTCTCTTGGGAATTCCCCCCTCTTTTCAGTTACTATTACGCGCTTTTTGTGCATATTATATCACTACAGTTCAAATTATCTCTAAAATTATTATATTATTAAAAAGGCAGCTACGATCTAGTTAGGTTTATAAGTGAAAATGCGTAGTCATAAGTAATCACTCGATTACATGTTTGGAGTTATGGTGCGAGCCTAGGGAAAAAACCCTGACTATAATAGTTGTGGCAAGATCTAAACCGCTATCCTTTGACAAGGCAAGTATTATATTTCCTTCTAAGAGTGTACAGGCCCAACACCCCTAGTCAGTCCGCTCTCCCCCGGTTTGTAGTATTGTCAGTATATAGAGAACACTCCCTAGCATACCAAATCTAAAGCGAAGTCGGTGAAACAATAATATGATAAAATATAAGCGATGGGCAGACATATGTAACATACATGTAGGTTTAGCGACTATCATCTTAGGGCTAGCTTCTTGGACATGGGACATCCAGGTGCGTACGATTAGGGCGTTAACTGAAAACCTGGGACCATCAAGTTAAACAGAGAGACACGCAACTGCATCCGGCTTTAAACAGAAATAAGAGCGGGGGGGGAGACATGTACAATATTTTACCCTGCCATAACCTACCAATTGCATACAATAAACAATTTCTAATCGCCTTAAGCCAAAATCTAGAATTACGGTCTCATGTAGTCTAAAAACGATCTACGGCGGATTACATAAGTTACATTTAGTTAGCGAGTGATATTACATGATTTGGATCACAAAGTTTTGTTTGTAGTAGACGCCTTCCCGGGCCATTCGGACAACCCCTTCACTCGGACAGACGTAGAAAAGAAAAGATCATGTTAAGTGGCTTCAGCACTTCTTTTCAGCCAATCATGATTGGCCGTCCGAGTGAGGGGGGTGTCCGAGTGGCTAGGGAGGCCGTCTAATTGACTAACCAATTTATTATGTACTTCTACATGTGTTATCGGGCAGCCGAAACTAACGTCACAGATGTATATATAAACACTTATCACCCAAAGTCATGCATTTAGACACAGGCCCGTGCGATTAAGGACGCATGGTAGGGCTGTTAAGTAACTAAATATGTGTGTCGGGGTTCCTCACGTATTACCATTCCTTTCTAAGGAAATAATAATTCTGAGAGGGCACCCATTTGCCCATAGATAAGTATCATGGTTGGCTCCTTAGATTTGCACGCTGCTAAACATTGTTCGGTACAGGGTTAGGGTTTCCCAATTTACTACATAGACATATCAAGGGGGCGCGCTGTGGAGCGGTAAGTTCGCTAGGTTGGGTAAAACACCCAGCTATATAGTATTCTATTGCATATAAACCGAGTCCTATGGCTCAGTCCAATGAATCATAATTCGCTAGGTACTGTACCTGAATAGACAAATCAATAATACATTGAACCCTAAAATATATACCGGTGCGAGTAGCATAACCTGACGTAGGGCTGTGGACCATCCTCAAACAGAAACTGAATAGGGATTATGATTTCTTTACAAGTGCAACGTGAAAGGGAAAGCAAAAAATGTGCCAGCACGTGCTAAACTGCAAATCAAAACTTCAACGTAACAAAGCGTGGATATCACGTTTAAAAAAGAGCCCCCGCTCATCCTCCTGGCCTAAATTCACCTACCTGCCTAAACATCGTCCCAAGTATCCTAGAACTATGACAATTTGTGTCATCGCGAGACGTAACTGTAACAACCAAAAAAGAAAGAAAGAAAGAAAGAGAAAGAAAATTAGAAAATTCCCGTTCCGCTCATATTCCATCCGCAGCCAAATTTCATCCCGAAATGTGGGTAAACATCCACACTAGACATCTTCCCTTGATCCTCTACCATTTATGCCATATGTTGTGGACCCTCCGGATTGACCTCTGATATTTTCCCAATCAGCACCTCGGGAGGTTTCTCTGAGTAAACTTTCTTCCTCATCGTCAATTTCGTACTCCTCATCATCCGACATATCGCGCAGGCGAGGGGTCTTGATAAGCCCGATTAAGAGAGTAATAATATAAACCGAAATGAACGCAAACTGTCCCCAGAAGGCGAACGCGCCAAAGAAGGGGAAATTCAATGTCACACGGTTGATAAAGGTGGAAACAACTGTAGGTGTACATATGTGCTGCGGGGCAGATTCTGTGCAAGACACGATGAGCTCTGGATTTTGACTACAGTCAAGAAACAGATCACCAGTCAACTAAAACAGTTGTCAGCCGTCTTTGTTTTCCCTTCTTTAAAATTAAGCTAGACAGGAAAATCTGGAGAATTATTACAGTGTTGTTACAGAACTTCTGACCTCCATAATGGGCGTACTGCGGAGCAATAATCATGGTAATAGCGTAGTTGATTGCCAAAACCATCAGTGTCAAAATAACGGTAGCCATGAGCATTCCTTGAGGTTTGGTGTGCCCAGTTTGAATTTTGAACAATGATACCCACAAGAACCTGATACCGACGAATGCAGCCCCAACAACACTGCCAACAAATAAGAGCAATACTAACAACAAGGCTAATACATAGTCTGCTGGGAAAAAGTTACTGGCGGCCACAAATAACCAGTTGATTGGGTTAAATAAATTGACCCTGGCCAAGATGAACCCACAACGGTTTCCACAGACAGAGTTCTTGGACTTGTCAATGGACGTCAACAGCATTGAAGTAACAACTGAGAGTGAGACGAGTAGGATGAGAACGCCGAAGGCAACCTCGAGAGGCCTCCCAAGCGCTTTTAGCTTTCCTAAGAATCTAAGGCCCTTTCTGCCACCTTCTTCGGCAATTCTCTCCCGACGCACTAAGGTTCTCTCCTCTCTTTGCAGACTTTCCATTTCGCGTCTATCTTTAGTCGTGAAATTAGAACTAGAGCCGCCTCCATACTTTGCTTCAATCATTCTTTGCCTCTCGCGGTTATAAATAAGGTCCTCGTGTACTGAGTCAGAGCCAGAGGGGACTGATGCTCCTGGGATAGATTTTATATAGACCATGGGAGTGAGGGCCAGGCCAGGGGCAGTATAACAAACGTAGGGGAGTATTCCAACACAGAGAAGAGCGCCAACTACAAAAGTCAAAATGCGCTCTCCATCTGTTTGGGTAATTCCGTCAACATTCAAGAATACAAAATCGAATAGTAGAATTTCACTTACTGTTCGCGAAAAGAAGTTTCTTGAAATAATCCAGGTCCCAGTGTCCTTTAGCACCATTTACGACAGGAATGAAAAGGCCAACGGCCATTAGGATAAAAATAAACGCAACAAAGCAAAGGCTATATTTGAATGCCCCCTTTACCCTTTGCCAAGCACTTGTATCAACATCCCACTCCTCGTACCTAATTTTGAGCTGGCTTAGCTAATTGATTCTGTGGGGAAAGTCATAGAAAATTCGTACCAAAAATAGGCGAATGGAATGACAAGCAGACACATAGCTGCGTCGAGCGAGTAAAGACTGTAGTAAACTATCTTTAATTGTTGTACGATCTTGGCTACAGTTTCAGCATCTGCCCACTGTTTCTTGAGACCCGTGGCATTATTCGTTGTAATCGAAACAAGCGCGATATCAACCGGAAGTAGACAAACTGTTGCGAGGAGCGATGAGAGGGCGAGAACACAAACAATAGTTACGAATGCGTCGCGATCATGGCGGTCCTGGAAGATTCTAACCTGGTTTGAGGATTAGCAATAAATCCCACAACAAGATAAGAGAAGCTCACAAATACTGAGGCAGATATGACTAGAAGTAACAAGACAACACCAGCAGTCGACCAGATAATAGGTATTTGGGCTGAGAGCGTCCAAAGTTTTGGTAACAAGGACTCCATTGTCGCGAGAAGATGAAGAGGATGTCCAGTGGGAGATGGCACAGCTTATGAAAGACACCCAGAATGAAGGAGGTTGTTAAAGTTGTTAGGAATGCGAAGCTAAGCGAGTATGAGTAGCGTTGCATGACGTTGCAATGCCAGCCAGTTGTTGCCGCGTCATTACATGTCTTGATAAGTACTGTCTCGCAACGCGTGATCAGCGGCGTTGGTGCTACTTGTATCTTCAAAAGTACCGGGTGTTGAGGGTAAGTGATCAGAACTGCTCCTGGTTGGTTGGCCTGGGGTGCCAAGTTGGCCCCACTGGACTTATATCAACCCTGCCTGCTGAAAGTTTTCTCTACACAGTCAAATTTGTACCCAAATAGCATATAGAAAAGGTGCTGATAGATACAATATTTTAAATATATTTTTGAATTTTTTGATGGGGATCCTGGAAAAGTTCTGATGACTTTTTTCCCCCATTCAAGATAAGAATTCTTGGCAGGTCTTATTGGCTCCAGCCTGTCGCACCCACATATTCTCAACCAATTGTCGTAGAGTTCTGATCACTTTGGTTCACACCCGAGTACATACTTAGGGACTCTGCGCGAATTGAGCCAGCTCTATATTTCGATTATTTGATTGGCAGGCTATGGGATCGGTATCAATCGGGCTACCAGAAAATGGAGCTAGCTCCATTCGCGCAAAGTCTCTATTTGTATCCACGGAATGGTTTCTAGTATCCTAGAGAAGAATATAAATAAATCATTATAATTATCCAAAGCATACATGAGGCATAATACATGTATCATTTTCAAGGTTTGTTCGAGGCCTTATCCTTGGTGCGTCGGGCCGAGTTGGAATTTACATATATACTTACTTAAGTATGGGCACAATACATGTAGACAAAATTCTGTGCTCTATTGCTTCTGAATTGACTATAGTACCAAAAAAGTGGGTGTATCCAGCGTGCACCCTACATATTTTCAGAATACTAAAGTATGATACTGCAGCATTGCTACGGTATCCCTTAAGCTGTCAATGCTGATCCCCCACAATACAGAGTCGGAATTTGTATGAGAGATCAATTATTTGATAAGGGAGATAACAGCAAGTACTATTAGGGGTTTTAATAACAGCTTAAGGGATAATGGAGGCTTTTTAAGATACCTATCGATACGTACCTACTTGTATTACATCCCCCCTTTTGGTATTGTTCTTTCCCGCGTTCCCTATAAACTGGAAGTAAGCCGGGTCCTTGGAAATATACAATAGTAAAATCTCGTTATAAGGACATTGTCTAAAAGGATACTCTATATACTGAGAGGATATGTAACTTGGGTGATATAGCTGGCTGGGAAATTTTTATAAGGATAAATGGATATTTTTTGAACGGGATACGGTTGGGATGATAAAATAAGACTTGACGCGACCCTATAACAGTTTAGTGCTAAAACGTTCTCTCAAAATTTTACAAGAAATGTTTGGTGAGATGGTGATAGTTGTGAGAGGCTTCAAACGTTTATGGAGAAAGAATACGGGGGTAATTACATGCAAAATATGTGGTGTTCCCCAATTTTGTTATCAATAATCACATCTGGAGCTGGTTCTAACCCACCATCCACTGTCCGAGTGAGGGTAGATGATTACATGTATCTGCATCTAAAAAACCAAATTTTTAATATTTCCTAACCTAGCTAGGTCTTCCGATACCTAGCATACTACGAATACCGTAGTGGTAGATACGAGTATCCGATAGACGGTCGGTCCGAATGGCAACGAGACACTTAAATCCTTTCTAGTAACCGTGATATAAAAAGTGCATAGAATTGAAAAGTGTCACAAACTGTCACGCATGCTGGAAACTACAACTCGGACTTATTGGGCGTTAGATTCATCACGTTGCCATAAAGGGTTTAAGTGTCTCGGGCTGTGACCATCTATCAGATACGAGCAGCAGGCTAGAGTTGTCGCCACTACCATCTTACCACATATGTGATAACCCTAACCTTGAAACATACATGTAGCCAGTAGATCGTCCATTAACAAAGGCCCGGATGATTAAAACCGCAATTGAAGTATACACTTTGCAAATAGACCGTGGTTACCCTGCTTCTGGTAAATTTTGAGGTTAGCAGTCACAGGCGAACCCTAATGCGCACGCAAATTTGCAAACTGCCACCCAGATCTTGGCGATTCCCTCTCCAGTAGGCCCCGCGACTACTAACTTATCGCCACATAACCGACCAGACCCGCGTTCAAACAACCTCAACGAACGAAGTCAATATCAAAAAAACGCCGATAAATCGTCAGAATGGTATGTTTGCACCTTTCCCCGTTTTTTTTTTTTTTTTTTTTCTCTTGTTTCGGGGGCCCGATGGCAATATGTGATTTGCCGCGTGTTGGAAGTTCGTGAACAAAGCAGCAATTTCCCTTCAACATGTTGCTGAGCTATGGATTAGGCTGATAAGAATAATTGTATCACATAGGTTCTCGCTGAAGATCTTCTTAACCCTGCTCCGGCTGCTGAGGCCAGGAAGCACAAGCTCAAGGTACTCCCCCCTCATCTTATCAATTTTAATTGGTTCCGGAACTTAATGAAAATTTTCTAATTTAATAGACTTTGGTTCCTGCTCCCCGCTCTTTCTTTATGGACGTCAAATGCCCTGGATGTTTCAACATCACGACCGTCTTCTCGCACGCCCAGACCGTGGTCATCTGCGGTTCTTGCGCCACCGTTCTATGCCAGCCTACCGGTGGCAAGGCCCGCCTTACAGAAGGGTGCTCATTCAGGAGGAAGTAGAGCGATAATTTGTCCAAAGTTTAAAAAAAAAATACAAACTTGGGGAAAAAAAATTTCTTTGTTCATTTGGGGAAGGGAGGTATTGGGATGTGAACTGGGGAAAGTGGCCTGGGACCACCAAGACCCCCCAACCAGGGTTTTTTGTTCTTACAATATATTCACCTTTTCTTTCGCTTTTGAACCGGCGCGATGCGGGGGCACGAGCCTTCTCCTTTTGAATTGGATAGGACACCCTGGTCTTGGAGGGATACGGGCGAGGATTAAGATTCATGATATCCAAATGTTACACCACGAACCATAACGCCAGTTTTCCCAAATTTTAATCGGTCGATTGTGTTCTCACTAGTGTATATACTTTTAGACGTTACCTCTGTCAATAGTAGTACATGTCACGAACACTTCCCAGCTTTAACGCAAATATAAGAGTCTAATAGCATTTCAAAAGAAGTGAATAATTTCCATATTTAAGCTTATGTGATAGCTTACTGCTGCACCTATCACATCAATATCCCTGAAGCTAGTTTAACCCCTCTGTCATATAATATTCCTAAGACCAATCATATCATTTGTTCTATTTTGGTAGTGCAGCCGACTCTCGATATAGTGATGAGGTCGGGACCGGAAAGTGGCATCTTTATAACAAGGTTATCACTATATCAGGTATCACTATATCGAGAGTCGGCTGAATTGCTTTTATAATCAAGATGCTCAACTCAATGGTAGTATTAAGGGGAATAAGTATAATGAAACTAGGCGGTTAGGAGAGAGTACATACATGTATGTACCTACACTGTATAGAAAGCCATCTACATGTATATCTCATCCTGTATCTACACGTGCACCCACATACTACATGTACCGAATCTAGGCCGTCTGACTAGTGACTCTACGTCTTGCCACCACTTATCGCTCACTAAACCCAGGCTCTTTTTCCGAGACTTAACGGCAATATTACATGTATATATTGTACATGTACTTTAGTACAAGTACACATCCGCTAGCAATGGCCAACTGGCGGCCACGAGCTGTAGATTCCTTTGGGGGGTTATTTGCTCTAGTTTTTGGGATTCTCCTCCTGCTACATAGTTCAACCTTCCTTGATGCTCTTGAATTTCCTAGTTGTTCAGTTCCAAATTTGATGGATCGTGCTTAGTCAACTGCCTGTAATCCCTACTAGTTCTCAACCGACCAACTAAACCGAGATAAAGACTTAGACGACTACTATGGCAACTATAGTACTACGGGTGTAGGGGTAAATCTGGCGGCAGTAAGAACTGTTGCAACTACGGTCAGTGTCGCCAGACTTACCCCTACACCCGTAGTACATGTATTGTACGCATCACAGGAGTGTGGAAATGCATAGTCCACGAGTAGCTAGGTCATAGCCAAGACCAATTCCTTACAGTACGGGACTATTGTTAATCCTTTTGTCAAAGGTGACAATCTATGCAGGCTTTGCGGGTGGTGTGAGACGGAACCAGTCCAGTTCACAGGATAACACTCAAGCCCGGGGATTGTCAACTGGTGAATTTCTCGGCGGTACGGAGATTTGCGTGTTTAGCTCTAACCCACAATCCGGCCTGGCTATGAACCGTACCTAGATACATGTAATTAGAGCGGTGGAGGGTCGGGCGAGAGGGAGGGTATGGCGGGGCTTGGCAGTTTTGACTAGTTAGAATCCCTACCTCTCGCCCGACCACCACCGCTCTATATTGAGTTTCAAAGGATACAAGGTACTTCCTGATACAATGCACTACATGTATCCTCATTGAGGTACAGTACCAGTAGTACCTTATCTGCCAGAATACCAGTATTACTACAGCATTGCTACAGTATGATGGCTGAAACTCAGATTTAATTCTCGATACCGTATTTCTATGGTTTTTGGTGCTGTATGTAGTTTATAAGTGATATGATAAGAATTGCGGCTGTAAGTACCTTGGAACTATATTACCAAAAGAAGGATATGCACTCGCTAGTAACGCAAAAACACAGTATTCTTATTTTGATTCGCCATTCGTCACTAGATTCTGTGGTTATTTCGCCCTGTTTTTTTTACATTATATTATAGACTATACTTCCCCTATCTACATGCATGTAGATACCGTTAAGTCTCGAAATAAGAGCCCGGGTTTAATGCAAAAGGACAGAGTAATAGGTGGTGGCCAGAGATAAAACAACCGATCAGACGGCTTAGATCTGACCTTTGGGTCCGGGCTGTTCTTTTGAGAACTGACGGTACTCGCTTTTAAAACAATAAAAAGCATAAAATCAATAAGATGCATATACAAACGCATTCACGTGCACAATCGCTACCAAAGAGAACCTCCCGGGGCTTTTTTCTTTGCATAGATTTCATGTATATTAAGGCTGTACAATTTTAAAATCGAGTGAAAAAAAATTGGGCCATTCATTATTTGGCCGTCAACTCGAAAGAACAAGGACTTGGTGACCAAAGTTTAGTGATCCAGCAGCACCAATCTTAATGTATACAATCTGTTTTAATCATAGCCTATGGTTTGGCCAGTTTCAGGAGGTGGATAGTTGGATGGCCATTATTCGAACAGTCACTGGAGATCACTCGTTATTTTGCCAAGTTTCTGCCCTTCCTTTTTCTATTGGGGAAGTATTGTTGGAGAACTTAGAATTTATCAGTATCCAGAACAGTTCAGTAAGAAGATGCTTTAGATATAAGAAGTGTCTAAACCAGAGGCCCCCCGTAGAACATTGACCTGTTTTTTTTTTTGGCAATACTGTCAGAGCCGTCTTTAAACCAACACCTGGGTGGGGGTAAGAAACATACTTTTTGATATCATTGACCCAGGCTTTATTGGTGTTTTTATCCACCAAAACAAACGCTTGTCCTCTCCGGCCCATTCTTCCGGCTCTTCCTAAGCGATGGATGAAGTCTATCGTGCTGAACGGGACATCGTAAAGAACAACGTTCTTTACTGTCTTTGTGTCTATTCCTCTGCTTGAAATGTCCGTAGTTACGAGCACTGACATCCTGTCTTTCGCTTGGACTTCGGGACCAACAGCTGTTTTAGGGCCCGTAAAATACTCTAAAACTGATGCTTCTTTTCGATTCGATGTGTCTCTCTCTAAACTGACCGCATCAAAACCCTTTGACTGAAGATAAGACGTCACTGTTCTAGTCGACTCCCGTTCATTGACGAATACAATAATCTTCTTAATGAACCCTGCTTCAGTTCCGTCCTTGGAAATTTTGTGAAGTATATCTGCACATGCAAGATCTTTATTGCCTTTGTACGGCTCGGCATCAACATCCACAATAGATAGTTGAACGCGTCGTGGAATTGCATGGAGATGCCGAGTAACAAGGCGCGTCATGTCAGGATAGAGTTTACAGAGGCTTCGATCGAGAGACTTAGGGATAGTTGCGGAACAGAGGACTAGGCGTTTTAGATTTTCGGCTCTTGTTATGATTGCCGAAGTCAATGGAGAAAATGTGCGATCATAGAGAGAATCTGCTTCATCGACGATAATGTGACTGCATTTCGACAAAATTCTAGGGTCGGATTCAGCTAGACTTGATAGAAGGTGCGGAGTAGAAACGAGAATATCAACCGGTCCCGAGAACAGCCGGTTTCGAATGACAACGCGAGAGAAGTCTCGAGATATTAGAGCGGAACGTAATTTGACGACATGTGATACGGATTTGAGGACGGCACCAACTTGATTAACCAATTCTGAAGTAGGAACAAGTATGACAGCTCGAGGTTTGCCATTTTTTTCTCTATTTTCCACAATTGGCCCTTCCAACTCAAACAACGCTTCTGGTTTTCTCTGTTGCTCGTCGGCCAGCCTCTCCTCCTCCTCCTCCTTCTTCAGAACCTCCTCCTCGCGCTTCAAGAAATCAATTACAGGAATAATGTATGACAGTGTCTTTCCCGAACCAGTTTCTGCAGCAATGAGGAACGATTCAAATCGGCTTTGGGACACAGCCTTCTGCCTGGCCTTGAGCCCCATCCCTGTCAGGGCAGGAATAGCGAGCCTCTGCACAGCAGTGGGCTGGATAGTTGTCAAATCACCAAACACCTCTTTAGAGATCGCCTTTTTGACAGAGTCTAGTAGTTCGAAATCATCAAACGAGCTCCAAGGCTCGATAGCTGATCCAACACTTGTTCTTTGAGTCCATGAAACTGGAGATAGAGATTGTGCCATTTTCATATGTTTGAAATTAGGTTTGACCTTTCGAGTTTGGCCTTGTGCCTGCATCTGCTCTCTGCCACCTGAAGCATCCGGCTCAAATCGTTTCCCGGGCCGCCTATCACGGAGAGATCTAGGGCGTGGGGGCGGAAGATTTGCCTCTCGAACATTTAACCCACCAGTATTTGGTTTTTGTTTCCTGTTGGCAACACGAGTAGAAAGTACCAAGCGAGAAGGCCGTTCCCGTTTACCGCCGGCCATACCTCGTGAAAGAATTGGGGGGGATGTTGTCAGCTTGGATGGGAAGGCTGAGTTACCCAAGCGGTGTAGACATGGTAGGCATGCTATTGTTTTTATTGACTGTACTCGGAACATTATAGCAATGATTGTGGAGGGGTCGAGAAGGAGACGTCTCAGGATGGAGGGGGAAGAAGGAATGAAAAAAATAAAATAAAAAATAAAGATGCGGATGAGACTGTATGAGAAGGAGCTAGTTACCCGAGGGGAATTTATGATTGGCTAAAAGAGGGTAAGAAAAAAAGGAAAGAGGGCAAAGCACAGCAGAACGGAGTCCCACGGCCAATCAATCCGCTAAGAAATCAATACAGACGTACCGCACCTGCCCCATGCTTGCGCAGTGATTCTCACGCATGCAAATTTATCGGCGCCGGGATGAACACAGAGCGTGCAGGGAGTAATCAAGTGCTGAGAGTAGAGCGGTGTCGATCCGTCCGCTGCGGCGATTGGTTGTCGCAGCAACGTCGCTACCCCCTCTCGCCTCCGCTGTTTGTTTTCACACCGCACCTCCGACTACGTTCCATGTATACCTACACACAGTGTATGTACACATAGTCTGGAATAGCTCCACAGCAACTCGCAGGCGCTGCACTCGCCTTCTGCCTACCCATCTCTGTCCCCCTCTTCCCATTCACGCATCTTGTTCCACATCTTGCATGATTTGGGGGGTCGAGTAGAGTAAACAGTATCTAACTGCACGACACACTCGCATTCCCTCTGTTGTGATCTCCCTGCTCTACCCTTATTGTATCCGTCACTTACATATCCTTCCGTCACCTACATACCATCCTCTTCCATCCATCCACCCTCCATCATTTGTCGTCCATCCATTACTCTCACTTTCACTCCCATTCCCTCTCACCTTCGCTCCACTCCCACTCCCACTCCCACTCCCACTCCCACTCCCACTCACTCTCATACTCTCACTCACTCCTAGCCCTCTTTATTTTATCTCTCGCTGTTTCTCTTTGTTTTGTCCACCCCCTCTGTTTTTTTTCCTACACTCACATTCCCCTCTGTCAATATTGGGGTTCAAGTTCTTTTTAATCTGTTCTTACATTTGATTGTTTGGGAATACTGGTGCTCTCAACATCTATCTTTTCTGTTCATCGGTGGAAGCCGATCTGTCATGGCAACAGGGCCAGTGGTAACCCCCCCTATCATCGCTTGTGGCTAAAGTTTGCCTCTGATACAAAACTCCAGGTCACCCCCCTTCGCATACAGAAACAACCAGCTTCCTCGGAATCGGAAACGCCGTCCCCTAGAAGCAGTTCACCCTTAACGCAACCACTTTCAGATATTAGCCCAATGGAGCGAAGAAGGAATAGTCCTTCCAACAAAGAGGGCTCAAAGGTGCGCATTTATATCTGCTACAGTCTTTTTTTTTTTCTTTTTTTCTTTTGGAGCTGACATAACTTCCTTTATCATTAGTCGCCAACCAATGAAGACGTCCCTTTGTCCTCACCTTTCCCAGGTTCTGTTACAGGCTCTATCAGGACGACAACTCCCCGAGCAAACCGAGCATTTTGGGAAACAAAGAGTCAAGAGAATAATCGTTCAGGAGGTTCCGCTCCTGGGCGTAAATCATCGCTGGAGAAATTGAAGCGGGCTTCTCGGGTGCAGAATAATACCAAGATCTTCCAGAAACCAAATGACACAGCTCCACCACCCCGACCCATGAGTTATCATGGTCCTAATGGTTTATCATCGCCATTTATCACCCCTCAGATCTCCCAAATAGCGCGAAATAATTCAGTGATACATACTTCGAAACTCCCGTTATCAATGCCCAAGAAGCCGGAGGATTCGATTCGCCCAGAGACTCCTAAGCTAACATCTATTCTTTCGACCCATAACGTCCCTAAAATTCCAAGGCCATCATTAATATCATCATACAGAACCAACATTTATGAAGGCGAGGGCGGATCGTACATAGAAGAGACGGGTGGGCATGAGCAGACTAATAGGAGTCCCAATCGTCGCCCAAAATCTGTCACATTTGATAAGGAACCACCAGATGTTTTACACTACGAAATGGTTACTCCAGACCCATCTGTGGAAGGCTCACCGGCGATGGGATATGATTCTGATGAGGACGAAGAGGATGAAGACGAGTTGGAATACACCCCGGTTATTGAGCCTGATCATTGGGAAAGCATGACACCAGAAGCTGCAGCTGCAGCCTTCGAGGAATCCTTTCGTTCGACCCCCTCACCTAGCGCGCGACCGCTTCCACCAATTCCCGGGGCCCCCACTTCCCGAAGAGATAGTAGTAGCCCCTCCGGAAGCCGACCGCTCCCAAGCATTCCAGTCACTAAGGCCGATTTAGAAAATTTAGAAAAGGTACCACTGGAGGAACGGGTAAGGTTAATGATGCAGGAAGATTTGGACGAGAATGATCCTGGATCTCGACGACGCTCTACCGAGTCTGCCCGGGAACATGACGTCGAAGAATCTGGTGGTTTGGGTATCATAATGGACAACCTGTCCCTAAACGATGGGGGGCAAGAAAGCGAGGAAGAAGAAATGGGGAATGGTAGACATGAAGCATCCCGCGAACGGACGAGTCCGGCGCAGATAGAAGAAGGTGATATCTCGGATAAAGAAGAGACTTCACCTAACTCGAACAGAGAACCCGAGGAGGAGAATGGTTCAAGTCAATTCGAGTCAACCTCGGAATACGAACCTCCCCCGCGCCTATCGCGGGAATCAATTAGGCGCCAGGTTGAAGCACGCCGTGAAAACTCAATCGATTCTCAGCAACTTGATGAGGAAGGCTACGCCACGGAGAGCTCTTACACATATGATCAAGATGTTTCAGCAGATGAAATAGAATCTCATATCAAGCTAGAGCATTCTGATGACGAGTCGGTCGATATCTATGCAATTCCAGAAATGTATCATGTCCCAGAACGTCCGGCTTCACGCTTCAATACTCGGTCACCAGATCCATCACAGGCAACTGAGTCAGAAGCTTCACGATACGATGATGATAATGAATCAAGATATAGTGAATTTGAAGATGACGACAGCTCCGTGTTAGCTACCCCTATCATCCCCTCGAGAGAGGAGTCTACCCCCACCCCGACGAACTTTGATACAACCATAGCCATCGAAAAGGTAGAGCACGGGGCTGTAGAGAAGCAGGTCTTGAATGAAGGACTGGTAAGTGAGGGGGTAGAGGCCGGAACTTCGCCGGAGAATCCTAGGATGAGCCTTCCCGAGCTCGGTACAATGTTCGAAAACGATGATGGTCTCGGGCTTAGATCATACATGACCCCTTCCCCGCCCTTGCCCCCCGTCGATGCACCTACACCGGAACCATTGGAGCTTACGCCATCTAACCAAAGTATTCATGAGTCACCAACACAGCGAACCGAGTCCCCTAGGGATCAAATCGAGCATGATTTGGACGAGTCTGTTTATGATGAGGAAGAAGATACAGGGTCGGTCATCAGGCATAAAATATATGACTCTGATATTGAGGAGGATGATGAGGATTACAACAGTATGGATGATGGGGAACTCAGTGATACTGGTACGATTCAAGCGGCTAGATCGCCCTCGCCAGTCGCTGAGTCAATCGCAACAATCAGGGTTCCCAGTGGGAAGTTGAAGACAAGAGCGAGCGCAACACCAGCTGATATGGCAGCAATGGCTGCGGCTCGTAGACACATTAGTGGGGAACATAGAGCTACGCCCCCGGTCCCACGAATTCCAGACGGGTTTGACGGTGAGAGTCTGAGCGATGAAGACGAGGAAATTGCCGCCAGTTCAGATTCGGAAATATCTAAAAGAAAAGTCTCTGATAAGCAGAGAAAGTCTATCGGCCTCCCAGCACTTGGTGATATAGAGTTCGATTTCAAGGTAGATGATCTCACGGAGGAGTTTGACCGCGTTATTGAGACGCAAAAGGTATGTTTTAATAAAACTTTTATTCTGTCCGAAGGTCTAATAATGCTTAGAGGGGATACCTTATGCGTCAAAATACACGGATTATCCATGCATCTAGCCGGGACCCCGAAGAAGATGAGGCAGAGCCTGCCCCACGCCCTGGTCACTCTCGCACTCAGTCTTGGTCTGTAGAGCCATGGAGAAATTCCACACGGAGAAAGAGCCAACGTGATTCAACTGGTGCCATCAGTACATCTCCAAGGAAAAGGCCATCAAATATCCCACCAATTCCTCTGCCCGATAAAAATGGAAATGTATTACCCATTGTGGATGAGAATGAGGCAGCTAGTACGGATTTGCAGGCCGAGGATGGTGCGGAGAGAGGTAGACTATTCGTCAAAGTTCTTGGTGTCAAGGACTTAACCCTACCGCTGCCCCAAGGCAAGATGGCCCACTAAATAAATTCAAAACTGCACCTACTAATGCTCATCTTTCTAGGCCAACCAACATATTTTTGCCTGACATTGGATAATGGACTTCACTGTGTGACAACATCATGGTTGGAGTTGGGTAAGAATGCGCCGATAGGCCAAGAATTCGAATTGTAGGATCCCAAAATGCTTTTAGATTGTTGCCAGAACACTAACGGTGGCAGAGTTGTCCTGAATGACCTTGAATTCCAGCTAACTCTGCAAACAAAGCTGGAGCAACCACCACCTGCTCCGCCTAAAGCAGTAGTTAAGGCTCTTCCCCCCAAGCCTAAACAATCCACTTTTAGCAGAGTTTTTACTACCCCCAAAAAGCGGAAACAGCTAGAACAGCAAATGCAGCAAATGCAGCAGCTAGAGCAACAGCAAATGCAGCAACAGAGGCAAGAAACGCCACCTCCTGCTACTGCATGGGATCTTCTTCACGGTTTAGTTGCACGGGATGGCTCGTTTGCTCGTTCCTATGTTTGCCTTACAGATTTCGAGACTAGGGCATATGGACGGCCATTCACCACGGATATTAATTGCTTTAATGAATGGGCAGTGGACACTGCTAGTGTGAAGAGCAAAAAAGGCCTGCAAGGCGCCTTGCAGCCTGCAAGAAAAGCACCTTACAAAATCGGGAAATTAGAAGTTCAGCTCCTATTCGTCCCAAAGCCCTCGGGGGCCTCAGAGGTGAGCAGCCAATTATCCAATACCGTAGAAAAATGCTAAAACCTAGTAGAAGGATCTTCCTAAAAGCATGAACTCCGCCATTCGTGAATTACGTGAAGCTGAGGCTACTATGAATAAGACTTGGGAGGGTACTCTTTCACAACAAGGGGGCGACTGTCCTGTAAGTCCCATAACTAAGCATTTCCCTGTTTAAGCTAACTTTAAATATGAAGTACTGGCGTCGAAGATATTTCAAACTTGTTGGCCCAAGGTTGACCGCGTATCATGAAGCAACGCGTCAGCCTCGTGCTACTATCAACCTTAGCAAGGCATCAAGGCTCATCAATGATAGGAACACTCTCCTTGATCCAAACGTGAATGGACCTGGCAAGTCTCGTCGTAAGTCTGGCTTCTCTGAAGACGAAGAAGGCTACATGTTCGTCGAGGAGGGTTTCCGTATTCGCTTCGCCAACGGCGAAGTAATCGATTTTTATGCAGATTCCGCTGAAGATAAAGAAGGATGGGTTAAAGTCCTCGGCGAGACGATAGGCCGCATTCCCGACAAACGTGGTTGGTGTGACATGGTTATATCCAAGGAATCCAAGGAGAAGGCGGAGAGGGAAAAGGCACAGGCAGCTGTAGCTCGGGTCAAGGCGCAAACCCAAATGCGTCAAGCACCAACCATGCCGCAGCAATCAAGACCTCAACCTCCTCAGCCCCCAAGATCAAATCGTCGACCCCCGCCTGCACACTTATACCGATAGTAATCTTTATTTCGCGGTAATGATGCCTACGCCTATCATTTGCGACATCACCAAAATGGGTTTACCTCGTGACAATAGGTCACTGGCTGCATTTTCATGCTTCTCTTTCCTTATATTTCCCTGTATTTTCTATGCTTCTATGATATCCTAGGGTTTCTTTGGTGTATTGCCTGCAGGTCTTTTTTATCTCCCGTATCGTTGATTTTCTTTCCTTTATGTCTTATCTCATTTGTAGTGGGTAATATTTCTTATAATCGCATGGAGTGTTGGGAGCGTTGCAATTAGTGAGCGATTTTGGTTTCTCTCTCTCTCTCTTTTCAACTCTTAAAGTGGGTTTTTCTGAAAGAGGGGGGAAGAGAGAAGTGATGATACACTGTGCTGGTTTTGAGAATCTAGTGTTTCCTTTGTTTCTTTTTCATATATTAGGGTGGGCAGGAGCATATTTTTGCAGCGTAAGCGAGCCCAGGGGGCTCGAATCTTAGTACATAGTTGTGTTTAGCGGATTGTGTTTTCCTATCAAAAATACCTTTTTACTAGTTACTAAAAACCCAATAAAGTGCCTTTATACGCTAGTTTTGTCAGCTCTATCAACGCGTATAAGCTCCTTGACAGAATATTCTTTTTGAGTTTTTTTTGGCGGGGGAGCTGTGGTCTTCATTGCCTTAATCATGGTGGCTAAATAGCCCGGAAACCCTTCCAGCCATGGAATCTTGATAGCCGGAACATTATCGTCAAGAAATTGTATCAATGCAGACGACCCAGGAGCACCCTCTACCAACCCAAGAAACCCAACCTGTGGAATCGCAAGAGAGGTTTCTAACCGCACCTGTGCCCCTTTGGGGAGCTGAATAAGTCGGATTGGAAGTCCCGGGGGTGTCCTAGAAACAATACCACATAATAGAGGCAAATGCGAATGAAGTTGCGAAGGCTGTGGGTCGGAGCGGCAGACAAAGACGGCGAGACGAGGCTTGAAGGTTGTGTTTTCGGTTGGCAGTGCTTTAGCCATAGATTCAAGATACTTCGTAGTTGAGTTGAGTCCAATTGTCAAAAACGAATTGAGTTCCGGGGGTGATGGCGGTGGTATGGATAATGCTAATTCTGCCGAGGCATTAGGGGGGAATCCTCGTTTTCGTTTGTGAGAGCGCTTCCCTTTTGAAGGCTGGATGTAGAGATTTCGATGTTGACCTACAGGTGCTAACAAACTAGAAGCGGACAAAGGGCTGTTAGGTGATCAGGGATTTGGATTGCAAGATCCGGAATTGAAGCAAGTATTGTGGCGCCTTGTACCTGCATAGAAGATCTAAAATTGTATCCTGGTTTGCGCTACTAACTTCCGGCCTTGAGCGAACTAGATCAGCTTGGGTTTCAAGGAAGCTTTAGATGAACTCACCATTCAACAGTGGTGTTTGGCGAATCAAGTGAGAATGTGATTTTTTTCTTTGGGTCTTGGCCTTTGATGAATTGCGCCATGACAGCTACAGTCGACCGAGATGGCCTTGGAAAGCAGATGAATTATGGCGGTATACGTCGAGGCAATGGGTGACGATAATGGGTGACTGACTATAATGGGTGACGATGATAAAGGCTGCACAGTCCACAAGGTGAGCTGTGCAGGTTTCTGGGGCGGGAGGCTCGCTAAAGCGCATCTGATTACTCCGCACGATCCTTGCAGGTATATTCAACCCTACCATTTCATAACACAATGTCTAAGCATAGAAATTCTAATTGCATGCCTGAGGTTTTTGAGATTAAACTGGAATTCACCTACAAGATGCGATCAATTCCAAATATCATCCAGTAGGTAGCAGTGAGATTTTTGGCTCCAGTATTTGTTTCAGTTCTTATCGTTCGCTCAGTCACATCAATCCCTGCACAAATACGCTTGGGTCCTTCGCTTTCGTCACTGTCTAGATGTAGGTAATGAACCAACTGACTGCACGCAAGCCTGCTCATAGCAACAGGCACGCACCCTTGCACAGCAGTTGGTACATACATGTAACTGGTAGTAAAGGATATACTGGAGTAACACATGCGTACATGTCTGCCTGAACCACATGTACTTTCAGGTGTATGTAGGTAAGCTCTATTGTCTGACGCGAGAGCCACAAACACTTCCACTTTCCCTCCCCTCCAACTCAACCCCCCACCATCATCCCCTCCTGTCTCAAACAACGACAGCCGCGGCACCATAGCTTTCCTATATACCCCAAGAAACCATCCTCAAACCTTTTACGGTACCTCTTGCCCCAGCGACCGGGCAACCTGTATTTCTTGCATGGAGAAGAATGGGGAGTTGGACTCGAACTCTATGGCGGTCGATCCAGTCAGCCCAGCTAGCAGTAACTCCAAAGAAGTTTCAGACGAACCCGCTGCACCTCGTAGAAATTCCATCGACGACAACGACCCTACTCGGCCTCGTAAACGGTTAGCTGCTATGCTTATCCATGATAATGCAGACAATGCAAAACAGGCTCTTCCAGGTAAGGATAAGGTACCATTTGGAGAACAAGAGAACGAACCCCGGCAGGCAGATCAAGCCATGGAGCATAAAAACTATAACGGGATAACTAGCAAACCTGATAAAACATCTACAGAAGATGAACCGTTCTCACCCTCAACAGTTGAGGGAATTGGCAATAAGGTTACAATTCATCTCCGTACTACACGTCTCCCAGAGCCAAAAGAGGATGGGTTTGAAGAGCCTACTATTGATGATGATGAAAACGACGGGCTAAGTCAGCTGACACCTACATCTTCTGGGCCTCCTAGAAGTACGGGTTCTTTGCAGGGTGAATCTCCGAATGGTTCGCTATGTAGCCCAGAAGTTGAGGTCGAAGAAGTCGAAGATATGGAAGAAGATGAAGATTTAGCTGGGCATATTGCGGGTGTTGATCAATACATCAATAGTCCCATCATTTCCGGAAATTCTGCCGCTATAAAAGATATTATGGACGGGGTTACATCGAAGCTTGAGAGAGGTTTGTCCTATAGGATCAACTCTAGAACCACTTGATGATTAACTCCAAAATAGATCCAATTCCATTACGGCCGTTAGAGGACCTTGCGAATACTATGTCAAATTTTGTCAACGTCGTGGGCGACCAGATCGATAGCTTTCATAAGCTTTATCTTGTAAACCCGGAAGTTTGGCCAAACCTACCAAACATGATGGAGGCCTTACTTAAACGCAGGTGAGACATTTAGGGATCTATTGACTGCACTCAATTACTAATTCATAATCAAGTGAACCCTTTGGACAGAACTACTTTCGCAGGGTGGATAAAACGATGCCAGGATTAGAAGCTATCATACAAGCTCTCGTAGAGTTTGCAAGATTAACAGCCCTCTTTATCCGCTACGATGTTTGGAGCTTAGAAAACGTCCTCCCAGATAGGGACCCTAATTTACTATCATGGGGGTACCAGAGAACCCTATCAATCATCATGAGGCCAAACCAGCTTTCTAGCCTTATGCAGCGTATCTACAGCTTCAACATGGTCACTATCCTACCGCGAGTAATGAGGGCTTTTATCGACACACATGACGGTCTAGGGGCATTGAGGAAATACGATGAATTAATCCTGCAAAGAATACCCTTACAACCAAAACTTTTATTTTATGCATCAACCCCGTTGGAAATATATGCAAAGCTCATTCGATGTCTCGAGGTCGTTGCAAAAGAGGGCGGGACATCAGAAGATTTGACCGAAATCCAGGCAGTTGTTTCGGATGGTGCCTTTATGGCTATGACATCTGTGGAAAACTTACTTGCCGGCCTATTCGAAACGCATCTCCAATTGCTGATCATCAAGGACTTTAACGTGATGTTGAATACCTTGTGTTCGCTTGTGACAGCATTCTATGGGATGAGTTCTGCAGAATCTAGGATAAGAAAACTCATTGAGGAAAAGATTGGGAGTGAATATGGTGTTATCGAGGCTCACGAGTATCCTAGTCTCGCAGAATGGTCTTGCAGGTTCCCCTTTCTATTGAAGATGCTCACCAGCAATCGTATGGATTTTCGGTTACAAGGGCTGGTAAGGGCTACAGAGCTTCTTGTCAGCGCCTGGAGAGATAGCTATGGAAATAGCACCGACTGGCATGATAGTGTTTTGTTAAGGTATCTTCTACCATACTTGATTTCGTAGAATTCTTGTGATTCTTCTGGTAAAATACATATCTTACAAATCTTATAGGTTTCTGGCACATTTCATCATCGAAAATAAAGTTGTCGAATATATTATGGGACCCGAATCCCATCATGAACTCATCCGTCGAAGTGCAAATATAACTGGTTTTCTGATTGTGACCGATACAACTACGGTGAATATTCGACACGCCCTATGGCAACCGGTCGTCAATAACAAGGATCCACGAATAGTACAGGCTACACTTGCTATGCATCAGGAGATGATACCAAATATGTCTATACCACTTCTTGTCGAGTTGAGTAAGCGGATTAGGGATATACCATTTTCATCTTTTGATGCTCACATGATGGATCTCGTGGGCCGTTTACTGGAGACTATCAGGAGTAACTTTTACTCCCAACAGGTTGTGATTGGTATCTAGAAAATCTGAGCAAAAACTGACTTTTCTGGACATAGGTCGTTTATTTAGATCTTGCACCTTATGAAATGCTAATCTGGCTTATTCGGATGGCGTCTTGCGAAGAAGAGAATGCTACTCCAAGCTGTGGACTTCCGCCATCTATGACGTTTGAGTTTGCCGGAAAGGAGCTAATGCTATTGGCTGAATATGGGCCTGCTGGACAACTACGGAGAGAAATTTACCTTGATTGTATCAGGGACATTGAACAAATGAACTCGAGTGCGACTGGTAGTATCAATGTCATCCAGGCCTTCTTACGTATGTCGCATCTAAACTTCATAAATATAATTGGTCTAACTATTACTAGAACAAAGACCCCGTAATGTCAGGCCAGGCAGCCCTGGTTACGTTGAGGATATTGAATTTCTTATCAAAAAACTAAATCTAGCTGAACTACTTGTCAACGAGATAGCTAGGTTTGTGGATTCTCACAGCAATCATGACCAGTATTCCACATTACGCCGGTTGAAGGCGAGGTTGGAGCTACTTCAGTTTATCCTTTATAATTCACCTGAATGCTTGACGCCGTATCTGGGTGAAAAGCTGTGGACATATTTGGTTGGGGCAAAGGCGCTAGGAGCATCTGAGAGAGATGATGGGTTTGAATTCTACATTAACCATTACCTGAAAATTACAGCCACATGTGTTAACAATGCCCCTTCCCCGGCTCATGTCTCGCTAACGGATCAACAGCAAGCGGATCCCATTTTAGAAAGTGTGTTTAAGATCTACTTTCCAGCCCTTGATCCTGCTTGTTTTTCGTCAAATGTCCTACCTTTTTGCATGAAATCTATAGAATATCTTAACAAATCAACAGTGGTAAGTGCACTTCCACACTAGTTTTACTACAAATATTTTGGGGCTTACAAAGAATAGCTTGAGGATAGTTTGGAAGGGGACTGTGTAAACTTTGAAGGCGTTGAACAGTTATGGCGGATAATTCTCAAGGCTCCTAGCGACAAACTGGCCGCCGAGGCCACATCATACTTCATGAATCTTTACCTAGACGTAAATCTCATACCCTTCTCCGTAGTGAATTATTTTTGCTGACTGACTTAGACCCGTGCTATCTGTTCGAAACCTGCAAAAATCATCGAGAATACACATTTTATGATCGTAGAACGGTGTATAAACCAACTGACATCCGCGGCCTCTAAAATTGGCAACATGGTTTCGACTGTCGATGCCAGAGACGAGAGTGTAATGTCCTTGGATAGCCTCCATGGAAATAGTGATACGCAAGAGTTCTTTCGATCTTTGGACCTTCTTGATCACTTCGTCAAAGGCTACAAATCACGGCCAAAATACAATCAAAACTCTCAAGAGGCAAACCATTTTCCCGCTGTCGAAATGATCACAGGTGTACCACTATCACTGCGACTACGGTGGCAACATTTGAACTACCAATCCCCTGTAAGTACATTCTTCGGCGTATCTGATTCTGAAAATGGTCTCACGTAGCATTTGTAGATCCATAGCTT
This sequence comes from Morchella sp. 2018-W45, assembly GCA_024713785.1. Lineage (NCBI taxonomy): Eukaryota > Fungi > Ascomycota > Pezizomycetes > Pezizales > Morchellaceae > Morchella > Morchella sp. 2018-W45. The sequence continues at coordinate 1,267,126 of JAMGYZ010000012.1, forward strand.
CCAAATTGGCAACCTAGACACAGGCCAAGATCTGCATGAACGCATTACCAGAATTGTGGGAGGGGACAAATATCGCTTAATAATTTCTGGAAAGGAATTCAAGCCCTCACATGAGCCACTAAAAACCCTCAAGGATTTTTGTATACCAGATAATTCTTTCTTGATAGTCCAAAAATCGCCAGACCAGGGAACGGCCACTCCGAACTCGGTTGTACATCCTTCCTATCTCAATGCTCTTCAGATTGAGATCATGAGGCATTTTGATTCACTTTTTGAATTACTTTCTCTCCCGGAGCCGCAGGCGACGAAGGTATGAGAGTAGTGATAATCTTAAATGTGTGTGTTTTCGCTAAGGTTCTGATAGGTATGGTGCTTCTTGAGGAATTTTCCAGTCGATGAACATATAAAATCAAGCATGATTTCGGGGCCATCCTGGTCTGAGACTTTTCCAGCGGACTATCCATATAAGACCCTTTATTCTTTGCATGCTTTACGGACATGTTTTGAGGAGCAAAGGAAGAAACCAAATGTGTGTCTTAAGTCGTTCTCTTGGTCTAAAAGACACTAACTGTACCTAGAGCGACGAAAAATCAACATTTTTTAACACAGCAACATCATCTTTGCTCCAAACCCTAATGAATAACCACCATGAATCTAAAGAATCCTATGCAATGAAAACCCGAGCACAACTTACAAACGAGATCCTTGAGTGCCTACGTTTGTTTCTTCAAGGTAAGAACTTGATTAACTATCCAAGCTCTATTACTAATAATCCTAAGAATCAATCACAGAGTGTGGTTTTTCCCCATATTTCTCTAATCCAGAGGGCTTCATCCAAAGAGTTTTTGATATATTACGCGTCTGCTCCCAAACGGAATATTCGCAGTGCCTAGGATCCGAATCCTGTGTTGTCAACGCATTCAATGTGCTACTCGTTGCGTCGAAAATCGACCCAAAAGTATGGTCATCTCTGGTCAAAAAAAGAGAATTGATGCATCATGTGAGCAGGTTTCTCCTGAAAGATGAACGACAGAAGGTTAGGCAAGGCACAGGAGAAGCTATTATAGCAACCTTCAACCGATATATTACGTAGGTCCCTCTAACATGGTTGAATATATATGCAATATCTCATATACGAATTAGAACTGCCAAACCAACAAGCCATGATTTCGCAAGATTCTTTTGGGATATCTTGAAAGACATGTTAAACCAATCTTGCCTAGACCCGAATTCTTCTGCAGAGGTGTTTCAAACCGTTTTATTGAATTTCAAGTATGTCCCCTAGATCTTAAACCCTCATTTAACCCGCCTAACCAGTTACAGGTTTCTTAGCGAAGTAAACCCAGAATCATTGGAGTTAGAGACATGTTTTAAATCTTGGAGTTCCCGTTTGATAAACTATGAAGTGAAAGAGGTGAATACCATTCTTAAATCGTTTTCTTTCTCTTTTGATGCCTTTTATTGATTGTGGCTAGGTTGTTGGTTGTTCAAACGAAGATTTTGTGATTACAGGTTTTACAAGACTCCTCACCAGATGCGTAATGTTGGCTAGAAGCCGAGGTATCCATGCTTATAATGAGTATTCCACCCCAGTAAATTACATGATCGTCACTAATAATTGATTGTAGCGTGGCCGAGAACGTCTTTCGGAACTTACTTTTTCGCCCAATGACTATATATACTGAAAATTCCGAACCAATCGAGAGTCTGCCTTGTCTACATGGGCCGAGTCGCTCAGAGATATATAACCTGGTTCTTCAACTCGTCAATGATCCCGAGAGCTGTGTCAAGATGGTCAAACACAACCTACTTCTTTTCCCTAAAGGTATGATACCCTCAATATAACCCAACTCATAGGCTTACAGAGCAAAAGATCAGTCTCTACACGACGGATTCCATGCCGATCGGGGCAGGTGGGCGAGATCAGCAGCGGGCCACGTTGGGTTGCAAAATATGTCAAACACATGTTATCTCAATTCATTGATGACTCAGCTTTTCATGAACCGGACATTTAGGGCCTTCATCTTGGAGATGCCTATCGATCAAACGGATGAATCTCAAAAACTGATTCACTTTTTGAAGGTTTTATTTGCGAGAATGCAGAATAGCTACAAAAAGGCAGTAGAACCAAAAGACTTTGTTGAGGCCATAACAGATTATGAGGGAGAGCAAATCGACACCGCTGTCCAGATGGATGTTGACGAATTCTTTAATCTTATCTTTGATAGACTAGAAGGCCAAATGCCATCAATGGAGCTGAAATCATCTTTCAGATCGCATTATGGTGGTCAGCTGGTCCAGCAGGTTAAGTCAAATGAGTGCCCCCATATATCAGAGCGCACTGAACCCTTCTCAGCAATTCAATGCGATATTAAAGGAAAATCAACTCTTCAAGAAAGCTTAAAGGCTTACGTTGAAGGAGAGATTATGGATGGTGGTACGTGTTGTCCCCTGTTTTTACATTGCTTGAGAATGGAATTAAGTAGCTTTATAGACAATAAGTATTCCTGTACGACATGTGACCGCCACGTTGATGCAGTGAAAAGGTAATTCAAATCTGCTTATGGAACTTTATATAGAAGGTAAAATGCAACCTAGCTGACATTTGACTGGCCTAGAACCTGTCTCAAGGATATCCCAAATCATCTTATCTTTCACCTGAAAAGATTCGAGTTCGACCTCCAGACTATGCATCGGAGCAAAATCAACGACTCTTTTGAGTTCCCAACTTCTATTGACATGAGGCCTTACACGATAGAATATCTAAGCGGGGATGAGAGAAACAGTGAGAAGCTCTCACGCGATATGTTTGAGCTGGTCGGTGTGTTAGTACACAGTGGCACTGCAGAATCCGGTCATTATTATTCATATATCAGGAATCGCCTTTCGCCATCAGGAGCACCGGAGTGGTTCGAGTTCAACGACTCGGAGGTTTCAGCTTTTGATCCCTCGACAATTCCAGCTGCTTGCTATGGGGGTACTGATGGAGTAACGAGAGATGCAATGGGACAAACATATGCTCTAAGCAAGCCTTACAGCGCATACATGCTCTTTTATGAACGTTCCTCGTTATTGAACTCATCGACATTAAACCAGGGCTCAGTTCAGACTAGATTGTCTATACCACGAGAGCTTGAGCTAGAGATACATAGTGAGAATGAGTATTTCATCAGAAAATATTGCATGTTCGACAACAACCATATCGAATTTATCAGAAAACTATTAGATCAGCAGCAACGTTTATTCAAAAATTCGACAACTTACGACCACATCCACGAGAAGAGAGCATTGATACTTGGATTGGATACCCTTGAGCAAATTGCTACAAGATTTAAAGACTCCACGGAGGGAGAGGCGCTTTTCAATGTTTTGAACACCTATCTAATCAATTGTCCTGATTGCTGCCTGGAATTTTTCGACTGGTTGTGTCAGAAGGAAGATGCAATCACCAATCTACTAGTCTGTAACCCGTACGCCAAGGCACGGGCAAATTTTCTGAGGCTAGTCATGTTTGCACTTAACCAGGTCCGGCGAAAAAGACCTGAAGCATATGGACCAATTGACGAAAACGGCGACCACGACGTTGAATATGAAGATACTGTATTATACAAACTTTGCACCTCATTGATGCGCTCTTGGAACGGTTTACAATGGTCTATCAAGACGTGGAATGATTACTTTGGTCTATTGGCGAGTATTTCGGCATTGGGCGAGACTGAGAAAGTTGTTATGCTGGATATGGGGTTTTTAAAGAAAATAATGGAGTTATTGTTAATGGATCACCTACAGGCGCCGAGGAAGCAGGAGTACCTATTTGAAAACTTCACAAAGATATGGTCAAAACGCCGACCATCGCTTGGGAATCTAGGATCAGTCATGGGCAAACTAATGAGCTTATGCGATCCTCACATGAGGACATGTAGGGATGATGAAAACAGGACACATTTCCGCCATCTTTCGAAGTTTCCCTTGAATTCTACAGAATATGAATATTTCTCCTTTTCTGCAAAAAGCCAGATGCAGATATTGTCAAGACTACTTGAATCTCAGACTACAACAGAAAGCATGGCGCACCTAATCACACATATCGTCAAATCCGAAGTTGCGCCAGCAGAAGGTCCTCTTCTTGAACAAATTAAGAACACTTTACTTGCTGGAGTACCTGTGGACCCCGCACAGGAGGCCGAGCCTTTCCTTATGTGTCTTCTATACTTTGTCTCGGTAACAAAATCCCCGAACTACGTCAAGGAAATCATACGAAGAGTGTCAGATGAAGTACCTACTATTGGTACTGACGGGGGACCAGAGCATCTTCTTTTTTTCCAAGAGTTGGCAGCCCTTAAAAATGCTCATCTTAAACCCTACCTCATCAAGTGGCGTATGATTGACTGCGTGGGGCTTTGGGCACCACCACTGTTAACGTATTGTGATGCAACCGTACGAGTAAATACTGAGAAACTCCTTGATGATATTTTATTTGATAGTCTTCAAGATGGAGTTGATCGTCCAAAAGCGCGGAAGGGTGTCGAGGATCTTAAGAACGGATGTTTCACGTTCATTGAATCGAAGCTCCCCAGGTTACGGCAGCCATGCGACGAGAAAACTTTCGAAAATGTCCTTCGAGTTCTCGAAAAGTGCGGTGAATATCAAGAAGACTACGAAGCATTTAGGACAAGGAGTAATGGTTAGTATCTATCTACTATATACATTCCTTAACAATATCTCATTAACTAAAAAACTAAAAAATAAAAAACTACAGCGTTGAGATTGTTAATTGAAAAGATCATTCTTGATGAAGAAGAGGATGCTGATCTAGCCTCCGGTAAGGCCGAATGGTCCTCTCGTGCGCGACACGACTGACCCAAGCACTTTCTGAAGATGAATGGGGCGGCTCTGAAATCGGAAGCGATACGCATGAGATGGAAGTGCAGCTCGACGAATATAACAGCACCTAGTAGCAAGTAGTCAAGGGTTTGGTAAAGAATGGGTCTTTGAATTAGATTTCTTTCGGATGGGGCACTATATTCTTAGGAAAACTGATTCCATTGGGTATGGCATAAAACGGAGGTGTTTAACTGTGTAGGCTCTTTGCGTTCCTTTTCTCATCTCTTTGACTTCTTTCAATTTTGTTTTTGTTTTTTTGTCTTTGATTTTTGATTCTCACTGCTCTTTTTATTGCAAGCGCGAAAATAGTCTAGGGGGGACTAGGTATACTGTGGGAAGTTCGGGGCTCATCTGATTTTATCTTTTTCTTTCTCCCCTCCCTTTTCTTTTTTCCTCCTAAAAAAAACAGATTTCTTACGTCAGCTTATTTTTCTTATACCCTCTACCCTCTCTCCCCTTTGGTAGGTGATAGGCTCGCAATTCTGCTGGGTATTTATATTCCTCTCGCTACCTAAGAGGGACAAAGCGAAGTCGTGGATTTCCGCTATAATAAGATGGGAAAGAAACTATCTTTGTGGTGGGAATCATTTGTTGTATGAGCGAGTGATTCCGAGTGATGCAGGTGAACGGCGAAGGATCTTGTCATAGAAATAGCAATCCTGAGAAATGGGGAAAGAGACTTGAAAGAGTTCCTAGCATGTTATAAAGAAGAAAGAAGTCTTTCTAATGCCGTATTTTTTATATTTAAATCAACGGCAACGCCCATACCCTTTTGTCATTGGCAACATACACCATACAACCCCACATTCCGCATTCTCTCTCGGATCCCACCTTGCCTTAGGATGGGGAAACCCTGTGATACGAAACCTAACAACCCTTGAGGAACAGCCGTGTCATGCCCAAAACGCACAACGTTTTTTTTCTTACAAAGAATATTCCATCACGCCCACGTCCACCCCAGACCCATGCACCATGACCAGCAGCAGTTGCAGTCAGTGGAGTTTCATCATACTGACATCCGAGAAAAAGAACCCAGTTTCAAAGAAAGAGATAAACGTGTGAGGATAAGTCTGCAAACCAAGACGCGCGTCAAGGAAGTCCGAAGCAAAACGTGTGCAAAGAGGGGGGGGGGGGGGGGGGGGGGACTACTAGGAAGAAAATGAAATGTAAAGGAAAATAAATCAAAACTCCTCAAACAAATGTCCGTATTGATCGTAGTTATCACCAGTCCCGTATTCTTCCTGCTCTTCGGGGTAGCGATCGAATTGACTTGAGTCACCAACCCCACCTCTAACTGGTGGTACATAAGGAGCCTCAATATCCTTTCTGGCTAAACGCTCCCAGTTGACCTCCGCAAACCACTGATGTTGCTTGATGTCGTTGCTCCCGTGAAGTAAATTCCCCAGTCGCTTCGTCAAATCATGCGTTATAAGCTGTTGAAGTAGATCCTGGGCGTCAGGGTGAATGTAAGCCGGATATTTGACACGCCCTTTAAGAATGTTTTCGTAAATCTTCATGGGGCTTCCACCATCCCAGAAGGGTGTGTAACCACAAAGCATCTCGAAGATTAAAATACCCAATGACCACCTAATTTAAAACACCTTGTTAATGATTGCCGCCGCCGCCTTGCGACGGAGGATATCCTTATTAAGAAGGGGGGGGGGGGGGGTCTACACGAAATTACTCACCAATCTACGGATTTATTATAACCTTTAGAGGCAACAACCTCTGGCGCCAAGTAATCTGGGGTACCACACAATGTCCACGTAATGTCAGGAACTTCTTTCGCAAAACCGAAATCTGTTATCTTTAAGTGACCGTGACGATCTAATAGCAAATTCTCAGGCTTGAGATCTCTATAGATGATATGATGCGAATGAAGATAATCCAAGGCAAGCGCAACTTCAGCTGCGTAGAACTTTGCAACGGGATTCGGAAACCGCTACAGTGGGGTCGAAGCAGCCTTGAGTATTTTCCCTTAACCAATTGGATTGGGATGCATGTCATACCTGGGATTTTCGTAGCAGACTAAAGAGCTCCCCTCCCTCAATAAAGTCCATCACCATGTACAAGTTTTTGGCATCCTGGAAGGTCCCCCATAGAGTTATCAGGAACGGATGCTTTACTTTCTGTAACATCCGTCTTTCATCATTGGTGTGCTCAACTTGTTTCATCTTGACCACCTGAGCTTTCTTCAAGACCTTCACTGCATAAAATCGGAGGTTATGCCGTGACTGGACGAGGTGAACTCTCCCAAAGCTCCCAGTTCCTAGAGTCCTTTGGATAGCGAAATCACTTAGTGAATATTTTCCTTTGGTTGTGCGTACGGCGGAACTCTGTTGTGGCTGTTCATCCGGCTTTCGCTCCTGCGACCCAGCGCCGCCCGCATTAGTCCCTGCGCTTTGGGATTGTATCATATCAGAATGGGCCGGTGTGTTTTGTTGTGAGCTGCTGTTATCATAAGGTCTCGCATAGTCGCCAGGCTGTGGAGGGTTTATGATGCTGTTGATGTTACTTTGATGAGGCTGATTCTGGTGTTGCTGTTGGGAGGTATGAGAGTGGGGATACTGCTGTTGGTGTTCCGGTATCATTGGCCGATGATCGGAAACCAGTGCCATGGATTCAACGGGAGCGGGGGGGTTGGAGGGGTTTTGGGGCGGAGCAGTTGAGACCGAGGAAGCGGACTCAATCGAAGGCTTGAGCGAGTTGTGGTGCGAGATTATTGGAGTAGTTGCGGTCGCGGAGGTCGGGGTTGGCGGTTCTGATTCTCGAATTTCGGACTGGGAGCTGTCCTTTCTCGCATGCAAGGAATCTTTATCTTTCTTCTTCTTCTTCAAAAACCCGAGAGTCGGCATGCGCAAGATGACCGGGAATATGTTGAGAAGGGAAGACACCTGCTGTGGCCTCTTCCAATCCCTTTGTCTGTTTCGAGCGGGCGGATTTCGCTTCGGCGGCGGAACCCAGAAGCCCTGAAAGAATAAAGAGCTGCGGGAAAGCGGCGGGCAGCGGCGGAGGAGGAGGGGAGGAATGAGTATGTAGAGCTTCAATTACCTATTTTTTCTTTCCCCCTCCTGCTCTTGTTACTATACCTTTGCCGAGTCGAGCCGTGGAAACGCTGTCAATGGGCGGGGGATAACTGCCAGGACAACAGCGAAAAGAACGACGACGACGACGACGACGATGAGGATGAGGATAGGATGAATATTGTAGATATTGAGGGGGTGGGGATGAAGACGAGGACGAGGACGAGGACGGGGGGGGGGGGGAGCAAGTGAAGGCTGGACAAGACTAGGGTATGTAATTGGTATGTATGTATGGAACGGTGATGCTTGAGAGCGATCTAAACGAACAACTGGGGAAGAGTGATAGTGCTAGTGCTACTAGAATCGAATAAGCAATGCGGACAGCAGCCGATTCGTTTCTTCCTATTCCCCCCAGAGAAGCAGTGGGGCAGAAGGTGGAGGAGGTGTGGAGTGAAAGTGGATGGATGATGAGTACGTATTGATTGCTTTGGGGTGTGTACTGTGTTATGCTCTCTATCTATCTATCTACTCTATCTCTCTCTCCGTTTTCGTCTTACCCAAATTTTTCTTTGGTTGGAGAGTGTTTATAGTCTATGTATTCTGGCTTACCTACTTCATGTACTTACCTACCTGCCTGTACTTACCTACATACCATAACATACAAGTAACTACATGTACTTACATGTACCTTACCCTACTTGTATCCACTTCCCTCCAGATCCACCCCACCAAAGAGTAAGGCTCGCTTCAGATACCTCCAGCCTACTCTCTCCAGACTCGATCGTGGAACAGAGCAAAAAGGTGATGGGAAGCGGCGGCTATCCTGGGGTGATCGACGATGAAAACTGCCTTATTCGGGAAGTAGCAGAGGGGGGGCTTTCCTGACCGCTTTGGAGGGGCAGGGTGGGGGATGAGGGGATGAGGAACGTTGGCTGACCGGGAACAACGGTAGGTTAAAGGAGACGGCACAGAAACAAAGTGGATGCAGTGCAGGCTTTTCTGAAAAACCTCATAGGCTTGGGGTATCTACTTCTTATGTAGATCATTCTCATACTGTCTCTTATGCTTGCTGATCATTTTCCGAAGAGCATATACTCTACTGTAGCTCGACTGACCCGGTTGATAAAAAGTACAAGAAACATTTTATGAAGGTTAAACCTACTTGTATGTCATAAGTGGGGATCCATGAATCTCTACATCTGCTTAAACAATGGGAGTTCCTCAGCCTGCCTATAAACATCTGCCACGGTGAGATGTTGCTCGGCATTATTTACTTCAACGACTCTTCCGCCCGCGGTCTATTTCTAAACACGGCAATCGACAGTGCTGGACGTCATTCGTGTTCCAGACAATTGTGTATAGAAGCTTATCCCAAATCTATTTCTACCCGATGTGCCTACCCGGAAACCGACATCCCTAGTTTTTGTCCTGCATAGATTCCAACGTTTGGACGAGAAGCAATCTCAATCAATTGAAAAGGTATTACCAACCTACATATATATAAACGTAACTGTTCTAGATATATAATGTATGTACCTGTGGACTTACATTGCACCTGCTTCTAAGCCATCATTCGACAACGTGCAACGGAGCTGTCAAAAACAAGACACCCCAAGCATAGTAAGTTCTGTGCCCTATTTTGCCAGTGCTGACTGATCTGTGGCTCAAGTGATCAAGGTTTAAGATTTATTATACCCACTCACAAGCGTCAATGATTGGTTGTGTACAATCTTGTAATCCTGGTTACAACTTACGGCTATACTACTGGTTATCCTTCGCCAATGATAATGTTATCTCTTTTTTTCTTTTTAGTTCACGTTAGTGATTTCTCAAGTTTAAGTTGATGCGTATAAAAACTAGTAAGTTCACCAAAGCCCCACGTCCGTTATTTAACCATAGCCGTGGAGATTGGACCCCCTATATACTTATCTAATTCATTTTCGCTGCCATAATAATCCTCGTCAGGCAAGGGGTTTGCCACATCATATCTTTACCCGTGGCTATACATGTACACGAAGTACATAGTTACATGTACAGCGGGGGGTAATAAGTTATTGGACGGCCTAGCCAAATTTTGCCTGTAAATACGTATTCTGGTGGCATTCCGTCCGATGACTTATTACCCACCGCTGTACTTACTTCAGATTGTACTAGACCACATGTTGTGGACTACTCTACTACCTACATATAAAATCTCATTCCCAAAGCGAGATTATGCGGCTAAGATCCGAAGCCCTACTCTTCATCTCCACGTTTAGCCATTAGCGGGCCTGAGCTCACAACAAAGACGACCACTTCCCATGTCAGAGTTGCATACTCATATGTACATACATGTAGGCACTGCACATGCTATAGTCGGTCAGCCTTTGCTCCTAGCCATAAGAGCAGACGGTTCATCTCTAATTTTGTAGGCCCGGATATACGCGTCCCGGTTAGCCACAAGCTAGGATGCGTGTTCTTGTTTACTGGCATTTTGCAAGGTAATTTAGAATTACGTACATCTTGCAACTGCCTTTCCTATCACTTGTACTGCACATACAGCTAAATAAACTGTCGACTCTCCCGTTTTGGAATGAAAAAAGCCAATATTATAGAAGTGACCTCCTGCCAAAGAAAGGCACAGGGCAAGACGACCACCTGTTCAATGGGTAACAAGAAGTGGTGTTATATAGAGATAAGAGAAATGGTGGCGGGCGCTAACGTAGGCAATAGCTCCAGCTCCAGCTCCTCTAGTAGCAGTTACGCAACTAGGAGGGATAGAATTGCTACGACTATCTACTGTACGCACGTGGAGCTGTATGATTCCCTGAGGTACTAACTTGGCGCGAATATTCCTCGTTTGGCCATAAATGAGGCAACCAGAAAAGAGATCTATATTATTACTTGATAAAAAGGGATTCACCCTTATTTTTTAGTATCCCTGCTCCTCCTATTCTTAATCCATAGGGAATCTATTGCCTGAAAGACAGCTGTAATCCCTTTTAACTCCTTCTCACCAAGCCCAGATTTTCCCCATCTCTGTTGAGCTTTGTCTGGATGCCATCGTATCCTTTCCAGTTTCAACATATCAGTAAACCCTTCCCTGTCAGGTGCTGTACCAGTAGGTGCCGACAGAAAAAATTCCTCGACGGCATCTTGGGAAACGTCTAATAGCTTCCCAGACCTAGTAGGCCATGGAATATGATCAAGCGGTGCCTTTTTTTCGCCACCATCGTTCCCGACATCAATTTGATTCCCATCCGCAATTCTCTCCCAGTCTTTTAGATACTCATCCCATCGTTCTTGGAGATCATTTATATGTCTTCTTTGCCTTCTTTGTTTATCCTCTTTCCGCATTTCCCTTTCTGCATGTTCCCAGGCAGCCTTTTCCTCACGCTCACGCCGTTTTTTCTCCTCCTTTTCATATTCCCTCTTTTCACGTTCCTCAAGGATATGTTGATGGCTTTTCTCCCACATTTTCTCACGAACGTAAGCAGCGTACTCTTCGTCACCCATCTGTTCAAGTATACCCCGCTCGTCCTTGACTTCCGGTCGAGGGTAATTATTGATAGGCTCTCCATAGACTCCTTCCCAAAAGGCCGCACCTTCGTCGTCTGCCATTGCATCAAACAACGATTGTCGGAATGCCTCGTCTGGATCCGCATATTGGGCAGATGACACGTTGGGGAGATAAGTATCATCATAGGTTGATGGGTCATCCTTGCTTTTCCCCCGCTCGTGGGAGCGTCTTCGGCGTTTTGACGGATGGCTAGAACCCCCAGCTTCACGGTGATGATGGCGACGATGACGGCGTTCTCGTTCCTCTCCATCTTCGCCCGATCGGCGTTTCTTTTTGAAGCGAAATTTACTCTTCCTGCGCCTTTCTTCTCTAGATTCTTCTACGGATGTGGCATAGGAATTTCCCCCCTCATTGCTCCCATTAGTATATAGGGGGGGAAGTGGTTGTGGTGGGCTTGGTTGTTTAGAGTCCCGAGTGAGAGGATGTGAAGGTGCATCGTTCTGCGTCAGCCCATGGAGCATGCCTAGGCGGTCGTTGGACACGTTGTAGGAACGCATAACGCATAACGCTGAATTGGCGACTGTCCAAATAGATGGAAAACTAAAGGGAGAGTAGCGGGAGGTCAGGAGAAATAATGGTGAGGTCTTGGCAGCTATTAACAAATCATATCTCTCTATCCTGGTATGATGTGTTTATGTTGCATGTTAGGCGTCAGCACCATTACGACAGGGTAAGCGGGTGCAACACCCCGCTAGCTACGTGTAGGTAATATAACCCGTGAATACTGACTGACTGTATCAATCTACCACCTTTTCCAATTCATCCTATGCTAGACCCAGAAATTCTTCACTCTCATAAATTACACAAGATTCAGCGCAAGGACAGCTCTCCTTATGTTATATCTTCAATAGCTTATATACCAGCCAACAGAGATTTGCCATTACTAGTGTCAACTCAGCCAAAGTCTCGACTAAGCCTAGGCGCTTTCAACGAGCTAGGCATGACAGAGCTAGGCATGACAGTGCAAGAAAATCCCGATATCGACAAAATTGTTCCAGCTCATAAGCCTAGACGGCTTCATTATATCCCCAAATTTATCTTGAGGCTATTCATACCTGATGGGCTAAGGTTAGATAATCATTGCAGAGGCATATATACACGTAGATTTACATACTCACAATAAAATACAGAGCATTAAAAGGCTCTTGGGATAGACGCCGCAAGACAGGTAGTTTCGGGGATTCAATAAACCGCTATTCACTTAAGAACCCAAGCCCATCCAAGCTCCCAACGCTTGAGATAGAGAAATCCTACTGCGTTAGAGACCTTTATATGGACCCAAATTTCAAAAACCCATACGAGTTAGAAGGTGAACTAGGCAAATTGGAAAGTGCCGCTAGCAAGCCCATTAATAAACTCGTCAATACGTTGAAAAGGGACGAGATACCCACCATATACGGGATGACGCGTGGGGACCTCAACCTCCTGCAGAAATTCTTGTTTGTCATGGGCTACCGTAAACCATCGGCCGCGAACCTCTATCGACACCCCGACCCCCCAGAAAAATCATGTCTGGAATATCGTACTCAAAACCCCAGCGGCTGGCTTCGGCAATTGCGCTATATTCTCGCCACGCCGCATTGGAAGATAGTCGAGGATGGGCGTGAGGCAGAGAGAAAAAAGGCAGAGCTTTATTTGAAATACCCGCATCTGAAATGGTCGGAAACGAGCAAAGATCTCGAGTCATTGGAGGAGGTATATATGGAGGAAAGTTATATGAAGGAGGCGGATGGGTGCTTTTTGGCTATCTGGAGGGCTGCGGAAGGGGAGGAATTTATAATCTCGAATGACTCTTTCGGCATTCTCGAGGGTAGGGAAAGCCCTTGGGGCCCGGTCCATAGATTCTATGTCTTATCACCACAAGTTGCTCTTGTAATCTGTTCTGTCGGCCTTGATCCGAGCTACGACTGCAAAATGGAAATTAAAATTCACTGCCAGAACTCGGTACTCCGAGATGTGAAGCACAAGCGTCCAAGGGTAACTCATGCCGATAAACCACCGGAATTCAGGGATGATGAAGAGCGTTTGGAGTTCGAATCAAAATGCCACACTAGGGAGGGTGAAATCATGGAGTTTGAGATCTCGGCCCTCACTGTTGAAGAAACCCATACTCTAAATGCAATTATACTCGAAACCGCCCCCGACGATGGGACGATTACATATCGTTCCGAGAAGGCGCTCCAAAATACTCTTCACTCATACAAACAAAACTCTAACTTTAGAAAGCAGAGTCGGTATGAACCGTTAGGGGAACTGCTAGCAAGAACAAGCGGTGGAGGCGGTGGAGGCGGTGGCGGAGGAGGGAGAGCAGAGCGGGATGGTAGCTTACTTGGGCTCAACACACCAACATCAAAACTGGGGCAACAGCTCCAACTACAGCAAGACGAACTCCGGGATTATGAAAGTATCCCCTACTTGGATCAAGCGATTCCTAGAGATACGAATGTATGGCTTGGCATCTATTCTCTTAAAACCCCAAACCCCAAAATCACCAATAGGCGTTTGCTTGCTAACATTATATCCAGGCGTATCATCCAGAGGGGCCAGCCCCAGAGAAGGACATCGGGAAGCCTGGAAACATGGTTCTCATTTTGATCCTTCAGAATTTGTGCATCGAGGTCAAGCAGTTCCTGGTCAATTGCTTGCCTAACTTCGCAATTGGAATCATCATCAACATCATGGAGATTTTTAAGGAGGCCTGGGATCAGGGAGTTAATATGCACCTATCCCGATATGGCCTAAGATAAAACGGATTTGTTTTTGAAAACGCAGGCCCAAAGCGCTAACCAGAGAAAAAAGGACCGCACGATATATATAATCATCATTTTATCGCCTGCGTACCCTTTTTTTTCTGGTTGACGCTTTCGACCACCACCCCTTTTTTTATATTCTTTTCTTTCTTTGGTTGGTGCTAATAGGTTGGTGTGAATAGGTTGTGACGTTTGGCGTGTGACAGAGTACCAGGAGCCAGGCATCGCCGGCGCGATGAGCGTGTTTGAAACACAGGACAACTATCTGCTAGTAGTATTACAAAAGTAAAGTTAGAGATATCGAATGGTAAAATTAAGATTTTTAATTTTACCATTCGATATCTCTAAGCTACTAGTAGATAAGTTGTACTGTGTTTCAAACACGCTCATCGCGCCGGCGATGCCTGGCTCCTCGTACTCGGTCACACGCTAAACGTCACAGGGTATTTACACCATCTATTGCCTTTCCATTTCCGTTTATTTATTGTATGGGTTTGGTCCCCCCCGGGGGGGTCTCTACTATTGTTCGTTGGTTATATTTGTACAAGTGCTGGGAGGGGAGGACTAGTAATCCCCCCCTCCCCCGGGACAGCACCTCATATTGAATGTCACAGACGCATGATTGGTGGGGGGTTAGAATCCCTTCTCTCTTGTGTTTGATTGTGATGGTCATCTTTGGTGGTATGGACTGGGGAAGTTGGAGAGTGTCTACGTGTGGACTTGGGTTTCAGGTTATCACTTTTTTTTTTTGGAAGGATGGAGAATCTCTTCTCTCTTTTGTTTGGTTATGAGGATATGGGCTGTGGAGGTTGGGTGTCTATGTGTGGACTTGGGTTTCAGGTTATCACTTTTTTTTTTTTGGAAGGATGGAGAATCTCTTCTCTCTTTTGTTTGGTTATGAGGATATGGGCTGTGGAGGTTGGGCATTTACGTGTGATTTTTCTTTCTTGGATTTGGATTTTAAGGTTATTTGCGCGAAAGGAGCTATGTCTTGAAGATTATAGACGGAGGAGAGATATTTTACTGGCTTTGTTTGCGATTTGTTGCTTTTGGAGGAGATTGAGGTTGGATCAAGATATCCGGTTTTGAGTTTTTGATTATTTTTTTTTTGTTTGCGGTTTTTTTTTATTGAAAAGATTTGCGGTTTTCTAGTTTATAGTTAGTTCTATTAGTTGCATTAAATGAGATTGTTTTGCGTTTTTGGTCATGAAAAAGTCAGCTCTTCCTTCAGCCGAGTGCGGCCCTGTGATGCGAGTGATCGGTGTGGGGTTTGGTGCGTCAACCAGCCAAAGAAAGAGCTCCGTCGAGATCATAAACCCGGACCTCAGCCATAGATAGGAGAAAAGAAAAAGAAAAACACCTAGAGCACTCGTCTCTTGAATATTATCATCCCACAGAAAAGCTAATATAGTGATAATAATAATAATAATATCAAACCTCACCCTGCAGCAGTACCCCACGATGAACCAGGGCAGGGCCGGATCCCATCGATCCATGCACCACTAATTACCTATCACATCACCCTTCCAATTCAGTGATAATAGAATACCTAGATAACCACCCCCCACAACATACGAAATGCGGCGCGTAGTAGTAACCGGCCTCGGCGCCGTGACCCCCCTCGGCATCGGTCCTCTCCTCTTGCCCCCCTCCCCCCCCACCTACTAACAAGAGCTAACAAAACCGCGCACAGGCGTCAAGCGCTCATGGACAAACCTTCTTGCGGGCCGCAGCGGCGTCGTCTCCATCCGCGGCCGGTTCGGCGCTGTGGTGGGCGGCACCACGGAGATCCCGAGCCAGGTGGCGGCGCTGGTGCCTGGGTGGGAGGCGGAGGCGGGGACGTGGGTTTCGGGCGCGGTGGGTTCCTGTCTATCGGGTGTGAGGAGAAGGGGCTAATGGTGGGGGTGGGTAGGAGAGGGCAAAGATGGCGACGTTTACGCAGTATGCGGTTGCGGCGGCGGAGGAGGCGTTGCGGGATGCGGGGTGGAGGCCGGAGAGTGAGGAGGAGAGGGGCATGGCGGTATGTTTGCCCCCGTGTGGTGAGGGAGGAGGGCGCGGGGCGGGATAGCGGGGGAGTGGGCTAATGGGAATTGGGGAAGGGAAGGGTGTGTGCATAGGCTCCGGCATTGGCTCACTGGACGATGTGTATAATGCGGCGCTCAGCTACGCGGCTGGGGTGAGTTCTATCTTTCTTTCTTTGGAATTATTGGTTTGGGGATGTGGGGTGGGTTAGGTTAGGTTTCAGGTTTTGTGGGTGGGAATATCATTGACACTACGAGGGGGGGGAACTACAGGGCTACAAGAAGGTCCCGCCGATATTTATCCCCCGCCTTCTCATAAACCTTGCCGCCGGGCACGTCAGCATGCGCTACGGTTTCCTAGTACGACTACCCCCCCCCCCCCCGGGTCTCTCTCCCTCTACAAACAATTGACTCCTCCAGGGCCCCAACCACGCCGTCTCGACCGCCTGCACAACCGGCGCACACTCAATTGGCGACGCCGCCCGCTTCATCCAGCACGGCGACGCAAACATCATGCTCGCCGGCGGCTCCGAATCCTGCATCCACCCCCTCGCCCTCTCGGGCTTCAGCCGGGTCAAGTCCCTCGTGACCGCCTGGAACCACGACCCCCCCTCCGCCTCCCGTCCCTTCGACCGCGACCGCGCCGGCTTCGTGATCGGAGAGGGCGCGGGCATCGTCGTGCTCGAGGAGCTCGAGCACGCAATGCGCCGCGGCGCAAAGGTGTACGCGGAGGTGCGCGGGTACGGGGTCAGCGCGGACGCTCACCATATAACGGCGCCGCCGGCGAGCGGGAGAGGCGCGCTGATGGCGATGCGGAAGGGCTTGAGGCAGGCAGGCGTCAGGCCCGGGGACGTCGACTATGTGAATGCGCATGCGACGGGGACGGTGCTGGGCGATGCGGCGGAGAATAGAGCGGTGAGGGAGCTGATGCTCGGGGAGGAGGGGTGGGGTAGTGCGAGGGAGGTGTGTGTGTCGAGCACCAAGGGGGCGACAGGGCATCTGTTGGGTGCGGCGGGGGCGGTCGAGGCCATCTTTACGATTCTGGCGGTGCATGAGGTGTGTTCCCTTTGTTATTATTATTATTTGTTTATTTGTATTTTATTTATTTTATTTATTTTATTTATTTATTCCTACTATGATATCTATTCTGTTCTGCTTTCATAAGGAGAGAGAGAGAGAGAGAGCTTGGGCTGATATGATTGAAACAGGACATCCTCCCGCCGACGCTCAACCTTGCGCGCCCCGGCAATCCGGGCGAGGACCCGGACGCAGAAGTCTCCTCGGAGTTTGACTGCAACTACGTGCCCAACGTTGCCCAGCGCAAAACGGTGAATGTGGCCATCTCAAACAGCTTTGGCTTTGGGGGCACGAATGCGAGTCTCTGCTTCTCGAAGCTGGGAGACACCAGCCGTGTATATTAGTAACTCTCCGTAAGAAATAAACAATTAGTATATTATAGATAAGTACATGTAGGTATTTGTATTTGTAAACCAACATGGGCGAAGGGATTGTGGATGGATGAGATCAGGGAAAGAGGGAACGAGGGAACGAGGGACGGAGGCAGGCGCTAAAGCTGCCCAATGCGTGCTGCCACACAGAATGTCTTGCAACACACAGACAGACCGACAGACCGACAGACAGAGAAGATGTTCCGGGAGTCTCGTGAACCGTTTCGACGGCGGTTGCGATGCAGCAGCAGAAGCAGCTGTGCCCTCCAACCACACAACCCCCCCAATTGTATGTAGTTTATGAAGGGGAGTGGAGAGGGGGGGAGGGGGTCTTGAGAGTTATTTAAAGACCTTCCCCCCTCCCCCCCTCTCTCCTGCCTATGTAGAGTGGTACTCCCGCGTCCATGCGCGGCGGCTCTTTTTAATATAATAACCCTCTTCCCCCTCCTCCTCGCTCATAGGTTGTGTCTTGTTTCTGTTCCTGTTCCTCTGTTTGTGCCGGTTTGGTTGTTTTTTGTTTGTCCGAGTAGCTAGCTACGTACATACATAGCTATCAAATCCCCACCTACTCTTAATAGTTCTTTTTATTATTCTTTTATTCTTCTATTCTTTTATTCTCAAACTACTGCACTGCTAGCCAGCTGCGTATTTATTACTACCATTATCGGCTCTTTTCTCATTACCCCTACCCTACTCCCCAATGGCGACCATCTTCCCACCACGAACCACCACGCCACCCCGCAACCACAACATCCACTACCGCACGCCCACGCCCTCCCCCCCACAGCTCCAACCCCAATCCCAAAAAACATTCAAGCTCGGCCCGCCGCCAAAGAAGCTCCGCATGTCCGCGTCCGCATCCGCCCCTGCCACCACCGCCGCGGAGCAGCAGCAGCAGCAGCGCGCACCGTCGAAGCGCCAGCAGGCGGCAAGAGAGGTCGTCGATATCCTGCACGAGATCTCGACGCTGCTCGTAAGTTGCCCCCCCCCTCCCCCCCACACACATTCACACAGGGCGCTAATTGCGGGTGGGTGGAACGGTAGAATACACATCTGGACAGGAACGCGCTCTCGCTGTGTGTCTCGCTCGTGGAGAACGGGGTCAATCCGGAGGCGCTGGCTGTGGGTGATTCCTCCCCCCCGTGGTTTTTTTTTTTACATTATATACTTTCGAAAGATGGGGGGCTGACAGTGCGGTGCAGACTGTGATCAAAGAGCTTAGGCGCGAGAGCGAGAGCCTCAGGGACATGCCCGAGGCGATGGATGTGGACGGTTAGATACCCACCACACCTGCCCGTCCCGGGGGGACGTTTTCATATCTGGTGGTGCGCGACGCACTGCACTGGGGGCCCTATTTTTTTTTTTTTTTTATATAACTAGTAATGACGTTGATGAGGAGTGTTTGGTGTTTTTTTTTGTGCGTGTGTGTGTGTGTTTTTTCTTGTCTCTGTGTGCGTGTGTATTGTTGTTGTTGCTGGGCAATCAATAGCTACCTACTCTATATACGATACGAGCGAGGGAGAAGAACCTCCAGTGCAGTGGCCCCCCCATCTACATGTCTTTTTTTTTTCGTGATGTGAAGGTTGTTGTAGTGCTGTGACCCAATGGATCGAGAGTCGGGGACAGCCAATTAGTCGATCGTGGAAATAAGGTTTGGGCCATACTCTATGTAGGGTTGGTTACTTGAACTACGTAGGCGGGGGGTTGGTGGTCGCCCCAAAAGCTGCACTTTCAGGCAGGGAGGCTGGGGATTCATGTATGTACCCTGTGCCCTGTAAGATGTGAGGGCCAATCATGCACCTCTGAAAGTGTAATAAATTGCTACACTAGCCCGCTACTGTGTATGCATGTGGTAATATCACGGGTGGTATACATTATTATTATTATTACTGCGAGTATCAAAAACAATCTGGTATTACCTGGTATTACCAGTACTATATGTACATGCAGTATTCATTGTCGTGTAGCTACATGTAGATGTAAGTAAAGTAAGTACATACATGTTATATCACAACCCTCCACCGCGAGCCAGATCCCTCTAGTAACCTCTTTATAATATTTATGATATGGGTAGTAGTAGTGTAGCAGTAGCAGTACCTTCACTTACACGCCGGCTGTAGTTGATATATAAACAGCAAAAAAAAAAAAAAAAGACAGCCCTCCCCAAAAAGATTATACAGATAAAAAAAAAGGATATCAAAAAAAAAAAAGGAACGAAATGAGACCCTGCCCACGAACACGAAAAAAAAAATGCCACGCAGAGAAACAAAAGAGAAGTGTTGAGATGGAAGGAAAAAGGGGAACGGAAGTAAAAAGGAAAAAAAGTGAAAAAGAAGAAAATGATATAGAACGCCCAAACCCCCCAATCCCAGATCATAACCATGCCATAAGTATAATAAAGATGAAACTCATATAAAGGGAAACACAACCCCTCCGCCAAAGAAACAAGGCTACACACAAATGCATGAAGAGACGGAGGAGAAGGCAATGCCACAATACCTTCCCATGTCTAAGCCCCGCCCATATTCACACTTCCCTTCCTCTGCAATCCAGCACCGGGCGGAAATCCTCTCGGCGGCTGCTGTCCAGCAGCCACTGCTTGAGGAGTGCCGCCACCGCCAAAAAGCCCGCCACCGTCCCCATTGGTATTGTTAAACCCGAGGGGCCTGAGCGCTCCAGCGAGCATCTCACGCATGCGAACATATTGGTACTTTCTCTTGACGGGGACGAGGATATGACGTTCGATTGGCTGTGGGCATGAACGTGCCACCGCAGCCATGACGAGCTCGGTTTCTTCGTCGGAGTCAACGGGGATGGCATTGGCTTCAATCTCATCAGGTGGGGGGGCACCGGCGTTGATTGCCGCTTCTATATATAAAGGTTAGTAGTGAAAGGGTGAGGGGTGGCATGGGAGACGGACTTTGTTGTTTGGCTTGGTTCTTTTTCTGGTAGGCAGCGAGGAGAACGTCGTATGGCTGAGAACGACCGAGGACAGAACGCTTAGCGCCCATAGAATGAGATTTACACGTTAAGGAACGGGCGCAGAGAGCGCCGTTCGGGAGCTGTACACCGCATTGCTTTTCGACGTCGACAGGGGCTACGTGGGGGATTAGTTTTGGATGATTCTGTGATAATATAGTAGGGTATAACTGATACCCTTTGGCTTTTCTGTCTTTGCCGGCTTCTCCTTCTTCTTCTTGGCCTTTGGTTCCTTTGGCAGTTTCGGTTCTGCACAATCCCGCACATCAGTATCCAACCCATAACCCTAACCCAACCAGAATATATAAACACACCATCAGCCTTTCTCTTCTTGCTCTTAGCCCCATCCCCCTCCTTCTTCGCCATTTTCTTGGCCCCCTTCTTTTGTGTTGCCTGAGGCGGCGGCGGAAGATCACCAACTACGCTTCCTTCATCATCGCCGCCGCCGCCGCCGCCGGTATCCTTGCGACCCTCCTCTCTCGCTGCGGCCTCCTTAGCTTTCTTGCGCTCCTTTGCCTTGTCATTCTTCGCCTTTTGACAGGCCTTGAGATGCTGTGATGCGACACTCTTGATGACGGGCTTCTTGCAGACACGGCAGAGGCCGTATTCCGGATTATCTTCGAGCGGGCGGAGGGTGGGGAAGGTGAGAAGGTCCTGGTCATCTAGTTGAGTAATCCCGGGAGATTTTGCGGAGGGAGTAGCATCTATAGATGGGTTAGCCAGAATTGTGCATTGTGGGGGGGCCGGAGTGTATTTGGGGGCATAGATGGGTATATATGTTATGTACCTTGCTGTTCCAGCTCTTCGGCGCGTTTCTTCCAGTTTTGATGGGTTTTCCCGATTTTCTTTGGGTTCTTGAGCTTGATACCCGTTGCTGTGCGCTCTTGATCGCTAAAGAGCTTTAGGACCGCGTCGCTGGAGCGCGTCATTGCGAGCTGGTAGCTGGTAGCTGTTTGGATTGGTAGGCGGTAGCTTGTTAGGCTGTATCAGATCGGCCAGAGTCTTAGATGGTGGGGGTTTCGTGGGGCTGGTTGGTGGGTGGGTTGTAGATAGGGAGGAAGGGAGGTGGTTGCGGTCGAAAATCTTCCAAGCTGCGTTGCGTCGGGGCTGTGCCAAGGTTCTGTCACGTGAGAGGGAATATTCCGGATGTATGCGAGTTCGCAACTGGACCGCGCTGCGTGATGGTGTTGATAAAAGGGGCTTATAAGTTGCGGTTTATTGGGGGGGCTAGGTTGAGCTACGCAGAGGATATGACATCATAGACGTAAGGTGATGAGATTGACTTTTCAGACCTCTCCCAGGGTGGGAATGGTGTGTTTGGTTTTACCTGGTAACCTGTGATTGGCCCGCACGATATCGTGGGGAAAGATCTTCTTGGCAGTGAAAAAAGAGGGGGGCTTCACAATAATACCCTAATGATAAGGCTTAAAAGCTCATCTATTACTACTTCTACTACATGTAAGTACTTAGAACGAATAAGATAGCGGACGTCATAACACGAGTGAGGGCGCAATAAGTACACCTAATTTGAACAACATTATGTACTGGAAATAGCAGCTAAAAAGAACTCCAAAAGAGAAAAGAAAGGGTAACGTTAATAAACTCGTAAAGCTAAGCTATAGTAATAAAACAACCAACCAATCACTACCAGAGTCAAAGTCAAGTGAAGTAGAGCCACACTAAAGGAAAATATTGGGGGGGGGGGGGGGGGGAGTAAGATATAAAAATAAAAATAAAGGAAGGATGAAAACTCCTAACACCCTCGAGACTTCGACCCATTAGCCGAGACTTCGACCCATTAGCAGAACAGACCAGACCCGACAAAAGCACATACTCTTCTCTATCCGCCCTAGGCCTAGATATAAGTAACTTTCATGCCCATGCCTACTGTCCTCGTGGTTTTAATCCACGCCAACATCAGCAGCCTCCTGACTCTCTCCCTGACTTTCCGCTTACTAGTCATCCACACGACCATCGCCAGCATGATGACCGTTCGCAACAATGCAAACCGTCCCTGAGCAGTGTTCATTTGTGCCTGGAGCCTATTTAGCAGCGCCGTTGTCGTCGCAAACAGGTTCCTTGAGTCTGACTTGGCAGTTGCCGTAACCTTGCCGTTATTGGCAGTAACTTTGCCCTCTTTTGCGGGACCGTTGACTGAAGCAGGCTTCCTCTTTCTTTGCGGGCGAGCAGTGTTTGTGGAGGTACGTCTTGTTGATGCTACTACAGATCCGGTCCGAGACCCAGCTACAGAGGGGGCTGGCGAGTGAACGCTAATAGCCTCATCGGCGAGGTCCTGTTGACGTTCGTACTCCCATTGTGCTTCGCGCCGCATGGCGAGTTCCTGGGAATAGCGTTCGGCCTCTTCGGCCTCTTTTTGTAGCTGGTTTAGGGTTGCATGGAATAGCTATGTATAATTGTTAGTCTGTGTCAGCCTATGAAAGGGTAATGATTATATTACCTCTTTTTGTTCGTCATCGAGGTCTGGTGATGTGTGTGTGAATTCCCGGGCATAATCCCAGTCCCCGACTCGCGGGATGACATGCAGGATGTAGAGCTCTACGAGCTTGACACGCTGCGAGATGCCTTTTGAATCGTCGTCTGTGCCAATAGTGTTGTTGGGGGCCGCAGAGAGATAGGCTTCGATCTTCTTCTGGGTTATCGATTGGTCCTGTGAGTATGCCAATAGTAGCGTTACTCTATAAATATCCGTTAGTAATTAAATCCTGCCAATATAATCATTTCCTCTCTCCCGCAGTACATACAGCGCATTCACCACCTCAGCATCTACCCGTCCCTCCCCTCCATATGTCACAATAGCCTCATCCCACACGGCACCACTGCGGACCTTCGCAAGGATCTTCCTCCATTCAGCAGCGCCCCAGACCTTCTTGCCCTCCTCAGCGCCCATCTTTGCGGCCGCGTCCAGGATCGCAAAATACAGGCTCCATACTTTTGTTCGTAGCGCGCGCGAGCACTTTACGCGCGGAGAGACTGAGTCCGCAATGATGGGCTGGAGCGTTGCTAGGGCATCGGGTAGCCGCCGCGTGAGGAAAAGATTGGTACAGGTGCGGTAGACACGTGCTACGGTTGCGGGGGTCGCAAGGGGTTGCTGTTGTTGTAGTGCTTTTTGAGCATTCGCCGCAGGGGCGGATGGAGTGTGTAGTGGGTGATACCCGTTCATTCTGTCGGTCTGGACCATAGAGCGGGGTGGTGGTGGGAATGGGATTGCGCGGAGCATGGCGGTAGGTGTTGCTGGGTGAATTTCTGGGTGCGGGTGTTGGGAGTTTCTTATATACTGTTTTTTATGGGGGGGGGGGTGTGGAGCCAAGGATGGGGAGGTGGATAGGGCTCGCGGGAAGGGTGTGGGGTTGTGCTTATTTTTATGCTGTTAGAGTCCCTTTAGTGGAATACCCGATGGGAAAGTAGGAAGGTGGTTGTGTAGTGCAGTTAGAATGTTGTGATTGTGCAGCAGGAGGTTGTTGCTTTGATGGTGGTTGTGATCTGCTTGTTAGGAAGCAACCAAGGAATGAAAGGAAGGGAAGGAAGGAAAGCTGGGGGGGAGAGAGAGTGAGAGAGTGAGAGTGAGTGAGTGAGATGGAGGGCTTTGGCACGCGATAGATCAAGGGAGAGACAGATGGGGTGGAACAGAGCTGAGAAGCTGCAGGGTTGCTGAGTGTGCGTGTGTGTGGGTACAGGAGATGTTGATATTGTGATATGATATGGGGTTTTTTTCCTCCGTAGATTGATCCTACTCGTGGAGAAGTATGTTAACCTCGGGATGCTTCCAAACAATGATCATGCAAGTACATGTAGTCCGGACGAGTAGGGCAGTGCAGTGGTGATGGGTAAACGCGAGTGGTAGGAGAGAAGCAGTGAATTATAGTAACATTTATCATTTATGTAGGGTCATGTATGCAGAGATCCGATCCCCCCAGCCTTTGAACTTGACTCGTTGAAAAAACTTAAGCTCTCTTTCGGCACTCTCCCAGCCAACCAGCCTTCCCTGAGAAAAAAATAAAAAAAAACCCAAAAGGAGGGTATGGACCGTAGGGTGTCAAGTCTGGAGATCTAACTCGCCCGGGCCGAGGTCAGGGAGGGTTCACCTTACATCAGCCATTACAAGGGCATGTGTTGTGTGCCCTGCACGTGTTACGGAATTGGAAAGAAGCCGCAATGGAAGACTAGTGATATCTGGTGATGCATATAGTGGTTTTCCTTTTTTTTTTTACTACTTTACACAACAGTTTTCTGCTGATATTAACTCGATGTTTCTGTGGCTATATATGTAACCTCGTGTATATATAAATTCTCATGGTGGTGTCATCTTGTTGTACTCCCCTGATTGACGATTCACGTGTTTGCAGGATCGAAGCTTGTGCTGTCCATTTAAGTATTTGGCCTTTGATTTTAACTTTGAGCGACAGGCCCGTGCCAAGCGGAGCTCAACGCGTCCACCTCCTGCAATTGACTCTCTCTAGATACCCCGCGACACGACATCCCGTCAGGCGACCAACGTCATCCCGTTCTCAGTAACACTACAATACACCCCACCACCACCCATAATGAACATTTCGAGATCTACCTTTACGGATAATCTCCCTGAGATTATCCAAGCAATAAATGATTCTTACTTTGGTTTGTGTAGACCTGCTCTTCTTCAAGACTTGGGCGATCTAACTGGGAGTAGTTACATTCGACCTTGAGTTATCGGGGATTCATAAGCTTGCGGGCTCAAAGAACTCAGGTCGACGACAAACCCTCCAGGAGAGATACAAAGAAACCAAAGAAGCTGCCGAACGTTTTCAGGTCATCCAGTTCGGAATCTGTATCGTCACTGAAGATAAGGACGAGAGTGGTTATACCCCACCTACCTCCAGCTACAACTACTAACTCTCTCAAGACAAATACATCCTGCGTCCTTATAACTTTAATGTATCTCCAATTACTGACAACAAGTTTGGCCTCAATCGTGAATACACCGTCCAGGCCAGTGCACTTGAGTTTCTTGCCGAGCACCACTTCAATTTCAATACTCAAGTGATTAGTGGAGTGCGTTACATTAGTCACGACGAGGAGAGGGAGATTATCGAACGTGAGGATCGTCTAGGAAACGAGCCAAAAGAAGATATCAATGTTGACGACCAGTCGAAGCAGTTTGTATGAGGTGGATGGAAAAACCCGGAGATATTGCGGTCTCTACAGCAGGCTAATTATACCAACCATTTTGGTGTGTAGGTTTCGGATTTTAAACAAAATATCCAGGAATGGGTGGACGACCCAAATGTACTCGTCCCCGTCCCTCCTCCCTCCGTACTCTCTCTGCAGCCCTACTGACATGTCGCCCAATACAGCCACTATACGACTTCCTTAACATAACTACCCCAAGCCAGTGCATGAACGGATACCAGAAGCGTCTGGTCCACCAGATTGTTCGCGCCGAGTTCCCCAGCCTGACCACAATTGGAAAGCCAACTTTTGTTCAGGTCATCAAAAATGACCCCGCAGCCGATAAGCTCAAGAAAGAAGAGCGACGTTCTAAGTTTGACAAAGATCTACAGAAGGCTATTGGCCTCAGACACCTTGTTGATGCATTGTTCAAAAGCAAAAAGCCGCTTGTGGGCCACAACCTCATCACTGATCTCGTATATCTTTATCAGTGCTTCATTGGTACCCTGCCTGATACCGAAGAGGAGTTTGCTGCTATTATTCATGCGGCGTTCCCTGTGTGAGTTTCTTTTCCCCCAAAGCTTCCCCACATAGAATACCATGGCTGATGTAGCGGAAGTGTACTGGATACAAAGTACGTCGCTACCTGTGTCGGTGACACGATTCACTATAGCTCTAGCCTGCAGAGTCTTTGTGAATCTTTTGCATTGCAGAAGCTCCCCGTAGCTGAGCTCGCGGTTGGCCACACTAGCTATGGTCTCCGTGATTGTGCCCATGAAGCCGGGTATGATGCCTATAGCACTGCACTTGTCTTGATCAAGGCTGCAGGTAGATATAACAGTTATCTACAGGCCCTCAACCGGATGGGTGAGAGTGATGCGGAGGAAAAGGCCGCGCTCAAGCTCATGGATCATATCTACCAGACTGAGCTTATGTGTGAGGATTCCAAACACATTGAGGATGTAGGAATGCTCCCTCAGTTTAGGAACAATGGCCTCGGTGGCTTCTGGGCGAACTGGTGCAATCGGTTGAGGGTCAACGGTACTGTTGAGGCTGAGTTCATTCTAAGGTGAATACGGTGTAACATTTCCTTTGCACATTTCCTATCGTCTCTGCTACTCTAGATAAAATGAAATGGTCATTAGTCCGTTACGTTAGATACCACTTTTTTAACCAGCGTATTCCCCTGTTGCCGCGAGTGACAACTCGTGAAGCAATGAGGTCTGATGCTATCTCAGGAAATTAAAAGCACTCACCGAGCTAGGCTCCTCCCATATGAAAGAGCTTTCTTTCTGGTTCTTTGACATAATTATCTACTTGCGCCACGTTTTTTTATTCGGTATATGTAGATCACACTAGCCATACAGAAATATAAAATAAGCCTTTAGTGAGCTACAACACTCCCTTTTGTTAGATAAACAAAGGGGCTTCTACGAATGAAATATACCCTCTACCCGCAGCAAGGGTAAGATTGCGCCATATCACACCCCTAGAGTATACCACACAGGCGTTGAAGGCAATGTCATGGGCAACGAGTGATATCCGGTGCGGATTGCATGGTTCGGGATGATATCAGAGTGCCTGTATCCTTGATTGGGGAGGGGCTTTCCCAAAATGGAGCCGGTAGCAGCGAACAAGATCCCAGTCGAGATGAACCTGACAGATGAGCTCAGCCCGAGTCCAAACCTGCCTGACTTGCAATATCAAACCCATAGATTAATTTGTATCAGTTTAGGGGTCGGGTATGTGTTCCTTAGCGGCATGGGGGGGGGATTGCATTGAAAGTAATCATCGGAGATTCTCATATTTCTTGGGGATGCGGCTTGATAATGAAATTGATCGAAGCCTATCGAGCTTTCACAATATGCAGCAAGTTTCGAATTGACCGGAATCGCGGATCTTGGGGCTCGCTGTATAATTCAGGTCGTCAAGGCCCAAACTACATGTAGCCTGACTTCTGTTGAGCACTACGCGACGAGAGCACCTGTTCGACTTGTAACCCTTGTTCGCCCTGTCCCCGCGATGTATGTACTAAGGTGAAATCTTTAGATGTTTCTTTCCGTACTAATGCGTCATGTATTATCACTCATCTATACGCACAGGTAATATCGACAAGGCTATTAGCACATGGATGAAGTACTACAGGTACTTACATCGGTAGCTGCTATGTACCACTATCCATCTGCATAAGTACATGTCGCACATACTGTATCTTATCTCCCGGATTCGGGTTCCGTTTAAAACGGGCCCAACATATACACTCTCTCGAACTTAAAAATTTGCACAAAAGAAAGAAATAAAAAAAAAAAAAAAAAAAAAAAAAAAAAACTGGAAGCGGGACCCGATACAGAGTGGAAAGGCACATTTACAGGGGATGCGTACCACATTACTGTGTAGGCAGCTATGTAAAGTACAAGACTCCGCTCTAGGTACTACTGTGGTAAATGCGGGGTTCGCATCAAAATTTGGTCTGAGGCTGGGGTTATACACATGCTGAGTGAGTATCCTTTCCCTCATCGCCCCTCCTCCCCACCTCTTCCCCCGTACGCCAGAGTACTACACTATTTTGAGATCCCCGGGAAGAGGATAGGTGCATTGCCTTGTTACCTATGACATTGTACTTTATATTTCTCGCTGGCGGGTGAGATCCGACGAGCCGGGAGAATGTGCACGCCCAGTAGAGCTGCTATCGCATTGGGTGGAGCCATACACGGGCGTTTCTTCGATCGGGGGTATTTGGTTATGACCATGAGTAACCTGAAAAAATATTTTTCAACTTTTGTCTACACTACAATTGAAGCGTCTTGCCGCTCTTTATTTTCTTCCCTTGAATTGCTGGACAAAGCTTCAGCAGCTATACCCACACAATTCCTAATATTCTCCGTACACCTTCATACATTCGGTTCCCCCAGACTCACCCCTTCCACAATCATTTCCCCCAGACTCACCCCTTCCACAATCATTTCCCCATTCACCGGCCAATAAAAAGATATAAAAATAAAAAAGAGAAAACGAATGACTGACCAAAAAGAAAGAAAAATGCTCAAGCGGTATAAAGCGGTTGCAAAAAAAAAAGAAAAAGAAAGACTCGATAACCAAGTGGTTCCCAAACAAAATTTCCACAAGTCAAAAAGTTTAAAATAACAAGAAAGGACAACAAAACAACTAACAAATTTATTTTCCTGGCTCCGGACTGTACTGACCAACTGTTGAAGGTGGGTCTCAAAGCACAATACAATCAATCAATCACTCGAACACCCGCCCATGAATTCGAACAATAAAATAAAGAGAAAAAGAAATGAAACCCTTCCAATCCATGATGATCCCGCGCGAGTATCCTATCCACTCCACACTTTGTCCAAAATAATAAAAGAGATGAAATAACCCCGTATTCGAACAATCCAAAGTAAAAGAAGGAAAAGATAAAAACAATTGACGCCCCAACCGTCTTTCCAATCAAAATATTAGAGGGAAGAAATAAGAGACTTAAGGGAATAGTAAAAATCATTTATACTTATCAACCCGGATTGTTTCTGGTTTTATTATGATTCCATTTCGCAGAGGAGAGCACCGCCGTCGTCCATGGTTGCGTCATCACTTTCGTGTTCAAATACTCCAGATGATTCTTCAGATGCGCTAGAGGCCCGGTAGTATTCACTCAGGGCTTCCGGTGGGGGTGAAAATGAAAAGACCTGAGTTCGACGGGTCAATATATGTATTTGGTTAAAGGGGGTAGAGCCAAATCTTACCTCCATGATAGTCCTGCTCGACCTCAAGGCCAAAATGACAGCCTTTTCCTCTTCGAAAGCAACCCTCCAGACCGCATCCGCGGGATTTGATAGCTCCCGAACAAGTTGACCAGACCTCAAATCCCAAATCTTCACCCGGCCATCGCTTCCCCCGCTAACGATCCTTGTTTCGTCAAATTGCAACGAAGTAACGCTATTGTCATGGGCGGCAAGTCTGTGTACACAGGCGTATTTATCCAGACTCCATACACGGACAGATCCATCGGACCCCCCAGTAACAAGTGTATTTCCACGCATCTGAAGCTGTCCCACAAGTGATGTATGGCCCTGGAGAACAGCAAGACAGTTTCTAACAAAGTTAGCTTTTGTGGATCATATTTAATGCAGAGAAGGAAGAATTACCCAGTCGCAGGATCCCATATCCGAACGGAGGTATCAAGTGATCCAGTAGCAATCCTGTTTCCATCAAAGGCAATAGCATAAATCTGGCTAAGGTGACCTGTCAAAGTCCGGAGACAAGTGCCTTGCGAGATACTCCACACTTTAGCAGTTGTATCATAACTACCACTCACAAC
This sequence comes from Morchella sp. 2018-W45, assembly GCA_024713785.1. Taxonomy (NCBI): domain Eukaryota; kingdom Fungi; phylum Ascomycota; class Pezizomycetes; order Pezizales; family Morchellaceae; genus Morchella; species Morchella sp. 2018-W45. The sequence continues at coordinate 1,297,280 of JAMGYZ010000012.1, forward strand.
CAAGTCTCCGTGGATCTCCAAACAGCGAACACTTGCTTGATGCCCAACAAGAACATTCAGGCAAACACCCTTTTCGATATCCCAAATCCTCAAAGTTGTGTCCCTAGACCCAGAGATAGCTGTCTTGTGGTCGCTCATTTTCAGGCACCTGACAGTTGAGGTGTGACCTCGTAGAATTGCTTTGCACTCGCTGGAAGATGGGTTAGTATGGCCCAACGTCATGTGGGTAACAGGGATTCTTACCCCTTCTCCATGTCCCACACTCTAACGTCCCTGTCACAACCGCCGCTTACCAACGTGTTACCCCAAGGAACCATGGCCCAAACTCCCATCACATGCCCAGTCAGGGTCCTCAGAATTTTACCATCTGCATCAAAAACATGTATCTTGGCGTTATCTAAAGCGATGACGATGTAGTCGGGTGTAAGATGAAGGGATGTAACAACACCCTGATCAGGGGTGATGTGCCTTGCAATCGCATTCCCTCCAGTCCTCCACGCCGTCTCAACCATGTACCTCTGCTTAAAATGGGACTTGTATGAAGTAGCTTTTGGCCTCCTCCTTTTTGAGCGAGTAAACTGGGGTGAAATCTCAGAGGTAAATCCGGAGGATGATGATGATACTGGGTTTGAAAATCCTGTATCTTTCGGGGAGATTGGGTTAGTAGTACTAAAGAGTGACGGGTCATGATGCGAATGATGCATAGAGCCGTAGGCTGCTGTTCCACTTAGGCGCCTGTAACTATGCTTTTCACAAAGCTTTTTCCAAGTAAGGTCGTCACTCAAAAGCCCGTGCCAGTGCTTTGACACCTGCGAGGCTCGGGCCAATGTTTTCGGGTCATCAATAAATGAAATTACCTATAGTATATCAGTATGTGCTTGGGATTGTTGGAGGGTACAAGGGCTCATACCCTAAGACAAAGTTCATTCGGCAACGACTTGAAAGGATCTTTCTTGAGCCGCGGGGACACGTAGTTTAGCACAAAACTCAATTGTTGAGAGTCACAAAGGTTCAGGATCTCAGCTAGAAAGCGCTGACGCTCTTGCGAATCCAACCTGCTGAAGTGAGGCCTAACGTCCTTCAAGATAGCATCCTCATTTTCGTTCGCCGTGGACCAGGTAGGTAACCGATGGAGCTGGGGTGTAGGAGAGGGTGCAGGGGTTGGGGGGCTAGCCGGAGCAGAGGGGAGAAGGTTTTGGAGAGGAGAAACTATAGGTCTTGTTGGAGTCGGCAAAGGCCGTGGATGCGAATGGGTAATAGCCTCTGGCCTCCTGTTATTGAGACCAGGCAAACGATTTGGACGCATATTGATAGTCGGGATATTGCTCCCATCCACCTCACCATTATCTGAATCAGACGTTCGCCGAACGCCAAAGCCGAGAGGTCTCCTATAATCACCCCCTTCCATTTTCTGTGTCCGCTGATAAACTCAAGATATATCCAACCCTGATATCTTTCAACAATCTTACTTCTTTCTACTTTCTTTTTCTCGCGTTTTTCTGTTGAATTTAAAACTGGTCTTCCAGGTGGTGGCGGCAGGAGTGTTATTTCCGACAATGTTTTTCGCCGAATTTGTAATGGGGGAACGGCGAAGTGTTGTTAGATGGGTAAGTAGAATATAGTATGTATTTTATTTCGCTTGTGGGGGGGATGGCGATAAGAACTCAACAGTCGCGGATGCGAAAAGCGACAGGCGATGGACTCGAGAAACAGGTGGACTCGATGAGCGAGCGGGTGCAGATGGGGAGTACTTAAGGGGGACAGTGGGGTGTGTGGATGGCGGTGGATGGCTAGCTAGCTGGCTGGATGGATGGATTGGGTGTGTGGATGGAAAGATGGATAGTTGGACAGGTGGTAGTAGACGATGCAGCAGGATCTAGGCAAGTTTCGATGGTGGGCGGCAGAAGAGGGGAATAGACGAAGGAAGAGCAGAACAAAGGTCAGAGGAAAGAAAAGGGCGGCGCAACTAGCAGCGGCGGCAGCACAAGGACCAGCACAAGGACACCAGACCAGGGAGAGGGCAAGGGCGTAGGGGCAGCAGACCGGTAATCAGCGTTTACTGGCTGGCGGGGTCTGCGGATGTACCTGCTAGAACAACCTTCTATCTTGTATGTATGGCCCTTAGAGAAAAGAGAAAATGAATTTTAAGATGAAAAAAGGGGAGGGGAGAGCGGGGAGGTTATCGACCGGTCTGGGGGGGGGGGGGTGTCTGAGATGCTGTGGGGCGTGGATGATTTCCCTCGGTCTATAACAAGGTACAAATTGTACCTATCGATAAAATGCGTAGATCCAGTAACTGCAATATTTGAAGTGGTCTGATGTGATCCTACAAGAAACAAAATTGCACACAGAGAAAATCGTGAACAAAAAGGGGAAAAAAGGAAATATACAGTGACGAGATCAAGCAAGCAAGCTGACGATGGGAGGGGTGGATTGCCACTGATTGATTGATTGAAGAGAGCATGGCGGTCAGGAGGGTCCGTCGCGGCTGATATTGGGGCACCTCATACAGCAAGGGGTCGTTTTGCTTCCTACACCACTCCTGTTCCTGCAACACCACCACCACCACCCACTCACCCATCCTCATCCCAAAGTTCTGGTTCTTGAGCTTACTACTAATTACCTTTGTGTACAGTCACTTTGCAGACTGACGTCGAGATGTCCGCCACGCAATAACAGCGGAGAATTATATAATTCGGGACCTCTCTGATTGAACTTTTCAGCCCCGCTTCTTGAGGTTTCTTTTCCCCTCTATGTATGCAGCGGGAGTGATTTATCATGTTTTCGAGAGGTCAAATATGATAGGTTTACATATTCCGGTCATTTGGACATTGACATCGAGGTACAAGTGCATGTACCTACACAGCATTTATTTAACCGACAAACACGTACCCAAGCCCTATCCAGAATTAGCCCTAGCTTAATTACAGACAAAGACGAAGAGGTTTATAGGGAATAATTGCCAGGAGCTATTGTAGAAACATAACTTCTAGGCCGGGGCATAATCTCTGAGATACCTACGTCGCGGAAAGTCTCGACCGAGCCCACCCGAAAGGCGAGCATTATCGCATTATCGGAAACACGCTGCTGAGCACAAGAATAACATTTCCTGAACCTCATGTCAGCCATTCTCAGAAGATCTGCGCAAGGATGGGGTCGAGTTCCAACTGCTGGTGCTATTCGCTCCTGAAGTTAAACTAAAACCGGGATAAGGTGATGGACTAATTAACCAACTAGTTAACGTACCTGCAGCCCAATAACTGGATTCGCTTGGGCTGAAGCTTTATTTACAGTAGGTACCTTAGACATAGTTCTCAAGGGCTGTTGTTCATGCTTGGCCTGTTTGTGGGACAGAAATATGGCGGTTGAAGAAACAGAGTGGCATGCAATTTTGTTTGCACATTTCTCGATTAAGCGTGGGGTTAGTAGGGATGCATCCAGGGTTTTATTCTTAGCCTACTCCTGTGAACCCACGGCTCAGTCGGAAGAAGTGCTCTTTTTTTTTCCCAAAATAAAAATAGTTAAAGAAATCAGGATGAAGGTCAACAAGGGCCTCCATGAGTGGGAACTACCAAAGACCAGATGAAAACGTGGTTTGTAAGGTACGACGAGGTTACCTGTTAATACAGGTACATGTAGGTACTTGTAGGTATGTATATGTAGGTACATACATGTGCATGTACCTACCCTATAACATACATGTAGGATGTAGCAACCGTAGTATTATTGCTTGCCTACATCACCAAACTTTAAAAAGAAGAGAGCCCTGTTGCTCCTAAAAGGAGATAGATAATGAACCTAGTAGGACTGGTGGGCATCCGAACTTATCGTGACAAGCATCATAAGGCTGCCACGGGCAGAACAGTCATTCAGGCACATGAGGGGATTAGTAGTGTCTTCTGCCTCGAATGTCAAGTAGCACGAGTGTTTCGAGCACCTCACATGTCGCTGTAGGATGTCAAATGATAGTGAAGTCACCAAGAGCAGAGTTATCATACAAGTAGAAACTAGAGGCCTAGGGTCTATACCCCAAGCTCTAAGAGTTATCCCATCCCATCACAGATAAAGTGGATTTGATAGCCGTTTTAAGAAGCAAACGTTGACCTTTTACCCCCTCAAGTCCCCACAAAAAAGGAAAAAGAACCTAGAACAGAGCCCCCGTCCTGCAGGCCTACATAACTGCACTGATTTCCTCAGTAGCCGGACAGTTAACGAACGAAGAAATAATAATAATAAAAAAAAGAAATAAAAAAAAATCCCTTTTTACTTTCTGCTAAAATCAAATCGCAAAGCGGCAGCACCATTGTAAGTAAGAGGAAACAAGAAACACTACAGAGAAGGTGGGTAATATAAGAACAAAAAAAGATACAGAGTGACCAGACCAACAAAGAGTCACAACACTGCAGGAAACTAATAAAAACTAAGTACAGACGGCAGCCTATATTTTTTTGAGCTGCCTTACAGATACAACTTTCCTTCATCGACGACTTCCTCCCAATTTCAAAACAAAACATTAAGTTTCATTATCATCACTAGCGGAGGGGTCGGTCCTCTGGCCTCACGCTCTTCATCTCTCCATACTTTCCTCTTTCCTTCGTGGTATCGTATACATTAATCAACCTCGACTGGCCCTCATCAGCCTGCGAGAACGCATATCCGCGCTGTTTTCGCATCCGTTGCACCTGTCGTACTTTGCGGATGGCCTTTTGGAACTGCTCCATACGTGGCCGGTAATCTTGTATATTGTATTTCTGAATCTCTTGAATATGGTGATATGTTTGTGGATAGTACATCCGTTTCGCACTGTTTCATCATATATTAGTGTAGGAATATTGGGAACTACGGTAGAGAAGCTTACTATTTCCAGGCGAAATCCCTAGTTAAACATAAAGCCGGGAGAATAACAGCCATAGCCCAGAAGACCGGGGATGTGATTAGCTTTGGCAGAACACCTTGATACTCAGTTGAGAAACCAAGCATTGGGGCGACTGTCGCATATGCAGGCATGAAACCCATCCAAATGATCATAGACCCAGGAATTGCCATCACAGTGTATTTTGTCCATAGATTTGTGACGAGAGCAGCTTTTCCAAGCACGGTTGCAAGGACTGCAGTGTACAACGCAGTACCCCAGAGCCAGTGACCGGCAGTCTGACCATCCCCCATGGGAAGATCGTAAAGGAATATCAACTCAGAGAAGATGTAGAGAATAAGTGAATGGTAGAAACCATTGACCAACCAAGCCCAGAAACTGCTTGTTTTGAACTATACACAGTCAACACACTGAATTATATCTTATCTTCCAAATCGAAACTTACGAATTGTCCTTTCTGCCCAAGCTGATACAATTGTGGGTACCGATCTAGTAATCTAGCGCTTATAAACTGATCGAAGATACCCATTACGAGAGGCGGCAACACTGTGAAAAATACGTTGTAGAATGACAAAGTCCACGACTCGTAGATTACCTGTCCCGAAAAGGCGTTTTGGAACGAAAACTACTCATAAAACCATTATCAGTTACGGTCTCCATCTTATATTTTCTCCTCTTCTTGGCTTACCCAAAATTGTGTCATGTAAAGCGTGATATTCTTGTAAAAAGAATATAAAATAACTTTACTAATCCTCTGATAACTCCATGCTCCATGAACAAGCAATAATTTTCTCAAGAACCTAAATTGACCAATTGCGACATCTGCACTGCGAGCTGCTTGAAGGCCTTCTACACCACTGATACCAACCCCAACATGGGCAGCTTGGATCATAGAGACATCGTTCGCGCCATCACCGATTGCCAGCAAGATAGCCTTCAGATGGCGCTTTACGAGCTTAACAACGAGAGCCTTTTGGAGAGGGGACACACGGCTAAACCAATAATTAAAACTATACTGGGAACATGTGTAGTTGGATGGGGGTTTACTCACCAGCAGATAACAGCCTTGCACATAACTGCCAAATCGAGGAAAACCTTTTCAAGCTCCCGGTCAAGTGCAAAAGTCAGAGAGTGGCCATCGATGACTAGTGCCATTGGTTCTAGATCAACGCCGGCTGTTGCTTTTTGCGATTTAACAGCATGAAGCTTCTTTGTCAAGGAGTCCCGCGTGTCCTGCATTGTCTCCTCATTGACGATTATCAGAGCCATATCCTCGCTGATAAGCTTGCAACTCATTCCAATATTGATAGCAGTTTCCTGTCTGTCACCAGTTAAGACCCTGCGTAGAAGATAGTCAGTTTCATCATTCGACTATTGGTCTAGTTTTCCGTACCAAATTTTGATTCCAGCGGTCTGAAGAGTATGGATGGTATCGGGTACACCGTCCTGTAGCTTATCCTCAATGGCCGTAGCACCTAATAGGTAAAGATCCTTTTCGATAAGCTCCGCAGCTTTATCAAGCTCATCTCCTCGGTTATTGATTGTCGTGGCAGCTTTATCATAAATTGCGCTCCATTGACGATACTCCTCCTCTGGAATTTCTCTCATCGCCAAGCAAAGCGTCCTAAGACCCTCGGTAGCATAATCCTCAAGGTGTTGGAGTGTAGCCTCGACCATTGGATTATCCTTATGTAGTCTTTCCATAATGACCGTGTCAGCACCTTTACAGTAGATCCTAACCTTTCCGTCGGGGCAGCGAAGGACCGTTGACATGCGCTTCCGGGTAGAGTTGAACTCGCAGATATTAAGCATCTCATATTCGTATTCCTTTCCACCAACCATAATCGCAACAGAACGAGGCTTCCGTGCAATAAACCGATATCCTAGTTGAACAGCGCCCTCAACCAGTGCGCCTTCGTCAGGAGATGCGGCCTGGTACTTGAGTTCGTTGGGATTATCTTCCTTTCTTTCCGGGATGACAGTGTGACAGGTAGCAAGGAGTGTGAGAAAATGATGCATGACTTCACGAGTCGGATGGGTTTTCAGGTTCTCGGCGAGTCTAGCAAAATCGTGTATACCAACTTCAACACCATCCTGGACTGTGGCACGACGATCTTCTGGGACCTCATCGGCATAACAGATACCCCCAATTGAACATTGCTTGAATTCCATCATATTGCAGGTAAGAGTCCCAGTTTTGTCAGAGAAGATGTACTCGATTTGACCTAGTTCTTCAACTAAACTTGACGTACGGCATACAGCAGGGGTATCGGTCTCAGCGTAGTAGATGTCGAGGTCAGAATTAATCAGGAAAGCATGGTAATATTTGACGATTTCAACAGTGACGAACAAACTGCGGGACCATCAGTGGAGTCTCAGGAGTACGATTTTAGGGATTTACCTAATGGGGACTAGATTGGAGTATAGAACCCAATATGTGAGGATATCGGCGAAGAACTGTCTTACTCTGTTGTTGTTTTGAAGATATAGATAAGACATTGTTGAGCTCGCAGTAGACTACCAGAGACCCTTAGCCCCCACAACCAAATGGGTAGTGAATCCTCCGAAACTCACCTGTTTGATAACATCACCAGTAGAAGAAACCAAAGAAAGTATCAAAAGAATGGAAACCAGCATAATAATCTGAACGTTTAGGGTTCTCTCCACGGCCGTTCTCTTAATTGGTGTAGCAGTCGCGTTTCTCATAAGTTTTGTTTCATGACCTGTAAACACAACCGCGCCATGAACCCATGGTGTATTTCTCAATGTAGCTCCTCTGAGGAGCAATTGCTCAGGACTTAATGGGAGTTCCTTCTCACCACCTCCAACGTCAATGGTGAGTGTTGCTTCATAGGTGTATAAACTAGAATTAGGTTGTTCAGACCTGATTCTTCCAGACAGTCTACTCAAATCGCCCGGCGACACGAGGCCTGCAGTTTCCGGGATTGCTTGCTTAATTTTTAAGTTAGTTTCGCCGTCGAGGTTTGCGGTTTCGATATAGCATAATCCTTCGGGTTCGGAGGAGGCCATGAGTACTAAATCTGCTGGGAATGGCTCTTCAGACTCCACACGAACAATATCTCCCACACGGACGTTTATCCAACGCTGAGTTTCAAATGCCGTGCCTACCAAAACCCTAGCTTTCGAACGATTTAGTTCCGTATCCTGGGTTTTGCGTTTCCAATCTTCAATCAGTTCCTTTCCTGCTGATACTAAAAGCACAACAATTAGTGGCCCAATGGTCGTATATCTATTTGTTGGAGAAATGTTTGGAATTTGCTGTAGCCCAGCAGTGAATAAAAAGAACAAGTTTGCATATTTGCTAAACTGTTCGTAGAGAAACTTTGGAATAAATGTAGCAATATTGTACTTTGCAGTTGAAACGTGGTTGTCGACATATTTGTTGACTGCGTTTGCAGGCGGATTATTAAGATGAATAACTCTAGGCCCGAGTGTTGATGGATCAACTTTTTTCCCTCCAAACCCAAACGTAAACTTGCTTCCACTATTCCGTCTTTTTCTCGTGCTTGGTGCTCTACCCGGAGCTGGCAAGCTGCCAATAGGTGTGGCCTCCGTTAACGGCAGGTCCATCTCACTATAATCCTGATTCATTCCAAAGGCGCTCTTGACCCTTCCTACTACTCCTCCATATGCGCTCTGCCGGTTTGCACCCCCGATGTCACTATGGTCGTCGGTCGCACTCGCATACTGATATCCACTCGCTGGACGGCTCCCACTATCATGGCCCAAATCATCGGCTTCATCATAGTAAGGCTGAAAGTTGTTCAACTCTCTGGTCTGGCTATATGTTCTGGTAGCAGGACTCAGCTGGCTAGCAACGGACTGCGAGTATCCCGGATTCCCATTTACAAAATCGTCATACGAGACTGAAGGTCGCGATTCAACATTTGTGTCGATTGCTGGCCGACCTGGATTGCCATAATTACGACCGTGATCATCTAGATCAAGAAGCAGGTCGTTATTGCTCGAATTACCCGCCATCTAATGGCGTTTTTACCCCGGACGAGCCGTGCAAGAAGGTTGATGTAGGGTGGGGTATTTGGTGTATTTGTGCGGTTAAGGTGGTTTGTGAATTGCGGATCGCTTGATGCTGCAGAAAGGGAAAGGGTACGTAGGGGAGATGGTTGGTGTGTCGGAGGCGCAGGAAGCTGGGACGCTGTTTTGGGCTGTACTAATTTAGCAGCAGATTTCAGTTGACGGGAACATAGGGTTGAGGGTGAATCTCATCGCAGGGCAGCTCCCTTTCTGAGGTAAGACGTTGGTGACAGCGGCGAAGGGATGATGACGAGGTGACCGAGGGATGCCTTTTGAAACCTGGGAGGACCAACTAGAGTATGGTAGTTGCCGAATGGAATGGTCAAGACAATAGGGGGTTGATGAGGGCTGGGGGGCTGAAGGAGGTGGGTAGTCGCAAAAGAATTAAAGGGAAACGGAAGATGCAGAGGGAGCTACTCGTTGCTGCTTATTCCTGGATGCGGTCTGACGGGAGCGTCTCTTGCGAGAAGAGTATGTATTGTATGTAGGCTCGAAATCGCCTGTCTGTGTGTGGCACACCACGAGAAGCTCTTTCAGCACTAGCTCTCTGACCTTTCTTTTTCTATATAGTCTAAGGGGTCTTCGCTTTTCTCTTCAAGAACCGTGCTCTATCTCATATGATAGGAATAGTTACAATACGCATCCTACTTCGGTATGCATCTTTTCCCTCAACTTGTTCTAAGTGATAGTCCAAATAAAATCCTCTACTGCGCTGCATGATGGCTGAGGGTCTATTTTTGGCTACTGCCTGACAGCAGTGCCCACCTGCGCATGTATGTAGTTAGTAAGCTTGGTTGGTATGCTAATGGTTTGGTAGCAGTTTCTGTAAAACAAAATTCTCTAAATCACAGGCCCCAGGATTCAGGTAACTCATTCAAGCTCTGACCACTTAGGTGTATCTACATGTACAAGTACTTACACGCATTATTGGCACAGGGTCATTACCCGGACATCGTGGGTCTCAGTCACTCTGTAACATTGAAAAGGGGAATTTCCACGGCCACGGATATTGACCCTGCATGAAGTTTGAATGAGGATCGCCGCCCCAGCAAATTGTCACAAAGTGGCATTCATTTCAGAGTCAACGGTATAATTCCGTTAGTTATATTTTTAATATCCACATTTGTACCTACAGTAACATTGTATTTGATTCTGAGACCGTTACAGCTACATTGTATGCTGTAAGAAACAACACGTAGAGTGCACAGATTTTTTTTTTTTTGTAATAAGAAACAGAAACTGGCCTCTACTTTGGCGTTTCTTATCGCGAGGTCTAACTGCAGATCCCAAGTACCAAAATCTCCCTCGATAGTCTCTTGGCAAAACCTAACCAATTCTTGGCACGGGTTTATAAATGCATCCCCTTAAAAAAATTCTTCTCTTCTTTTTCTTCCTTCTCCAGGCACCAATCCTTATCGTTCTTCTCGTTTTTTCTTCCACTCGATTAGAACCATTAATAGGTGCCTAGATCTAGGGCCATTGCCTCGCAAAATTTCGCTAACAATATCTTAAATTCACCCAAAAGATATAAGTTTGGTAGGTTTCCCTTCTTCCCGATTACCATTGATTGATTTTAAAAGCGCAATTTCTAACCGGTGTTATCATAAGGTTTACAGATAGTAGTCTTGCGGACATATATTACTTTGGTACGCTATGCTCACGGACTATATTTACAGAGATATATATAGTTACAATTGATCGCGGAAGCAAATTCTCAGATGCGCCTTTTCGTTTCCCTTCGTGACATTATCAGTGATATAAATATGCATCTTATCCTGAATTTACAGCTTTCTCAATCCTCGCTCTATGTTTCTCTCCCAACCCCTCGTCTACGAAGTTAACCGCTACCCCACACCCTAGTGGTGGAAGCCCGTCATCGTCCCTTAATCCAGCCCACAACCACTCCACGCAGTCTATCGGAATTGTAACCTCCCCCGAGAACTCTTCCAGAAAGCGGTCAAACGAGTGGTGGGTCTCTGAGTATCTCATGCGCTCCGAAATGATTGATGGCGTCGCCCAACACTGTACCTTGCGCAGAGCGGTCATTGCAAGCCCCGTAATCTCAGACCCATTCAGGCAGTGAACATAAAGTGGAGAATTTTTGGCCTCAAGAATCACCTATTGTAATTGTTAGTCTATATCCTATATTGGAACACATATTGGCTTGAATCTGTCATACAGATAGGATCTGACAGGCTTCAGTATGCCTCAAAGGCGCGCCCTTCTTCCCATCCACTTCAGGCTTGATATGCAGCATCACCACGCCATTTGCCTTACACCAATCTGCAGCCTCCCCAACTAGCGGTTCCGGAGTCACGGACAGGATAGTCTTGAGATTCAGTGACTCCAGGAACCTAAAGTTGAGAGGACGCGGGTAAGATCCACGGTAGAGCTTATTCTCCACGACAGAGAACCGCAGTGGTGGAATTACTAGATCTGAAAGGTCGGGTCCATTGCAATTTATCGAAGTTTTGCCGACTTTGGGCCCTGTATAAGGTGTGCTAGTTGTGGTAATTCTGGTGTCTATTGTGACCGGTGCCATATCGGAGTAATGAGATAGAGGTCGATATAAAGTATTTCTTGTTTAGCGAAAGGAATTAAGATGACCATGAGGACGGTATCATACCCACGTATCACGTGATGGCGGGGAGGCCAAGACATATCTAGCTAGTACACCCCGCGCCAACAACCAACTCCTAAGCCTAACCAAACTCACAACTTTAAATTCAAATCTCTCAATCCCACACAAATTACACAGAGCCGTTTCTTTTTTTTCTCTTTTAATTTCCATTCCATTCCACAAAATGCAGTCCGGGATCACAGGTCTGAATTCTGTCTCCCCAATCTCCTCTAAAGTCTAATATATAGACCACTTCCGGATCCGGAACTAAAAAACCCCTAACTAACAACATATCTCCTTAGCCTCCGCCGAGCTCCTCTCAACCTTTCAAAACATTGTCTCAACTCCATCGCTCCGAGGCCTTATAGTCTCTATCGAGAAAGAGACGCTCGTCCCGCGAGAGACGCTCCCCTCCACTGGCAGCTTCGAATCCGACCTCGCTCAGCTCGACGAGCTCCTTAAAGACAACGAAGCTGCATATATCATTCTGCGGCGCAGGGATCACCCTGACCCAGCTCCGTTTATCTCAATTGCATACGTGCCAGACAGCGCCAATGTACGGCAGAAGATGCTTTTCGCCAGCACAAGGAACACTTTGCTACGGGAGTTGGGAACAGAAAGATTTGGGGAGAGCATCTTTGCTACAGTAAAGGAAGAGCTTACCGCTGAGGGGTTCAGGAAGCATGACGCACATGAGGCAAAGTAGCTTCCTCCTTATATCATCCTGCCCAACATCGATGAGCTAACGAGGACAGGCCGGCACCATTAACGGAGGAGGAAATGACGATGGCTGCTGTTAGAGCGGCCGAGTATGAGGCGTCTACCAGCACGAGCGCAAGGAAGTCTCACGTTAGCAGTGGGGTCAAGTTTCCAGTGAGCCAAGAAGCGATTGAAGCATTAACCAGTCTCCCCGGGGGCTTCATCACGTTGGTGCAGCTCGTAAGCTACCCTTCTACCACTTACAAATCCCTCCTAACATAACACAGGCAATCAACAGTGAAAAGGAAACTATCGAACTCGCCAATGCTAGTTCCTCCGCCATAAATGACTTTACACACGTTATCCCGGATGATGCCCCACGTTACTCATTCTTCCGGTTCAATCACACGCATGAAGGACAGCAAGAATCCCCCATCGGTTTGTCCTCCCGTGCCTCAGCTCCCATTGGCCCTCTTTAGCCCACTCTATGATTAAACTGACAGAACCAGTCTTCATATATACCTGTCCAACCTCATCCAAGATCCGTGAAAAGATGCTATACGCCTCCTGTCGCTCCAGCGTTGTCAACGCGGCGATCAACGAAGCACACCTGCATATCGATAAGAAGCTAGAGGCCGCGAGCGCAACCGAGATTGGTGAAGCACAGCTGTTGGAGGAGTTCCATCCGAAGGTGGAGCAGAAAGCAAGCTTTAAGAGGCCAGTGAGGCCGGGGAGGAGATAGTTTATAGTCATGGGAGTTATTGGTTGTATATACCGGGTAATGCTGTAGACATCGTAAATGGTTCTACAGTCGCAGTTTCGTAGTTTGATATTATTTCGGATCACTTGCTATTAAGATTGAGCACTCAAAATATAAAGTTTAAGGGGAAGAAAAACCGATACTCTTTTCGCGACTTAATTAATGTACATATGCCCTCCCTTCGTCTTCACCCCATTGCACCTTTCTCAGCATCTTCTCATTAAGCCTTCTGCAGCTGACTGCGCCCGTGATTGCCCTACAAACATCCTCTATCATCCAATCAACATCGAAGAGTCTCTCAATCTCCAGGAGATAGGGTTCACTGAGAACTTCAACCGCCCTATAGAGTGTCGTCACTAATGGGGTCAGCCTCATCATAAGTTCTGTAATTTTCCGGTTCTTCGAGGCGTATGGCAGATCTTCGGTGCTGGGGAAGGTGAATAAACTCAGGCCCGGATAGATCTTGGAGCCCTTCCCACCCTTCGCACGATCAGTCAGGTTCTTGCGACTGATCGCGCCCTGGACTGCGGCCTCGATATCCTCGATCATCCAGTCGACCTCGAAGTATGGCTCGAGCTGCTCCAGGTTCGACTCTGTGAGGGACCCCATGGCTTCGCGCAGCACCTTGCGAAGCTTCACGAGGCGTCTGGTGAACGTGATGGTCTTCCCGGCCGGGCCAGTATGTCCCGAGAGCTGTTTGATCGCCAGATCTTCTGCCTTGTTGCGGTTGCGTGCCGGGCCTTCCTCGACTTCTTCCGGCTCTTCCCTGTCGTAGTCGTGGGCGAGGACTTCGGCCTTGCCGTGGTGGTCGTGGTCGTGGTGGTCGTGCGGTAGTAGGCTCTTGAGGCCTAAACCGCGCTTCAGGGCCTGGTTCTTGCGCGCGGCTTCGGCCTTTCGTGGCTCGACCTCGTCGGGGACTAGGTCTGGAACTACGAGGTTATCAGTAGGAGGAGAAGAAGAGCGAGCTCTTCGCTCTAGTTTCCTTCTCCTGGCCTTGCGGGGGGGCGGGCTGGGGTCCGGAGGTGTGTCCCTCTGGGTCGGGGGTGTGTCCTTCAGAGGGTCCGAATTTATATCCTTCTGAGCCGGGGGTGTCCCCGGAGGGTCCGGATTTATGTCCCTCCGGGTCGGGGGTGTGTCCCTCAGACCATATCGCCGCTTCAATCCCCTGGTATAGCTCTTTGGGACAATGCGGAGAACCTGCAAGCTGTCGTCCTCCTCCTCCTCGGCAGCCTCAACCTTCACCCTCCTGCCCCCCATCTTAGTACCGGCCTGGAAGCCCTCCGCGGTCCCCATCCACCCCTGCGCCTCCTCGCAGTCCACGAGCGGCCGTATCTTCTTCAGCTCGCCCCCCACCGTCGCGTACAGCTCGCCTGGCGTCACTGATAGCGGCAGCTGCGGGTCTGGGTCCACGATGGTGTACGATAGCTCCCGGGGGAAGGCGAGCGGCCCCAGGGGAGGCTTCCCGGTGTATGCCCGCCCTTGGGCAAGGACTTGCGCGACGCTGAGGTGGATTATGGAGACGCTGGAGCTGGAGCTGGAGGGCTCGGGGCGGGGGGAGTCGGGGTCGGTGTCGGTGTCGGAGCCTTTGTGAAGGGGGGTGCGTGCGCGCATCTTGATTCGCGGCATCGCAGTTACGGATTCGTGGATTGGTGGTTTGGAGGATTGTTTACGGACGCGAAGGAGTCTTTGGTGGGGGGGACGCGATCTAAAGTGACACATTACGACGATAGGCTATTTTGAATTGGGTTGCGGTCATGGGTTGTCACTCGGCAATTTCTATATAGTCCTTCACTGCAATGATTGATAATTCATAAATGCATATATGTACTATTCACAATCGCTATTCTAATTCATGACCCTACCCTTACTCGGAACAAAACAGTCACTAAGAAACATGTTTATCTACAAAACAAACCTACAAGGAAAAGGCTAATGGTATTGGTATCACTAGTTAAAGAACAAGAAAACCCCCTATCTAGGTCTACAGGTCTACTCCAAACCTACCTCTAAAACTCCACAAAGCCCTCATACCCCTCCAACGGCTCCCTCCTGACTCCCTCTTGCTCCTCCCTCGTTTCCAGCGCCTTAACGCTCTCCCCCGTGACCCCCGCCCCCTGAGCCATTCCCGCATTCCACCTCCCCAGCGCCGCCTGTAACTCCCCAACCGTCTCCGGATGGTCCACCAACAGGAATGCCACCGCATCGTACCCCCCTGCTCCCGGAACTACGCCCCCAAGAACACCGTTGACCTCACCCTCAACCTTATCCAGAAGCTTCGTCTGGGCCTCAGGCTCAATCGGCACCCCCGCCGCCTCCCCCATCCCCCGGATCACCACCCGGATCGCGGCTATCTGCCCACCAATCTCACGAAGGGTGGTGAGGCACTGCTCGTGGGGGTGCGGGTGCGCCCACCCGTGCTTCCGGATTGCATCGAGCGCACCGGAATAGGCGCCGGGCTCCTCCTCGGATGAGATCCGGAGAGACTCGAGAAGGTCGATGAGACCGCGGTTTAGCATCTCGAGCTTGTCCCACATCTTTTTGGCGACGGCTGGGTGCTCAGCGCGCCAGGCGAGGAGCTTCTTGACCATCCCCGGCGTGCTGGACCCGCAGTCGACGTCGCCCATGACGACGCGGATCCCGCGCGGGACTCGTGTCTTGGAGATCAGGAGGTCCCAGGGGCTGTCAACGGTTTCTTTGAGGGCACGGGCAAAACCACGGGTGTTGGCCTCTGGCAGGGACTCGAGGAGCGATGGGGAGAAGCGCTGGTAGACGCAGGAGCCAAAGACAGCCGCTGCGACATCGAAGCCACTACCGATCTTGCCTTGGGCTGCGCAATGCGAGGCTTGAGAGAGGTTGTGGATTAGTTGGGTCTTGAGGATGGTACGGAGCTCGGGGGCGGAGGCTGGAGGTGGGGTATAGGTGGCGAGGAGGCAGGCGGTAAGGGAGGTGACAAGGGCCGCGCTAGAGCCGAGGCCGGTCTTGTGGGAGGCGGAGAGCGGCGTATTAAGATGGTTGAATCGAGGGGCGGGGGAGAGGGGCTGCGAGTAGTAGTCGTTGTCGGCGAGGATGGTGATAGTCTTGGAGGCGAACTCGGTCGTGAGTACAGTGGTGGAGATGTAGGTGAGGGCGTAGCGTAGCGTCGTCTCGACAAAGGGATTTCTAGTGGACCTGTAGACACATACCACACCCATTAGCTAGTGAACCCGAGGGGGCGAATGTTATATCATTCAGATTTAACACCTAGTAGAATATAGATGTAGAAAATAGGGTACCATACCCTTCCTCCATGATCTGCGTCACGACAACGCCCTTGTCCGAGTCCGGACAGGTGATCTCATATTTCCACACCGCATTAATGAACTGCGGCGACTTGACGGTGATGATTCCCGGCGCGGCCTTGTTGTCGGGTGCCGAGATGGAATGGATCCGCGCCGAGAGGCCAAATACCAGGCCGGAATAGTCCCTGTCGAGGACGAGGTAGCCTCCAGCGAGGAGGACCTTCCCTGGTGCTGAGATGGCGACGGGCATTATATTAGATTACTGATTAAGACTGTGCTTCTTCTGCTTCTGCCTGAGGATGATAATGTTAATTACTTTTGCTGATGGAAATAAGGATGACAAGAACTAACAACCTTTTATATATAACCAATTCAAGGAGCAGAGCAGAGCAGAGCAGATGAGGGTAGCGTAGCGGGGGTGATTCTCGTGGGTGCGTGGGTGTGGTGTGTCCGTGGTGTGCTTAATGTCTTACTTGGCGTGCGGCGGGCTGAGCTAAGTAAATACTCACTGCCAGTGCTGCCGGGGCCCCCCATGCGAATCACAGGAAAGCACTCGCAGGGCAACAGCCCGGTGATGGTGGAGTAAAGATGTATATTATATTATTACGGTAGGGCGGGGTATACTACTAGAAATAGCCCTGATTAGTATAATAGTATTGCTATATTGTTATTATATATGACACTCTATATAATCTCGTATTCCTGTGTGTATGATTACATACATGTAGGATGAGAACGGGTGATGGTCTGCATACCACTGCGATCATTGGCACCGGGCTGCCCGAGGTTGTATGTACCGTCGTCATCATCATCATCATCATGTAGCATGTAGCACAAATCGTCGTTGTTGGATGAGCGGCATCTAACACGATGGGTATGATATAATTTCATTGGAGGCTTTTATTTTGTCCGGGGAGGATAGATACATCATCATCATCATCATATCCTTAAAGACATGGCCGGTGAGAATGGCCGGAAGCACCCGCGGTCACCCGTTTCTCGTTTCTGGTAGAGCGCTAACTGCATTTGGAAACTAATAATTGGGAATTTATTACATCCTTGGCGACTTTTGATACTAACTTATATAATAACTGGCGAGCTAGCCTGATCCAGCCACATGACATGTGGCTTGTGTGGACTCCTCGAGGAAGCGCGAATCGAACAGACCTATAGAGGGATAATTCGTATGTAAGCGTTCAGGATTCATACGGCCATATACTCAACAGGAAGGAAGTATGCTCTCAAGTTGTAAAATTCGAAAGCCAAATCGTCTCGAGAAAGTGAGATACTTTGCAGTATGTAGTACCCATATATATCAATAAGTCAAGAATTAATCTGAGTTCCCTTCTTGCCGTCTACAGCTTATCTCCCGGAAAGCACGCAGGGAGCAGGAAGGTCAACTGCAGTGAACATGTAGCACGTATTCCGAAGCTCCACGAAACCCATTTCCCAAACGACAATCTCAGCGGAATTAATAACCGTGTCCTCAGCCACTCTACACACGGTCCCCTCTTCAAGAAGCCAATTATACCTCAGACCCCAAACCCGCAGCCCTAATATCCTCTATCGCGGCCAAATTATGCCTGGGCGCCAAGTTCTCCCCTCGTATATAATCCCTCCTTCCCCGCGTCCCTCTTGCTTCTCCAGCTCTCTTTGCCTTTGTAAGTCTACCCCCAACATTCACCTTTCCATACAAACGACTCTTTTCGTGGAATAAAAGCTAACAACCTCACAGTGGCTTAGATCAAGTGTAGTATCTGTTCTTTTCAGTTTAATCTCTGAAACGGTCCTATGGGACCATTTATTGATTATACTTATTTTTGCTTGCCCCGGGACCGTGGCTCTGTGCTTGCACATCGACGTGTCCCACTGTGTCACTGGTATTACACTGCCTCCAGTTGACGCGAATCATGGCTTTCTTTTTTCGTTGCGTTTCTGGCTGCAAGCGAGGACGCGAGGAGAGAGGATTTGTTGTGTTTTATTTGGTTGTTAGGGCGAGGTCGCGTCAAGCGACATTGACCAAGCCTGTGGGGGATTGTAGACGAAATTTGTGTAATTGTATTTCGAGAATATAGAGGTCCCTTAAGGACTCATTACAATCTCTTCATATTGTTGAATTATCCAAGATAAATGTTGAAACATCGCATGAACCAATCCAAACAAGTATTTCTCTGATGATACGTAAGCTTGTGAGGGCTACCCTGAACACTTCATGGCAACATTCTTGGCATACGGATTTACTGGAAGCTTATCACAGGAGTTACGATAAAGGTTAATGACCTTAGCAATAACATAGTTCACAAATCAAGACTCAATCAAGAACGCACAAGAGAGCTACCGAAGAACAAGAATCCCATTATGTATTCTATATACCCCATTTTTTTTTTCCCTTATCCCATTCCACCTTCATCACTTCACTTCCACTTAGGCGTTGGAAGAAAGGATGTCGGAGTCACCCTGGTCGAGAATGGCCATGGTGGAGCAGCGAAAGAGCTTACCACAGGCGGTTCCGAGTTCAATCTATACATCATATTTACCCGTCAGCAAATCTTCCCTCCGAAGCAGAGTACGAGTGCTTCTTCTCAGGGAGCAGAGAGCGCCTCCAGCCCGACAACCAATAGGAAGTCCTTGGGGGCATGGTATTGCTCTCTGCGAGCTCCTAGCGGGAGGATGGGGTTTGGGTCTAGCTAGGGCAATCATGACATCCTCTCCTTGTTCCCAAGGAGCATCATTCCATCACCACACCCAATGCCAGACCACCAGACCACCCACCCCAACCTTCCGCCGGTGCAGAATAAACCCATCCCGAAGTAAAACGACTAGAGAGGGGGGGGGGGGGGCGTTTTTTTTTGTTCTTACGTTGTTACCAGCAAAGTGGTGGACATTGCACTTCCCCAACATGGAGTAGTACTCGAGCTCAGACTTCCTGAGCGGGGGGGTGTTTCCTATCGTTTTTCGTCAGTTCTCCGTCGGGGACGTGGGGACGTGGGGACGTGGGGACGTGGGGACGTGGGACGTGGGACGTACCGGCAATGATGACGAGCTTGGCCTTTCCGGAGCGGAGGGTCTTGAGCGTCGACTTGTAGCCGAGCACGTACTTTCCGGACTTCATCACGAGCGCGAGGCGCGAGTTGATGGAGTCGGCGGTCTTCTTGGTCTTCTTGGTGGGGGCTTCATGGTGAGGGGATTCTGTCAGTATTTTTTTTCCCTCTCGTCCAATTCTGCCCGGGGGATAACGTACCCATCTCTGCACTTTTTGGTCGATAAAGTACTCCGGTTGGGATATAGGTTTCTGGGTGGATTTAAAGGGTGCGTGGGGTGGCTATCTTTTTTTTTTGCTGGTGAAATTCCTCGTAGAAAAAATGAAAATGTTCAAATTGCGGGTTGGAATTTGGGAGTAGAGCTGTGGGATAGGTGACCGGTGGTTAGGGCTAGCCCGCTGTCTTGGCGGGTAGGGCGCTAAGCTGTAATAGGGGGAGTAATGACTTTGAGAACTGGTTTGGATGGGGACTGGCATATGAGATCTACGGTCTTCGATTACCCAGAAATATGAACCGTCAAGGCACCTCTCCCGCTTACTACAAAATCTACATGTAACCCACTATTGTCATGAAAACCATTCGTTTAGACGAGCCGCTCCTTTATTTATATAAATGATGGTAGTAGCTAGAATCATTGCCGTCTATTATACACAAGTTCAATATGATCGGAGAGAGTCTATTTCGCCTTTCCTTTTCCCTTTTTTGGTGCAATATTTGCCATCATTTCCTCCTATGCTCCCGTCAGTTACTGCACAAAGAGGACTATAGGGTGAGTATACCTTTGTAATCAGATGATCAATTCTCTCCAAAAGCCCCAGAAGACTCTTCATGTTTGCACTCCATTCATTCAACGCATCATCTGCGTCCCTTGGCTGGGCAAACGATATAACCCTTGCTGGTCTATCGATCTTCGCATATACAGTCTTTTGGGTTACAAGTTTACTTAGATAGCTTTCGGCCTCGTCCTCATCAAGATCCAATAACATCTTTAATCTATCCATCTTAATCCTGGTATAGTACTTGGCGACAACCCTAACGTTGTGCTCGATAACACGTTTTCTTAGGTCCTCCCAGCGCTTTTCAGCCTTGGGGTCGCCAATGGCAAAAACGTCTGTTGCACGGAGATCGGGGCCATAAACCTCCGCGATAAGGGGCCAGCGCATCAGCTCAGAGATAGTGAAGAACTTGAGGAGACTAGCTGTCTTTGGGACAAGCTTAAGTTTGGTATCGGCATTAATTCGGTGAAGGAGGTCAGACTGCTCGTTATCGTATGGCGCAAGACAGACGTAGAAGATGATTCTTTCAAGGACCTAAAACAGGTTGTAAGGATCCATGTTTCTTTTACGCAGAGCTTGCAGGAACTTACACTCTTCAACTTTTGTGGATCCTCTACTACACTGGGTGTATCGTACACAGCTCTATAATGTTTGCAGACATCCAAATACTTCTCATCCTGTTTCGCAAGTTGAATCTGCTGGTCGTAATATTTCAACTTCAGGTCTGAGACATCGGCACCGTTGAGGTACTTTGTTGATATCTTTCTCCCAAGGATCGCCGCCTGTGTGAAGTCTCCACGTTCAATACAGAGCTCGACCTGTTCGAGGATAAACTCGGTCTTTTCCCGCCGGTCCATGGATCCGAAGGTCTCAACCTGGAGCTCACAAAGGACATCAGTGGCGCCAGCAAGGTCACCCCTTTCCTTCTTGATAGTCGCAAGAATACGTGTTATACGGGCCCGCTCAACTTCGACAAAGATCTAAATTTCTCACATCAGTCTCTGTATAACTAATGCCGTTCATGCGTTTCACTAACCTTGCCCTCGGTAACGTTCCTCAGAGTTTCGATGACGGAAAGCTTTGTGTCTATGTTCGGAGTCTCATCCAAGAATCCCATCACAACCTGCACCATCTTGGTAGTGGCCTGTTTGAGCTGCCCATGCTTCTTTGAAAGCATCTGGACGTGCTCGTTCATAAGTTTCCAATCACCTGAATCCTTGCATAGTGTCACTATAGCGATGAGGAGCCGAGAGGTTGAGGCTAGGTCGTTGGACTAGAGTGGAACGCTGTCAGTATTTTTGGTATATAAATGGCGACCGGTTTTGAGATGGAGAAGTACCTGTCTGGTTTGTTTTTCCAACGCTAGGAGCTTTTCAATAGCCGCTGGGAGGTTTGTCTATAGTCAGGTAAGCTCCAAGCCCAAGTCCATCTCCACCTTAATCCATTAATAATCACACCTTGGCAAGTTTCAAGTGATCCGGAAGCTGTGCATCAAGAATATCGGTATCTATGGCATGTAAGTAGCTGGAACATCAACAAATTGAAGATAGCGGGACCGCCGCGACGGAGAGGGCCCTCACAATCTTTGTCGGCCTTAAGTACTGCTTCCTCCGACATCTTTGAATTGTACTTGTCGTAAAAGAGCGGGGGTAGCTAGATGATGATGATGAGCGGGGAGGGGGGGGGGTTAGATACGGTGGATGATGATGATGGAGTTGGATGCTATGGATGGATTACTGCACGGTTGATGGTCCCTCTATCACGAAGCTTGTGTTGAGTGGCTGGCGGGGCTTCCCACTTACTAAGCCTCCCCCTGCTCACCAGCCACAGAAACAGCCCCATCATGTTCTTGGCACAAATGGGTCTTAGTGATCCCTTAGAAAACGACCTCGCATATGACGTGGTACTACCATCCTGTTTCCGGGTAACCCCTGTAAAGTTCCAACGGCCCGTCGAGTTCTGATTGGATTCACAAGCTCTCGTCCACTTCCAGCCCCAGCCATATGAAAAGGAGCTTTTTAAACTTTGGAACAACCCACAACCACCACCACATCAATCCTCCCGTAAAAAGTCCACAGTTCTCACAAAGACACTAATGGCCACTGTAGTAATACCCCAACCTTCACCCTCAATAATGGGTACCTCAGCCCCAACCGACAGCGCGTCCTCCTCAACGGCTAACTACCGCCGCGCGCCCAATTCCCAAACTTCACCACCGCCAATTAAGGGCCGGCGTCGCTCCGCCTCAATACACGGCACTGCATCCTCCCCATTTCAAGGCCCACCAAGCAAAATTGGTCCTCAGCGTACAAGTAAAGTTTCTCAAAAGTTAAAGATTCTCCCAAGTCCTGCAGACCAAGATGAGGAGAGCGGACGCGATGTGTACTCTCAAGTTACACGGATCAAAGATACTACAGCCCGCCGAGATGCTGAACGGCTCGGAAAAGCTGAGAGGGCACATTTACCCAGAGTAACAGCTTATGCGACAGCAAACGCCTACAAAATGGAGAACTTACTCAAATTTTTAAAAAGTCGCCAGTCCACACGAGGAACAAACCCAAAGCAGTTTGATGAGTGCATCTATACACCGTACAGCTATAACTATGAACAGCGGGCATCTCAACCACATACAATCCCTGAGGATGATCTCATTGACTTAATCGGTGATCAACGTCCGAGAATCAGCGCAGCGGACGATACAGGCAGCGCAGAGAGTGAGATCATGGAAGACGATAGAGATGATAGGTCGCTTCTAAATTTTGTCATAGAGCAGAACAGGTCGGTGGTGTCAAGCGAGGTGTTCCTTTACCAATACGGAGTAGTTGTAATTTGGGGAATGACAGTAGACGAGGAGCAGAGATTTTTGAAGGACATCGCAAAGTTTGAGAGTGAAAAGCTCGCAGAAGATGATGTGCAGGTCGAGAATTTCAATTTTTACGTCACAAGCTCATACCAACCAAGAATCTATAACGATTTTATCACATTGAAGGATGGCAGAAATTATATGATTAAGCTTAGTATCAGCCATGCTATTGCCCAGTCAGTAAAGGTGCGATCCCTTATTTCAATTAACAAACACATCGTTCTCCCAAGGCTGTATTTACTGATAGGTCATGCTTGCAGATCTCATTGTTTGAGGACCTCGTCGATAATACAATCGAAGACACAAAATCGATCCCGCAGGATGTCGCTACAACAGGCAAAGTAAATATGAGTAGACGTGATATCATGAAGCATATAGGCGAACTATTTATTCTTCGAATAAATATAAATCTTCAGGGCAGTGTTCTAGACAGTCCTGAGCTCATGTGGGCCGTAAGTTCACATTCTTTTATTTCTAAAGTTGGCCATCACAAGCTGATGTGTTTGATTTCAGGAACCACAACTAGACCCGGTCTACCAAGCTGCACGAAGTTACCTAGAAATCAACCAAAGGGTTTCACTTTTAAACCAGCGACTAGATGTCATTGGAGACTTAGTAAGCTTTCGTCCTAACTTTGTAGCTATTTGGCTGACGGTTTGTGATGTAGCTCCAAATGCTCAAAGAGCAAATGTCCCATTCACAAGGGGAGCATCTAGAATGGATTGTTATTGTATTAATCGCGGCAGAAATTCTTGTAGCCGTCGTCAACGTTGTTGTAGATCTTTTTGCTGGTGCAGATTAATTCCGTTGCTCTTCCCACCTGTCTACAGGTTCGGATTATGTGATGTAGATACGAACTTCCTTAGGGGGCTCATTTTGTATTCATCCCTATAGCTTTGCCTCTTTGTTTCTTAGCATAATAATGTTGTTGTACGAGTAGATGGAATGCCGTATTTATGTATTTACCACCCGGCGTCTTGAGAAAGAGGGAATTGTACTGGGATAATCGCAGGACTTTTTGCCAACAGATCGATGTTCCCTTTTAGAAAGTTTAAGACCTTGGAAAAGGTGATTGAGCGAGGGATATGTACATACAGCTACATCGATTGGGAAGCACCGGGTTAATACACTATAAGTGCATGTAGTTTAGTAGAACACTCGCCAACAAGTACAATATATACTTCCACAGAATCTGCGATTGAGTAGAGTACATGTGAGTACCATATTTTCTGTGATAACTGCAAGGCAAAAAAGACGTAGTTTCGGAGACGGGTCATGTGATAATAAAGTACACGCCAGGACGGGACTTTTGGTGATGGTAGTTCAAATAATGGCTAATCTACAACTAATACAAAAAAAAAAGAAAAGCGCGGCTTAAACAACCAGGCTACAGCTAGACTTATCTAAAGCTTAGACTTAGGAGATACGATCAAGGAGCTTATCCTACCGATCGAGTCCTCCGCCTCCTTCTCTATCCTCTTCAAAAGAACTTCACATGTCGGAATATCATGAATAAGACCCATGACTGGGCCAGCGGTCCATACCTAAACCAATTCAATCAGCATCAGTCAACCATGCATAGAAATCCACTAAGAAAAACTTACACCCTCATCGACATCTCCTGTAATGAACACCTGTCTCCCCCTCTTCCCGCTCACATATGGTGCGATCTCCTCAAATTTTCCGGTTGTGCTCTCAAGCTCGACCTTCTTAGCCGCGATTGCGACCTTATTCTTATATAATCGACTCGTATTTCTCCATCTTCTGAGCAACAACTCAGTCTGCTCCTCGCTCGCATCAACGATAGCTTGCTTGATGTTGTTGTGGATCGGTGCTTCGGCTGTGCACATAAACCGGGTCCCCATATTTATCCCGCAAGCTCCTAGTGCCAACGCCCCAGCAAGACCCTCACCATCTGCGAAACCGCCAGAGGCAATAAACGGAGTCTTGAGAGACTGTGCAGCACGGCGGAGCAGGACAAAGTTGGTGATGTCGGTCTCACCAACATGGCCAGCACACTCAAAACCATCTATGGAAAGAAAGTCGACCCCGAGCTTTTCAGCAGAAAGAGCGTGACGGACGGTTGTGCACTTATGGAGGATTGTGATTCCTGCGGCCTTGAGCTGCTTGATTATTGGCCCTGGGCTATTACCCGCGGTCTCGACTAGGCTTTGTTAACATGATCCCGGTCTAAGTAATAGTAGCCCCGTTGACATACCGATTTTGATACCCTCATCAATAACGACCTGCGCATAGGCGCCATAATCTGGGGGAACCAAGCTAGGCAAAAGCGTAATATTCACAGCAAATGGCTTGGTTGTCATTTTTCTACATCTGTTGATTTCCTTTCGGAGATCTTCAGGCGTTGGCTGAGTGAGCGCCGTTAAGATTCCAAGTCCACCAGCATTAGAGACAGCCGATGCGAGCTCTGCGTAGCCAACCCATTGCATTCCTCCTTGGACCACCGGGACTATGCTCATGTCGCTCATGTCAGTAACTACATGTAGAGTTTACGCGTGGTGTATTTAGGAGCTTACTAGCAATCCCAAGAGCTTCTGTTAAGGCTGTTCTGAAAACCATCTTTGTGCGCGAGATTCGTAGTGTCAAGATTGAAGGTTTGGGTAGAATCTGGGGAAGTTGGTACTTTATGTACCTTGTGGGCAGCCCCGAGGTGTAACCAGCCCTGAGCTCGTGATAGATCTGGTGAAACCCGGGGAATCATGGGGAGCCGAGGTTGCAAGGTTGGTAAGGCGTGTCTTGGCAGACTTCAACGATTACCTACTCTTGATATGTATAAGGACTGGGGAAACTCGGGACCGAAAGTCCGTATTCTTATAAATTAGAAAGAGAGAGTACTTTACTACGTAACTAGACCCACCCAGCGTATATTTTGAAGGTTTAATTTATAAGTGCTGTTTACATGGCCACTCGCTTTTGTAATATTCTTTAACTCTTACGCGTACGCGTCCGATGTCCGTGGAGGAGATCGAGAGTTGAATATACTATTGGAGGAAGTCACTGGTTTATCCACTTGACGGTGGTTATTTCACTCGCTGGCTACTAGCTTTATCCCTTAGTCTGTGAGTAAAATGCTGACCCCCCAAGAAGAAGTGGCTTTCCTAACAGATCCGTTATCTCCCTTATCAAAAATAGATCTTCCATACAAACTTAATTCCTCTATTATAGGGGGGTCAGACTAGGGGATAACAAAAACCCCAAGATAAACATCTACTGACCTGGTTAAACAATCGTAGAATCAACAATTATGGTGAATCATAGTATATGGCTGTGCAGTGGCCTCTTCTTAAGAGGAGAGGGAAATTGAGCATCGCACCATTGATTCAAGCTTTCGACTGTGGGCTAGGAGGCACTGGAGGCCAGAGTCCTCTGAGTGTGTACCTAACATTTAGTTCAGGCATACGACCACCCTGTATAGAATAGGGTAAGAGGTTCGGGGCGGCATGTCTAGTAATATCTGGATAGGCCAATATAAATCCTCCCAGGAAGGGTTAACTGACTTTAAGCCCCTAGATATCTTCCTACAAAGACAACCTATATTTTTGTTCTCAGTGAGCCTAAACCATATAACATTATCATTTCTTTCACGTGAAGTAGGTTAACTTTCCAGAGAATGGCAAAAACATGTATCTTTTTACAAAAGAAACTTCAGGAGCTCACTCGCTCAGTTCGGTATATGTTTGCCTAGAGTTCCCGTCACGAACTCTCACTCGGGTATACGCTTGTTGGGCCCCGACCCAACAATCTAATTCTACATTGTGTTTATGTATTAGTATTAATGATAAACTGACTTAGTCAACCGAATTACTTGACATTTAAACCTCTACCTTCTTTTCCTAAGGGGGGGGGGGCATAGCGCCACTCATTTCTAAGAAGTTTACCATATAGCCATGTAGACAGCGCACCACCTTCCAGGCTGCTCCAATCTGCGTCCCAATTTTCCAAACTGTCGGGCTGGGGGGTAAAATCTTTCGAACGCTCTAAAGCCGCGTATTTCCGCTCGGGTACTGCCGCGCAGGATACGCAACTATATAGGCTATACAATGTATGGAACCGTAGTAAGGAATGGGTTAGTGTAGCTGCTGGCGTCTCCCTCCTAGTCGAGTGAGGTGTATAAGAATCATCAAAACCTCAAACAACCAACCGTCCCCCTCGCCATCAAGTCTTGTATTAGCTAACGTTCCCTATAGCACGAAAGAAGGTTCAAGAGAATTTGTTTAGTCCTATATATGGCGAAGAGCTTACTAGAAGGGGGAGTACTATGGAGCCCACTGTATCCACGGTAATCGATCTCGCGGCTAGTGGGCAGGCTTCCAGGTGTCCGAGTTCTGTTGATGATGAAGCTTTACGAGAATGGGCGGGTCGCATGTTCTGGCCCTGCGGGGACACGGTCCAGGGATATACTAATTGTTGTTTCTTAAATTTTCCTGGTTTGGAATGTGTGTGACCACGTGGGTTTCTTCTCTGTGGGGAAGTTTTCCAGCACTGGATGGCGCCTGAATGGGACATGCGGATTTGTGATGGAGTGACTAAGCATACTTGGAGAGGGTGGCTTCATAGCCGGAAGGCGCATGCACATAAGAAGAAAGAAGGGGAAGAATGAATCTCCTGGCTAGTGTTGGCTCCCAGATGCGAGTGATATCGTGTGATGTACTTTAGATTTGATGCATATAGAGCATACATGTATGCATTAGGGTTCATGGAAATAGCCTTCCCCGCAAACCCTTCATTAACAGAAGTGGAGGCTCTGAATAGTAAGTAGGATTTTAGTTAAGGATATGGGGTGGTGGAGGGGATCCAGGAAAGAGTATAAAATATAAGTATCTTACTACGGAAATCTGGATCTAAAGTCAAGAAGGTTGGGGAACCTACTATAAAAAAAACCCTTATATGTAAGTATTTATCGGAGAGTTTTTGTGCAAAGGGAGGTCCCCCCAGAGGATTACAACGTATAACCTTCATTATACGCAGCATGACTTCGATATTGGGGTATCAACCCAACTACCTTAGCTCGGCGGGGATTACCTGTGCTGATCCTTTTTGCGCGTGTCTACCTACATGTGGATTATATGGTATGTTGATTAACCTTGATCTTGTTCCAGAATAATCTTCAGATCTACGATCCTCGGTTCAAGACTGCTCGCTGCCCTCTGTCTAGATCAAGCAACAAGTCCGATACCATTCCCTAGGATAAGACACAGAGGATTGTTTTAAAGCTCTTGTTTAGAGCTCCTATGTATCATATGATCTACCATCGCCGTTACCACGTGGTATCATGGCCTAAGTCTACCCAGGATCATGGGCACGTTCACGTTAACTTATCAATGGTTACGAAATTAAAGTCAAGATAACTCTGCGTCCGACCCTTCCCCAAAACCCCCTTGTCGCCCGGAAAAACCTCACTAGCCACTACCTACTACCCAATAATTAGTAAGGCCTAATAACCCACCACTGCCTCGCTACTAATCACCACCACCAACCCCCCGGCCGCCAGCTTATCCGGGCGGGTGTAGCACAGTCAATACTCCCGACCTGTTCTGGGAACGGCACGGGTTTTTAATCCGAAACCCTCGAGTATGTGGTGTGACATGACTGTAACGGAATGGGATGAGACGAAGGAATGCATGCGAGCTGCGGGCGAACGGTACCTAGTGGTGCTAGTGGTGGAAATAGGTGTCTGGGTATATAACGAGCGTACCTCTATATAAATAGAGCGTGACAGCTGGCTACCTAGACCTACTGTTAGTCAACCACCAGATAAGTAGATTGACCTAGTCAGTTCTCTAGAGTGAGTACCCAGGTATCACAGCCATCAATCAATCAGTCAGTTAATTAGGCGGTACGCAGAAGCTGTGAGTATATATGAGGATCTGGTCGGGCGTCTGGAGCGTCTGGGTCATAGCTGCGCCGAACGATACAGAGTGAATGAGTAAGTAGCACCATATGGATTTAGCAAGTACCTATTGTGTGCCACACATATCATCCCCCCCATCTCCAGCCAATAGTTACAAGACCGCTGTTATCACCATTTGTTAACCGACTGAACCAGACTGAACTGAGCCACACACCCACATGGAACCCAGATCAGCTAGCCTCATTCAAGATCGTACTGGGATTCCTATTCACTCACGGATCAACTTCTCCTACAGAGCACCTTTTAGATCAAGTAGGTACATAAATCACCCCCGCCAAGGTAAACCTTAACCCCGGAATTTGAGGACGAACTGGAACACACATATGACGCCACGGCCTCGTGTATGTGCGTTGCCATCCGAGGTTTTGCAGCTGTCAGAAGGAAGGGTGAAAAAAATAAAAATAAAGAACGGGATCATCGCAGTGTTTTGTTTTTGTTTTTGTTTTTGGCATGTGGCTAATAGGATATGTAGAGGTTGAGTGAGAAGAGAGACCCGGTTGGTACGCATAGTTATTAACCTGGCAGTTCCAAGTAAAGTGGGTGGGGAATCTTAGAATCTTACCTAAAACTCCCCCAGTCACGTACTACTTTGCAGGTCTCTCTGTGTAACTTGAATCTGGCTTCACAAACAAAATGAGTCACGCCTTTTTTTTCAGAAACTCTGCAAGAGAGAAAAAAAAAAAAAAAAAAAAAAAGGAGGTGTTGTGCTCTCTAAATGAAGAATTAAATGGTGTCACGCGTGCTCAGCCCCACTCCCAGACACCGTGCGTGCGAGGGAATTAAAAAAAAAAAAAAAAAAAAAAAAAAAAAAAGAAGGTGAGCAATCACCATCACCCTTCCCCATCACAATTTACCTGTCACGCCCAAAGCGGGTCGTTTTTTGTTTCTAGTGCACGTTTCATACCCTCTTCCCTAACGTTACCCCCCCCTCTCCTCTTCCCCTTGCGTGCAGAAGCGTGTGAGTGTTTAAAAAAAGCACCCGCATTTTCCTTCTATCTCTTTCTCAAACCTACCTCTCTGCGCGCAAGGATTTCCGTCCATCACTTGGATGCGAGCACCCTTGGCAATTCGAACGTGACTCTTGTGGTCTGTTTATAGGAACAGAAACCCGTCGCTCTCTTTTTTCTCATTACCAGTGTTCGGCCTACCTACTCTGCTCCCCCTCTCGTTTTTTTTCTTTTTCTTTCTTTACACATCTTCCTATTTCCAAAGGAGAAAAAGGGAGTACAAAAAAAAAATAAAAAAAAGAGAAAAAGCTAAAAGAAAAAAAAAAAAAAATTAAGAGCTTTGTCTGCGTGCTCAAGACCGCCGCCACACTCAGCTGCGCGCTGCCCGGGTGACTTCGCGATATCTGCGAAACCTGTGGCTGGGGGAAATATACCGCTGGGGTCGGTAATCCCACCTCTTCCTCCTCTTTCTCATTCTTTAACACCCCAACTCGTTCACTCCATGACACTTTTCCTACGCTCTATGGAATATAGAGTGGTTGAGTGAGTGTTATTACTAACATCTTCAAAAACCTTGCTCGCAGGAAAGCACCTGTCATCTACCTTTTTTTTTTTTGCACCGCGCACTCTCCTCGGAATTTCCTTTTTATATCATAATAGACTCACGTCTTGCTCGTTTGTGCGAAGTCTTCAAACAAAAGAAAAGAAAGCCAATCATAACTAGTAAATGAGCGCAGATAAACGGCAGCGTGGAAGACCAGCCATGTTCACCGACCAGGAGCGTCTCCAGCGAAAGCGAGAAATGGCCCGTCTACGTCAAGCCCGCAAGAGGGCGCGCGATCGGGAGCGCCAGAGCTTGGGCCGCGACTCGTTGGGTTCCGGGATGGAACTAGACTCGGGCGATATGGGAGCAGTAGGGAGTGGTGGGGGAGGAAGAAGCGAGTCAGGAGAGCATAGCCTCAATCAGGACGGGGGAACGGATGACGAGCTCAACGATGAGGAGGAGCCAGCGTTTAAAGGCCCGGAAATGGCAGGGTCGGGACGGCATGTTCGACAGAACGGTTCCTCATCGGCTGGAGGAGGAGGGGGAGGAGCTGATGCTGAAGTCGTCATGAGAAGTCGTGGGGAACCGAGGGGGAAAGGTGTTGTCGAGGTTGCGCCACAACCACCGGTCGTTGTTCCCGGTATTGCACCTATGCAGCTCCATCCGGTCCATCACCATGAGATGCAGGGCATCGCGGCATCATCGGGAGCAGAAACTCCGGCTACACAAACAGCTGTCGGCAGTATGAACCCGCATGACAGAATGCCTGTTGTCGTATACAGCGACCAACCAAGGAGGATATCTGGCAATGTTGTAGTTGCAATGGAAGATGGTGACGAAGGAGGTGATGACAACCACGCCCAATTCTGGCCGTGGCTTTGTCGAACAGTTCAGTTGATCAAGTCCTCCCGTAACAACCGGAAACTGCAACAAGATATTTACACTGTCCTTTATACAGAAGAAATGGCGCAAATGTTGGACCGAGAATTTCCTAGGGTTACAACCCAACACTCCGAGTTGAAAGAAAAGACCTCATCAACGCCTGAATTAGGTGGTAAAAACACTACCCCGTTATGTCTTCCGGAAGAGGGAGACAAAGAATCTGGTGATGAAATGGTCGATGAACTATTAGGCCACCTTGAAAGAAGAATCCAAGCAATTAGGAAACAAAAGGGGCTGAAGGCAGAAGTGCAGAGCCTAAAGAGGGATTTGCTCAACAAGGAAGCCCAGCTGAAAGAGTACGATGCTATTGTGGACTCCGAACGGGCGGCCTGGCGCGCAGAACGAGCCCAGGGAGTAAGGAAGTGACAGTTGCTTGGTGGTGTCCAGTTCTCCTTTTCTTTTTCTCCTTGGGTTGGCTTTGGGTTATTTGGGTGGATTGCGAGGGATCGATTATTTTTTCCTTGCCTTCATAATTTATTTTTCTAAATTATTCTCAGTATCACATCATGGTAATGTCGGTATTTGTGTAATATTTCCTTTGTTTTTGAATTGCCCATTAGTCTGGGTTATACAGGGGATTTTTTTTCTTTCTCTTTTTCCTTTCGGTGGGTTTTAGGAATGGGTTCAGGCTGGGTAGTTTTCTTAATTTTCTTTTGTGTCTATAAGAAGGAAGATAATAAGGATACCCCGATTTCAAGATTCTCTGGTTGCCGTCACAACTGATCACTCGTCCGTGTTGTGGTCCTGGAAGTCAACTACCAAGAGTGAGTATAAGTGCCCTTAGTATGAGTAGGGTACCTACCTACATGCACACGTGCATGTACCTATGTACAGCTAAATACAAGCCCTAGCCACATACGTCATGCAGAGGTTCGGTTTCTCGGCATGTACCTAGTGCAGTACATGCAGTCGTAATTTTTCTGTTTTCGTGGGGCTTTCCTGGCAGCTACGAAGATTCTAAGACATATTTCGTAGCGCTCATACATGCTCACTAGAGTAATCTAACCAGATTTAGTGTTACACACTATTATAGTTGCCAATGACGATAGGTCCATGCTTTGTCTCTATACATCCGCAGGTTGGAAAAGGCCCCTGCTTAGGCCAGCCACGTCTTGTGGTGGAATAGAAAAAAACTGACGCAGTCCCAGTACTCGGTAGGTGGTCAGGGCCTAGGTAGAAAACCTGGGGTAAAACATCGGATGAAGCTTTCCCTATATAAACCATGCATGGTCGGCAAGATGTTGCTGGTCCCTCTCCTATAAATGTCCTCCTAAATTTTGGTGGTATGCAGACCAGTCCGGAAACGTTAGGAAACTACGAGGAGTTAAGTTAAAGGTCTCTTAGTTGTAGCTAGTTGCGCACGTGATGGGTGGTCGGTTGTATGTATATATGCGCTGGTTTAGAAGGTTCTTGCTTGTGTGGGTGGGGGTTGCAATCATACATTCTCACTCGATCCACCATATTTTACGCTGCGTGGGCGTCCGGGTGGTGAATCAGGGCGTATGGTATGGAGAGCCAAGTCAATTTAAAACGTACATAGCCTACATTGACATGACACGTATGCACAATCGTCAACCACCACCCATCCCTCACAGACCTAGGGCCTCATTCATTGTTATTGTTATTAAGGTTTATGAGCTTTCAGTTCGTGGGGGCGTTGTCCAATAAGCCGCTATGGGAAGCGTGAAGAGGCCTACTAGGGGGGTCTTGATAATTATTCTTAGTTTTTAGACTATCAGCTGCAGCCCTGATCTTTGTGGGGAATATCAGTCCTGAGGAGGCTTTCGGATATCTTCATATTCACTAGTGGTACGTGGGTTGGAGACCTCCGTATACCAGAATCGGTTGAATTTAGATTAGCAGTGATTCAGCTGCCCCCGAGTGATTATGACGGGTCTAACCAAAAGCAATCAACCGAATATTCTAAGCGTCTAGATCTCTGATCACGAAACCCACAAATTAGATACCAAACAATCGGCCCCAAAACCCAAGATATCTTCAATGCAATATATATCCCCCACACCGGTGTGCCCATGTCCATATCATTGCATATCTACATACACAGAGCAAGGGAGACGAGATCCATTCATATAACCATGACCTAAGGGGCTAAGATTGTCCTTTTCTCCATTATTCTCACCCAGTCTCGGAGTTCTTGGACACGTTTGTATACGCTCTATCTGCTGGATATCTGCTGGTACCTAACGTATTATATTATACACATAAAACTACTGTGAGCCGTTAGATACAATGAAACTCAAATCATTAGAGACTTGTCCACTAATTTATTTGTAATCCCAATTAATATCGATCACCGCGAGACCTCTTGGCACGAGTGATGAGTTGTGATCCTGACGTCAGGCAGTACCTAGCTACTTATTTATACTTCATACTCGTCAGGCGGTACTAACTAGAGGTTTAAATTTATCTTATACAAAAGTTGGAGGGTGAGCCTATAGACCAGCTCTTTAGTACGCCGTTTCTATTCTTTTCTTAATGGCCAGATCTATCAAAAAGGCCGGGGCTAATAGATCTTTGCCTTCACTACAGTGTTAAAGGACCTTAATTATAAGGCAATCGCCCTTCTGGTGTATTCTTTCCCTCTCGGACGCTCTAGAGATGCTAAATTAGTTGTGTGTTTTTTGCGTCATGTGGTAGGCTATAAGGGCTGTAAGTAGGAAGTAAGGACGTGCGTTCGTCGAGAAGTAGACTAATTGACTACGGTCGAAAAGTTAGCTAAAACCTAACGTATCCGTAAAATACCAAACGCCATTCTATTCCCAGCAACAGACAGCGTAAAAGGGTAGAAAGCTAAGTATAAATCTTCTTAAGAAAAATAACCGGCCACACTTCCCGCAACCCCTGGATTGTCCATCCAACCCATATATTCACAGGACGAATTTCGTTGGCGACTACTTTTAGACGTGGAAAGTATAATATAGTCTACGAACAGGCTCAAGGTGGGGGGCGTAAGCTTCTATTTGCTAGGGCGTTCGGGATAGAGGATGTAAGGCTCGAGCTAGGCCATGATTAAAGAGTAAAATATTCCTCTGCCAAACGTTATGGGTGGGGGGCTGCAGGTGAGTAACAGCAGTATCAAAAGAAGGTTTCCTAATAACTCTAACTCCTTCTTAAAGCGAGCAACTCCGGTTGGCTTGGGTCGAGCCTGAAAACATATGCTCGAGCTGATTTGGGATCACTAGTGGTGGTACTAGTAGGATTGCACGAACTAAGCTATCTTAACTCCGATGTCTCGGGACCACACTACTTAAAAATTCAAACTAAAATAGCTAGGGCTTCTTAGAACTAGCTCGGTCACCTACAGTTAATGAATTAAAAGTTATCTCAGTCACCAGAAATCACTCGCTACCGGTATCGGCTGCCTCCGCCCGGCAGGTCCCGGGCCAGGCCGGGCGGCCAAGCACTTGCTTCTCTTAGCAGGGGAAATGCCGGAGAAAGCTTCTTAAGATGATTATTACTGGGTTAGGGTTTTTTACGTTGCTAGGCTCTAGGACCATGCCACCAGGGTTCACATCGGGAGGGGTTTAGCTAATACCATTATGACGCTAAGTACTCCAGAGAGGAAGGAAAAAAAAAACCACATCCATATAAACAAGCTCCCCCTCACCACATCCACAACGTTCCCAAATTCCAAAACCTCAACCACTTAGAACCAAGCCAAAAAGGAAATAAGTAAAAAATGGATCTTAACAACGTTAACGCTGACGAGCTCCACCTTCTCACCAGCAAGCTCCGCGCTTCCCTCCGCCAATACCCTAACTTCCCCCAGCCCGGAATCCTCTTCGAAGATATCCTCCCCATCTTCGCCTCTCCCTCCCTCCACGCTACACTTCTCCGCGCTCTCGAACTACATGTGCAGTCCGCACACCCACCAACTCTTACTCCCCCGTTCGCCGGTGTCGACATCGTCGTCGGTCTCGAGGCCCGCGGTTTCCTCTTCGGCCCCTCTCTGGCCCTCAAGCTCGGTGCAGGGTTCGTCCCTGTCCGTAAGAGTGGAAAGCTCCCTGGCGAGTGTGTGAAGGTCGGTTACGAGAAGGAGTACGGTACCGACTTCTTCGAGATGCAGAAGGATGCCATTAAGCCTGGGCAGAGGGTGCTAGTTGTCGATGATATCATTGCGACTGGAGGGTCGGCGAAGGCTGCGGGAGATCTGGTCAAGATGTTGGGGGGGGAGCTGGTCGAGTATGTCTTCATCTTGGAGCTGGACTTCCTCAAGGGGAGGGAGAAGTTGGACGCGCCGGTTTACACACTATTGACCGGGCAGGAGGAGGCATTGGAGAATTAGAGGGGTAGGAGTGGTAATAGACTAGATAGACTATACCGTACTGTAGATTTATTGTCAGCTGGGTTTATCCGACAAGCTTTTAAAAATATTAGCTTTATTGCTTCCTGGTTTGGTGGAGCTATCTCACCTAAACGGCACAGTACTTCGTGTACCCATCTTCTTTTAATAGCCCGTGAACCACTATCTACTTATCAGACTGCAAGTTGGACTCATCGTAGTAGGTATAATCACACTATGGGTATATCTCAGAACAGAATTCTAAATGGACTTTACAACCTGTTCATTTGATAGCAGCATCCATTGGTAAATGGCCTTATCATTCAGAGCTCTGACCGCTAGTATTTGACGAGTGATAGTTCATGAAGCAGTTGTCATTCATAGGAAAAAGCCGGAGGTAGCTTTCCCCCTCGGGTGTGGTAGTCCTTGTTGCGCCATGATCGTAGATGTAGAGAGGGAAGACTCCTTGATGGGGGCGCTCTTGTCACCAGTAATGGGTATTGGTTGGAGCTGGATGGGCCCCCGGGCCTGCCTACGAAGATAGGCTTCTAGAATGACTAGAATGGTTAATGATAGGAAACAAGCAAGCCTTTTATCTCCTGGAGAACACTCACGGCGGCGATAGGGGCTTTAGGGCGCTCATCACCCCTGGGCAGGAATTAGCCTCCTTGGGCTTCGCTCACGGAGAGACCGGTGCACCAGTGGTGCGGGTGGGTGGGTGGGCCCGAGCCTGGGATCCCCAGTAGGCCTGGGTCCTTCGCGCAGTCCTCGACGCCTGGTTGTAAACCAAGAACCTTGATATCCAACCTTTAGGACAGAAATCAGGTAGCATAGGGTCGGTATGGGGATGAAACATGACCCCAAAACTGTTGGTAACCTGATATGGTTAAAGGTTGGTCATTGCGCAGTGAACATGAATCGCCGATGCCAACCCCCAGGGTGCTCAATGCTAACATGGTTCCAGAATGGCTATGTGGTTGGTTTCTCGGCAATGGGGCTACAGCCTCGTGGAAAGGTGGGGACATGGGGGAGATGCCTAGATAGATTGTGCTGCGCAGGACCGTAATTCGAGCTCATAAACTGGTATTTGTAGTAGTAGTTCTGTGTTGACAAGGTCTGGGCCAACTTGGACCCTTATAACCCATATTCCCCATGAGCTTGTTGTGTTCTCCGCACTAGGCCGGGTCGAACTGGGTTGTATAGGTATAGCGGAGGCTGCTCAGACTATTTGTACACAACTAATCCATGTGAATAGGTTTATTAGATGGACCAACTCCTCTCTAGTCTATATCTGGGGTTCAGGTTGAAGATTTTTCAGATATTTGGGTCAAGGTTCCATTGACTAATTTCGTGTGCTGTGCAACTTTGCGTCGGATTGCTCAGTGTGGTGGCTTGGTGACAGCGATTTCAGGGGTTTCTAGGCATGAAGGAGGGGAAGCGGTTGTTTTGATGCTCTGTCACATACATATGGGGCATCGTAAGTGTGGGCTATGCTAGAGGGTTTGGTGCATATATGTATTGTATGTACGTGGATGTGGGTGATTACGGTACTATTATGATGTATTTACGGTTACATGTAACTAAATGTACATTATGGTAAATACATGTATGTATAGGCGCAATATGCCCCCGAACACAACCCAACGCGATAGGCATACGTTTGGTTGTCTTTAAGGGGACTGGTCAAGGATGGAGGTCAAAGCTACTCTGGAAAGGATGATTTACACAGTTTAGAACATCTAGTATTCTAACTGCTAATAAAACACCCTGATTCCAAGGTGTGGACGTTATGATACGTCCTCATCCCGAGCTCTCACCAACCCTCTCATTAGTAACCCCTATCACGTCCCCCTTTGCCGTGTCTTTACCGCCATCAAGCGGCTTCCCCGCATCTTGCTCGACATTGTCCCCGCACCCTTCATCATCACCAATTCTCAACATCTTCATATCAACCCGTCTCCTCCATGGCTTATAGGCGAACATACTCGCAACCCCCACCACTACAAATAACCCCGCAATACACCCACCGATAACATCGTACATATCGCCCACCTTCTCCACACCTTCCCAGAAGTGGCCTGTGGGTTCTGCGACATTCAGAATAAGGGAGAGTAGTTGGATCGTCCCGATTACGACGGCAACGATGATAGTGATGATTGTGAGAACGATGGAGTAGTAAAGGATTGCGATATTATCTTGGGCGAAGGAGGGAGAGGTATAGAGGGCGGACATGAGCGCACCATCGGTGGTGTCGAGGAGACACATTCCCGCTATTATTCAGGAGCTATTAGTCTTCAAGGTCTATGTCACCGCGCTTTTATTCTTACCGGTGAAAAGAACAGGGAATATTAGGATTAGCCAAATGCTAGTCCCTTGGGCCGCCTGGATCGATGCTATTCCGAGAAGGGCAATCTATGGGGTTTAAGATTAGAAAGACCGTCAATTTTGGGATTTATGGAAGTCGTTATTTCACCTCAGAAGAAGTATCAAATCCCAACCCAACTATACCACTATCAGTATCCTGCAAGCGAGGTATAAATTGCAAAAAATCCAAAAGGCCCACTCACAAAGCACACCCAACGGATACATCTTCCACGGCCTATCAATCATTCTAAAGGCGCCTTTAAACACGCCCATCAAACACCCCGCACCTTGCATCTCCCACATATCCACCACCTCATTCCTTCTTGAAACCAACCTCCTCATCTCTTTTATCAGCTTATACAAGATCCACGCATTCATCAGCGCCAATATCAGCAAAAACGCTGCAGAAACTGAGGTTCCAATGATTCCTCCCACACGTCTAAAATTATCGAAGCGCTCGCTAAAAGATGCCGCCGTCGCTGCAACGATAATAGAAGTGATTACTACAATTCTGAATTACATGTTTAACAGGGTTAGGGTTATCAGGCTATTCCGAGTGAGGGCGGATGGAGAAACAAACGTGGAATGACCGAGAGAGAAAAACATCCCCACAGAGACAGGGCGTTGGCCGGCGGCTATGAGACGACGAGTCATGAGATCGATCGCCTACGGATATTAGATTAGGTACCAGAATCGGGTGTGGAGTAGATGTACTGAGATATGGTCTGCGTCAAGGGCATGACGGAGACCTAGGGTATATGCTAGTATGGAGGTTCCTAGTAATGGCCTGAAGGTGCAATGCTAGTCAGTATACGATTATAGATTTGTGCCTCGGTATATTATAACAGGACCTGTGGAAATGCTATGGCGCAAAGAACATAGGGTTAGTTGAAGTCAGAGGATAGCAATTGCCCCGGGAATCAAACCAGAATAACGGCAGCACCAGCCCAGCAAATGATATTCACAAAAGCGACGGCCACAATAATTCCAACAACAGGTACTGGCAACTTCCTGATATATGGTATTCTGCCATGGTACCGCTGGGCAGCGGCCTTTGCCTTTGCCAAATGGGAGGAAGACATATCTGGTGTATCTAATTAAATATTTGGGCATTCCAGTCGTGTCAGCCAGTCAAGTCAATCCCAGTTACCGCCAAGAAAGATGTCAATTGCATACCCGGAGCAGTAATATCTCGCCCAAAATCTTCGATCCTACAGCTGAATCAAAATAATGAGATGGTGGGGGAATAAGCTTAATAGAGGGGGTACCCCTTGCGATAAATACCCCCCCCTTTTCCGTGTGACTGGCGAACCCTCTTTTTTTTTCCCCTCCCCCCAAGAAACGATCTTCATGCGGGGGACGTC
Organism: Morchella sp. 2018-W45; assembly: GCA_024713785.1. Lineage (NCBI taxonomy): Eukaryota > Fungi > Ascomycota > Pezizomycetes > Pezizales > Morchellaceae > Morchella > Morchella sp. 2018-W45. The sequence goes on from JAMGYZ010000012.1 coordinate 1,336,642, forward strand.
GGAGGAGAGTCTTATCGCTTATCGGCACTTTCCGTAATATTATTTTCAATTTCCAAGTGAAGCGTGCGTTGTAATTAATTTGTGCCTGCAGTAATAATCTTTAGTCAATTGACAAGACGAAAACTATTCATGCGAACAAGGATCGAAACGCAGGGGGATGAGATATTCTATTACTCTAGTCGTAAGTAGTTCAATTATCCTAAAAGGTACATACATAGTACTCTAGATAGTAGTACTAGTTCTAAATTGATACATCATTAATATCAAAACACTTATGTAAAGTACGGAAAGACCGCTGCTTGGGTGTGCGTGCTATTTTTGTCCGCCGCGCCCAGAAACTCGTATGCTCGTCTTGTTCTAGAAAGGAAATGTTTATGAGTCCAACTAAAGAAATTCAAAGGTCCCCAAAAGATACTACAAAAAAAAGAAATGTTCTCTGCTACATAGTCAGGTTTTCATCGTTCAAATTTGACAAATCCAAACAAATCAAACTAACTTATCAAATCATCAGGTCAGGAGATTTATTGAAAGTACATGAAGGTATAGTAAAACAACCCACAAGGGTAAAAGGAAAACCACAATGCAAAACACCAATTAAAGAAAAGAAAACGGAAATCCAAATTTCACCAAGCGCCGAATAGGGGGAAAAAAAAAAGGCCGAGGACATAATGATAACCAAAAAGAAAAAATGTCTGAATGCTCATCCTTTGTGCTCAACCGCTCGTCCTCTGATCTTTTTCGACATAAAATCACCAGATGAGGCTAGCTATCACTTGAGCCAATCCTCAAATCTATCCTATAGGTTGCACAGTGATACGCCTGGACAAGTGCTGATATCGTTACATCGGTATTAATTATCATGTACTTCGTCTATACGGCATTCGTCTTTAAAAATTGTATCGATCGCCCTGTCTGCTAACCGGTTTCCCTTGCCTATTTAATGGTACCCCCTTATCCTGCGCTCCCTTTTTCTTTGTTTTCCTTGGCAAAGGCTGGTCAAAGTGGGTATGGCCATGCTCTTCTATCATGGTAGTGTTACTCCATCTTAGGCATCTCCAGACATTAGGATCACAGTTTGACTTGGCCCTGGCGGTCGGTTTGCCGTTTTCTTTCTCCGTAGTATCAGCAGCACCAGAAATATATTCTAGGCGATTCCGCATCCCTTGTTCAATGTGCTTTCTGTACTCCTCCAGAGAGGCCTTAAGTTTCTTTTCCCGTACTCCTTTGATATCCAGCCAGGACATCAATTGCTCAAATTCCTCCACAGTTTCGATGTAGCCATAGCGAGTGGGTGATGTGAGTGTCGTAGATCCCTCCTCACGAGCTTGTCGTTCAAGCACAGTCATATTGCCATCAGTAACTCCATTCATTGTCGCATCTCCGTCTCCATCCAGTGCCCTCTTTGTGCCGGCCTCCTCAACCAAGAAGCCTTCCCTCTCGCTAGGATCGGGGCCTTGTACCCAGATCATGGCGTTCGCATATCCGGAATCGGCCGTCGAAGATTGAGGAAGCCCACCAAAGGGCATACCATTTCGCTCGAACCACCAGTACTTATTCCAGAACCGGTCTCTTCCCATCATCTTGAACCTTGCACAATCCGCTTGTCTAAGATCCTCGTCGAAAGAGGCAATCTTCTCTTCCTGTTTGATGATTTTTGCCTTGACTGTTTCGATAGCTTTAAGGACTTTCTGGAATTGCTTTGAGGTCTTTGGCATCTTTGCGGCTGCGTCTGCCTTGACTTTTTCTTCCTCTCGCTTCCGTTTCCGGGCGTTGGCGCGCTCGTTTCCGCGACGAAGAGACCTACCACGGTCGGTATCATCTCCTTCGTCATCCTCATCATCCTCTATATCCTCGTCATCATCGGCTCCTATCATCTTAGAATCCCCATCTGCGTCGGTGGATGCTTGTCGAGATACTGGTGAAGGAGATCTGGGTCTGTTATCTGGTAGGAGAACCTTCCGCTCGTCTTCAAGCAATTTCAACTCCTCAAGGCTAGCCAAATCACGCGTGAGTCAGTACTGTAATTTTAGACGGCTATGGTGTGTTACTCACTAGGACTTTCTAGTTCTTTGTTCCTCAATCTTTTCCTTGCGATGTTTGGTCATCTCCTCGGCGCACTCTTCCATGTAGTCCCTGACAGACCTTGTCTCGTGCGTCAACCTCGACAACAAGTGCAGTACCATAACTCTCAGGTTAGGGTTGAGAGTCTGGTACTGCTGTACTACTGTTTCTGGTGTTGGCTCTATACCTACTGGAGCGAGATGTGCTAGTATTTCTTCGCAATCCTTCGAGTATCTGGTGTCCATCGAGAGCTGATAAAGCAGCCCAACAATGATGGACTGCCATCCGCCATTTTTGAAATCCCTCACTTTGAGGCGCTGAACCCACGAGTCGCTGTGCTCAAAGAGTTCATCTGCTCGATGTTTCCTGCCCTCTTCGGATTTCCCCCTTGGTTTCCGCCCGCTTTCGCTCCCCTCAACCTCCATCATGCCTTCTCCATCGCCACCCTCCCCTTCTCCATTTACCTTAGCTGTTGGCCCTGCCTCACTCCCCTCTTCATCCTCATTCTCTTCATCGTCTTCTTCCTCTTCAAAATCCGGAAGCTGTGCCTGTATTACCCCTTGTTCATTTACAATCGACTTCAGCAATGAACAATGGATTTCGACGAATAACTCGCATTCCGTTTCGTCGCTGCTGTATTCCAATGATTGGATGTAGTCGTCAAAGGTGAACGAATCAAGCATTAACGGCTCGCAATAGATATTAAGGAATACCCATGTACTGAGATAATACCCAACTTTCTCCTCGTCTATCCCGTTGTCCACAGGTGCTGGGGATGCTGATGCTACCAAAGAATTTCGCGTTGATGATCTCGATATTCTGCGATTAACCCCAACTTCAGTAGGTTCCAGCTTTCCAGGCATTCCCGCAGCCGAGAGAAAATGTAAAGCAGGCCTATGGGTGTCCTCTTGAATGGGAAGATCCAGATCCTCAATGGGATATTTAATTGCCTTGGGTGGCGGTGGGGGCGGCGGAGGAGTTTCCTCTTTGATAATAGTTTTAAGGCTTATCTTCGTTCCACCCACATCGGGAGTTCCAACCGGACTACCACTCCACGAAGATCCGGCAACACTAATAGACCCACTCCCCACCTCTCCATTTTGCCCCAACTTTGTCATCTTCATAGCAGCTTGTTGGCTTTTGCTTTTGTGAGATTTTGGCGCAGGTTTGATATCCACCGGAGTTGTTGTTATAGGCGAAGAGTTAACACTAGCCAATGCGGTCCCAGCAGGTCCTTGACTTGACCCCTGCTTCCTTCGAGCTTGAGCCGCTTTTTTCTCTGTTGAAGATGCCTTCCGGAGTTCTGGCGGGATAACCTGAGGAATTTTATACTTTACTGCAAATTCATCCTTAACTATCCACGGCGCGCCGTTCCAAGGCTCCCGGGACACTGTGTTTTTGATAAACGAGCGCAGCATGGCTTTAGTAAATGACTTCTTGTCCCTAACAAGATGTTCGTTGTCCACCTGCGCTTCCTCATCGTTTCGGTTGATTAGTTTTACTGTGTAACGCGAAAAGCCTTTTCTTTGAATATCGCCACTCGCGTATCGAAGCTCTGGGAACATCGTCTTCTCGCGGACTAATGCCTCAACTCTATCGCCGTTTGACAGGATCGCTGTTACATGCTCGCCGGGGTAAAAGTCGTTCTTGAAGGACTAGAAATGGACATTAGAGCACTGAGACAAACCATCAGATGATTACCCTCAATTAACTTACGTCATGCATCTGATCGACTATAAAATTGTAATACCCAAATTAGCTCCAAGGACACTTTATTTTTGAAGATTAAGCTGCTTTTCATACCTAAAGAGTCAATTCTCGGAACAACGGAAAACTGGACCTTCCGCAGTACAGGATCTTTCAATGCCTCCGGAAACGTCTGATCGACATCTTGCGAGCTGACAGTCTACATTTTAGATTAGCCTTGATCTATTCGAGCGCAAAACTACACGAGATTTCGCACTTCACTTATCAGCGCTTCAAAGAAACTGAGGTTCATGTGTCCTGTAATTTCACAGCTAAACTGTTTCTTCAATCCCCCAAATGAATTAGTAAGGTATGTGCGCGGTAATCTCTTATTTAATACTCCCTAGCGCTTTAAACATACCGTCTTATAAAAATCTAATCTGAGAAATTATTAGCTTAATAGGATACTATTAACGCGGAATCGAGGGTATAGCTACCTATCAAGATAGTCTTGATAATCAACGAAGACCTCTCCAGTCTGTGAGATTTGCCAAACCTGAGTTCATTATTAGCTGTGGGCCACGTATCACCGCCGCAATGATGTTAAACCATACTTCTTGAGACTCGTCATCAATATCGGGGTTTGGCACGTATTGTACAGGCTTACGCTTGTATAGCACCTATAAAGTATGATATGTTAAATTTATATCCTCAAATTTCTACGATATTGATTGAGCAATTAAGGAACGCGATGTCTGTAATTAGTTTTATGCTTACCATGGCGATCGATAATCTGAGAACCACCGGGAAAGGCAGGATAAGAGTCTGACAGTTGAGTGAAGTGTGAGCCGGTTTCACAAATAACGAAAATTGGAAATAAGAAACCGACAAGAAAGGGAAAATATATTTGATATATTTGGTATATTTGATTGGGGGTTAAGTGATGAGTTGGGATGGAGTTGTGATTGGGGGTAGTTGCGGTACTTTTGAATGGGGGGGGGGGGGGGTGAATCGAGAGGAGGGTAGCGCGCAGATAGAATGTGGAAGGGGGAGGGAGAAGTTGAGTGAAGGGAGGTTGAGGGAGTGATATGAGGAGGAGGACGACGAGGGAGGGGTTAGGGAAAATATTTCACGCAATAGAGAAGCACGGACCCAGCGTACCGGGACGGGGGTGGAGGCGATGCGTACCTAACAGGTTAAAAAAGAGTAGAAGTACCTGTATGTTGGTGCTGTGGTGTTGTGCGGTACGGCGCGGGCTTGTTGTCGTCTCGGCGATTTAAAACCACGGAGATGCGGGTAGTCCAGGCGGTTGTGGAGGAGGAGGAGTTGTCGCTTTGAGTGGCCGTGAAGGAGGAGGACTGACGAAGAGGAGGCGGAGGAGGAGGATGAGCGTGGTGGTTGAGGTGGAGGGTGTGGAGGGTGTGGTTGTGTGGAGCAGGAGGAGGAGGGAGGGGGGGGTAAGAAAACGCGGAAGGGCGGACACTGGGGAGTCCATCTTTTTCGAGGAGGGCCTACCACTACTGGGGGGCTTCCAAGTGTGTGGGAGGATGCTGCACCGTCTTGAACAGGGCGTGTACCGAAGTTCTTCCTAAGACAATTGCCAAGTCCGCCAAGAACCTCCCCCTCGAGTTGAGAAAACCAAACGACTTTTTCCTCCCGCAGAGAGCCCGACCTGAATAGAAGACCTTGTCGTCGTCGTTTTATCTCTTCACTCGCAACAAAAAATGGCGGTTCAAGCTTGGCCATTGCGGTTGTCTTCGATGCAGCACTTTACTGCATGTCGTGTAAGCGGTTAGCTATTTCCCAGCCTCATCCATCGTCTTCTCGTTGTCGTTGCTTCTTCTGCTGCTGCTCGTCAGGACAGACAATCCTTACTTACTGCATGCAAAGACTGGGGGACTGTTTGTCCGGTTCCTCCTCCCCCCATTGACTGCGACGAGGTAACTCCCACCACAACCGCCCACCTCCTCCTCCTCCTCCCCCTCATAGCACTACCGCCACGGCTCCCATTACCGCGATCGCGCCCCTTCTCCCACTACCCCCACCCCCGGCAAATTATAACTAATTTCTCCATATAGGTCGAGCTTTAGGATCTCCATTCAAACCTTAATTTTTGCGGTATCTGACGTTCGACACAGACGCCCACCTAGGGAGAGGATTGACATGGCATGCCATGGATCGTGATACTCGAGGCCCGAGACCCACCCGTTGACGAAATGTTAAACAGCGGATGGGGGGCTTGAAACGGTCCGATATTTTGTTGACTTTCGCTGAGCCTCAGCCCTGTAACCGAGTGATCTAGACTCAATAGGGCTAAGTGTGGCTGGAATCGACTAATGACACGAAACTCTTCATCAAAAGATTTTTTGTTATTGGTTAGAGATCTTAGTTGTCATCTGCTGCGCCAATAGCCGCTGTTTTTAGGGCCATTCATTCATTGGCAGGTTCTGGCCATTTGCATCGATCGGCCTACCCTTTGGAAACAGATCTGGTTGATTGGCGCTCGACATATTTGCTCAAATAGAACAGCTGACTTCAGGATGCGTCGGATGAGTGATATCTTATGAAGCGTGCTGGCTTGCTGGTGTAACTTTGTTTGCGGTACAACCAGAATCCAGTTACTCGGCTTCGACGCCGATAGGACCGGGGATCTGCATGGGAAAATACCACGGATCGCAGAGATGGAATGTATGTAAAATACTTATGTAGAGCGGGTACAAAACTAGAAGTCCTTTTTACAGAAAATCTCGCATAAGCATTCTCATGAAAGCATCGGACTGGTTTATAGACTCGGGGCTGCATCTTATTCGGGTGGTTGTGATGAATGAGTAGGTGCGGATACTTTGGAGACCATAGCATCCTCAAGCAGCGACTGCGGACATATTTAAAAAAAAAAAATGTTATTAGAAATCAACGTTGAACTGAAACGCACACATGCCGTTACCGCCCAATTGACATTGCTTGATCTGCAAGTCATAGTGGTTGGCGCTAGATGCGAACGTTTACAAACACACAAAACTGTTGTCGTGGCAACCAACAGCCGCCAGGTGGTGTTGCCTCTTAAACTTCGACATCCCGCCTCAACCCCTTCTCCTTCTGCCTCACGTCTATTATTCCCCACAACCGCTCGAGAACCTAAGCCGACTAACCATACCACAAGAAAGTCAGTAATAATGGCGCTTCGCGGAATCGAGGCTCGTCTCGCTGGGATCTCTATTGACAACGGGGAAAACGTGAACCCTAGCGCTAACCACAAATCTAAGGTACTATTACCCCCAGCATGGATCACCACAAATGGATTAAACGGGAATAATTGAATAAACTAAACCTCATTAGACAGCTATAATACCATCTGGGGCGGCAGCGGCAGCGCTCGCATCGTTGCAGGATAAACAGCAGGCGGCCCAGCGACAAGAGCCTGCTAGACACCCCCTTCTCAAAATCGCTGTCCATAATCAAAATAATGCGAACAACAAATGGGTCCCTTCGGACATGCCCCCACCCCCATCACCCCCAAAGAAAGCTATCGAGCCCTCAGAGGCCAGGCGCTCTAATAGCTCCACGACCCCGCAGAGCATCCCGGCAGCTGTCACTCCTCGGGAATTTCATCTGGGGATGTTCGAAATTGGCCGCCCGTTGGGGAAAGGGAAGTTCGGACGGGTTTATTTGGCTAAAGAGCGCAAGAACGGTTTTGTTTGTGCACTGAAGGTTCTCCACAAAAGTGAACTACAGAGCGGGAAAGTTGAAAAACAGCTCAGGAGGGAGATAGAGATCCAGTCAAATCTGAGACATCCTAATATTCTAAGGCTCTTTGGCCATTTTCACGACTCAAAACGAGTGTTTCTAATTCTAGAGTTTGCCGGCCAAGGAGAGCTGTACAAGATGTTGAGGAAGGTGGGAAGGTTCCCGGAGCCGCGCGCAGCAGAGGTATGTTGTTACTAGCCCTTTCGCAACCAAATCCAACTATGTGCTAATGGGGTTTTTCGCTCAGTATATTGCACAAATGGCTGCCGCATTAATGTATTTACATAAGAAGCATGTTATTCATCGTGATATTAAACCCGAGAACATTCTTGTTGGGATTCACGGTGAAATCAAAATCTCAGATTTTGGTTGGAGCGTACATGCCCCAAATCAAAGGTCGGTCTTCCAGCTTAATAATACTTATGCGTAGATTAACATTGCGGAATCAACAGGCGCACCACAATGTGCGGAACTCTCGATTATCTTCCCCCAGAGATGTTGAACGGCAGTCACTACCATAACGAGAAAGTGGACCTTTGGTCTCTAGGCGTATTAACTTATGAGTTCCTTGTAGGGGCGGCGCCGTTTGAGGATAGCCCTATTGAAACCCAGAGAAGGATTGTCAGGGCAGATATGAAAATCCCAGACTTTGTCAGTCCCGAGGCAGGAGACCTAATCAAAAAGGTATACTCGAGATCATTGACCATTATAAAAACAGTGCTGACCTCTCTAGCTTCTCGTCATCAAACCTGACCAGAGAATTCCGTTAGAAGATGTTGTAAAACATCCTTGGATTCTGAAGCACTGTATAAACAAACCTCAATTTACAAAACGCTCAGGTAGCAGCAGCAGTTCCGGATCTACGAGTAAAAATTAATCTTCTGTTAAATTGTTTCTTCGAAACGCTCTTTATGTCCTCACTGAACTCCATAACTTGACCAACCGCAAGAGGGAGATGCACATCGGAAAGCTAGGGTAAGATTTCATGGGCGTTTCCGTTTTTTTTAGGGACTACAGCTTCTTTCCACTTTTACTTTGGAATTATAAATATACCTGTTGAGTTTTTTTTTTTTTTCTTTCGGCGCGGTTTGGTGTTTTGGCTGGACTTTAATTTTGTATCTTCTTCCTATTTTGTTTTTGTTTTTGTTTATTGCATTTTTGTTCTGAAAATGGAGAGTGTGATATTTTTATTTCTATAATTACAAGGTATCGACAGACATTATACAAGTGTGCACTATGCGGATTTATCTTGGATAAGCTCTATCGATAGATATCCGTAAATGGTCTTGTGTCGGCGAAGCAAGAATCAAAAACTGTATCAACAATCTTTGCCGCTTCTGCATCATCCTTACACTTCGGGTGGAGAGAGACCGATATTGTAGCTCTTCTCCTTACACAGGCCTGGTGCTGCTGTGTGAAGTCCCACACTCCTCTAGTGAACGCTTCCCTAGTCCACCTACACTCTCCACTTAAGCTTGAAGCCCTAATCTATTACTATGGTTAGCCTAATTTTCTATTATCCTGGAATACCATATATATTGAACCTACCTCCGAGCAAGCATGGTGCTTCAAATCATCCCAATTTACGTCAAACCTTAGGTGATCATACGCATGCACCATCTCGTGCGCCAATGTATCCTCCATTCTTCCTCTATCCAGCTTATTCTGGCATAGCATGATCCCATATTGCGGTGAGAATCCTCCCGTGCGCAGTGCCCCATCGCATGGAAGACACTTGATGTTCTCGGCCGACAAGTCGCCGCCCACCTGCTGTACACTCTTCAGCATGAACCTCACAATTGGACCTATTCCGAACCCGAATCAGCACGTTCCCACCCTGCCTATTTACACCGGTGCTCCTACTGTAGCGAAGGAGGTAATCCCGATTCTTCTCACACCTCCGGCACTCGTCCTGCTGTTTTCGGAGCTCATTATCGGCCTCGTAGGCTGCACGGTCTTCAGGCGACAGGCCAAGACCGGTCACATAGCAGAATGTGCGGCGCCAGAACTCGGGGCCCCGGATGGGCGCGCTGGGAGACGTTGGAGGGGTCGTCATTTTTTTGCGGCGTGCTGGACCGGGAAGTGTGGGTTCGGAGGTGTGGAGAGTGGGTACTTACCCGGAGATCATAAGGTGTCACTCGGAGTCATAAGTTATCACTCTGCTGTTCGGAAATATTGTACGATGAGATTAGGTTTACTGAGAGTTGATATTAAGTATACGTTGCGAGGGGGCTACATTTAGGTCCATTTTTCGTAAGGTAGCCCTACTCGGTTGGGCGTATGAGGCCTAAAGGGGTATCCGAATAGAGAAAACCATAACTATTGGTATTATACAAAACCCCGATACCCAACAAAAGCAGTATATAAGATATATGTTAGAGATCACAGTTATACTACTATGACTCGATATAGGCTGATAATATTCTTCGTAAGTTCTCTTATTTAATTGGCTACGCAGTAACTAAATGACCTACGGTGGGGAAATGATCTTTTAAAACTATGGCCGGCCGGAATGCTATGGGTTCGAGTCTCCTTGAGAGAAGGGAAAATAACTAAGAACAGAATTGTGTCAGTGATATCAGTTTATGGCATGATCGGGTATAGACGAAGCTTTGAGTATGTCTCCATTCTAAGTAATATAATTAACACGCAACCGCAACCCTATTTGTGGGGGTATCCCCCCTAATGTTATAACACCAGTTAATTATAGTCTCTAATTGGATTACACGGAGTTCAGGACTTGAGCGTTCAATAAGTGAGATATCTACGTGAATTTAGCTATTTAATTTATCTTAATACCCACAGAAACTGCTAGTATATACGTAAGTTGCTAAATAGTGCGGGATCCAGATGTTCGTGCTTGGGTTTGGTTTGGATTTCCTCGGGGCATAGAGCATAGGGTAGAGGTTGGCTTTGGTGCTTCGAATATTGTTCTTTTAGGGTGTGTTTCCACTATCTTTCGTTTTATATTGATGCCCGATTACATCCCTTAATTTATTTTCTTTTTCATAGGAGGGGTCACCACATAGAAATATAAAGTACAGTATCAGGAATATTTGATGTAATATCTACTATGTAAAGCCCCTGCCCAAAAGTTTTTGTGAAAGCCTGAAAGTAGTTGAATGGTGAAACCTCATAAAAAATCTATCGGCCGAGCAACAGGGTTCTCCACTACAATATTTTATTACACCTTAACCACTCTTTTTTGCTAACTCAAAAATGTGCAAAAGGCTTCTCCCAAGAGTAAGATTTTTTTTACCTCGGTTCATTATTATAATTAATCGTGTTGTGGTTCTATACATGGAACCTGGTTCCACCTTTACTACGGGTGGGTGTGGGGTAAGTGGGAGCTGTTGCAACCACAGCTAGTAGTGTCGCTGTAGTACTAGAATAGGATTTGCGTGCTTTTGGCGGTTACCCTACCTACAATTCACCTGCATAGCCCCCAAGAAATAATTCCAAGAGATACATGTAGATATAGCTCAACTAGAAAGGAAAAGCTGGAAATAATTCAAAATATGGAGCTGGAAACCCGACGGCTCAACTAGGTGGTACTGTGAGTTGAATTGAAACACAGGGGAATAAAAGGGAATGGGGGGTGCGAAGGCCATAACTGCATTGAGGGTGGACTTGATATCCAAAATTCAACAACTCGCAGTCACGAGGTGGCAACCCCTAGTATGTAGGTACAGGTACTGTACATGTGGGGTTGTGCAAAACTTCCGATTATACCGTACCGCACTACCGTAGCTATGGTATCCTACAACAAGTACATGTAAGTACATGTACTTGTATGTACTTCATCTAATTATAAGGTACATACACGCGCCTCCTTGAGCTTACCCTAGACCTTAGCACTGAGTTTTGAAGTGTGCGGATACTGTGCGGATACATGTAGCCTGATGAGTGTTAAGGGGATATGTAAGATGTAGATATGGTATGTAATCCTCTAAGGGGCTGTGGTGGGTATGGACTGATTGGTTGATGGGAGGATAGGCACCAATCAGGTCACCAGGAAAAGAGTTCTTCCGTCTTATTGCCTAGTGCCTTGAGTTACCCGGACGTTCAACTAACCCCACTAACCCCTCCAACATGTAATATACATACCCCGACTCTACTAATTATTGTACCCTGCAGCACAATGACTCTAGCGAACGAACACATCAAGAATTCGCAGCCCAGCGTGAAGGGTCCACGTCCATTGACAATTGTCATCAAGCTCGGTTTGTTCTCGTTCTACTATTGCTCATACTAAACCGCTTAGGCGCTCGGTAAGAGGTTGTGAAACTGGTGCAGCCCAACAGAACTCAATTCACTGCAGAAAGTTCATAAATTAAAGCACAATATATAGAGTCCAAAAGGCCCCAAATCTGATTTTATCATTGTTACCACTTCGAGCCAGGGCTGGGCCTCACTTTTGTATTGGGCCCTGTTGCGCAGATTTCACAACCTTCTGCTGAATGCCCAAGCACAAGTGCTAGATACTACAAGCAGCTAACCACAACTAGGGACATCTTCAATCTGCGACGAGAAGACACATGAGCCTCTACTCTCAAACCTTTCCCTTCTAGTTGAGACATCGTGCCGGCTCCGGCGGGAGGGGCACCGGGTTATTCTTGTTAGCTCCGGCGCAATCGGCATCGGGATGAGGAGACTGGATATTGACAAGAGACCGAAGCATCTGGCGGTCGTGCAGGTGAGTAGCCTTAAGCTGTTTCCTTTCTTCTAAGGGGGAAGATGCTAATTCTGGCGGAGTAGGCAGTTGCTGCAGTGGGCCAGTGCAGGCTTATTGCGCTGTGGGATGAGCTGTTCAAGCAGCTGCGGCAACCCGTTGCGCAGATTCTTCTCACAAGGAACGATATCGCAGATGTATGTTGGTTATTTTATTTCTGTCTGTGTGTGTGCTTTTACTAATAGGGAACAGAGGACGCAATATCTCAATGCCGTGAACACACTTTCCGAGTTACTCAACATGGGGATCATTCCCATTGTGAATGAGAACGACACACTCTCTGTAAACGTACTGGCATCACCTCACCGAAAATACAATCACTATTATTGACATGAGGCCAAAACACAGGAAATCAAATTTGGCGATAATGATACCCTCTCTGCCATCACCGCGGGGATGGTCAACGCAGACTATCTATTTCTCATGACTGATGTTGACTGCCTCTACACCAATAACCCTCGTACTCACCCCGATGCCAAGCCAATCGAAGTAGTTGACGACATATCATCGCTCAATGTCGACGGTATAATCACCTCCATTGCATTAATAGCTCTCTCACTAACAACCTTTATAGTCTCTTCCGCTGGATCCTCTCTTGGAACCGGTGGCATGTCTACTAAGCTCACTGCTGCTCGCCTTGCCACCTCCGCCGGCGTAACCACCATTATCACGCGTTCCTCCACCCCTTCAAACGTCTTCCACATAGTGCACTACATCCAATCGCTCAAGACCGAGTCTGCCAATAATACCCGCACAGGCACTCCCGACGCATCTCTCGCCCTTAACCCCCCAATTGCTGTCTCTGTCTCTGAACCTGTCACACCTTTACGATCCACAACCCCCGCACTAGCGAAAGCTGCTCCACCACCAGTTCACACCCGCTTCCTGCCCAAGCCGCGCGCACTCCGTGATAGATACTTCTGGATCCTACACGGCCTGGCCCCTCATGGTACAATCTACATAGACGAGGGCGCGCACCGCGCCCTCACTCGATCAGACAAGGCTGGCTTGCTCTCCGTCGGCGTCGTTGACGTATCTGGCCATTTTGCCCAGCAAGACGCAGTATCAATCGTCGTAGTCAGGCGAAAAGTAGGCGAAGAGGGCGGATACGAGATTCTCGGAAAGGAGGTTGGCAGGGCGCTCGTCAATTACTCAAGCACGGAGATTGCGCGGATAAAGGGCGAGAAGAGCTCAAAAATCCAGGAGCTTTTGGGTTATGCAGGTAATTTTATATTTTATTCAACTCCCCCCACTTTTTTTTTTGTTAAGACGGCGCTAATGAGGGTATAGACTCCGAGTACGTGGCGTTTAGAGATAACCTTGCGTTCTTTGAGCCCGCGGCAGCAGCTGAGAAGGAAAATGTGGATGCGGTATAGATGCAGCTCATCTTGTTTTTAGAAGGAGTATTTCTATACTAGCTACATGTAGTTCCTAGTAGTCTCTTTTTCTCTTTCTGAGATGGTTGACCTTGTGTGAAAATTGAAAGGATGCATGTGCGTAGGCGTTCATTAGTATGTAAGTCCCGAGGATCCTTGGTAGTAGACACCGCACATGTGTGCAATTCGACCGAGTGATAACACATGAGGGATAGTGACTTTTCGTTCTTATTGAAAGATGTGTACCTGTTACAAGGTGGCAGGCATTGCAAATAAAAAACACAATGTAAAATAATATATAGGTATCCGTTTTGGTGAAGCGGTTAATATATAGAGCCATAATTTGTCAGTTTTAGAAATGTGCTAAGTGATTTAATTAAGCTAATGTAATTGTTAGTAGGTTGTACATAAGTGCCTACATATAGAAGTATGCGTTTCCTCCTGGTGTTGTCATAATCCCACTGCTCCCATAGACCTGCTAGGCCCATAAAAGCCCAACACTCCGGTCCTTATAATTATAATACATGAATATCAAATTAAAGTGCCGCATTAAACTCGCGCAAAAGTGTTATAACCCCCCCCCCCGGGGGGGGGGGGGGGGGGGAGCATCTAGCCATATTATCACTCACTTTATAGATCAGGTTTGATCAGTGTTAGTACGTAGCGGGACAGAACACCCGCATAGAGGTTTCGATCAATCAAGCTTCCTGTGCCGTTAAGGTTAAGTACATGTAAGTACACATAGGCACTCCCTAAATCTCCTATGGTGAACAGAAGGCTGTCCGTAGGGTAGGGAGGCTACGTCAAAGACCTACAACCTACTACCTAAGAAGTAAGTACATACAAGTACTTTGTAACTAGTACTTATGTTAAGATGTAGGTACACGTACTTTGTACATACGTACACCCCCCCCTTCCACCCATCACCTTGACCACAGTATGTAATCTCTTTTGGCGCGAGGCACGGTACCGTGCATGGGGAAGGGGCCCAAGTATTAGTTCCCGCAACTGGTCAGCGTGAGGTCCGGTCTCATAACGGTTAAAGCGTCGACCTCCCACGCTGGACAACACCCGTTCGATCCAGCAAACATCCGGATATCTGTACTTTGGCCGGCCCCACCTCCTGGGGTCGAGGCAGACTACTCGCTGTTGCGGTTACGGGCGAATTGATAAATACCGTAACAGTGAGGAACTGCTTTTTTATTATATATATATTTTTCTTTCCCTTCGCTTCTTTGTTATGTGCGGTGGAGTTCAATTGTGACGCCTCGGTTTAGTTTAGTTGTGATGCATTGTGTGCGTTACTTACCCGTGTAGGTTCTTCATCTCCATGCTTGTGCGTACTCGTAAAGATGTTGCAGACATGCAGCGGTTCAAGAGTGAGGGACGACGCTGTTCCCTCGGTGAAGGGCTGAATATTCTTGAGCAGTACTCCGCCTGTGCTCTTAGTTTCTTCTTGTTCTAGCCCCCAGTTACCAAAGACATGTAGTTTTGTTTGATGTGCACTGGGCCTAACTGCCGCATCATGCTGTATCACTCGGTATGACCGATTACCTATTTGGGATGACTTGGGGGTCAACTAATTCGTTTTTATGTCCTGTCTACAGACTACATCGCGGGAGAGACTAGGTATGCACAGATGTGGGGGAGGGGAAGCTAGATTCTGCTGGCTCCTTGGTGTATAGTATTTCTATCTACATTACACTACATATCTACTCTATAAAAAGGCAAATTAAAAAAAAAAATAAACCCACTTTTCCCAATTTTTTATACCCAAACGCCGCAACAGACAAAACAGAAAATCCATAAAAAGGAGGAGGAGGGGGAGAAACATCGATCAGTGTCTCTCCCCCCCATCAACCGTATACCCCCTCGCCACGCCGCTCCTCCCAACCTCCACAACCGCACCCTCCTTCTCGCCCTCCTTCTCATACTCCACGACAAAATCCGATCCCAGCCCCCGCCACGTCCGCTTGTCGCGTAGGAACTCGGCCGCTGGCGACACGACCCCGCCAGCAAGAACCTGCTTCCGGCTGTCCCCGTTGGCGATCAGTGCACCCGACTGCAGCAGTACCTGTTTCTCCTTCCGCTTTCGCGGCGCGCGGGCGGCAGTAACGTAGCGGCCCGTCCGCAGGTCAAACTCTGGCGCTTCATCATCCTCGCTCTCGCCGTCGTCGTCCTCCTCCTCGGCGGTGGTGGTAGCCGTAGGTTCCGGTGCGGCAAGAAGCGTCTCGAAATCAACGACCCACTCGCCGCCCCACACGCGCGATTTGTCGAGCGCGATAGCGAGCTCAAATGGCGTGACGACGGGCCTGTAGAACTCTCTCCCCTCTGCGCTGCCGACGATGCCCTGCTCCCAGCAGCCGATCCCCACCCAGACCTGGATCTCGTCGAAGTTGGCCACCTTGGCGACATTGACCTTTCCGACGACAACGAGGTAGGGCTTACGGCCGGCGGCGGTGATGAGTGACTTTGTGTGTGTGATCATGGGGAGGTAGTGGCGCACGTTGAGGGTGTTGATGAGGATGCCAATCACGGAGGCGGAGCGCGCGTGGGAGAGGAGGGCGTAGCGGCGGCGGAGGAGGGGGGTGGTGGTGGTGGGTGTGGTGGGCGCGGCGGTGTTGGGGGTGTAGGTGTTGATCTGGGAGACGCGGGAGGCGAGCACGAGGAGGAGGGAGGGGAGGGGCTCGGCGATGTGAAAGAGGGTGTACTCGCGCATCTGTTCTGGTGCGGGGTGGGTCCGATTCGGGAGCGGTGCGGAGGGGTCGTGGATGATCTTCGTTGCGAAGAGGTGCGTATAGCCTTCTGCCTTGAGAGCATCATGGAGCGCAGGGATATGCGCGGCGTAGGTCACGTCCGCCATGAGGATAACCAGCGATTCGCGGTCCGGAAACGTAGCGGTGAAGCTGGCCACAGCGAGCGGGAGCGAGAGCGGCCGCGTGGTAAAAACGTAGATGACGGGCAGGCGGGTAGTGGGCGAGAGACAGGAGCGGCCGTAGTGCACCACCACGTCGGCGGCGCAGTGCTCCGCGGCGATCTCATCGATGCAGCAGGCGGAGTAGGAGGTGTCGGCGAGGATGAACACTTTCTTCTCGTCGGGGGTGACTTCGGGGGTGCCGCCGGTGTTTCCTCGGTTGGTGCTCTTGGAGCAGCAGCCGTTCTGCAACCCTGTGGGTGCGCAGGTGCCCTCCGACGAGTCCTTCCCACCGCCGCCGCAGCAGCTACCGGAGGTTTGGTTGGTGGTGTAGCATCCGTTCTGAGGCTCTTCCGGGGTGGGTTTTGGACCAGCGCTCTTCCGGGGGTCTATGCTCCCATTGACGCCTTTGTAAACCAGGTCGTAGACTCTTGTGCTGTCACCTAGAAGCTCGTCTGGAAATTGGAGAGCGATACGCTGGTATCCCTTTTCGAGGAGCTGCTTCACCGTCGACTCGATTTCGTAGACCTGCATGAACTCGTCTTCTTGGAGGTTTGCATAGTTGTGCTGCTCTTTCTTGGTACTGTCGGGATCGGTGAAGAGGTGTGCGTCGGGCGTATAGAGTGCTGGTGCGGCGGTGGTAGTGGTTGGGGGGGTTGTCATTTCTGTGAGCGTCTTGTCTTGTGTCTGTGTCTGTATAGAGAATTGGATGAAGATGTTGGTGATGATGATGATAATGTTAATGATGGTGGGGTGAATGAAGAATGAAGGTGGGGTGGATTGGATTGGATTGTTGCAGGGTAACTTTAACCGCCGCAACTTTTTTTTTTAATTTCCATGTCAAGATTTATGAGAATAGATATTTTTACGATGTAGATGCTGTAAATATACAGACAGACAATAATTACAATAAACATGCCGTACAAACCTCACTCGATCACTCTCCCTTCAGACGTCTTCTCTCTCGCTCTACACCCGAGTAAGCCCTTACTTGCGACTGGTCTCTCCTCCGGACATGTATACACGTATAAATGGCCGGAAAACGAGGACGAGAACAGGGACGACTCGGACGACGAAGTCGCCCATGAAGACAAGCCGGAAGGTGGTGGATTTGAGGTCGCCTGGAAGACCCGAAGACATAAAGGAAGCTGTAGACATGTAGCTTTTAGTGGTGACGGCGAGAGTATCATCCCCGGGTGCTGTCCAAGAGTAAAATGAAAATCCCCCGACTAACAATTGCAATTGCGCAGCGCTCTACACAATTGGTACCGACTCACTCATCAAAGCTGCCTCCTCCGAGACCGGCCGCGTAGTAGCTAAGACATATGTCCCAACCCCTCGAAGTGGAAAGCCTGATACCCCTACAACGCTGCTAGCACTGTCTCCACAGCACCTTCTTATCGGCACTGACACCAGCGCCGTACATCTATACGACACCCGTACTTCACCCCTTACACCCCCGTCTGCCACCTGGAAAGCGGTCCATGAAGACTATGTCTCCTCTCTCACCGCGCTACCCCCCACCGCCGCATCCATCACTGGCTTCTCGCGCCAATTCATCTCTACTGGCGCGACAACACTGACGCATCTTGATGTGCGCAAGACCACATCCACCATCTTCACCTCCGAGGACCAAGAGGACGAGCTCCTGTGCTCAGCCTTCATCTCCGGTCTGCCGCGCAAGAATGGGCGCGGCGGGGAGAAGATCATCACTGGGATGGCGAGCGGTGTTGCAACGCTATGGAACCAGGGGGAATGGGCCGACCATGATAACAGGATCAATGTTGCGAAGGCGTCGGGAGACAGCGTTGACGCGGTATGTGTTCTTCCCGAAGGCTGGCAGTTTGGTGGGGGCTCCTCGTGGGGTCGCTTTGTGGCGTTTGGGGCTGGTGATGGCAAAGTCAAAATTGTCAAGATGGGGAGCAACGGTATCGTAGCCACTTTGGCCCACTCGTGGACAGTCGAGGAAGTGAGAGAGGGCGAGGGGACAGGAGAGGAGAGGGTGGAGGAGGGTGTGTTGGCCCTAGGGGTTGACTGCGAGGGCAGGGTGGTTTCTGGGGGCGGGAACATCGTAAAGGTATGGCATTGGGAAGATGCCGTAGAAGGAGAAGAGGAGGAGGGCACAAAGAAGAGAGCTGGTAGCGACAGTGAAGACGATAGTGATGGTGACGATGACAGCAGCGACGAAGAAAAGGGGAAGCGGAAGAGAAGGAAAAATAAAAAGAGAAAGGGTGGGAAAGGCAAGGCGAGGAGTGTAGGCAAACAACCTGTTGCCAGCTTCAAAGGGCTGGATTAACTTGCAAGTTCATTTACTGTAATTAATAATAAAAGTTTTCTTGTATTCTTTAACAGAAATCGTCATGTAACGGGAATAATATCCCGAGTGATAAATCATGACCAAATCTACTACAAGCAGGCAGTTATGTACCGCTAGTTTAAATTTACCATAGAGGCCTAATAAGTAAGTACCATGGCATGTTAAGATATGTAAGTCGCTCACCCTCTCAAGTAAAGTCCCGAAAAAACAAAAACCTTCAGCACCGCTCTGCCCGGTCGATAGCTGGGAATGAATAATCACAGCGCGCGGCCTGAATTCAAGGCTATAGACCCGACTACTCCCCGATATAAAGATATCCCCACCTCTACCGCAGCAAGGTCTTCGGTCTAGCTCTGAATCTTCTGTTGGAAATGGGGCCGGGTGCAAGAGGTAATGAGTTTTCTTTGAATATTTGCGCCCAACTCTGCTAGAGTCAGGGCCCTACACCATCAAAGGTCGGGGCATTTCTCACCCCCGAGTCCGTCGCCAATATAACTGATAAACGACCGATACCGTTCATACTCTCTTCCATTGCCGTCAAGTCCGGTAGTGGCTCTTGACGAGCGTGTGGTGTAGCCATGTTTTTATGTATATATGCTAGGGTAGGTGTTGAGTCTATCAGGAGTTTTTGCTGTAAGAACGGAGCAAGAAACTCGTTCTTTGAGTGCTGGTTTTCGCACCAATTCTACTAGAAACTGTACGAAGGAAAGAAATAAAATAAATAAAAAAGTTAGTCCTCCAGGGGTAGGGATCGAACCCACCCCCATGCGCGGCTGCGGAACCTCTCCTCCACGACCACCCCATTTCCACCACCACCACAACCACTCCACATTGGTAGCAACCATCTTTGCTCTTTTAACCCCAACCCACACATTCGGGGGGAAGGGTGGCAGGCCACGCAACACCCACACCCGCAATAGTTCCGCCACCAGACCCCCTTACCGCCCGAGCGGGTAAAAAAAACGAGGCATGCCGTGGCTTCTGACAAAAAAATGATTATTCTACAGATAAGATAAGACTACACAAGGCCAGGCGTAAATTGCAACGATCCCGCCCGCCCACTTGCCTGCCTGCCTGCCTGCCTGCCTGCCTGCCTGCCTGCCTGCCTGCCTGCCTGCCTGCCTGCCTGCCTGCCTGTCTGTCTGCTTGCCTGTCTGCTTGCCTCCCTGTGACGGCCTGCCTCCTCATTGCCCGCTTATAACTTATATGCAGGCGGGCCCAAGAAACCCAAAGCCCAGAGCCCAGAGCCCAGAGCAACTATCTCCACATGGGTGGATGCGGTTCGGATCAACAAACTCCTCTCTACCCTATAGCTTACGCAACTTTGTCTTGTGTCGCCCCCGTAGAACCCACGCCGAGTGATAAGCCGTGACTACAGTTGGTGAGCAGATTGCTAGAGGGGAATTTAATTGAACAGCCTAGCAAGCTTGATATTAAATTTATATATTATAAGGGGAAACAGTTGAACTAGCTCAGTCAAAGGGATTATCTCTACCGTATCTTATTTTAGAGCGAAGTGCATCACGAACTATCACTCGGTACTTGCAAACCTTTGAGCGCAGGACTGTAGGCGGTCTTTCGGACTTTAAACATGGTCTAAAAAGAGGTGGAGTTTATATCACGGGGAGAGGGGGGGGGGGGGCGCTAGGGATGTAGGAGTTGAGCGCTTTAAATCGGGGGGAGGGAGGAAGGAGGTGGAAAACTCACCTACAAAAAGGAAAATGGAAGTAGAAAAAAATTTAGGCTAGAGCAATAAGGTAGAGGGGAAAGGGAGGACAGGCACACTCGATATCCTCGTTCGAACCCTCGGATGTAACCCAGAGGTCGACTGAGAATATTTCCTTTCTTTGCGGAAAAGAACAGGAACTGAGAGGGACGGGAGCAGGGACAGAGCCAAAGAGGAACAGGGACAGGGACAGAGAGAGCCAAAGAGCAAAGAGGGACAGGGGCAGAGCCAAAGAGGGACAGGGACAGGGACAGAGCCAAGGGGGGGCGGGGACAGGGACAGAGCCAAAGAGGGACAGGGACAGACAGAGCCAAAGAGGGACAGAGGAACAGTGTGAAAGTCCCACTCTGGTCCTCGAATCCTGAGATTCCAAAACCAAAGTGGGGCTGTGTCAACTCCGTGAGGAGAAGACGGGAAAAGCGGGGGGAGGAAGAGAGCCGAGGAGGCGGCCACTCGAGGCTGGCTCACCACGGTTTGCCACGCCGTGGTAAGGGGACAGCCAACGAGTGGCCGGTGGGTGTTGCCGAGGGGTTGGGTCCCCGGAGAGCACAAGGGCCTCTCCATCGCTTGCCCCCTCTGTGCCGGTGGCCTTCTGGGTTGGTGTTTGCCCCGCTGGGGGGCACCGGGAAGCTCGCATGCTGATGGGAGGAGAAGAGGAGATGTGGAGAAAATTGGAATTTTATAGCGGTGGGGGCGGATTGCCAAGCTGGGAGTTTCGCCGCTTGCGTGGCCTGCCACCTTTTTTTTAACTTTTTTTCTTCTTCCTTCATACATCTTCTTGTAAATTAATACACTAAAGAATAGGTTTCTTAGTCCGCTCTTACAGCAAAAAAAATCCTTTAAGGGCCAATAGGACTATCGAGTCACGCAAGACTTGCAGTAACTCTACCAGACTCTGTGCGTGTAGCCTCTAGTATCTGCTTAAGTAGCACC
Organism: Morchella sp. 2018-W45; assembly: GCA_024713785.1. Classification (NCBI taxonomy): domain Eukaryota; kingdom Fungi; phylum Ascomycota; class Pezizomycetes; order Pezizales; family Morchellaceae; genus Morchella; species Morchella sp. 2018-W45. Next base: position 1,358,131 of record JAMGYZ010000012.1, read on the forward strand.
TTGGCTTAGAGTTGTGGCGTAATATTAGGTCCAGCAGGGCATTGTAACACTTAGTGCGAATTTTAGGCGATTACCTCTCTAGGTACATCATGGGAAAACGGGGCGAAATTATGTACCACTATAGGACTACAGAATTCAGTTACCAATACCGTATATTCTACTGCATAACTAGTACATGTAACGTATTTGCCCGCAGTGATCTCACAACTCTTTTTGTGGCATGGTTAAATATAGGAAGTACATGTACTCTATGTTGGTTACCGGGAATATTAGCATCTGGCCAGTGATCGGGTGGGTGTAACACTTGGACTGCTGGCTCAACACCGAGAGTTTGGACTCCCTTATCGAGAGGTTAAGAGTTTAAACTAGGGGTGGGAGCTAGCCCCTAGGTATATCCTAGGCTCTCGACCTCTTGACTTTTTTGCACTGTACCGGGTGTTGAGAGAATCTGATAAGTGAGCCAGCAATGTCCCAAGACATCTCCTGGCAACAGGAAAGTGTACTAGGTGAAAAAGGAGCATCAAGGGCAACCGCGACCTTCCTTTTGTGGATTGTTTAAAATTCCTACTCAGTTTTTTTGTTCACCCGTTTACCAGCTAATAAGCAGCAAGATCATCTCGACAAATTCCAAGCACGTCGCCGTGCTCCACAGTACCCGAGGCCAACCAAGCACCTGCACTGCTCCGGCCACCTACGCTACAGAAGCAAGCCAATTTTCTCCGCCGCTATGTATTACCTTCGTACGCTCTCCAAGAATCCGACAGCCCAAGGAACGCATATATCTATGGTCCTTTCCAGAAGATTGTTGTGGGTGGTAAAAGGTAGGCACTTCTGAGGGGTAATCTTCCTAGAGAGCTAAATTTAGGTCTCTCTCCTACCCATCAACCGGGTCTCTCCCTTGACAAGGTGAACCTAGGACTTACAATTTCAATCTCAGGTCAGAACCCAGTCGAGTGATAGTCCATGAACCGATATCAAAGTTATCCCTCACTAAGTAGTTGGCTGCTTGAGGTCATCAAAACTACCCATGAAGCTGTCGTTCCATTTATTAGAGGCTTTTTAGGTCGCTCCGTGTTTTCTAGAGGTCAAGGGCAGCTACAATTTAGGATAACTCATTATTACTTGCCCGTTGGCGCGGCGATTTGGGTCTGGACCATAGGACCAGTGACGACATGTCTTTAGCTGTTGCATAATCTATCATTTTTTCATCTTGTTGGCTAGGTTCTCTTGTTCAGAAGTCCACATGGAATATCGTATCTCACTTCCCTTGTTAGATAAACATCGTCCTTCCTGCTAAGAAAGCAGTTTATGGGGCTATGGGCTTTTTAGAGGGCCCGGGGAAGAATTAAGTTAATCGAGTGGTGGATTCCTGGGCTATGGGCTTTCTAACCACGAAAAACCAGGCAGAACTCCCAATTTCAGGGTATACTAGGCACTGGCTGTCGCTCCCCGAAATTTTCTATTAATAACTATGGGTATCCAATTCACTAACCGGTCTACGACAAAATAAACTGTCCTCTTAAAACTCCATGGGGTCCGCACCACCTTTATCCTCATCCCTTTCCCTCTTAGCTTCCCCCTCATCTCTCAATAGGCCTGCAACGAAGTTCTTGAAAAAGACTACGTATGGTTTCAAGGAAGTTTTCTCATAATCTGTTGCAAATAGTTAGGACAAAAGTAAGAAAAGAATGGGCAGGAATAATACACACCCTCGACCTTCCCCCCATCCACATCGCTAGCTCCAGATTTAAGGTTTTCTTTATTCCACGAATCAATTTCGTTCAGCAGCTGCATGACCGTTGGAACTTCGTCTGGGATAAAGTCCTCTGGTCTTGAAGAGTCAATGGGTACGCACACACGGCCTAGACATACTTATCAGCGCATACCCACCCAAATAAGATCAATATTACATACCGGTCCCCGGATGCACGCAAAACGGGCTCTTCAGCAAATGATTTAGATGTTTGGACACCTCTACATCTAACCTCGGGTACATATACTCAAGAATAACATCCTGCTTTGACTCAAGGAGCTTCTTTGTGTCGACAGTTGATGATACGCCGGCGCCGGCTAGTGTGTCGATGTCCTCCCACTTGTTGGTGCTGGGCCGGTTTTCATGACTGCCCCATTTCTTTCGGAGGGCGTCGTTGAGCTCTAATTTGATCGATGAGTTTACTATCTAGAGTATAAGTGGAACAGGTTTACCTTTGTCGGGGAGGAGGCCGAGTAGGTGCTCGGCACGCTCAGTCTCCCTCCAGGGGTCTTGGTTGCGGAGGACGTCTTTCTTAAATTGGTCCCGTAGAATTCCTAAACTTCGTCTATAATCCACCTTAGCCTATCGAAGTAGTACTGGAGGAGGTAGTAGGAAACCTACGCCAAATGTGGGTGTAATGGCCTCCAAATATTGACCTTCTTCCCAGCCTGGTTACCACCCTTAATGACTTCCAAATAAGAGATCACGGCCCTCCTCTTAGCGTCATCCAACGCCCTCGCTTTCCTATCACATACCCAGGCGTGCGCTCCTCTTCTGCCTGAGTAAACCCACATGATGTGCTTAAATCCAAAGTCGTCCTTCAGCGCGGCATTCACAATCTTTATTGCAACGGTGATGAACTGCCAGCACTTAATACAAATATTTGTTTTGGCGCAGCATGTGCGCACTTCATCGTAATCCGTAAGATCGATATCGAACACCAACTCCTTCGACAATGGGCGGAATGCCGATTTTCGCAGAACCTTCCGGTCACGTGGGTTTGCGGTATATACAGGGCCAATCTCGAAACGGGATGGGTTCAGACGGAGCACGTCTTTGCGCAACCTATGGTAGGTTAGTATTTAGGTGCAACAAGAGGCGAGGCAGACTTGCGAGTCAGCGGTCGGAAAGGCCTGATAGCGCACGTATACATCATTTTGGAGTGTGAATGCGAACTCGCGGTGCCCAAAGTCGTTCCCAGGCACCGGAGAGTGGTTAAGCCATTGAAAGAGCGTCCGGAAGGGGAAGAGGCGTTGGTAGAACGCTATCATTACCGCCGGGTCGGAAGCACTCAATGTAGATTTGGATTCGGGTATGCTGTAGGAGGTCACTCATCAGTTTAACTCCCACTCGGGGAAGAGGGGAGCTTACACTGAGGTAGACTCAGGTTCGGTTTTCATGGGCGCATCGGAGGCGAGAAAGTCGCTGTCATCATCGGCGTCGCCGAGAAAGTCTTCTTCATCGTCGGAAAATATGTTTTCTAGTTTGGCCGGGGATTTTTCGTCATCTTCGTCTTCATCTCTTCTGAGGTGGAGGCCCTGGATGTCAGGTTCAGAGGTAAACTCTACTTTGGATGTAGGGACTTCGAGAAAGTTAGATGGGGTCGCAGAGACGTCGGGGAGTTCGTAATCTTCTATATCTACAGAAGATTCTTTGGATGAAGGCATTGTTGTAATTGCAGTATATATCAAGTGAATATGGTGGGATCGTTATGAGTTGTGAGGTTTGCGGGAGACGCGTCGTTTGGTTGGACGCGTTAATTGACTTGGCGGTTAACTACATGTAACTGATGTCTGGAACTACATGATGTACTCTCTAGTATACAAAATAGAAAGAATTTATGTATATGCGATCGCCGAGATACATTTAATTGTTTAATATCGGCTCTTACCAATATAAATAATAATAGAAGCAATACCAACCCCAGAAAAACTATCCTAAGGTCAATGATCAGCCCTGAACTACATGTATTTTACTATCCTTTTTGGTACAGCCCTTAATATCCGAATTGCTATGCTACCTTCCCCACAAGCTCCCCAAGAAACCGCCTTTCTTCGCCTCTGCTTTATTCTCCTTTTCCTTGGTTTCTACAACCGCCCTTGGCCCGCCATCACCCGGGTATTCGATAAAGTTCCATGCAACATCCAGGAACACTGGTTTTACCGGTACTGGCGAAACCTTTGGTGGCCACTGTACAATGCCATTTTCAAAATCGAAGTCCTTACCCTCTGGGTACCTGTCTAGACTCTCCAGGACAACACTGCTGTTGGCTCCTTTCGTAGCTGTTTTAGCAGTGATATTGTCCATCTCTACTAGTGCCTGAAACCTCAAAACTTCACCCTTGAGACGTGTGCGTATTTCCGAGGCGGTTTCTGGATCGATTTCGAGCCCCTTGTGGGAGGGGGTAGAAGCGGAAAAAAAGTGGGGGGTGGAAACATAAGAGAGAGCACGGTTAAAGAGGGCTAGCGCATTTCTACGGTTGGAGAGGAGTGCGTGCGATTGTGCGATTATTGCACATTTGGAGGCCGAGAAATAGGCTTTTTTGCTGTCAAGCTCTTTAATGAAGTCTTCATCACGAGCGACACCCGGAAGATCATAGACCTGTTCAAGACTCTGGAGGGCGCTGTGAGTTTAAAACTTCAAACCAAGGATAAGTAAGCCTACCTGTAAGATAGCATCATATAGAGCTACCTCCTCTTTCAAGTGTCCGAGCTTCTTAACCCTAATTTCAGGCTCACCCTTTTTCCCCTTCTTCCCACTCTGCGCGATACCCTGAATCATGACACGATTTCTCGCAACTCTCCAGCATATTAAAGAGTAGTTGACCACTGTCGAAGTCAGCTGCAGGCTTTGCATCCGCTGATCTTCCATCTTAACATTCTCTGCCTGTAAGTCATCAATCGCCTTCTTCGTAGCGTCAACCGCTTCCTGCCATGCAGCCAAAACATCATCAAATGCTTCAGTAGAAGCTGCCTCTTCCGGTATTTTGGCGTAATAAGCATTTTCTACAGCCTGAGCGCCTGCCAAAGCGACTGATATTTCTGCGTTATCCACTGGCGCAGTGTGGGAGCGCCAAGTGACTGACGACACGGAGCCCGCAGTTCCAGCCATTGGCGTGTCCTCACTAGACTCGGAGAAGATACTAGGGTCCAAGGCTTCAATTATAGCCACCACACTTGCGGACTGCTCTCGCGGAAAGTACTTTCGGGAGATTGTGGCGACATCCAAGTTCCTAGGGAGCTGTAGCTTGTAGGCAGAGTACCGTATGCTTGGGTCAATGGTGCTAGTCAACTGATCTCTGTACAGCTCATTCTTATTACTGTTGAGTAGGACAGAGTAGATGATTCTGGCTTCGGAAAAGGCTATTATTGAAGCTTCCCAATGGGACTTTTCGAAAGCTTCTGAACCGCGAAGAGAGGTCGCGTATGCATGAGCTTCCAATACGTCTTTCTCCGTGGCTTTGGAGATAGGGTCTGAGAGGAGAGCGCACAGTGCTGCTGCATGAGTATAGGCCTTGTGGAGGCGAGATACAGAGTGTGCGCGCATTGCTGGGGTAGCTGTGGAAGCATCATCGGCGAGCAATGACTTCAGGTGCATTGCATGGGAGTATGCTCTTTCAGATGAATACAGCAGTAAATGGATATGCCTAAAGTTCCCATGACAGCTCAGCATCAATCCCATAGATCTATAGAGATAACTGGGACAATATACATATGATCCCTTCCTACATCCTCAGCAGTCAATGGAGGCTGCTGCGCGAACTTTTTCTTGTTTGCACGCCCTAGGCGTTTCCGGAGAGTTGCCAGCCGACGTGAGCACATACCTCGGACGGCATTGTAGTCACCCAGTAGGAGGGCCTCCTGGCGGAGCTTTGATACGAATGAAATAATGTCCATGGCTCCGTAAGTTGGGATTACGGGTCTCCCTGTGTAACTTCTCGACCTAAGCTTTGATGGTTTGGTGGGGCCCGGTTTGGTCTGAGGGTTGAGGGGGTTCTCATGTCTTCCCACCAAAGGCGTACCCGTCATCACTAGACTTGAGCCTCATTCGTGGCGTACCACCGACAACGCCCCGTTAGTTCGTAGAGGCTCTCCCCCGCTCATTACAACGTCAGCTCTCTTGTCAACAACAGCCACGAATATATCCCCTATAATCTTCCTCAATTTTCAAATATGTCAGAAACACCTATCGGTACACTTTCCCCTATCTTCAACCTCCATGGTATGCGTTTTTGCCGGCTAACTTGGAACTCGCTCTTGGATAGTTCTTGACGGTGGAACTGGTTTGTAGGTTCTACGGAAGCTCCCTATTTCTTTTGGTAAGAGCTCTAGACTAACGCGAAATTCGGATTCATAAAGCCTTAAGGTCGGATATGCCGGTCAGAACTTCCCGGAGCATCAGTATCCGTCCATTGTAGGACGTCCGATTCTGCGAGCGGAGGAGCGTCAGGGAGACATAGTACGGATACCTCTCCCATTGAGTTCTGTTCTTGGCGGTGCAAGGGAGGCACGAGGGAAGGAATTGAAAGCACGAGGGCAAATAATTGATCTAGATACTGGCGTGTAGGTGGTGAAAGACATCATGTGTGGAGATGAAGCTGCTGCTGCGAGGTCAATGCTGCAGATCACGTATCCGGTGAGCTCTATACCTGAACTGCAGTACACCTCGACCAAGTTTCTAACTCCATTATAGATGGATAACGGTATCATTAAGCGATGGGATGACATGGTGCATGTTTGGGACTACACATTCGCCGAGAAGCTCCAGATCGATCCTAGCGGTCGTAAGATCCTTCTTACCGAGCCCCCCATGAACCCTCTCGCCAACAGGGAGAAGATGTGCGAGGTCATGTTCGAGCGATACAACTTTGGAGGTGTATATGTTGCCATCCAAGCTGTCCTTGCTCTATATGCTCAAGGTATGCAGTAGCTCTCCTCAGTTATTTGGCCCAGAGCTTCAATAACAGCTTGGTCCTTAGGTCTTAGCTCTGGTGTCGTCGTCGACTCTGGAGATGGTGTAACCCATATTGTCCCTGTCTACGAGAGTGTGGTCCTCAATCACCTTACAGGACGACTTAACGTTGCGGGTCGTGATGTCACCCGTCAGCTTATCAGCTTGCTTCTTCGCCGCGGTTATGCCTTCAACCGCACAGCTGATTTTGAGACGGTACGCCAGATGAAAGAAAAGCTTTGCTATGTCAGTTACGACCTCGAGCTTGACAATAAGCTTGCTGAGGAGACTACTGTCCTTGTTGAGAACTACACCCTCCCCGACGGACGAGTGATCCGTGTTGGTAGTGAGCGCTTTGAAGCACCCGAATGCATGTTCCAGCCTCATCTTGTCGATTGCGAACAACCGGGAATTGCCGAGATGCTGTTCAACACCATTCAGTCCGCCGATGTCGATGTCAGGACCTCTTTGTACAAGGCTATAGTGCTTTCGGGTGGTTCTAGCATGTATCCTGGTCTGCCAAGCAGACTGGAAAAAGAGTTGAAACAGCTATGGCTTACCAGGGTACTTAACGGTGACCCAACCAGACTAAACGTGAGTTCCCCAGTTTTAGTATACACAGATGAGTCACTGACGAGTTCCAATTCTATAGAAATTCAAAGTCCGTATTGAAGACCCCCCGCGAAGACGCCACATGGTCTTCCTTGGTGGGGCTGTGCTCGCAAATATCATGGCAGAGCAGGAGGCTATGTGGATCTCAAAGGCGGAATGGGAGGAACAGGGAACGCGTGCGCTCGAGAAGCTAGGACCAAGATAGATATCGTAGACAGGCATGATGGTAATCATCAAAAATCATTATTTTATTGCCCCCTTTTCATCCTGCATTTTATGTAGCCTTCTACCCTTCCCCCACCCCCCCCTCTGTTGCATCGGTGTGTTTGTGTAAATTGTTTGGGTGCGCGTTGAGAAACACTAAATGGGCCCCAGATAGCTTTGGCGGAGCCATGTCGATATATCGGTCTTTTGCGATACCATCCCCGGGATGCATGACACAGTTGGTTTTAATAGAAATTGTTACTTATGAGTAGACCTTGCTCAGTATTTGTCGGGCTTTATTGTTGGAACATGTTTATACAGCCTATGGCTAGTTGGGAGGGAGAGATGTTAATTTGCAGCCACCCCTAGCCCTAGATATCTTGCTCGGTAGACTGATTGAACAAGAAACCACTAACATAGGGGACGTCGGTCACTATCAGATTGGTAGGGTAACCAAAGAGTATCAAACAGCAAAGACCGCCCGCCCCCCAACAGCCACTACTGCCCCCATTCTGAACCTCGTATACATGTCATATGGCATTGGCCGCCTTATTTACTGCCACCATGCAGTATAGAGTAGTACCTAATCTCCTTGGCCAAGTATAATATATTTAAGGAATCAAGGCAAGTATTTGACAAAGTGATATTGAAGCCTCTTAGTTCAAAGTAGGCCCGTCTGTAAGCCAGGTTGGCAAGTAAGTAGACGAGCAGGTAAACTAGCACGCCCCTGATTTGGCTTCCGGGCGACCAAGAGGTCATCCCCCAAGTAGCCATGCAGGGTAATTAACACACGGGTACACTATAAAAATACATGTATGTAGTATACATTATTGCCTTAGTACTCAACCACATCTCAACGCTGTACACAAGTTATTAGTATCCAAGCAACTAACTACATGTAGCCAATCGTACCAAAAGTGAGGCTCTAACTACATGTATTTACTCGATAGACCAGCTGTTACACTAGAGCCGTTGATTTAGGGCTTTTGAGGTCATAGTTAATGGCACTGGAACCCCCGGGTGGCACAGTATGTCAGATTTGTGAGGTGCATGATATAGTAGGCAATTACTTATTCTTTAGAGCCAGACAATCCGTTCCATACTTTTCACCGACGTATCTAAATGATATCATATCCGAGTGACATCTTATGATCACAAATAACTCTACCGTAAAGAAAGCGGCACTTTGTGTTATTGCAAGGAGGAGTGCGGAACGACGGAATTAATTCTTGTTAGTTATACCTAGAAACTAAGTAGCTTTGAAGGTGGACCCCCATACTGACGCAGCGCTACAGGTAGTAATATTTTACAACCAGGTCCCCCTCGATCCAGCTTCTTCTAGACCCTCGATCTAAGAAACCAAGAAACCCTACGTAGCACGATATATACTCTTTATCGGTTAGTTCCCGCATTAGTTCATCATGTTTTAAATATCCAGGGCTGTAATACATGTAAGTTCAACCTGCACCAGCAAAGGCAGCTCGCAAGCAATGCCAATTGGCTAGATACATTCTAATTCTGCTTGCAACGGGATCTGCACCCATTTGCCAATACATATCAAGTCCTCATGCAGAACATGCTGAAACCCACAGGCCTCACTAGATCATAGTCCTGCCTACTTCACAAGCTCCAGTACAGTCCAGTAGCAAGACTAGTACGTACCTAGGGTGCAAGACCTCTAGCTTGAGTCCTTGCAGCACGCGCGAGCTCACACGTACCTATAAACAAACTCTGGTACTAGTGTAGTCAGCCAACACGCTTTACACCCCAACTGGAGCATCTTTTGGGGGGATCTTTAACAGCCCTAGATAATTGTTTTGGTGTATGACATATGTACATACAATAGCTCTTTGCACTGTCCCACAAAGCACGCCGGCACGGGACTTTTAACTGCACGTTGTACGTACTTACATGTAGTACGTATCGCCCCAAGGATCCCGCATATGCTATGTAGCTACACGTAACCACAGCCTAGAAAACGCATCGACGAGAGCATCATCGAATGTATATAGATAAATCCATCCCCGAGCCTATATATAACATACCTTGCCACATTTACCAGCGCGCCCCGGCCTGTGCATGCATACAAACCCCACGAGGAGAAAAAAAAAACCACATTCTCAAGCTTATCATCCCCCCAGTCCGTCCTATCTACTAACCTCAAGCTCCAGGACACGCGCAGCAAGAACCCAGCACCAGCCCACCCTTATACACCAGCACCAACGACCCCACCAACAAACCCGTAAGATCACAGCCTCTCACTCGCGTGTGCAGAGAACAGCAGAGCGAGTGATGATCCATGATGCCCCTCCCCTTTAGTGGTGGGGGGCGGGGGTTACATGTAATTGTGCCTGGTTGAGTGCATCAATGTGGGTGGGGTTAAAGGGGCCAAGATGGTGGCTACCAATGTGCGTTGAGAGGCTGTGGTGGAGTGGTTGTGGTGGTGGAAATGGGGTGGTGGTGGAAATGGGGTGGTGGTGGAAATGGGGTGGTCGTGGAGGAGAGGTTCCGCAGCCGCGCATGGGGGTGGGTTTGATCCCTACCCCTGGAGGACTAACTTTTGTTTCTTTTTCTTTTCTTTTATACATTTTCTGGTAGAACTAGTATTTACAGCAAACGGAGCGCACTGCCCGCAGGGAAGGGGATGGTAGGGGCAGTCCTAAATAAGGTGGAGAGGGGGGTTCTAGATGTCCGGATATCTGCCTCTCATCAGACGCTGTCAGATATTTCTAACTCCCCGTACTCGCATATATGCTGCGGGGGGACGAAATGGTGTTGTTCCGATCATTGACCCAGGGCAGAAAGAAGCGGGGGAGGGTGGGGGTGTGGTAGGGTTTGTGGCGTATCATGAGACTATATATCTCGTTGTTTATGGTTGGGTTTTGCCAACTCTACGTATATAGCTACATGTTGCATACTTGTGCTAATTATGGTAAGTGGTGGTGGTGGTGGTGGTTGGGGGTGGTAGAATACATTAAGAGGGCGAATCTCACTACATGTAGTTAGGCAGATTGTATCACAAAAAACCAGTCACTTATGCCCCTCTTATCACACACTCTCTCTTCCAACACAGATCACCCATCTACAAAACCCACATGTCAATCAGTGTATTTTTTTTACTGCACAGGGCATCAACAAGGGGACAAAGAGCACACTCCACATCACAACCCTAGTTTAAAAAAGACGAAGAACAAGCGACCGACCAACTAAGCATCGATCTCCATGCTATCCCCCGCCGGCTGCTCACCCGACGCCGCAAGATCGACGATGGTGACATACTTCTTGAGATCCTTCTTCTCGATGATGGCCTCCTTGAGGTACGCCGTGGTGCCGCGCGCAAATTTGTAGGACTGCTCCTTGGGCACTCTCTCGTTGGGGGTTAAGTAGTTGCGCAAGAGTGTCGCCTGCCACCAGAGTCAGTATCACCTTTTAGCCACCAGAGTGTGTGTGTGGGGGGGTGGGGGGGATTCGCATGCCTTCTCAGCAGTAATCACACACACATCCACATTACTACCCGACCCCAAGTCGTTAAAGATACCCGCCTGGATCGCCTCACTACACAGGCTGACCGCATCCTCCTTTGTGATTCCCTTCTGCCACCTCGTCTCAAAGACCGCCATCGCCGCCAGGGATCCCGAGCCCATCGTCACGTACGGGAGCTTATCGGTCGACCCGTGCGCGTGGACTGTGAAGAGGTGCACACCGGTGGGGTCCACACCTGCGACGACAAGGTAGGCACCGATATGTCCTTGATGGCGGAACAGGTGCTGCTTAAGCATCGTCATGCAGGTGACGACACGCGGCTTGCGACCCGTGCTGAGGGCGTGAAGCTCCAGCGAGGAGGAGATGAGTGCGGTGGTGAATTCGGTGCTGAGTGGGGGTTAGCGCTGCTTTCTAGAAGGGTAGAGGAAGGGGGGAGGGGGGGTTGTTACTCGGCGGCGGTTCCGGCTCCTTGGGAGAACAGTTAGCTAGTGTAATAAGGGTGGGAAGATAAAGAAGAGAAGGAGAGAAGGGAAGACAAACCAGCACACCATATCTGCGGAGCGATATAGTGCAACTTTTCGCAGTTCTTATCGGCCACGATCGGGCCGCTGGTAGCTCTCGTATCTATCCACCCGCCGCACAAATTTCATCAGCACGAGCTCACCGCCATCCAGGGAAGAGTCAGGAGCATTCCGAACCGGCAGCTATGACAACTCCCCCATCGTATATGCACCCAACAATGGTTGTACCGGTGGAGGTAGCTTTGGGCAACGGCATTCCCCTCGAATGGAGGGCCGCATTACGGGCATGGTTTGAAAAGTCGAAGCCGGGCATTCTACGGTATTTATATGGGAGAGGATGAGGGTATTTGGAGATTGATGGATGTGGTGAGGAGTTGATGGGGTTTTTGATTGATGGGGTTGATGTTTGGGCTTACTGGGGGAGGTGAGTGGGTGAGTGTGCTTCCAACTACAAGTTGTACTTACTCCTCCATGCATTGTCCCCACTATGCCCGCGAATGGGATCTTGGCAGCCGGTACGTGCAGGGATGTCGTGAATGGTTACCCGGGCGAGGCACGCGAGGATACCTGAAAGGAGGAACATTCATTTCGGTAGCAACAACACCTATCACTCTAACTAAACTTTACTCTCAACAACTCATCCGGTCCCCGATATTCAACCACCACCCAATCCTCCAGCGCTATAGCAAAAGAAATAACTCTCTTAACACCAAAGAAAAAAACATTACAGAATAATAAATAATGGCATATGAAGGCCGTGTCGGTTCCCGCTTCGGCGGTGGTGGTGTCGCCTCCCATTCCGCCTCCAACCAAGACCGCCGTGAGCGTCTCCGAAAGCTCGCCCTGGAAACAATCGACCTCGACAAAGACCCCTACTTGTAAGCCTTCTCCGCCCCTGCACCTCTTCCCCGTGTATATGTACAAGGACTAACATCCCGACAGCTTCAAGAACCACGTTGGCTCCTTCGAGTGCCGTCTCTGCCTGACCGTCCACCAAAACGATGGCTCCTACCTCGCGCACACCCAAGGTCGCAAGCACCAAACCAACCTCGCCCGTCGCGCCGCGCGCGAAGCCAAAGAGGGTCGCAACCTCGACCCCATCACGGGCCTACCACAAGGCATGATCGGCCAGCAGCTCATCGCGCCGCGAAAGAACCTCATCAAAATCGGCCGCCCGGGATACAAGATAACGAAGCTGCGCGACCCAGTGACGCGGCAGCTCGGCCTGCTCTTCCAGCTGCAGTACCCCGAGATTGGCACCGAGATAAAGCCGCGGTACCGCTTCATGTCGGCGTTTGAGCAGCGCGTGGAGATCCCCGCCGACAAGAACTACCAGTACTTGCTGGTCGCCGCCGAGCCGTACGAGACTGTCAGCTTCAAGCTCCAGGCGAGAGAGGTCGATAGGAGCCCTGGGAAGTTCTGGACGCATTTCGACGCGGACAGTAAGGAGTTCTTTTTGCAGCTGTTTTTCAAGACGGAGAGGGAGGAGAGGTATGCGGGAGTGCCTGGGCTGGCGCCGAGGGCTTGAGGACATCGTGTGGTTTTTTTTTCCCTCGCACTTTTCCCCTCATTTCGTAGTTTGTTTGTCACCCTTATCTTTGTGTGCGCGTGTTTGTTGCGGATTCAGGGCTCTGATGTGATGGGATGATAGATATTTAATTTTACCTTATGTACACTACTGTTACTACCCCCTTGGTTTGCCGTGAACCTGTAAATTCTTTGATCTTGGGTGATGACGTGACATTCTGTGCTCTAGATAGCCAAAGTAGGCCACTAAACATTGGTAGTGGCCGTATAAGCTGTCCGGGGCGGGGGCATAAAGAGGTACACCCGTGCTTGAAACTTCGGGATAAACTCACCCTAAACTTTGTAGAACTGTGAGATGTCGCATGTATGAAGTAATAAGTAAATAAATCGCCAGATGTCAGTAAGCAGGTTCTTGGCGAGTGCGAGTGATATTCCATGCTTACCATACATTTGTCTCTGCATCATGGGTCCTCACTCACATAGCACAGATGCGGTTTGCACACTTGTAGGAGAGCGTTCACGAGAAGAACATGTAGGTACATGTAGTGATAATCAGTAATAATAGGTAAATGCCCAGAATAATTACATTTAGGTACTGCCTGTATACGCAGTGGTTCATTCCCCCATACATCCATCCGGATCCCCCCGCTCCTACCAGCCACCACATGATCGGCACAACCGGCAATAATAAAATAACCCTAAAGTATAATTCAAAGCCCACCGACAACCCCCCCCCCCCCCAATCAACCCATCATCCAAACCTTTCAATCATCCAAGCAGCACGTGCAAAAAAAAAAAATAATCCCCCCCCAAGTCTACCTACCCCGCCGGTACCCCCTCGTCGCCCTCAATATGGCCTGCATCCGCACCTCGCGCATCCTGTCGCTGCACGGCCCGCACACAAAGCGGTGGATGACCATCAGCACCACCTCGCCGTATCCCGCCTCGCAGCGCCGCCCGCAGAACCGGGTCGGTAGGTAGCACCCCATGCAGCCGCATTCGTAGACGTAGCGCATCCAGGAGCACATTGCGGTTTGTGTTTGTATAAGATTGGAATGAGTGGTGTTGTGTAGGGCTTGTATACTAGGTATGTATGTAGATAGATGGTGTCTAGTGGGAGGTACTAGGGAGGTGAAAAGAGAAGGGGACAGGAGGACAGGAAAGGGGGGAGGGGGGTGATGGTGTCGGCTTGAGAAGACACTCTTCATTAGCGGATATTGTGAAGTCTGGCCGCAACAGTTTGACAACATCAAACACGGTATGAGGGCTTCGATGCTACCGTAAGAGACCAACAGGTCGTTGGTGAAGTCCCCTGATATATACAAGTATGCAGATTCCTGGGCCTAGGATCATTCTTTGGGAACAGCCGTTAACTGGGCCTTATTGTACTCTAATTACAGTATGAAAAAGCGGGGTGAAACCTCTACTATAGGACTACGGAGGAAGAATTCCGCACTACTAGCGTATTGACGGGAATAACACCCCCCCTCCCCCTGTTTGGTACCTTGAGTCCCGCCCGGCCTTCGCGCAGCCATCAGAGCCTTGTACTTAAATGTATGCAACTAGGACACGCATATGTGTAGTGGGTCACCGCGGCCGAGTGACACCCCATGATCCAACCCACGACCCATAATGTGACCGTATGCACAAATGAATGCTCAACTCAACAATTGAATCCTGACAAATCAGCATCTCATCCCCACATCCACGCCCCACGCCCGCACATTTCATTCCACGCGCACGTGGTCATCAGCCAATGACATCACACCCGCACCCTCCCTCAAATCAGGTGATAAAGTACCTACCCCACACCTTACCACCTGCCACCAAGTTTGTCCCTACTAACACCGCACCCTTTAAATTTCGAAGCTACAGCTACATAACTACTATATACCTAACTACAACAATGCCCATGTACGTCTCCCCCCGCACCCCCTTTCAAAACCACCACTAACAATCACACCCACAGCTCCCTGGAAGGCTCCTGCCACTGCGGCGCCGTCCGCTTCTCGCTCAAAAGCAGCACCCCCGTCCCCTACCAGCTCTGCTCATGCTCCATCTGCCGCAAGACCGGCGGCTACTCGGGCTCCGTCAACATCGGCGGCTGGTTCGACACGCTCAAGATCTCGCAGGGTGCCGATGTCATCAGGTAACCTACACCTACACACATATATATGTGTCTCTTTTCTATGCCTGAGCCCATGTACTAATGGGGCGTGTGTAGCAAGTATAAGGCGGTCCTGGACCGCGACACGCCCGACGAGAGGCGCGTAAACAGCGAGCGTAGCTTCTGCTCAAAGTGCTCGAGTATGCTGTGGGTGTGGGATGGTGACTGGTGAGTTTTACATTTTTCTGAGAGTGGGGGTGGGACGGGGTGGCTGATGTGGGGAGGGTAGGCCGGAGCTAGTACATCCGTTTGTGACGGCGATTGATACGCAGTTGTTGGAGCCGCGGGAGATGGTGTGTATTAAGACTAATAGTAAGCCTGGATATGTGAGTTTTTGCCTTTTTTGTTACGGTTCTTCGGGGTGGTGCTAACTGGATGGATAGGTACGGTTGCCAGAGGGTAACAAGCAGGTGCATGAGGACTACAATAGTCTCTCGTTGGAGGAGTGGCATAAGGAGAATGGTGAGTTATATTCCCCAGTGGTTATGGCTAATAGGTGCTGATAATGAGGGATTCAGGCGAGTGGATTGAGTGAATAATATATTTACTCGCTCTTGGTGTATATTTTACCAGTAACTACAAGATACATACTTGGGGCCAATGATTGTGATTACTGGGTTTTGAGTAGCTCAAAGAAATATATACTGTAGATGTGGAATATGATATTATATCAGACCTTGCAATTGCGTGAGCCAAAAAGGGAAAGGACAAGGGGAGGGAGTGATAGTATATGCACAGTACGTTTGCGCGTCCGCTCAGGACTTGTGCCTGGTATTTGTACATGGATTCTACATGGCTGCCGAACATTAGAATACACCACATGCCTGCCAGCCACAGCCACCTACGGGGCCATCACGCCTTCAAAACCTCCACCTTTTTCCTCGACGCCTCCCCCTTCACCGCCGCCTCCTCCACAATCTTCGCCGCCGTATGCCTCCCCCTCTCCGCCACCTGATGCACCACCAGCTCGGGCCAATCCCTCGCGTACTGGGCATCATAGATATCCTGCCACCTGACGACGACGTCGTCGCGGCCGATCCTGGGCGGCTGCTCCTTCTCCTTCCCGGCCATCTCCTCGTGCTCGCGGTTCGCCTTTGCAATCTCCCACTCGAGCGAGGCGGCCAGGTCCGCGATTGAGTTTGCCTTCTGGTCCATGAGGATCTTCTTCTTCTCCTTCTTTGTCTTTCCCGCGACCAGCTCCCTGGGGTAGGCCGTCTCGTGCAGCTTCTTGAACTCGCGCAGCTTCTTGAACGTCTTGAGCCCGACGGCCGGGAACGGGAACTGCACCGAGAGCAGCGGCGCCCACACGTCCTTGCGCAGCGCGGCGGGGACCGACTTTTTGCCGACGAAGGTGAGCTGCTTGAGCATTTTGTTGTTCTGTGAGCGCGGTGGGGGGGAAGGGCGCACGGGGCGTTAGTATGAGATCAGTAGAAGAAGAGGCAGTGGTAGTGACAGTGGCAGCAGCAGCACTATAGCAGGCGCACAAGACACAATGGGCAGGGAGGGAGGAACGGGTAGAGGAAGAACAACTGAAGGGGCAAATATGGGGCGGGCGGGAAAACCTTTAACGATCTCGTTAAAGAGTAGACGACCTGCTTGGTCTGGATATTGTTATATATGAAGATCGACTTGCCCAGGTTGGCGACGGATGGGTGGACGACGACGGGCTTCGCCACCATTGTGATATGGTAATAATACTGCAGGAACACACACAAACAAACACACACACACACACAATTGATTCTTCGGAGAGGAGCCGGAGGACCCGGACTGAGAGGGTGTGTCGGGGGGTGGTGGATTCGCGTGTTTGGTGGGGGATGTGCGCCGCGGGGACTCCCGAGAAAGATTCTTTGAGGTTTCGGGAGGGACGTGTTTAGTCATCAAATATATGTGTGTGAGTGTGGCTGGTGAGGTGCCACGGCGGCGTTGCGGGTGGGCGAGTGATGGGCTGTGTTTCAGGTGAGACGTTCAGGGATGTGTGCGCCTCTTGGCGCTTAAGGACGTTGACGTCGTAGCTCGTATGAACATGGGACAATTAGCATCACATATCGTCATGTTCTCAAGTACCTCAATTTTTGCCTATCTTCTAGGCCTCTTGACATTTATTCTAGCCCCACGACTTTTCAGTGGGTTTCTTAGGCTGTTCAAGTATGGGCCTCCGCCGCGAAAAGATATATACGGCCTGGAGCATGCGCTTCTTAACATGAAGCTGCCGCCAGAGACAATGTGGATGAACATGGGCTACTGGAAGGTATTCTAGTCCTTTTTTCTTTTGTCCAAAATATCAATTGATATGATATAATAAATACTCATGCCCGCGGCGACGTAGAACACGAGTGATTTCCCCACCGCCTGCGAGAACCTCCTACAACTACTCCTCGAGAAGTCCCAACTCCTCAGAACACCTCCCTCCCGCGCTATAAGGATCTGGGACCTCGGCTTTGGCTGCGGCGACCAGACCATAGCTCTCTGCGCCGCGCTCTCCCGCGCCGGCCTCACCCTATCAAAGTACGACGGCCTCACCATAAACCGCTCCCAGTATCTCTACGCCAGGGCACGCATACAGACACATATCGACGCCCACCCGTACCTGAAAGCAGACGACAAGAAGGAGGGGGAGGAGGGGGATGGTACAAACGTCATTGACCTGCATCTCGCCGACGCATCCAGGCCCGAACTATGGCCCGCGGACGCCGGCAGCAATGTCCCCGAAGCACGGTGGACGCTTGCGCTCGACTCGCTGTACCACTTCCGGCCGTCGCGGGCGCCGGCGCTGCGGCACGTCTCGCGCGAGCTCGGGTCGTCGCTTGTGGCGTTTGATCTACTGCGGTCCGGGTCGGCCACTGTGCTGCAGAGGGTGCTGCTGAGGCTGGTGTGTGCAGTGACGCAGATACCGTACTCGAACATGCTCACGGAGGAGGAGTACCGTGGTATGCTGGTGGCGGCCGGGTATGAGAGGGAGAACATCACGGTCTGCGATGTGACGGGCGATGTGTTTCCGGGGTTGGAGAGGTTTATCCGTGCCCGGGGAGAGGTGGTGGGGGATATGGGTGTGGTCAAGGGGTGGGGCGGGTTTGGGGCTGTGGGGAAGGTGGTGGGGTGGTGGGGGAGGTCGGGGGCGGTGCGTGGGTGTGTGGTTGTTGCTAGGAGGACCTAAGGTGGGATGTACGTACGTCTGTGGTTTATATTCATGGTTAACTATTAAATTTAAAGTTGATTGATTAACTAATTCTCTAATAATAGGGGAGTTCTACTTATGTGTCTATTCCTTAAAGGACCACCCGTGCGGATTTACATATACTCAGATAATGCAATCACGATCTATCAACCGATAATACCGTCCCTACCATCGTTATTCATCTGTATTGACTTCACATTCTTGGAAACGTGGTTATATATACCCTAGATGCAGGAATCGATATATGCAATAGCCTAGCTATGTAAGGCTTTGGAATAGTAGGGCTATAACCCGCATAAAGCTGGCTTCCCCAGAAGCCCGAAAGACCCTTCAATAGTTGATATTGTGCCATGCTATCCCAGATTTTCGTGTAAGTTCAATATACAGCCTCGGACTTCCCGAACGCCATAGGTATCATAAGGTCCAATATTTAAGTTCATGAAAACATTGCAGCTAATTACTACATGGCTCCAGACCACGATTACGGAGTCTGGGTTTGTAAGAACCTCATGGCTGAATATATATTATTCCCCCTATATACTTATCCTGGCCTAATATATTGAGCGCAGATTCACTACATGTAGTATCATTTACGACCATCTATCAAACTGTGATATGCATAAGTATACATTTGTGCACGCGGCGATATCACATCACACATTGTCACTCACAGCCGGGGAGGTACTGAATGTGTGTACGAGAACTCGAGATAAAATATAGAGGCAGCCGCCACGGCGTCGGAATTTGAGTGAAACAGGTTGAACAGTGTACCAAACCTTTCTCCTATCTACGTCGGGGCCTTAATCCGGGCCTCCTAACCGAGTGCTCTACCTCTTCCAGACAAATCTCCCCTCGTTTTCGCTTCTTAGTCTTCTGTTTAGACACTACCTCGTCTTCACGCGCAATCTCTTTCAGACAACGAGCAAGGTTGTTCATCGATGTCAAGGTGTCTGGGTGCTCCTCGCCCAGTAATCTCTTGTGGGCCTCCACCACCACCACCTGAATCCTCTCTGCCTCTGTCAACTTTCCATGCTCTCGATACGTCAATGCAAGGTTGTTCATCGATGCCAAGGTGTCTGGGTGCTCCTCGCCCAGTAATCTCTTGCGGGCCTCCACCACAACCACCTGAATCCTCTCTGCCTCTGTCAACTTTCCCTGCTCTCGATACGTCAATGCAAGGTTGTTCATCGATGCCAAGGTGTCTGGGTGCTCCTCGCCCAGTAATCTCTTGTGGGCCTCCACCACCACCACCTGAATCCTCTCTGCCTCTGTCAACTTTCCATGCTCTCGATACGTCAATGCAAGGTTGTTCATCGATGCCAAGGTGTCTGGGTGCTCCTCGCCCAGTAATCTCTTGCGGGCCTCCACCACAACCACCTGAATCCTCTCTGCCTCTGTCAACTTTCCCTGCTCTCGATACGTCAATGCAAGGTTGTTCATCGATGCCAAGGTGTCTGGGTGCTCCTCGCCCAGTAATCTCTTGCGGGCCTCCACCACAACCACCTGAATCCTCTCTGCCTCTGTCAACTTTCCCTGCTCTTGATACGTCAACGCAAGGTTTTCTATCGATCTCAAGGTGTCTGGGTGCTCCTCGCCCAGTAATCTCTTGCGGGCCTCCACCACCACCACCTGAATCCTCTCTGCCTCTGTCAACTTTCCCTGCTCTTGATACGTCAATGCAAGGTTGTCCATCGATCCCAAGGTGTCTGGGTGCTCCTCGCCCAGTAATCTCTTGCGGGCCTCCACCACAACCACCAGAACCCTCTCTGCCTCTGTCAACTTTCCCTGCTCTTGATACGTCAATGCAAGGTTGTCCATCGATGCCAAGGTGTCTGGGTGCTCCTCGCCCAGTAATCTCTTGCGGGCCTCCTCCACCACCACCTGAATCCTCTCTGCCTCTGTCAAATTTCCCTGCTCTTGGTGCGTCCGTGCAAGGTTGCCCATCGATCTCAAGGTGTCTGGGTGCTCCTCGCCCAGTAATCTCTTGTGGGCCTCCACCACCACCACCAGAATCCTCTCTGCCTCTGTCAACTTTCCCTGCTCTTGATACGTGAACGCAAGGTTGTTCATCGATCCCAAGGTTTCTAGGTGCTCCTCGCCTAGTAATCTCTTGCGGGCCTCCACCACAACCACCAGAATCCTCTCTGCCTCTGTCAACTTTCCCTGCTCTTGATACGTTGATGCAAGGTTGTCCATCAATATCAAGGTGTCTGGGTGCTCCTCGCCCAGTAATCTCTTGCGGGCCTCCACCACAACCACCTGAATCCTCTCTGCTTCTGTCAACTTTCCCTGCTCTTGATACGTCAATGCAAGGTTGTTCATCAATGTCAAGGTGTTTGGGTGCTCCTCGCCCAGTAATCTCTTGTGGGCCTCCACCATAACCACCTGAATCCTCTCTGCCTCTGTTAACTTTCCCTGCCCTTGATACGTCAATGCAAGGTTGTTCATCAATGTCAAGGTGTCTGGGTGCTCCTCGCCCAGTAATCTCTTGCGGGCCTCCACCACAACCACCTGATCTTCATAGGTGAATGTAAGTTTGTTCGTCGGTGCCAAGGTTTCTGGGTGCTCCTCGCCTAGACCTTTTTTATTGATTTCTACCGCCGCTAGTGCAACCTCTTCTGCTTGCTTAAATCTTCCTGTAGCGTAATATACAGCCCAAAAGCATGTAGGCTGAATAAGCAAAGGTAAGTTCGGAGTAGGCCTTTTACATAATTCGATATGCGGCATCAACTGTATAAGAGCGATAGTATCAGAATTGACGACTAATGATCTTACGGACCGTTCAAGTAAAAAGCTAGCTAGCTTCCTAAAACTACTTTGGTCACTGAGGTCCAGTCTTTCGCGACACCAGCTATGCACTAGAGGATGGACAGAGTAAATCGTCTTTCCATTGTAGATATCTTGTTTTATGAGTGAGAAGGAGAGGAGATTTTGAACTGATTGCTCAAAGTTTAGAGAATCCCAAGTCCCGTCAGGCCGCCGCGTTAAAAGCCTAGATAGCCATTCTGGGATTGCTTCTTGCCCGCGATTTGTGGATGCGTGCCTGAACATTTCTTTGGGAATTTTATCATTGTGGAGGAACGCAAAAGTTTGAAGGATATATGGCGCTGATTGGTCGTCCAAAGAACTAAATGACAACTCCCAGGTTGTAAAAACAGTCCCCCTTTTATACATTTCAGAGCCTTGCGTGTAGCGGATACCGAACAACCTTTTGGGATTGTCTCGGAGATGCTCTAGATATGTATCTATTGCGGAACCGTTTGCAATAAATGCTCCGGCATGAGTTATTGCAAGAGCTAGGTAGCCCAACTCATGTACAACCTTGGCAGCTAATGGTCTCTCCGAATCCTGTGTTGGCTTGTTCAGTCTTGCCATCTTAAGTAGCAAACCTACGGCATCTTCAGGGTCCATTGCATCCACCTCATAGTAACCATCTGGCGAGTAGAATTTACACTGAGGATTTCGTGTCGTAACCAAAATGCTACCCCTATCCCCACGAGGAAAAAGTGTTCCAAGGTCAAGCTTTACATCATCGGCATTGTCGACAATGAGCAGCCACTGATTCTTTTTCTTACACCTCTCCAGGTATTGTTTCGCGGAATCTGATGTGCATATATCAAGACTAAGCTCTCGCGCGATGTCGCAGAAACTCTGCTCAATCATCTCTGGTGTGCTTGCATCTATCCAAAAAACTCCCCAAAATCTATTTTATAGATAGAGGGAAAGTTAGACCCGTTTATATCTACATATATACAACTGCACACTTGCGGGAGAATTACCTGTTGCCATATCTTTGGATAAACTCTAAACTAATTTGGGTCTTCCCAGAACCACCCATTCCGTGTAAAACGAACACGAGTCTCTGATCGGAGTCATGTGGGCGGGGCGGGAAGAAATAGTTTTTTAGTCTCTCAAGAATTTCTCCTCTTCCGGTAAAGTGTGGGGTGACAGAGTGAGGCATAGTGCGGTGTCTAGTGAGCCGAGGACTGCTGTCTTTATCCATTATTTACGATGATTGTCATTAAAATACTCGTCGTGATAATAGAATTGAGATATCATTAGCCTACCTTCCTTCTTGCAAAGCGCATCCAAAAAAAGCTTGAGTTGGAATAAGATAGTCCCGCAGGCCGCATCACTCGGAGCGTTAAACTTCACCAAGTTTGTATGATCCGCGTCAACGGGTATAGGTGTCTCGATATCCGCGCCTAGACCAAGTAATGCAGAATCGGGGGTAACTGGCATAAAATATGGTCCATTTCTAGCATAAGACCTGCCTGCCTACATAGGTCATATTAAGCTTCGGTAATTTAGTACGTACATGTATGCATACATGTACCTAAGTACATGTACGTATGCTTTATTGGGTAAGGAAGAAATAACTTACTTCCGGTACTAGCCTCCGACCTTTCATTAGCTCATAAAAGCTTAGGATCTTTAGCCTCGCGGCCTGTGCAAGGCTGATGAACTTCTCTAGTTCACCCAACAAAATGCATGTATCTCCCCCACTGATCGACTGTACAAGCTCTATTCTCTCCTCTTGCATCATATCGGCCATAGTAAGCATATCCCCAACCACAAGTCCACGATGTGGAGTGCCGAAAAAGGCGATAGCATGGGTGGAATTAAGTATATCGGCTGTGGCAATATCTTTCTGCAAGAACTCTTTGCACTTCACAAGAGACTTTGTCATACCGATTCGAGAAATTAGCATTATTACATGCTCAATATGGCTTGCCGGCCGGCCTAGTATGGAATCTGGAAAGTATGTACCTGGGTAACTACGATACCACCGAAGCTGTGGGCAATAAAGATTATTGGCCTTGGATTTTCCTAGAGAATTTATTATGATTAGTAGCTATAATACAGGCAATGCTAAGGATCTTTTTTTTAGGGTCTGGTATAATTATACCAGAACTCAGACGATTAAAAAATGTAGCGAAAACCCCTATATTAAGGGATGATAAGAAGGGTCTAATCTCTGGCAGGGGTGCTATACCCTCGGGGATATCGAGGCGGGTATTTTGGGGTACTTAGGGTATTTACTTACTTTGCTCGGGATCCATGATCTTATCCTCTTGAGCTCCATGATAAATCCATGACAGTAGTCTTTTATTTGGTGTGTTCCATTACTATTTAAGAGCGTAGAGTTGTAACCATATATCATTGTCCTACAGTTTGGGAGATCTTTCGAGAGGAAATCCCGAAGCCACATCCTGCCGCTGCTCTTTCCCCTCCAAGATCCGAACGCATGACCGGCGATCCCTGTTACCGCTATAATGCTAAACTCTATATTAGCGCACGTACGTATACAAAATATGGCCTGGTTGAATTCTATATGGGATCTTTACTCTGCTGCGACTTTTGTGTCATCTTCTACGTTGTAAAGCTGAGTGAGGCCGTAGAAATTTCTATCGATGCTTATGTCCGAGCCGCCCATTGGTATCTGATAGTCCTGCAAAGAACCAGAGGCGACTTTCTCTAGATATTTCGGAGGTCTTGGCTTGAATTGGACGATAGCTGTCTGAGTATTATCCCCATAACAAGATAATGTAATTGTCGTGTTCTCTATTTCGACTTCTTGCCCCTGGAGGAGTACTCTTTCGAGATCCCTCTTTGTAGTGCGGGGCGGGATGCCCCTAACGCGGAAAACGAGTTTTGACATAGCTTGTGCGCGCGCCGAGATGGTGCTCTAGCGGGCCCTGGGAGAGTAGCGGCGCTCAAATTTGGATACTTTTGGATAAGCGTGTTACCCGGCTACATGTACTAGTAGGTACATAGGCTTATATATATACTTGTATGGTTGATAGGCTGAAGAGGTGCGGGGGCAAAACAGCCTAAGTGCAGTTTCCAAATGGGTTGCCATACGTTGTGGGGCTAGTAATGGAAGCCTGGAAAGGCTAAGCGAGTCTTGGCATGATTAGTAAGCACAAGCGCTTAGCGCTTAGTGTCCGGATTACGTACTATAGCTAGTTCTCATTGGCTCGTTTCCTTTCGTTTCCAACATCATCTAATGTCAGGTTCATGGTTCATCAGTTCGGGCATAATAGTTCGAGCAGAGTGAATACAGTGAATCATTAAAACATCAAAACTTTCATTCCTAATCTATATCCAATCAAAACCTCACCTCAAACTCCATAAACCCGTGTCCGCAGCCACAACGTGGCGCCGATAGAATCACGACCACGGGGGGTGGATATAATCTAGGGTGGATTGTTTGGGTTTCGTGTGATATTTCGAATTTACTCCAGAAATCCCCACACCCCCGGAGCGTCTACCAATATTTACCAACTATGTAGTTCTATCAGAGGTCATTGTAGCCAAGTTCAGTAAATACTAAGTGCAGGAGGAGCTACGAGACCTATCCTGCGCTTGAGTCGTTTAAAATCATAACAAAATCGGTCAACTCGGCACCAATCTGACCCCCAAACCCGGCGCCTTTGATATTGGAACTAATATCACCGAGAATTGCACAAGGTAGAAAGCTCTATGGGCATAGCTTATAAATACCTTAGGTCTATCGAGTGATAATCTATGGTTAGTGCAGGGATTTGTAAACTCCTAGAAACTTTTGTATATTTCTATTCCTTACAAAAAAAAAAACTATTTCCACTGAGCGCAACCCACTTGGCGACTCCCAACTTTTGTTTGACATTTCAATCCGTCCCTCGCACCCGTATCAAAATTATGAAAAGGGGCAGCCCCCAAGCCAGGGAAAGGAAAAAACGAAGAAAATAACTCCGGTTATACAGAGTAAAGAAAAACTGAGTAGGAATATAAATCCCCATGTAACCCTTGCCCCCTAGCCCCACCCTAACCCCAAACATAGAGAAAACGTTCATGATAAAACACCCTCTAATCCTCAACTGGATCTAGGGATGTTCCGCTCCTGACAATCGTTGCCCACCCGATCAATCGCCAGTGCTTCTCAATTCTTCTGGATAAAGCGATCTTTTCTCCATCTTTGGTACATGCTGGAGATGTCAGCTGGAGCTTGGCAACATCAGCCTTAACAGCAACGACTTTAGCTCCAGTAGCAGTTGATCCAATGTTCACCATGAGAACCTCATTCTTGGTGAGTTTGGCAACCTTGGCCTGTTTACCGTCGGCAGTCTTGACACCAAGTAGACGGCGAAGCAAGAAGTAGTTAACCTCAAGGTCGCAATAGATTGAAGGCAATCGCCCTTTAAGACCGAGAACAAAACCAACAAGACGGTCAGCACGGCAAAGGGTGGGGTCGACACGGGTCCCAACACCTATTCCATAGGTTAGTAGTTATATATAACTATGTGCCATGTAGAGACTATACCAATAAGACCACCGGGAACAGCAAATTTCAAGTCATTGTTCTCAGTATAGAGCGAAACGATCCTGGAGAAAATGGGCTTGCACTTTATACCCTCCTCGGTCCTGGTAACAATTCCAGGCCTGATTTCAATCTCGTCTCCCAATTTTAACACACCGGTCAAAATTGACCCACCAGCAACTCCTCCCTTCAAATCTTCAATCTCAGCACCTGGCTTGTTGACGTCGAAAGACCGAATAACAATCATATGAGGAGTGGCGGTGAAATCCCGGATAGGGATAGGAATCTTCGATACAAGTGCCTCGTTAATGGCATCGATATTGTATTTCAGCTGAGCAGAAATAGGGATGATAGGGGAGCCATCTGCGACAGTTCCACGGATAAACTTGAGGATAGATTGATAGTGCTCCTCCGCAGAGGCCTCACGCATCAAGTCGACCTTGTTCTGAAGAATTATGATGTGATTTAGCTTCATGATCTCGATCGCGGCCAAATGCTCCGATGTCTGCGGCTGAGGGCAAGATTCATTTCCAGCAATGAGAAGAAGAGCAGCGTCCATGACAGCAGCGCCAGACAACATGGTACTCATGAGAATGTCGTGCCCCGGGCAATCAACGAAACTAGCCCCAAAGTCAGTCGGCGGTCTCAAAACAGGAGCCATCTAGGTAAGCTCACGAGACATGTCGCAGAAGTTCGTATTTACCACCACAACCTTCTCTCTCACAATCAGGGTCGACCTCCTTGTCACTCTTGAAACTCCTGTAGTTACCAGGTCTGGGACAATCTGCGTTATTACACTTGTATACTTTGGCATTGGCGTACCCAAGTTTGATTGTGATGTTTCTTTCTAACTCGTTCTTAAATCTGACTGTTTGGACCCCAGAGATGGCCTTTACAACGGTACTCTTTCCGTGGGCCACGTGCCCGATGGTACCAATATTTATTGTCGCCTGCCGAGAAATAATTTCGGGAGACAGGGGTGAAAGTGTAGAGAGGTCCAGAGTTGACGGGTCTGGCTGGGGGGGAAGAGGTGGTCTTGGTGCCACGATTTCTTGGATCCTTCCAGTATTTTTTAGCGCTGACTTGAGGTCTTTGCTTGGGACTTCGTCAAGTTCGGAGTCAGATTGGGCGTCAAGGCCGGGTGATCCAGGAGCTGAGTCATTCCCATCATCGGGAAGGTCGTTTCCAAGCTTGTCAGTGTTCTCGAAGGTGTCGTTCCCTAGCTTGCCGCCGTTTGATTCCTCCATATTGCGGGGTGTAGTGGGGTGTTGGTGAGGGGTCGAGATGAGATGAAGAGGATAAAGGTGCTAAGTTTGATGAAAACCTCGGCAATATCTATTAATATGATAGATAGAAGTTTCCAAGTGGCTAGGGCGGGTACGACAGTAAATTTTGATATCAAGTTGAAGTTGAAACAACTGGTAGAGGGAAAAAAAGGGAAAGAAAGAAAAAGGTGAGGGTGAATCATAATGTGATGACTAAGTTTTGCTGACTCAGGTGTTAAACCCTAACCTATTTGTGTGAGTCTCAACTACGACCACTGTCTAAGACTGCAATAATGCTGTAGAATACTTCTACATACATAGCTACATGTAATATTAATATTATATGGATTATCACAATTAAATAGCACCGGTAGTGATATAATGTTCTTTTTGAAATGCTGTCCGTATGATTTATGGGGGCAGCTAATGTTCTGAAGTGAGTACTAACATGTAGTACTCAGGTGCTCCCCACTTACCAAAAGCGCACTAGCGGTAGCCCCCCTCGGCAAATGTTTTATTTTACTTCACTTGATTTTTTTTTTCTTGCGGCTGCACTGCATAGCGAAGAAAGCAAGCAATTGCAACCAAATCCCCACCCTCTATAAAATAGCCACCTTTTAAGTGCCTCTCAGCACTTCTACGCATGGCCAGTTCTCTCGCTTCCGATTCTTCCAGAACTCTTTCCGCCGACAATACCAGAAAATCCACCATGAACGGAGGCGGCAGTGGTCCCTCCCCATTGCTACTGCAGGCCCTCTCTGCGAGCCCTCACGACTTTTTGCAGCCGGGATCAAATCTACACGATGCTGCGCTCGTCATGGCGAAACAGTATTTGGACCCATTGGCAGCAGTTTTCTCGGGGAAGGAGAAGCAGAACCAGGGTGAGAAGAAGTCGGATGTGCTGGAGAAGATTTATCTGGAAGGGTTTGATGTGGATCAGGTCTGGGAGCAGGTTAAGGTTGTGGTCGATGCTGTTGAGAGTGGGGTGGGCGAGAGGAAGGCCGTTAGCCCCGTCGGCGAAGAATTGGTGAACGGAAAAAAGCGAAAAGCAGTATACTTCGACGAAGATGGAGGAAATAGTGAGAGTGAGTCCGACAGCGGCGCTGAAGATTCATTAGAATACGAACAAGTTCCTGAAGATGAATTGGATCAAGAAGTGCCCGAAAGCGACAGTGACGACGAAGACGAGGGCGGTGTCCGATTCCCCGACGAAGATGATCAAATGGATATTGGATCTGGCGCCGACGGTGAGGAAGTGGAAGTGTTGGAAGATGAGGAGGATGAGGGGGGCGAGGAGGCCGAGGAGGCCGAGGAATATACAGAAGATATCCACGGCCTAAACGACGGCTTCTTCTCGATTGATGACTTTAACCGTCAAACAGAATTTCTGGAGCTCCAGGACATGCGTGGGGGACCAGAAAACTCGGATGACGAAGAGGAAGCCATCGACTATGATCAAGATCCAGCCACCCTTGGAGGTGACGAAGATGAAGACGATGCACCACTAAAGGGAAAAGCCGCCAAAGACGATTACGAAGAATCCGACGACGACCTCGTTGGTGAAGACCAAGAAAATGCCAACGATCTTATGTACGAAGACTTTTTCGCTCCTCCTCCCCGCAAAGCTTCAAATAGGAACCGAATGCCCCACGAAAAAAAGTCCTGGAAGCAGGCACCCATCAAAAGATCTTCTAAAGACGGAGATGATGATTTTACAGCTATCAAGAACGACATGGACCGTGTCCGCCGTGACCTCTTTGACGATGACGAGGAGGATGGTTCAGATATCGACATGTCCGCCGATCCTTCTAACCCGCTCTCACGTCGGTCTTCCCACGAGAAGCGCCAGGCTGCCCTCACTGAACAAATCCGAGCCCTCGAAGCAGCAAACGTCGCGAAACGCGAGTGGACCCTTTCAGGTGAAGCCCGAGCTAACAGCCGACCACTTAATTCTCTTCTTGAAGAAGACCTTGAGTTCGAACGTTCCGGAAAGCCAGTGCCAGTAATTACTCAAGAAGTGACGGAAGGACTTGAAGACATGATTAAGCGCCGCATTCTCGCATCCGACTTTGATGAAGTGATTCGTCGCCGCCCTGATGACGTTTCTGGGAAAGTTAGAAGAGGCCGAATTGAGCTCGATGATTCCAAGGCGACAGAGGGACTTGCAGAAATATATGAAAAGGAACATCTCAGAGCCATCGACCCAGAAAACAACCCAACAGCCAAAAATGAGAAGCTAGCAAAGGAACATGCTGAAATCGAGCAACTATTTGCGGAAGTGAATAGAAATTTGGACTCTCTGACAAGCTGGCACTACACCCCTAAGCCGCCGAAGGCTTCATTATCAATTGTTGCGGACGTTGCCGCAATCTCAATGGAGGAGGCACAACCTACAGCTGCAGCCGGCGGTACACTGGCGGCCAATATATCTATGCTTGCACCCCAAGAGGTTTATGCGCCCCACAAGGGCAAGGCTATCCTTCCAGTTGGTGGCGGTTCTGGACGTGAAATTGTTACCAAGGGTGGTGCAGCTATTTCAACAAGAGAAATGACCCGCGAAGATAAGCAAAGAAGACGGCGCAGGGAGAAGGAGAAGATCAGAAAGAAGAATGCCACCGAGGGTAATAAAGGTGGTGCCAACGCAAAGGAAGGCAGTAAGAAGGATGTTATGGATAGTCTTAGGAAGGGTGGCGTTAAGGTTATCGGAAAGCAAGGCGAGCAAAGGAATATTGATGGGGGACTTGTAAAGGAAAAGGCAAGAGGGAACGGAAGCAGTGGGTTGAAGTTGTAAGGTTTATGCATGCATATGGGCCTTTGTGGGTTTCCTTCTAATTGACAATGATTTACTTTTATTCTCATTTGTTGTTTGGAGTGTGGGTTCAATGTAATATAAATTGTTGTACTTTCTCTTTTACCTTATCCACTTGAGATACCCTCTGTGTGTTTTAAACGGGGTTTTGAGGATGACGATAATTAAAAGCACGAACAGATTTAGCAAAACAATTTGTTTTGATGGGGTATCTTGTCTTTTTTCTTTTTTTTCTTTTCTGACGGGTTTGAGATAATGCCCATTGAGGATAGTTACGTGTACGAGCCTAATGATAGTAAAAGGAATTATAAACTAGGACAAGCCCAAATTCCAAAATCTTTGAGCTCAATGACTCCCAGCAAGAGATGTAGTGGGGAAAGGCGGTATATATGTAGGCCAGGGGTTTATGCCTTGTATGGCTACATGATGCGTAATGCACGTACTACAGTCGCTTGCGAAAACCTGTGGATTAAGGCGGGTAGCGTGTAAAAACGGCCTATTGCAACGGACTATCAGTAGGGTACAGGACTATTGCATGAGAGGATGAAATTGTCAAATTCGCGACCAGCCAGGCGATAGTCTCGAGTATAGAAGAGGAAGCGGTACAGATACGTACATGTACATGCCACACCCCCAATGATACTACATGTAGATACATACATGTACATGGTAGTGATTCCCCTAGTGGAATCTAAGCTTGAAATCGAGGATACATGCATGGCTAATCGTGGAGTCTACGTAGTCGGCTGACCCTCACGCATCGAGCCAGGCCTAGACTCAAGCTGAGTAGGCACCTTAAGAGCGGAGGCCCCCCGGAGCCTGGGCTCAGGCTTTGGATCCGGGTCCGGGTCAGGGCCCGGGTCTGTGTGGCCGAACCGACGGTCAATGATTGAAAATACATGATATTGTCGAGCCAAGGCGGTGGTGGGTGGGGACTCGGATACAGGGAGACAACAGCAAACGCAGTTTGGCTTATAAGGCTCCTGCGCCCGGATGGAAGATTGGGGCTGTAAGGTATCCTTCTTGCCGCTGATAAGTAAATAAGAGAAAGGTGCTAGTCGCGATTGTGCACAAAATAAATAGTGTGTTTTGGCCTGTAGAAGGCTATCAGATATTATTGCCCACGTTAAGGTTGACTTTGGAGACATTAACATAAACAGCTTAGATAGCGCTTTCACAGGCAGGTTCACGAAATTTAATATACTCCATTTCTTCAATTCCTAATAAGCTGAATCTGTATCCGAATGGGAAACATTTCTGGATTTGTTCCGCTCTGTATTGGGAACGCAGACGTACCCTCACTTCTACAGATAACATGAATTCGACTAGTCCTCATATAGTTGTATAAAAAGTACCTATCAGTCACCTACCCTTCTCAGATACGAAAAAGTAGCGATAAAAATCGTTAATAAAGAGAAATTTAGCCAGTCATCTGGGCACCCGGGACTCTTCACTCTCGCTCTCGCTCTCACTCTCGCTGTCACTATTCTGCCTCGACTGCAGCTCCTCTTCCTCCGGCTCCTCGGTCCCAACAGCTTCATATCCTGCATTTGCTGTAGATCCATCATCCCGCATACCGATCACTACGTTCCCAGCAACTAGTAGACTGGCTCCTAGCCACCATGTGCCTGGTAGGGACTCAGAGAATATAAGCCAACCAAGGATGGCGGTGATCTGCGTATATTAGCTTTGATATTGTAACGAGGATAGTGAAGGCGTACCATGAAATTTGAAGAGGTGTTAACGATGCTGACTTTTGTGGCGGAGGAGCCTTTGGCTAGTGCAGCTGGAGATGAATGATATATCAGTACGGTACATAGCTACAACAAATGACTTTGGTTGCTGGATTCCGGCAGTGTGTTGCGCTTCAATAAATTGGCGCAACGCTTGATACAGATCGAACGAATAATAGCCAATTGAGCTAGGCCGTACTAACCAGTAAACAAACCCCACATCTATAGTTACAAGGTTAGGTGCCCAAGTGTTCTAAACCTAGAATCGGGTACTCACAATGGCATTAAACAATAAATTCAGTCCAAAAAAAATCTATAAAAAAGCTCAAGTCAATACTTTAAGACACCCAACGCACGCAGCTTACAAGCAGATAGGGCGCGTACCCCTCGAACAATATACTCAACCACTTTTGTATCTTCCGGCAATGAAAACAGCCGTGCGGTCGCAGACGCAAGTGAGGTAGTCAATGTCGTTGTGACAAGCTTTGCGAAGAGCCCATTGAGGCCCGCGGCGAGCCCGCTGCCGATGGCGAGGTAAATCCAGTTGGAGGCCATAGTTAACTGTTGTTGATGTTAAGGTACGTAGGGTTTAGCGCGGTTCAGAGCTACATGTATGTAGGTGCCAAGAACCCAAAACCTCGCTGGTTAACTGATTACTCCATCGCGTGCCTAGTGGCCAACCCCACAACCCCACCAAAAAATAACCTCAACAGCAACAGTAGCTATGATTGAAGTAATTTGGTAAGTCTCTTTTGCCATTTCTGTACTGATACAATCCTGCTAATATCGTGCCTAGCAACGACCGTCTCGGCAAGAAAATTCGTGTGAAGTGCGACCCTGACGACACCATCGGCGACTTCAAGAAGCTTGTCGCAGCCCAGATCGGAACTGCTCCAGAGAAGGTGAGCGCCTGTCAAGAAACGAAACTGGGAGGGAAAGAGACTGAGGCTGACTCCCGGCGCATAGATCATTCTCAAGAAATGGTACTCAACGTTTAAGGACCACATCACACTTGCCGACTATGAGATTGGGAATGGATCTTCCCTGGAAATGTACGCTACCAGCCCGCCTCGATATGAGAACTTCCCCAGCGACTAGTGCTGACAGGCTATAGGTACTATTCATAAACAGACCATGAGAGCTCGGGAGTTGAACTGAAGGGATACTGTGGCGCATGGATTGGGTTTGAGGTTTGGTTTTTGTTTTCTTTCTCGCAATGGCTATGATTATTCACTTCAGGCGTAACTACAGAAATAAACACTTTTCACTATTACAATTGGACTATCCCATAATAAACGTTCCCGTGGGCTGAAGAAGTGCGGGCACGGGCCTCTCTTTTGCATGTCCTACCTGTATAATATCAAGAGGCACCGGGACTGGGAACGCAGGCGCTACCGATTTAGGTTCGATATAACCTCACGTGAAAGTAAACGCTGCCAAAATTTTATTTAAAAGCCCTCAATACACTTGTAGATTCGTATGGACCTGCATCAAAAAAAAAAACACCATTTTTCAAAGTGGTCAATAGTTCCGGGAGAATTGGAGCTGTTTCCGCAAAAACAACCGCTAACCCCTTTGAGTGTTATCATTTTAAAAGTCTAAATCACAATTGATCGCTCCTTATAATCATTTACATTCTCCTTGTCTTTTTTAGAGTTTTTCACCCCTCTTAAATTGTCTATTTTAACTTGCCTAGGTCGAAACAATGTTGGCATGGCAAACTATATGTGGTTACAGTACACACACTCCTATCTAGATAATGGACGTAATTGATCACCTGGTACAATCGTCGCTCATGTCAGAACCCTCGGCCCTTGTTTAGTCTTCAAGTCCTAAGAGTTCACCGGGATGCGGGATAATATCAAATCTGCTCTGGAATTTTCCGTGAATAGTATAGGATTTAGTATACTATTTTATTTTATAGATATACATCTTCGGTAACTTTACTTAATCTAGTCGTAAATGCAAGCCACAATTACCTCCCCCTAACAGCTAAAACTCACCGATTAGGGATAAATATATACATGTATATACTAGCACGATTATCGACCTTAATGGTTCCTAACATGGAATCTATGAAAAACATACCCAAATTACTACGAGTACGTACGTGTAGTGATAACGGTGTAATGGTAGTAGGTGCCTCAACGGTGAGCCCTCTAATATAGGACTATCATTCCTGCCCATGATGAGTTCGGCATGACGGTGTAACATTTATCATCTCAGAAAGCAGGAAATTAGGTGAGACTGGTATCAGTATACACTTTCGGGGGCTAAAGTTTGTTGGGTACGGGCGTCCGGGTGTCACAAACCTTGGTTTATTTGGCCTCACAGGCTGGTGTGCAGGGACGGTACACTAGAGTACTGATATACCCGCACGCTTTCGATTGCCTTCTTTTGCCACTGGGTAATAGTAGCTGGTCCCTGTGAATTACTAGATAGTGATATATTAGTATATACAATTCTACGCAATAGCGATTGAGTTGAGCTCCTGGAGATTTGATATGAATCAGACAAGATTAGCAGTGGCCCTAAATATTTCGTGGTCAACATGTAAATTAAATGAACGCATTGCTGCTGCTGCGTGTTTTTGCCCGGGCGCCCTCCCGGATAAACCAATCTATATGTACATAATCCAGGCTCTTGGGAATAGGAGATCTGGCATTCCTACTAGCGTGCACGTTCCACAAATGCGTATATGTACATACAAGTACATACGGTATTAATAAGTACATCATATGTGGTACTATTGGATAGAGTACAAAGAGAGGAGAGAGGTACATGTAGCTATACTGTTGAGCTATCGGGACACATCTCGCTTCCTCTTCCTCGTTACATGTATCTACACGCACGCAGGTATCCACATCTCACCCAGAACATTATGTAAAGGATGTTGCGGATACTTACATGTAGCAGAGAAGAAAAAGAATTACTCCATTGGGTAAATTCGGTAGCTTGAACAGCTTAGCGGAATTTTCGATTGCCTAATGAGGCTATATATTTAGGAGCCAGCATCTAGAGAAATGCTGCAATACCTTCATGTTCATATACACATGTACATACAGTCGAATCTTCCTATAATAGCACCCCTATAAGAATGATCGCACTGTAAGAGTATTTTTTTCACGGCCCTTCAAATTCTAGGCTTTATTGGTATAAATGCACTCTTAGTATAAGGATGAGCGCCCTATAAGGGTACCAATCTTTGGTCCCGGCCGATGCACCCTTAGTTAAAGAGAGATTCGACTGTACATTGTCTTTGCGTATCCGCCTTAAGCAGGCTCACGCCCCTGTGAGTGGAGTACATGTATCTACCCAGCGTAATACCTATAGGTACATGTAGTACTTCTACAAACTCGCGCTAATAATTATATAATCATGTAGTCAACAATGAATTTAAAGTGACTTGGTTTGTTTGTGATTACAGATAATATGATACGCTAGTTTCACTGTTTGCGGCCGGATACCTTATTAGTGGTTAAATTAACCCTTTACATGCATTCTATAGTACTTGCATGTGTATATATATGGCTTACGTTAATGTAATCTATATATATTGTATGTCTACTACATGTGTTTGCCTAGATGTTGAGGCTTCTCATGAGTATAAAAGGGCCCGGGATTATACATCCTGTGCTATAAAGTAGAGTTGCTAAGGTACATACATGTACTGCATGCATGTGTGCTTATGCAAAAATCTGTGATTTGGGTTTAAAATTATTATACTTAATAAACCCTAGCAAAAGGTCATATGGGTAGATTTCATTCATATACCTCAACCCGTTTATCAAGCTATTTAGTTCCAAAAGATAGGGCCCCAGTGATAGATTAGGGGGATTGGCTTCATAACGCTAGCAATTGGGTAGCCACATAGAGCCAATAAAGAGGCCGGGCCCATACCATATGCTGAGTGGTTGTACGAGACGGGCCCGTGCTGTTGTGTTACGCCGTACAGATAGTATAGTAACTATATGCCTAAAGAAACTTCAGAGTAAATAGCTTAGAGGTACATGTACTTACATGTATTTATTAGGTTATAGCTTTGTCCATGCCTGCGACTGAGGATAGGTACTTAAAATATAGGCAGGATGCTTAACCTGTATTTCTGCAGATGAGATTTATGCCTGCGCCATGTGGGTGCACATTCCCCCGACAGGGGTATGGGACGATAGTTGTACAGCAGCTGGCGCAGTGCGTTGTTTAAATTTTTCATTTCTGTTTTCGTCAAGATAATTGTATTAATATGTAGAGAGATCCAGAAGATCTAGGCTTACTTTCTGGTATCGTGGCTTTTTTTCAGCTCCTTTAATTGATTCGGGATCACCACCTCGTATATATAGAACTTGTGAAATGAAATAATTGTTAGTGGACCAACTATTATAAATATAAGCAGCAATCGCCCGTAGATATTCTTTCACTACCCAGTACTCACGGTCAAGCTTAAGCACATACCTACAGAAACTCAGCTTCAATGATGCATTTTAGGACTCTTGCCTCAGCTGTTTTTTTCCTTTCCCTCTCTTCTATAATCACCTGCAGCCCCCTCCTCGAAGAAAGGAATGACGGGACTGGATGCAATGCAGATAACTGTCTTCGGGCTCTTCGTAGATTCAGTGCAGAAGCTATTCCATTCTGCAGTGCTTATATCTCGGTGCCTGTCATTACTACTACGGTAGCCACTAGTACTCCTGTTGTGTAAGTAATTTTATTCCCGAATTTTGAGTAGTAACAGCTGCTTACGCAAAGACCAAATAGAACGATCATCAGTTCTGCTACTATCACTTCACCGTTGGTGGACAAGCGAGCTGCGGCTACTCTTGTTTCCCGTGAGGATTTTGAAGTAGCACCGGAGAATGTGGTATTTGCACTCGAGAACGAAGGTGTTATTGAGCGCCGTCAAGTCTTGATCCCCCCTTTTGTATCTGAGTACCCTGCATCTCGCATCTCGAGCGCTTGCTCTTGTATGCCAATTGTGACTGCAACCACATCTGTCACCTCCACTGCACCCACCGCGGTATATATACATCTCTCCTAGAAGTTTGGAAACCACATGTTGACTAGTTCATTCCTACCTGTAGACTGCCACCAGTACAGTTACTGTGATCGTTGATCCTCGCCAAAAATGCGAAGTCGCCTACAATACCTCAGGGAATGGGTCAGGAAACCATATAGAGGTTATCAAAGCTAGTAGTCATCTAGATTGCTGCAAAAAGTGTCACGAGAAGTCAAACTGCGTGGCTAGCGCATTGATTCGTTTGGAGGTTTGCCAGCATCTAGTCAGTATTGAGGCGGTGGGGCATGAAGCGATTACTCGTATGTGTCCGTTGGGCTTAGAGAATTATAGCTTCGGGAAGCCCAGCTTGAGAGGAATTGTGTACCCGGGTCCTTGCGGATTTTAGGTTTGGTCAGTAGTTGAAGGGGCCTCTTTAAGTTGCGTGTGGCTTTTAGTGAGGCACATGTACTTACATGTATGTACTTACCTAGCTTATCCCAAGTTCATATTTAGTTAAACTAGTGCGAGTGATAATTCATGTTTGTAATTGTGGTTGTGAAGTTCTGGTAACCTCTTCGTAGATCATTCTTAAGCTTGCCATTACTATCGTGACCTTACTTCAAAACATGCCAGGATGAAGGTTAACGAACGTACCTCATAACCCATAAGCCTTGGTGTTCTCACATGTTACGTTGTCACGTTATTGAGATTTGGATACGTAACCCTTAACACTAAGTTTGATTATTAATGCCTCTCAACATCGAGCCTAAATCACACAACATCACCCGTTTCCTTGGATAACGGTGTTTTGCAGAATCTAGAAATCTTATGATCACCCCAGGATATGAGCTTCGATCTGACCGTCAATCGATGTTTCATTGTAACTAAACTATCAAACAACTGCTGTGACGCGGTTATCGTCACGCCACCACGAATCCACTCTAGGAGTATCCTTGAAGATAACGTATATAACCTCGAAGCTGTTCCTGGTAGTGTGTAGTCTTGCAAGTTGCAACTCCGACCGCGCTGACAGCAGATAATAGGGAATTTACGGGACGATCAAACAGAAACCCGAATAGATAAGTACATCCATATGCAGCTCCATTATTTACCTCCCCCTTTTCCCCCCGGCAAGTCCCGATTCCTAAGGGACCTGCCGTAACAACGAATCAGCGTCTGGTCGTGTGAGATATTACCTACTACTACATTCTTTCATAGAAGCCGTCAGTAAATAAAGTGCTCATTGAGCTTCTGAACTCATCCCCTTTTCATTTTACACATTTTCCATTGATCCTATACGTATATATACGGTCTTCTAACCCTACGCCCTCAAAAGTAGGTATGTAGCGCTCTTTCGAAATACCCATTTCCCAAATTTATGAATCTCAAGAGCTCCAGCTAAGCATTATAAGCAACATCCAGCCAGTTACACCCTTCCAAACACCGATTACAAGCTACACTAGCAATGCCGCTTCTCGATTTGCCTAACGAGCTTATCCAGTCACTTTCCTCCGAACTTAACTCTCAAGACTTGTCTCATCTGATACTTACCTGCCACGACCTGCACTCAATCCTAACACCGCTCCTCCACCGCCTTGCCCACGAAAAGCGAGGGTATGAACTTGATGCCCTCCAATGGGC
This sequence comes from Morchella sp. 2018-W45, assembly GCA_024713785.1. NCBI lineage: Eukaryota > Fungi > Ascomycota > Pezizomycetes > Pezizales > Morchellaceae > Morchella > Morchella sp. 2018-W45. Next base: position 1,396,270 of record JAMGYZ010000012.1, read on the forward strand.
CGCCTCCAAGGGCCACGAACCTCTGATCAGACTCCTTATCTCCCATGGTAGCGATATAAACGTCGGTTGTGGTCAGCGCTATGGTACAGCACTTCATATCGCCACGCGCAACAACGCCGAAAACATCAGTGAATTGCTCGTTGAACTTGGCGCCGACGTTGGGGTAAAATGTAATAGCGGAAGAACACCATTGCAATGGGCAGCATACAGTGGAAGTACAAGAGTGTGTGAGCTACTGCTTGGTAGGGGCGCGGATGTATCCTGTGTGGACATCAACGGCGCGTCAGCACTTTCAGACGCAGTATCACAGGGGAAAGATGATGTTGTAAGACTTTTACTAGAGAAAGGCGCAGATGTTTCGGCAGCAATATCCGGACAGAATATCAGCGGCACGAGCGCGCTTCACCAGGCCGCTTACTACGGACACGAAGCCGTAGTAAAAACATTGATGCTGTATGGGGCAAATGTTCATGTTGAAAATGCACTTGGCGCAAGACCTCTCCACTGCGCTGCTAGTAACTCCGCAGTTGGAGTTGCGGAGATGCTACTCAATGACGGCGAGGATATTAATTCGCAGACCTTGGTTGGCTATACGCCGCTTCATCTAGCAGCGGAAAGCGGGGATGTGAAGATGATCACACTGTTGATCAATAGGGGGGCCAAGGTTAACGCGAGAGAGCGTACCGGAAAGACCCCGCTGCACCTAGCGGCCGGAAATTGGCGTCCAGACGCGGTTAGAATGCTCTTGAGAAGAGGGGCTGATTATTTGGCCGTGGACGTCCACAACCAGACAGCATTGGATGTCGCGAAGGGGGCCGATATGATTGATGATAATCGCCTTGCAGTGGATATATTGAGGAGTAAGATGGCGCGATTGCGATGAGAACTTCTCTTTCGCTTTTTTTTTTTTCTTTTCAAGGGATTCCGAGGGATTCCAGGGTGTTTAGAAAGGCATTAGATTTTATAACATTATTTTGTGATAGATTAAGGATTGTAAAGATTTATGAAAGTATATGTATTTATGTGTATGAAGTTATAATAACTCCCCTCATCAATAATATTTTAATAATCATATTAGAAATAGAGACCGACTTTGTGCAAAAGGAGTCAGCTCCATTTTCCAATAATCTCGCCCTCCGTAAATCAGATAACCAGAATATTGAGCCAGCCACTCTTTTGAAATATCACACATTATGCATACCGTTCAGCTAAGAACGTATTATCTACATGTAGTTGCTCGAGCTCCTCATTGTTACGCACGGGCCTGGGACTCTTTATTATATATTGTTCAGCACAAGTTTGTGGGGCTACATGCCGATGGTAGGCCATTCTATCTAAAAATTCGTTGTAAATTCAAATTATATCTAAGCTACATGAGTACGCACAGTACCAAAAAGGCGGGTGTATCCAGTGCCTTGTTTGCCATAATACCATAGGGCTTCTGCTACAGTATAATGGAAATTTTGCACGATCACATATTGCTACAGCACCTTACACCCCTTTCCAGTAACCTATATATAATTATACTGCGATTTCTCCGCTTTACCGCCGAATAGGAACTGCCACATTCTGCTCGCTTGCCCTTGGAACTGTAGTACATAGTAGCGGTGCACTAATATACTCTAGCTCTAGCTATATATATGAGGTACATGTACAGTACAAATGGCATCCAGACCCTGAAACGTCCCCGCCTCGACCGCTCGAGCCCTGGGGCTCCTAAGGCTCGCCACGACTCAAATAATTAAAACAAAGGCTATAAACTTCCCCGAAACATATTTACGCGGTGCTGTTGAGGATCGGAGTCGGCTTGCTAGTGATTAGGTTCTGGTACCTTATGCGCCAGATGCAGATCGCGCAGAAGCAGATCTGCTATACCGCAAGGGCTTATGATTGGTCGAAACCGTATTAATATTATGTAGGCGGTAGTCTAATTTTCTCAAAGCGATCTGAAACTAATTCTGGCTTGGCAATCCCCTTACATGTAGAGTAGTGCAATGACTCGCAGGTCACAGAAGGTACATGTAAATATGAGTAGGAATAGGGTCAAAAGTTTAAGATTAGCTAGATGACCTCGAGGCTCCTGCCTACATGTATTCACTTGTCCCGATCGGGATTTCTCCCGTTACATGTAGGTACATGTATGTAGTACTTATTGTACTTAGCTACAAGTACATGTAGGTACATGTATGCTTAGACCGAGTGATCTCGGGTGATTCTTCACCAGTATTTCAGTAATTTTTTCGCTCCCCCTCCCTCTATTAACACTCTCACCTCAACACTCTCATCTCAACACTCTCATCTCAACACCCCCACCACAACACTCCCAACCAGACCTCCCTGTCTCGGCTCCGGTCTTAACCCTATCATCATTCTTACACCCGTCAATACAATAGTCTCAATCCTGAAACCCTCATCCAAACCTTTTCTTGCCCTGTTTAATCTCCCCACCTACCACCTAGTCCATCTATCACCGTCGACCAGCCATTCTTCACCAGCCACCAATATCTGATACCCATCCATTTTCAACTCTAGATAGGCTTCAGCAATTCACTGGAGCTTTCTCCAACCTCAATCAAACGCGTTTATTATTTCCGCTAAAACGTTTACTGCTCTAACAATGCTTCAATTTCCCATGAGCCAGGAAGAACCTCAAAGGCGCCCGCTACCCCTCGAAACCATGGGCAGTGTCGGGAATTCTTACCCAAAAGGGTGTTACGACCCTCATGAAAGAGCCCGCCAAACCCGTTTTCTGGAGGAGCTTGCTCTTGGCATCTCTACTCAAAATATCAGTCGCATATGGCATGCGCTGGACAACAAACTGGATAAATCATTCAACTGCCGGCTTTACGCAAATGACAAACCTTCGTCACTTTGGACCATTGGACTCATGGTCCCAAGAGAGCCTTACCTGACAAACACGGCCGGTTGGATCCGGGCCAACTATGAGAAAATTATTTTCCTCATGCACGACTGCGAACTTCCCACCATCCACCTGTTGGTGAAACTCTGGTCGGCGCGTGTAAAAAACAATTTCCGGGAAGCACTTGAAATTGCCTCTTACTCCAGTCTGAACCAAAAGGACAAAGAGGGGGCTACACCCCTAATCAGAGCTGCGCAATTGTCCAACGCAGATGCAGTCAAATTGTTACTCGAATTCGATGCGGATCCAAACTGTCGATGTAACCTAGGGTTCACAGCCCTTGAACATGCTCAGGGTACCCTCAGCAGAATAGATAGAAAAGCTAAGAAAGACCTAGAGGCCTCACGCAGTATTATACGGCTTTTATTGAAAAGCAATATTGAAGCCGGATACCGAGACGCTAACGGCTGCTCATTATTTCACTTGGCCGTACAACATTCATACTCGGATATAATCGGTTTATTAGCAGAGGATGAAAAGGAGGCAATCGATTGCGAAGACATATACGATCGAACTCCACTAGAACTTGCTGTCAGGCTTAGTGATATTAATTCCGTCTGTGAATTAGTGAGGTCGGGGGCCACAACAACAATCAGGTATCATCATGATGATGATCAATACGACCATGTAGAGTATTGTAATCTCTTTGACAATGTCGTCAAAACCCTGGAGCGCGATGGACCACCAGAAATCCACAAGAAACTCCACACCGAATATGTTAGGTATTACTATAAGTTAAAAAATGGAGAACTGAGAATGGCTCAGCAGACTGTACGGAATCATGGTCGTCGGTCGATACCTATCTCCAGGATTGCCAGAAACCGATGTCACCACCCTCGATCAGCATCTCCACCAATTGACGAGCCCCAAGGTCCTCTTCCCGAGCCAATCCAAGAACGTCACCACCCTCAATCAGCATCTCAACCAGTTGACGAGCCCCAAGGTCCTCTTCCCGAGCCAATCCAAGAACGTCACCACCCTCAATCAGCATCTCAACCAGTTGACGAGCCCCAAGGTCCTCTTCCCGAGCCAATCCAAGAACATATCAATCAGGTTAATAGATTTAATCCACAACAAATCCCTTTCACTTCTCATGTTACTCAAGTACACTACTATCTCGAATATGTTTTGGATCCCGATTACCAGAGCTTTCTCGAGAAGCTGGTTGTGATGGATATCTGCCGTTGCTGCTCGGACTACGAGACGAGAATGACTTATTTTCACTCTGCGGCTATGTTTTTTTACCCATGGAATTGCGAGGGCCGAGAACAATGCTTCAAACGCCTAAATATGTTATTTTATGGGGATTTAAAGCGTCGGGATCAGGGCCCCAAGAGCCCTGCTATTATCTGTAGAAGACTCCCAGTTCCTAAGAGTGGTTTCTATAAACCTCCACCTGGAAGCGTTTGCGAAACATTATACGGCCATCAAAGTATTCTAAAGGAACAAGTCAGGCCCGAACACCAGGATAATCTTGAAATAGAACTGGCGGAGTCCTACTCTCAACACAATAATTCTACATCCAGGCGCCAGTACTTCAGGTACGCAGGGCTTTATTTCCATCCATGGGATCAGAGGAGTCGTGAGCAATGCAGTGCACGCCTTGAAGCAATTTATCAGGGTCATAACCGCTCCAACAATCATGTATCCCATGATCAAGTCTGCAATGATGTCTTCCACGACAATACCTCCCGTGACCATGCGTTCCGCGACCAGACCCCCGAACCACATATGATAGCACCAGACGTTCGAGATAAGAAATATAAACCGCAGCTACATAGACCTTCTCACAACTCTATCCACCAAGCTCAAAACATCATAAATGGCCACCAAAGTACCACGGGTGGGGGCGACGTAAAGATCAAGAAAGAGTCTAAGCCTGAAGTAAAGATAGAGACTGAGTGGTATGTTTTCTTCTCTTTCCTTTTTGTTTAAGAAACCAGGTCCTATAGTATTATGAATCAATTGCTAATTCATTTGTTTTATAGTGAGGTGGTTTTTACGAAAAGGAGAAGATGTAATGGATATAAGGGGTCTATAAAAGTTGAGAATCGTGCGCTGGATCAAATATCTGGGAACACCCAAACTTCTGATGGGGATAATCGTGGGAAGAAAGAGCCCAGTGCATTCCGTGCATCTGGCAGAAAGAGGGGAAGGGAAGCCCTGGACGGTGATGGTGCTTATAGCCCAAGTATTGGATCTGGTATTACGCAAGGCATTTCTCGAAAGCGTAAAGGGGCTAGTGAGCCCGAAGAATATCAGAGAACTCCTAAACGCCCCAAGAACTAGCTCAAAATAAATTGAGTATCCTTTTGTACCCTCTATATCATACATGTACTTCGAGCTTCGTTAGAGTAGGTAATATAACACTCTATTCTGTTATAGGAGTTACTGGGATTATAAGTGTGATGAAAAGTGAATACTTATAGTAAATGGTGCCTAACATTTAGTGGTAGATAAATGCAAGTAAATAATAGCACATTGATTTATGTATGATTATAGTTTGTTGCAAGAGGCAGAAGCTATAGACACAGAAAAATTGCCTCCACAGGCTCTAAGTGACTTTTTATATCTGCACCACGTCCTTTCCCCTCATCTCAGGCCTCTCAGTCTCCCATTCATCTCTCAGCACAGCAAACAGCGCATCTGACACAATGACCGTGAGGGCAAGACTCCACACTAGAGTAATAGCGTAGAAAAAGTTCGCGTTACCAGAGCCTGCATAAATCCACAAGTAGTAGAATGCTGGTCCAAGAAGAGTGGCGTATAGAAGGGTCGAAGTCGCAAAGAATGCATATCGCATTACTATTATTGTGTTAGTGAGAGCATGTAATGGAGCGGAGGGCTAGGAAGGAGGATGTACAAGGGAAAATATGGCGGTAAAGAGACAGGAGGGACAGATAGAGCGCCGTGTCGCCAATTGAGGGGTATGATTTAAAGATGCTAAAGATCCCAAGAAGGGTTGTGATAACGAAAAGAGGTTGTTTTCTATAAAAATTAGAATCCCAGGGTAACCAGCTAAGTACGGGAAAAAGGAAGGCAGATAATTACCGGAGCCGTATACATAGGCCGCCCACATAGACCGCTAGATGAAGCTGAAACACACACAAAAAGAAGTTACGGAAGCTGTCGAACATTTCAATGAAGAAATACCACCACAGACCCACGTTTGGTGTTAGGTCTGGAAGTAGGAGATGTACACCATATGTCGATGCCAAAAACTCCCAGCTTCCTCCAGTAATTAGATAGCTCAATCCTAATAGCCCTACCGCAGCGCCCACGAACACTCCTGTCATTTTAGCTGCATAGACGCCTAAGCCTCCTCTCGGTGCCTTAAGCCTGTCGTAACTCAGCTGTATCATCGGCGGGAGTAGCAGGATTGGATATAGTGATAGATATGCGCTCATAGCTAGCGCTAATACCGCAGCCATACCATGGCCTTGAACCGCTTTTGAGATAGCTGTAAGGATTACTGTGTTAGTGAAAACGATAGTTGGTCGGGCTAGACAGGTTGCGACAGTAAAAGGGTTGAAGAGGAAAGCGGCGGCGACGGCCCATGGGGGAAATTGGGCATCTTTGCGATTCGATGTTGCGACAGAGGCGCTGGAGGTGGAAATGTTGATGAGAGCATACGCTGAGAAGACGTCTAGCAGTATGTAAATGAAATTTGTAGCTGTCGCGGAGGACGGGAGGGTCGTGAAGAATGCGAGTAGTAGCGGTGCCTAATTTTGCATTAGTAGAAGTAATTAGAGCTATGCGCACGGGATAAGTACTTGGTGGAAAACGCCGCCATCATACGGAGACACTCCATGGGTGTAGAGAAACAGGCCTTCCTGCAGCCGTTTGAAGCTTGTAACGGGTGTTGAGATCTCGACGCGGTTGGTTAGGAGGTCTGGCAGCGATGGAAAGGCCGCAAATAGAATCAGTCTGAGGGCGACGGCGACAATAACAACTACGAGACTCCGCCTGCCCATATTTCTAGTGAAAGGGAGTTGAAGTTAACGTCGGAGTGAGAGCTTAAATAAAGGACAGATCTAGAAATTGGAAGTTGTGAGCCTCAGTTTGGATTCGGGTGTTAGTCAGCGGAACTGAATGACGGGAATTGCCGAGCGAAACGTGGTATCGTAGACTACGCACCTTAGGCCACTGTAGAGTACTGATAAGTACATGTAAGTGTAGGTACATTTATTTTATCCACATAAACAATTTTATTATCTCCATACCTCAATGAATGAATTAAACTCTATGTTAAGGATTTTGAGGCCTCATAGTGTCGCGTGGCTAACCCTAATTGCTGATCTATTTTAGACTTAGAACCTTATGCACATTCATATCCAGTCAACTCGTCGTATCTGGGCAGGGGCTTTTTTTTTACGCCAAGAATATGCAAGCCCCACCTACAGGCCCCTCCAAACTTTCCAAACACTTTCCGCAAGGGTTTGCACCACCAAACAATTCAGCACCAGCCAAAGTATCCGTAGCCCATATTCCTCAATTATCACCAAAATGAGTGAAAAGAACCCTGGCTTTGTCGAGTCCACCGACGCGCTTCCCGCAACTTGCAAGGTTGTTTCTGCTGCTACTGTCGCAGAAAAACTCCTCCAAGAGGTCAAGAGCTCGCTGCAGAAGTTTGATAGAGCACCATTGTTGGTGGGGTTTTTGGCCAATAATGACCCGGCCGCGAGAATGTACGCAAATTGGACTGAGAAGACTTGTACACAAAAGTAAGTTGTCCCTTGTATTTGTGCTATTTTTCCCTTGCGTATGTTAATTTTTCCGTGTAATTCAGTGGCTTTCGTTTTGAGCTACGCGAGGTAGACAAGGAGGATCTTGAGGATAATATTCTTGCAGCAAATGTGGACAACAACGTTGACGGTATCATTGTCTATTTTCCTGTGTTTGGAAACCGCCAGGTTCGCTCCCACACATCCTCCTGCCGCAATCCCGACTCTAACACCTCTCCAAGGATCAATACCTCCAACAGGTCACCGCCATGGACAAAGATGTTGAGGGCCTTTCCCATAAATATCTCTTTAATATGTACCAAAATATCCGCTTCTTAGACTCTGCGCAAACTCAAAAATCCATCCTTCCGTGCACACCCCTCGCGGTCATAAAGATCCTTGAGCACATTAGGGTTTACAACTCTATTCTCCCGTATGGGAACCGCCTTTTTGGAAAGACAATTACTGTCGTCAATCGCTCTGAGATCGTCGGCCGTCCTTTAGCGGCGTTGTTAGCGAACGACGGCGCGAGCGTGTATAGTATCGATATTACGGGAATTGAACACTTCACAAGAGGCGAGGGAATTAGAAAGAGGCAGCACCAGGTACATGGGACGGACCTGAAGCTCGAGGATGTGGTCCCTAGAAGTGATGTAGTGATCACAGGTGTGCCGAGTAAGGATTATAAGTTCCCGACGCATCTGCTGAAAGAGTGGGCCTCCTTCTATTAATTCACCCTTCACACCTAGATCGCGCTAACATTCTCTGACAGGGGGGCCATTTGTATTAATTTCTCGTCTGAGAAGAATTTCGACCCGAGTGTCAAGGAGAAGGCGTCAATCTACGTTCCTGCGATCGGAAAGGTCACAATCACTATACTTCTAAGGAATCTTCTTGTAAGTAAACTTCAGAATCTTACCCAGCCGCTAATACTAATATTATTCATCTCCACAGCGATTGGCTGAAAACCGCCGTAGCACTAAAGAAGTTGAAGGAAAGTCCGTATGAGATGTTTGACGCTGGGTTTTTTGTTTTCTTTCATGGGAGTTGCTGTGCTAAGGATTTATGTTATTTCATTATAGAGTACGAGAAGGGGCTAGAACATACATTGCGTTACATGATATCAGTTTTTTCTCTCTCGGTTTTCCTTTTTTATAGTCTTTCCGCTTGGTTCTTGCTTCGTTTTGATGGTGCGGGTCATACTACGTTACTCGCTTTGTTTTGTGGATGTAACCATAACACCTTTGATAGAATCGGATGTGACCCTCTGAAAAACAACACCTGAGTAGTAGAGTGAGTTTGAGCATAAGATCTAGTATGTGCTAGACTCCTAGCTTAACGCTTTTGTGCCGTTAAACACGGGGACCGTTCTGTAGGAACGAGATGTGGTTCTGACTAGCTTGCAAGTACTTATATGTAGGTACATACTTACTACCTCTCACACTTTTTTTTATCTAATCCTGCGTTACAATGTGAAGTAAATATGTAAATATAGCCACACACGGGGCTGGAAAGAACATCTAAGGGTGTCTACCAGAACACATAGCTGATCTATTCGTGGCCAGGCTACGATCAGTCACTCAAGTGTAAGTATAATAGGCTTGAATTGGAGCATACTTATTTGGCAGTTTAGCTTTGGCAGTTGCAGGGAACAAAAATTTATACTAAGTCGCAAGAGGGCTGCGCCACACGAACCTCGTTAACCCAACCTTTTAATTATACCATGGACTCTGAACTCACCTTCAGTAACCAGCATCACATCTTAGAAATGCCAAATTATCCTGAATTCAAGTATTTTTGAGATTACACAATGAATAGGCGTTTGGTACACGGGGGGGCCTGACAACGCGTCATGACAAACTTGAAGAATAGAAACGATGTCATTGCCTAGATACCGGTTCATAGGGAGTCACTCGGCACCCTTTGTTTCTTGGCGGGACGCAAGGCACTCGTAAATCCCGCAGGGGAAACTCTTGAGATAGGTCACTACCTGGTCGGGGTCCATTGGATTTATCTCTGACGAGTTCCTTCAAAACTTCGCTACCAAAGCCTGCGTAGGCCCTAGCTTAAATCAAAGCTGAGAACTACGCCGAAAGTCACCAGCTAGCAGAACCCATGGGTGTTTAAACAACAGGCATGTTTTTGCGCGCTGCACAGAAAATAAGTCGAGTTAGACCTGTGAGAACTATTCACAAACAACCAAGGCTCAATATCTCATCACCCGTAGTAGAGAGCTTTGAAGCCCTCGCCAGTAGCCGATGGTGCCTGGTTCTCAACCGTATATTCTCAGATCGGCCTCAGGACTCATCAACATGATTTTTAATGCGCGGAGCCCAGGCTTGTATAGTTTTATGAGCGGTGGGTTGCAGGAGAGGGTTGTAGTCAAAGGTCAAAACCAAGCTACGAGCCATGGGATACGCATCTTCCAAGGCTTTAGAGATATTTTATTAAGAAAAATCCCATCATATAACACAGGAGTTGATTAGTGGGAAGTGGTTCTTCTTTCCTTACCTGCAGGACACACAGCTACAATGTTTTGCTAAAGAAGCTAAAAGCCATGATTGATATGCTCTATGCATGTATGAAGTAACAAACAAACAAATGATTGATATGCTGATCTTTACTCACAGATGATCACTCGGCACTGAGACACAACAGCTTAGACACACGTTGTAGTATTTTCTGTCTCAGACACTCTTGAACTCGGTTCAGTAACCATGTTGGACAAATCATATCTCGATAGAAAACGTCATTAACGGTAGACCATTGACGCATGTAATGCCGAGAAACTATAAACATTGGCACATGTCATCATCACCCTAGTCCTTTAATAGCTAAAAGGCAGAACTTACAGGTTCTATACTGCACTGAACCTGAGATATAAAGCCAGGGTAAAGTCGCCCAGGGTAAAGTCGCCAGGGCGCACATGTTCGAATAAAAGCTGCAATTGGTACAACCTATACAATTAATCCAACATTCTTTGAAAATGAAGTCTTCAGTAAGAATCCTAGTACTTGAAACCGATTATCCTCTCGCCCCAATCCATTCCACCAGAGGTAGCTACGGCGAAATATTCGGAAAGCTTTTTTCTAAAGTTGGCTCAGAGCTCGACCCTCCAATTGGCGTTGAAACAGTCCCATGCTACGTAGTTGGGCACGAGGATTTCACATCTGATGAAACAGGTGAATTGCCAGATGTTAAGGAGGTGGAAGAATATGATGGTATTCTTATTACCGGAAGCAAATATGACGCTCATGGCGACGACCCTTGGATCCATAGATTGATAGAATGGATCAGAGGTCAGTATTCATTGTTTATAAATATATCGAATATTTTTGTGGTGGTTGTTAACATTTGAATGCAGCGGCGTGGAGATCTTATCCACATATACGCTTCTCCGGCGTCTGCTTTGGACACCAGATAATATCCCGCTCCCTCGGGGCACAGGTTTCGCAGAATCCAAATAGTTGGGAACTCGCACATACTCATATCTCTTTAACCCCATTGGGACGAGCTCTCTTTTTAACTGGAGACAAGAAGTCAATTTACCTACACCAAATGCACCAAGACCATGTCGTAGACCCTCCCCATCATTCGACTGCCAACGGCCTGTTGGAAGAGCATGATAAGGTGCACGTATGGGGGGAGAGTAAGGACTGTAGGATTCAAGGGATTTACATATCGAAGCGGGTATTCACGTCGCAGGGCCATTTAGGGTACGATGAAGAGATGGTAAAGAGAAACATTGATGAACGACATAAGAACGGATTGGTGGAGACGGAGCATGCTGAAGATGCAAAGGAGAGGGCGGGGATGGAGCATGATGGAGAGGTAGTTGCGGGGGCGATTTTAAGATTCTTTGATGGTAGTGATGATCATATCGAATAGCTTTATGTATGAATCGAAATGAGAGGCTGAACCTCGCCTCCTTCTCCCAGCTCCTGATTGCTCTCAGTTTAAATGAAGTGGTGTAACTGCTTAAGTATGGAATCTCACAACTTTACACCCAGATGGAAAGCCGCGACATCGAGCATAGATGGCCGGACTTTTGACTCGCCGTGGCAGTTAGGGGTGGGATTTCTTCCTTAATATACTCGAATCAACTGGCCCAGTATCTGAACAGCCTTCGAGATCTTACTTATTTCGCTAGTAGATCTTGAGGGCGGCGGATTCGATATGATACACAAGTCACCAAAGCCCAAACTTCTCCAAATATCTCATCTAATAGATGAATTTTAGACACAACCCCCTTTCAACAATCACGAACCGCGCAGTGCCGAAAGAAAAAAAAAAGACTTTATTTTATTTCCCGGAATTCCCATCAGCACCAGATCTAAACACTCTTATTCTTCCTCCTCCTCCCTGGCTGTTTCCTGTTCTGGCTCCTCGTCGAAGGTGTTCATTGGAACCTCATACAGCCTCAATACAGGCTTGTTCGGGTCCTTCACCAGAACGTACTTGCCCTCTGGCATGTGCAAGCACATATCCACAATCGTACGGACAATACCCCATCCGTTAGACAAGTTCAAGTTCATCTGGTTTGCAAATTCACGAGGCTTGTACCCAACGACTCCAAGGATGACGTGCTTGTTCGAATCCTTAGGATTGGCACGTGATACAAATCTAGTTGGGAGTTAATGATAAACATTCGTTTTGATAAGAGAAAATATTGGACATACCCAAGTTTCATTAGATCCGCCTTAGCAAGAATACTCTGCGCAGTCCATCTTGCAAGCTTGCAAGAGTTATTCTTCATTTCGGTGGCAACAACAGCACCTCTCTGGGAGCTGAGTTTAGTGCGCCAGTTCAATGCGCCACCACTGCCTTGTGCGCGGTCGTCGAACTCGTTGAGGGCCTTGACGGTAAGGAAGAGATCCTCGCCGCTTGGTGTCTTCATAACCGCGTCAAGCTCAGTCCTAACGATAAGGAATACAGGTTCCTCATCATTCAATGACAGGTCGAAACGGCGGTACTTGTATGCCTTTGATCCCAAGGGCTCGCTCTCTTCTTCGGGGCTATAGAACGGATTCTCGTTTTCAAATTCATACTTAGAATCTTCATTGACGGTCTGGATAGCAAAGTTCTGGTTGATGAAAGTTGCCTCCATCGAGAGGGCCTGAGGAGAGTTGATGGAGTCCTTGTTACCCTCCGTTACCTCTAGTGGAGGGTCAGCGGCGTTCTCGTTAACGGAGACAAAGTCGAGCTGGGAGCCCTCCCGCTTGTCAATGTATAGCTTATTCCCTTCACGGATGATGACAATGTCCCATGGGTATATGGATCTAGGAGCACACATAAGCATAGAGAGGACGGAGTCAGTGGCAAAGATAGTGGCTTCGTCCTTCTCGGCAAGCTGCTGGATCACAGGATCCTCGCTGGTGGTGGGATTGAAGAAAACGCGGTCCTGGACAATAAGTTTCTTCTCTGCGGCCTTTGTGCCAGCGGGTTTGTCATACTGGCGGTCATAGTAGTAGAGGAACCCATAGCTATCCACATCCTCTCCTTCATCCGTTTCCAGGTTCAGCTTCGCCAGGCGGTTAAAGTCGATTTCCTCAAGCATTTTCCAATCTGGCTTGATATTGACTGAAGCATCACGGTTACGCTGTGGCTTGTCGTAATCCTTCCAGCCAAATCGTCTTACTCTTCCTCCACGACCTCCCCTTGAATCGAAGCGTCCCTCATCACGACCCCCACGACCTCCACGGGCACCACCCCGGCCTCCAGACTGTTGTTGCGCTCCACCACGGCCGCCGGTTTGACCGGCCGCACCACGACCGCCGCGGCCTCTGAAGATTGTACCACCGCCACGGCCAAATGCGCCCCTTGGCTTACTGGAAGTACGTTGGTTATCAACAACGGAGAAAGAAGCTTCGTCTTCAGCGTGTTGGTATGAAAAGAGAGATGAGGTACCAGCACCGTAGACCTGTTGATCTAAACTTGGTCGTTAATAACAGCTTCAATCTGATAGAACGGTATATCTAGGTACCTCTGTAATTTCGGTTGTAGCCACCACGTCCTCCCCGCTGGTTCCCACCATCTTTGGCATTGTCGGAGGTCCAGTCGGCCATACGGCCTAGTTTATCACCCTTGGAGTATGGTGCGTATGGTACTTCGTTTAATGAGGAATCGACATTTGATGGAGGCCCCCAAGAGCCAGTTTCGTGTTCTGGCAGAGCAGCGATGAGCGCAGAAAGTTGGAAAGGCGCCATTTTGATTATTATTATCTATCTGTGCGATGGTTGTGGTTGGTGATAACAATTCACCCTATTTTTTTTCTTTTGGTGGGGTTGTTCGTTTGTGGGGATTTGTGTGGGCAAGGTTTTTTGCATGGAGGGGTGCAGTGGTAAGCACAAACAGAGTCACAAGGGAAAAACCAAAGATTATGAAAATACTCTCTATAGATATCTCAATCCATCTATCATATCATTGAATGATTGTTACTCCGGCGATATAACTATTTCTATATATATTTATACATTTATTTTTTTCATCTCTACCCAGTGCTCTGCATCACACAGTGCCAAGCCAAGCCAATCGAGGCTTTGCTCTCGATACAATACTACTCCCTCACCCCCACTACTAACCCTCCAACGACTATCGCCGCCCCCTTATCGCCGCAAAATGGTAGTAAAACTCCGTCTTGCCCGCTTCGGCGTTCGCCATGCTCCGGTCTACAATATTATCGTCGCCCATGCCCGGTACGTCTCCCCCGGCCTCCGTTGGTCCCCTCCTCCGACTAACACCAATTAGAACGGCACGCGACTCAAGGCCTCTCGAAGTCATCGGTAGTACATCAATTTCACCTGTGGGCCAACAGAGCTAACGAAAGTTAACAGGAACTTATGATCCTATCCCGAAGCCCCCCGCAGACGGCATCGGCAGGCCGGTGAAGGACATACAGCTCGACACTGCCCGTGCAAAGTACTGGATCGGTGTTGGTGCGCAACCAACAGATACTGTATGGCGCCTATTTGCGATGGTATGTTCTATATAAGGGTGGAAAGCTTGGGGAATTAGGGCTAATATGGGATCGTGAATAGTTTGGATTATTGGAGCCCAAGTGGCCAGTGGCAAGGATTCAGCAAATGAATCCGGAGGCTAGACCAAAGGTTCCGAAGTCGCTAAAGCAGGCTAAGGTGGAGTCAGCCCAGGCGTGAGAACGATTAGGATCAGTAGGTGTACATTATTAGACATTGAACATATGTGAGTCTTTTTTATTGGATTTTTTCCGGGTTTGTATTTAGGATACAGCTAGAGTGCATTCAAGCGGTGTTCTGCGAGTAATGGAGTTGGGCGACGAGGGGTTAATACTCGTTCTGCATCTGCGTCACGATAGCTCACTCGTCTATTTAAGATGCATTAATCGATCCGGCCTTTGTCTTCTAAGTCTATCTCAGGTTCTTCAACCGTAAATACCTGTATACTAGTAATGGCACATTTATGTAGCATTGATTCTAAAACAGTCGAGTGACCACTAATGACGCTCTCGTGCGGCTCAACATCGCCAAGCCAATTATCCCCCACCATACCCACC
Source organism: Morchella sp. 2018-W45 (assembly GCA_024713785.1). Classification (NCBI taxonomy): domain Eukaryota; kingdom Fungi; phylum Ascomycota; class Pezizomycetes; order Pezizales; family Morchellaceae; genus Morchella; species Morchella sp. 2018-W45. The sequence goes on from JAMGYZ010000012.1 coordinate 1,411,445, forward strand.
ATAGTGTAACCACCCCCGAAAGCAGCCCAGATCCGTCCCCTCCAAACACCTTTTTCGAGCCCAGAGCAATAGAAAACCTTCCACCATGGCCTCCTCATCGACCGCTCCCACAGATACCTCATCGATGGCCTCCTCAACTATACCTAGCACCAAGACCCCCCCGCCTGCAATCATTTGCATAGGCATGGCCGGTACCTCTCCCTCTCCCTTATTGATTTAGCTTAAGCTTATCCTCCCCATAGGTTCTGGTAAAACTACCTTCATGCAACGTCTCAACGCGCATCTACATACGCAGAAAACGCCACCCTACATCGTCAACCTCGATCCAGCAGTCAAGAATGTTCCCTTTGAGCGCAACATCGACATCCGCGACTCAGTCAACTACAAGGAAGTCATGAAGCAATACAACCTCGGCCCCAACGGCGGAATCATGACCTGCCTCAACCTCTTCGCAACAAAAGTCGACCAAGTCATTGGCATTCTCGAGAAGCGCAAGGATGCTGGTAATATCGACTGCGTGCTCGTGGACACCCCCGGACAGATCGAGTGCTTTGTCTGGTCGGCCTCTGGGGCTATAATAACGGATGCGCTGGCGTCGGCGTTCCCTACGGTGATTGCGTATATCATTGATACCCCCAGAACGACCTCTCCCGCCACGTTTATGAGCAATATGCTTTATGCGTGTTCGATCTTGTATAAGACAAAGCTGCCAATGATCCTGGTGTTTAATAAGACGGATGCGCAAGATGCGGCATTTGCGAAGGAATGGATGACGGACTTTGAGGCGTTCCAGAGAGCATTAAGAGAGAGCGAGGAGGGTAATGATGAGGGTGTGGGCGGAAGCGGATATATGGCTAGCTTGCTCAATTCCATGAGCTTGATGCTGGATGAGTTCTATAAACATTTGGACCTTGTGGCAGTGAGTGCGATGACGGGAGCCGGGATCGAGGACTTCATGGTGGCCGTAAAAGGCAAGTGTGAAGAATACGAAAGGGACTATAGGCCGGAGATGGAGAAGGCCAGGAAGAAGAGGGATGAGCAGAGGGTCAAGGAGAAGGAGAAGGAGCTAGATAGGCTTATGAAAGACATGGACGTAGAGGGAGGCGCGAGCAGCAAGAGTGGAAGAAAGAAGTCCATGCCCAAGGAAGAGGAGGATCAAGATCTCCTGAGCGATATGGAGTCTAGCGACGAAGAGGCTGGTCAGGGCATGCAGGAGAGAGACGAGGACGAGGGTGCCATGGATGAGGGTGAAGAGGGATTACAAGCGAGATATGAACGTGAGCTGAAGGAGAACGGGGGAACGGATGCCGGTGTCTTGCAGGACGCGAGTCTGAGAAGGTATCTGGGTGCTAACCAGATGTAATTTGTTTCCTTATTCCCTGCTTACTGATATTGACACTGTAATTTCTTGGTTCATGTACCATACTTATCACAAATGAAGAGAGGATCACAAGAGCTGCTACTATACCGATCAATTCATAAGCCATTATTGATATTCGCATGGCTAGGTATACAGATTAAAGAGAAAGGATCACAGGTGTTACTATATAACAAGAAAAGGCACCTCAGAAAGAAATAAAAAACAACGCCAAGGTTAGTAAAAGAAAAAAAAGAAACGCCCAACCCTACGCCAACATTGGTACTGGACCCGCTGCTAACTCCTCTCTCCTCTCCCTTGCCCTCTCTTTCGCTCGTCTCGCTCTCCTCTGCGCCTCTGTCTCTTCCTCCTCCTCCTCCCCCTCCTCCTCTTTCCCCTTAACAGCAACGACCGGTGCAGTATTTGGCGCATTCGGCATCTGTGCCGCCATGCTTTTTGCCCTCTCTTCCCTCTCCATTTGCTCTAGCTCGTCCTCAACCTCGTCTTCCTCTTCATTGGACATCCGACCCGCCAACATATTACTGATCTCCCGCTGGTATGCGATGCCGTCTGCTGTTTCTTCCATCAGCTTCTCGACGCTCTCCAGGGACATTTCCTTGTGAATTTCCTTGAGTACTTGATTTCCTTGTCGGAGTCCATAGAGCACATCCTTCTGTACGAGCGAGAACTCGATGGTCGATGTCTGATACACAACCACAGTTTGAGTCAGTTCTTCACCCGTCACCACGGCACACATTAAAGGGGCCGAACCAGTTCCTCCAGAGCCTGTAGCTGTCCGTCCGTCTTGATCAACAACTGTTCCTGGTACTTCCTTTTCCTGAGGGCCAAGAGCGCGCGCTGTTTGTCGCCCTTTGCAAGCATCTCCTTTGCGATCTCATGCTCGCGGTCCAGCACCGTTTGGATCTTCTTCTGGTACTGGCGCAGCTTGTCACGCTGGATCTTCATGTCCAGGATTGCCCTGGCGGAGTCGGTGCGTTAGCGGGGGAGGAGGGGGGGTGGGGGGAGGAGGATAAAGGGGGGGTACCGGTCTTGTGCGGTGACGCGGTGGGTGCTGCTATTGTTCCCCATGGCTGGATATGAGCGTGGTGGGGGAGGTTTGGGTGAGGGCGGAAGCTATCTGGGGGCTTGCTTGCCCAAGGCGGATAGGTCCTAGGCCATGAGCCGCATAGTTTATGATGTAAGGGGCCGGGTAACAGCGAATCATGGGACATCACGCGTCGCAGTTTTTTGCGCACGTGTTGCTTCATATTCAGCCAAAGTGCCTGGGACTATGTGTCCGGTACCTACATATATAAATGTCTGATATGTGGGTGTAAGGCAGCTCTCTTGTACTGTAGCCAGTCATGTCAAAGCATTCATACATAGTTCGATCAGCGGCTTGCGGCTGGCAGTTGTTCATTTGGGATCGTTGCCCGGGCTGGATCGCCTGTGGCCACGCAAGATCCACATAGGTAGAGGAGAACTATTAGCAGGCTGTGTGAGGGAAGGTGAGGTTCTCTTGGCTGAATTGGTCTGAACTGTGCAAATACAAACACACATTCATTATGTATATTGACCCGCTACATTAGCCAGCAACCCACAACAAACCAGGAGATAACCCACCGAGGCGGTGTTCAATTGCGGCCATTTCCGGGATCCTCAGTTTCGTAGGGCCGGTTGACATATCGACCTTTAAGGCAAGGAGTCTAGATGAGAAGAGAGCTTCAAGGTACTCCTATAACCCTCAAGTGGGAAGACTCTAGCCCTTATCTTTTGTGTCGGGGCTCTATACATCTCCCCCCGGGCCCCTAGATGTACATATATGTGCACAAGGCCCGGGCCTACTTACACGTATGAAGCGGGCTGTGGGGTTTGTGAGTGCGTGAGTATTTAGGTGTGTAATACACATGTGCTCGTGCCGCTAGACTGTTGCACCGGTATAGCTTTAAACTGTGTAGAGGTGACAGCCCCTCAAGTTGATATAGCTAAGGGGTTTTATAGAACATGTGTACCCCCTACACCTACAACTGAATGTCCGATTGCCAGGATTCCAGCGGTTTAGTACAGGGCCGGTAGCAGGATAGCAGACCGACCATGTGGTAAGGAAGACAGGGCAGAGTCTCGTACGGGGTGTAAGGAATCCGGGGTATTGGGTTCCGGCGTATCAGGCTGTGGCTTGTGTATATGTATGTAGGGTGCATAGCGCCCTGACGTGCTCTGTAGAGTACATACATGTGTACGTAGGTACATACATATTCGGAAAGAATATAGGTACAGCATCCTGGACGATACACTATTCCTGAGGCTGAGGCTGCTGGGATTATATCGATTGTGTATCAATTATGTAGTAAACCGACGACATTGATCAAGCTACGGGGCATTTCAACCATCTATCACTGCAGAAGCATTACACAAAAACAAGAACGAATACAAACATCAGTAGTACATCAGTAGCTAGATCATGCTCAATGTATTCAGCTAGATATATTCGTAAGCCCCCGGCCCCCGGCCCATCACTCAATCGTCTGCCCCCGAATTACAGAATCCACAAGTCCAGTACACCCAAAAGAGAGAAGGAAGGAAAAAAAAAAGTACCGCTATCAATAAAGCATAGAAAAAAAAGAAAAAAAGGCGAAACAACCCGACCCTAAAAGCAATCATCATCACCCTTCTCATGCGCGCACAGAACACACCCCTTCGACACCTTCTGCCGAATCAGCGCCGCATGTGTGACCTTCGAACCTACATTACGGCCCGCTATGCCCAAGCTTGCCATTATCTCCTCCTCAGCCTCATCAACATCGTCATCTGCCGCAGTAGGGCGTTCTCGCTCCCGCTCGTGCCCGTGTCCGAGTAGACAGCCGAGGTGGAAAACGTGGCTACATGCAAAGCCTATCAGTGTTTCTTTCTCTGCGCCGTCACACACTATTAGCCTGTGAACCTGAGAAATGGGAGGGGTATACAAACCAGTAGGCAAGAACACATCGCCGCAATCGCCGCACGCATCTACACGTCTCATCTGGGGCCGCTCCTCGCCACCGCCCTCCTCTACCGCCTCACCTTTCTTAACCTCAAACTTTACAGCCCTCCTCTGGCCGCCACGTAGCTCCTCCATTCCCCTGGCCACCTCGCTGCGCAGGACCTTTGCGACCCCCTCGCACACGCTCCACTGCACGCCATACTCCTTGAGGATTTTGCCGAGTGCTGGCTTCAGCCCCTCGATCGCGAGACGGGTGGGTATACGGCGCACAAGTGTGATTGGGTCTATGGCGGTGCCGACATTCTCCAGGAGCCCACGGATGAAGCGAGGCTTGTCCATGCTGTACTCGAGCAGGTCGTTCCAGAGGTCAGGGTCGTCCTGGTTCTTTGCGAACGCAATGGCCTGCGCAACGTCATGGAGCTTGTCGATGATAAGGAACAGTGCACGCTTGGTCTGGCCTGTCTTGGAAAGTAGATGGACTAGCTCTGGGATGTAGGCACGTTTCTCGCATACTGCGGAGGCCTTTTCCAGGCTGTACGTGTGGCTATTGACCAGGAAGTCCATCAGTAGGGGGCGGTCGTACTCGGCAAAGAGTGTGACCATCAGGTCCCCAAACTCGGCGAGAGTGCCCGCGGAACTATCACTGCGGCTCCAGAGGCGGCGCAGGTAGAAGAACAGGAAGAGCTTTCCAGCACGGACAGAGTCTGGCGTGAGCTGAGAGACGACGGTGGATGGGCCTACGATACCACGGTTGGCTTCGGCAACAAGGAGGGTGACAGCTTCAGAGGTGTTCTCTTCGAGGGTGGGAATAGGGGCTGTGGAGAGCTGTTCGGGAGTTACGCGCAGAAGGAGGAGATCATAGATATTGGCCTTGATAGCGTCGATGAGGCGGTATTCTCGGATGAGCGAGAAGGCCGCATCGGCATCTTTCAGGATCATATAGTGGCGCAATGCTTTTGCAGGTTCCAAAATTGTCATGTAGAGCTTTGCAAGGCATTCCTGTAGGGCACGCCACTCTGCGTCGCCAGAGTGGACCAAGTCCTCATGGTTCTTGAGCTTTCGTGAGACGGCGTCAATGATCGTGCGCGGATCGTAAAGTGTCCGTGCACCCTCGGGCCTCCAGTTCTCCAGCAGCAGCTCCCGGAACCTTGTAACATCGTGCGAGAGATAGTGCGCAAGGACAATCTCATATATCACGCTCGGCAGGGGCGGCGACAGCGGCGTCGTGGGTATGTACGGCGTGATCTCGGTGATCTTGCCCGCCGCCTCAAACACCCACACCCAGTGCTCCCAGCGCCCCGACAAGCCCAACACCTTGCCACAGACCTCTGCCGACGCCGTCCACTCCCCAGCATTGATCAGCTTCTGTAGCCACAGCTCCCCGATACGACGCTTCTCCCTCTCGGTGGCGCTATAGTTTGTCGTACGCCGCTGCCCGCGCCCGCCGCTGACGGTCGAGTCGGAGTCGTAGCTGGGGTCGTCGTCAGAGACCACACGGCGCACGACCTCGTCCTCGCCCGACTCGCTGATGGCGGCGCCGCCACTGCTGTCGGACGCAATCACGTCCGGGTTCTTGTCGACGAGCTCCCATGCGTCCTGGTACTTTTCCTTCTCGAGGAGCCAGCCCAGGTGGTCGCGCATGCTGCGCTCCGTGGCAAACACAACGTCGTACGGACTCGTGATGTATATCTTCTTCCCCGGGAAGTCCTCGCCCCACCCGCCATCCTCCACCTTTACGGCCCGGCCGGCTGCCGGCGGCCCGCGCCCAACCATGCCCATGCCCATGCCAATGAAGGACGACGCGCCAAAGCTGTCGCGGCGCGACGCGCTAGTGCCAAAGCTGCGGACGCTGGCAGCGCTCGAGAGGATCTGCGTCGCGTTTACGCCCGCGTTCCAGAGGCCGCCCGCGAGGGCTATTGCGCCGGAGAAGTCGCTGTTGTCGTCGGCGGCGGTGCCGGCGGCGGTGGCGGACGCTGCAAGCAGCGGCGGGGGCGTGGCAGGGAGAATGCCGAGGTGGTAGTCACCGGCTGAGAGGCCCTCGAACCGGTTCATCATGAGCTCGTCGGCCGAGAGCTCCTCCGACGTGTTGAGGTCTATGAAGCGCAGCTCGGGGGTCAGCGCGTTTGAGCGGCCGCGGCGCGCGTGGGGGCCGATCTTGGCGGGGGATGGGTCGGGTGGGGGTGTCCCGGGCGGGGAGGCATCGGAGGTGAGGTGGGCGAGGAGGAGAAGGAGTGAGGGGGTGTATAGTGTCAGGCCGGAGATTGTGCAGTCGGTTTGTAAACTAGATAGTTATTAGTAATGGGTGGGGGGGGGGGAGGGTCAATGATCGAAACTCACATATGCACGATTTCTGCCCATCCCGCGCTACGCTCGCCCTCCTCGTTACTGCCGTCCCCAGCGAACACATCCACAACCCAGATCGTACCACCCCAGCCGATGACCAACTTCTCCTTTTGGCCCCAATCAGTGCCTAGCGAGGGCTTACCCTTGACCGCCGTAGGGCTCACATCGTCCGCCGTGCTGAAAGTGGCCAGTCCATCCACATCATCCCTAGTCAGGTTCCTACGATCAACCCACTCAAGCCTGGGCCTATAGACGGCGGCCATCTCCTCCGGGATAGCCTCCGGCCGCTCAATCGCCGAGATGCGCTTCCACGCCACCTCCCCAACCGGGTTCCCGGTGACGCCCAAGCCCGGGATCCAGCTCGTAACACCCGGATACCCAGCCGTAATCAATCCGTTCGCAATGCCGACCACGTCGCCCAACCCGGCCGCCGCCGCCGCCGCCGCCCCCGTCCCCGCCCCCGTCGCCGTCCCCTCCTCCGGCACCTCCTTCTTGATCTCGGGCGGGATGATGTGCGAGCGCATCAGCTTGATCCCGCGCTCATTTGCCCACGCGACAAACCGTGGCGACTCCTTACTCCACGCGATGGCGCTGACGGCGCCCTCCCCCGAGTGCAGCACCGTGTCCTTACCGCTGCTGCCGCCAAGGCCCATCCACCCTGTGCCGCCGGCCGGGGGGGCAACACTGAGGATCAAGTTCCCCGCGAGGCCGCCCGAGAGGAAGGTGCGGTCCGTGCGGAAGTTTGGCGAGAGGGCGACGGCGGTGATGGGCCGCTTGAAGTTCTTGAGGATGATCTCGGACTTTGCGTAGGGGGTTGTTGTGGGGTTTGAGCCGGGGTTGGCGGGGAGGAGGGGGACGATGCATACGAGGCCGTCGATGGATGCTGTTGCCACGTGGGTGTGGCGGTCCTGCGTTGGTGGGAACTGGGCGCGGATGTTGGGCGGGAGGGGGGGCGGCGGGGGCGGGGAGATGGATACGCTGCTTATTGAGGCGGAGTGGGCGTGGTAGACGCGGAGGGTTGAGAGCGAGGGGAGCGTCAGGATGTGCTAGATGCATGCTATCAATACTCTTTCGTCCAGGAGGGTGAGTAGGGCAGGGCAGAGTCGGGTATGCTCACAATGTTTCCGTTATGCGTTCCTGTGATCTGTGACAGGGGCGTGTTAGAAATTGAGCTCCAGAACATCGACAAGACGCCATATCCATACCATTCTCTCCCCAAAAACCACGCTCGCCGAGACCGCATCGCCATTCCTGTACACGCCGCCCAGGTTCCTTGTCAAGCGCGTATACTTGAGCCGTGGCTCCTCCTCCTCGCCATCGCTCTCCTCTTGCTCCTCCTCCGCTTCTTCTTCTTCGGGTATTCTATCCTGGGCCTCTCTCTCGGGGTCTGGGGGCGACATTGTTGTTGTTGTTGTTGTTGTTGCTGTGTGTGTTGGTGTCAGAGCTTCTCACAAGCTATGATGTGTTGGCCGTGGAGTTGCGGCTCTTGCCTTATCTTGCTGTGTCGCGTCTGATTGGCGGGATAGCCGACGGCCGGTTACCCGGGGGGCGCTTGGGCCAGCGGGTAATGATCGGGGCGCAGGTTTCGATGCATCTTGGCGGCCCGGGTCTAGAAACATGTTGTGACTCCCCCGCTACTGCGGTTTAGGCTAGTGATCGATGGAAGACCCGGCGGCATTGGCGGCTGATGTACCTCTCTTTGTGTGATAAAAGCGACAGCATAATTAAACAAAAGACCACAAGCCACCGGCTCATCTGAGTCTCTCTACCCTAGAAAGTAGGGGCACCCCACAAGCACCGTACGCCATACCCGAACACAAGATACTGACTACGTTTAGGGGCCACCACCAGTTATTTCCTACCTTCATGCACATGGCATTCTGGAGTGCTCCTATCAAGACTATTAGTTAGCTGGGGTACCATCGTGAGAACTCTACGCCCCCGGGCCTTACCCCCAGTGCAGTAAACAGCACCTCCACCCTACAACCACCCCGTGACAACACAATACCCCGTGTAAGTACATGTAAGTAACCGCAAGTCTATACACACCGCGCCGCAGCCACCAAGCCCCCATACCCGAGCGGGCGAGGCAAACTACATGTAGTAGTATAGTATAGTACCGGCGCGGCCAGTGCAACTCTCGCACACATACCTCCCAGCCACATACCCCCCAGCCCCCAGCCCCACATCCCCCCACCCCTCCCCGAAACCCCCATATCGAACCAAATCAACCCCGTCACAAGAACCCTCCAGCGGGCATGGCCAACCCCAACGCCCCCAAAGCAACCTACGTCTGTTGAGACCACAGCACCCACCACCCCACCAGTCCCCATGCCGCAGACAACCGACAGTCAGGGCGCGGCCAGATAGGCATCTCCGGGATGGACCTAGTCCTACCATCTACTTACGCCCCAGGGAACTAGACATACCGTGAAACAAGCCTGCTAACGTCGAGTACGTACACGCCGCCTGGAGAACCCGTGTAGGGCTTCGGGTGGAAAGATGTGTTTCAACTGGGCTGTCAATCTACGTTACTACTAGCTATAGAGACTATTTCAGACCCGCTACAGCGACGCGCACCCCAGCGTAAGGGGAGGCCAAGGGCCGATAAAAACACCCATAGCCGTCACATCATATTCACTAGATCCTGAAAATAACACAAAAATCCTTAATTCCCTAACTACATCCCCCCACACACAAAATCCTCAATTCCCTAACTAATCCCCCACACACACAATCCTCAATTCCATAACTACACCCCCCACACACACACAAAACTACTTCACAGCAACAACAACAACCGACCACGCAGGCAAAGAAATCACAAACTTCCCGGCACTACCCGTAACCGCCGCCGTGGCCGGAACCACAACCTCATCCCCCGGCAAATTGCTGATAGTGCTCGCGGACCCCGTCAGGGTGGTTACGGACCCGGCCGTCGCCCCCGGGATCGTGATGGTCGTTGAGACCGCGGTCGCGCCGTAGTTGGCCAGTTTGACGTAGTACGTGCCCGTGTTCTCGTTCTTCGAAGCGACCCAGTAGGCTATCGTTTCATGTCTGTCAGCGCCAACCGTGCAGAGATATATAGAGGGGGGAAGGCTTACCGGGCCCAAAGGCGGTGTCAGAGGTTACCGGGAGGATCTTGGTGCCACGATTGACCGAGAACATCTGTTACGCAGGGTTAGGGTTGAATTTAGCACCGAGTGATGGTCTGTGATGGTACGAACCTGTTGGACGTAGTAGCTGGTGGAGAGGGTGAGGAGGCTTGGGTCGGAGGTGTATCCAATAAGATCAGGCTAGGCAAGATTAGCTCTTTCTACCATCACTGCCACCAGGGGCAAAACATACCCTCCACTGCGTGGCGTTAAAGTGCTGCAACAGGGGCGCATACGCCGCCATCTTCACGACGTCGCTGTTGCGCTCCATGCCAATCATGAAGACAGCCTCGGCAACGGCGCCAATGAGCGTTGGGTATACGTTTGTGCCACCCGCGTTGTTGCGCGTGCACGCGTACTCGCCGACAAAGATGCCAAAGGCGCGGTCGTAGTTGTCGTAGAGGTTGAAGCGGGACACAAACTGGTCGGGTGTCAGGTAGTAGTGGATGTCGATCCACATGCCCGCGGGCTTGGGCGAGGGGAGGCCCTGGTCCGTGCTGGCGATGATGATCAGGTCCGGGTATTTGGCCTTGATTGCGTCGTGGAAGGCGGTGAAGCGGGCGGCGTAGCTGCTGAGGCCACCCGAGAGGAAGTCTTCGTTGCCGATCTCGACGTGCTTTAGGGCGAAGGGGGCGGCGCGGCCGTGGCTAGCGCGGAGGGCGCCATAGGTGGTGCTGGTGCTACCAGTGATGTACTGGGTGAGGGCTTTTTGTTAGTATGTGGGTAAGGGATATGTGTGGGAGAGGGGGTTACCTCGATCTCTTTGAGGACGTCATCAATGTAAGGGGTGAGGGCGTCGCCGGTGACGACGCCGCCGGCGAGCGAGAGACCGGCCCAGACGCCGAGGATGGGGGTGAGCTTCATGTCTTCGCACCAGTAGAGGTATTCGAGAAGACCGAGGGCATCGGTGTTGGCGTAGCCCCAGTCACCTGGTGCGGTGTCAGTGGGAATGATACAGTAGTAGGGGATATGTAATTAACTAACCTTGACGGCCAGGTCTGGTGTGGACGGGGCCAATGGTCTCGTTCCATTTCCACCTTCTGGCTATGGTATTACCTTCACTGATGGGGGTTAGCACTGCTAGTTGACTCTACAAAAATTTCGGCGGAAACAGCAGGTATTCTCACAGATTGTTACCGCCTAAAAAGAAATAGCAATATCAGCAATAGTTAATTAAAATGGAATCATCATATCTAGAGTGGGGGAACGCACCCGGAAACCTCAAAAACGAGCCCTTCACATTCTCCAACGCACCCGCAATATCCGGCTTCAGCCCATTATATCTCTGATGGTATGTGACGGGGAACAGCTGAGGCAAGGCAAAATAGATACTTGCCCCCGCAACCTTCGCGCCATCCACCGTAGCTACAAAGAGATTATCGCCGTTGGGCGCCGCGCTCGCCGCGAACGTCGTCTCATAGTACTTCCACGTCCCAGCCACGCTGGTGACCGGGACCACCTTACTCCCAAACACCGTCGCCCCCGTCAAGGACTGGAGCTTGACCGTCACATCGCCCGTATACGTTCCCTCGATCCAGAAGTAGCACGCATAGGTGTCTTTCTTGACGGGTATGCCCCAGTAGCCCTCGTTCGCGAAGCCGACCTGGCCGGTGGTGCCCGAGGGCACGTCGATGCGGAGGACGTTAGGAAGTGCCGACGAGAGCGGGTGCGTGGCATCGATGGCGAGGGTGACGGCGCCGACGGCCTCATAGGCGGTGAGGGCTGGGGTGGTGCCCTGGAAGCCGTTGTTGCGGAGGAGCTGCCCGTGGATTCCACCGTCGCCGGAGTGATTGATGTCCTGTGAGTTGTAGTTAGTAATTTATCTTCTTGAAGAATAAAAGGTACTCGCATGGTGACAGTGGTAAAAAACTAACCTCGAACATGAACCCGTAGAGAAGGGGGCTGGAGGCATTTCCGCCGGCGGTGGAAACGGTGAGGTCGAGGGTATGGACGAGGGCGGGGAGGGCCGCAAGGCCGAGAAGGAACTGGAAGGCTTTTTTGAAGCCCATTGTGAAAGCTGGCTAAGATGCTACTGTTGCTGCTGCTGGTTGTCTGGAGAGCTTAAGCTTGCTTGCTTGCTTGGGGTGAGTGGGACTCGACAATGGGGCCGCTGGGCTGGGTATTTATAACCGTCGAAATGATGGCATCTCTATAACAGTAATCCATCAGCTCTGTCTATCAATTCAATCATACCCATAGGTACTCACCTCACCTTACCCCGCATAAAGCACTGGTCGAGTTTGTCTCTGAATTCGCCAACGACGGGGGGATAGCCCCCGGGGCATCTCCTAGCATGATGTGCTGGATCCCCCGGAGCTGCACAGGTCTGTACCTTGCAGTGCCGGGGGCAGGACCGGATTCTCCCCGTCCATTGGCCGAGTGGACCTGTATGTGGAGATGATGGTCCGTATGTGCAGATGATGATCCATAGAGTTATTGTCCAATGATGGTGGTTGTGGTGGTTGATCATTGCTACGGTTGTCTGGGCAGGGGAACGATCGAGTGCCGTGCTGCCGGGCGTTGCACGATTGATCGGAGGGAAGCGGGAATAGGCTGTAGGCGAAACGTGGGGAAATCAACAGGCTAATTGAAAGCTTAACTTGCGGGTTGACAGCTGCATGCATGGAGGGTACATGTCGTTATAGGCAGGTGCTTGGCTGCGGTATTGATTATTGATGATTGACTGCAGTACCCCGTATTCCAGTCATTATGCTATCGATACGATACTCTACATGTACTTACGATGCTGGTTTAAACCAGTATCCTTGACTCAATACCGTAGTTCTACGGTTACATTTTTACCCTATTTCCGAGACTGTGATTGATTGAATGATTGATTGATGATTGATTGATTGATTGATTGATACATTGGACTGTACTCGGTGCCTACGTAAATACATGTACATACATAGTATGAGCCGTCAGAGCACGTTACCGGCGGCTAGTCCACATGCGGGTGGGCCAAGCTAGCGTACGCCGCGCTGGTGGTAAGAAGCACAAAAGATGTCAAGTCGGCAAGTGGGGGGCTAGCCTAGTTGCCTAAGTCTGATTTAATTGCAGCAGCTTCAGGTGGTTCGGTTCCCCCACTTGTCTAACAAATATAGAAAGCATTGGGCGGGTGGCCCAAGTAAGTCTTTTGTCTTGGCCAGGTAATATTTTTTTGTTTGGTACATACATACATACAGCCACTCTTCAAAAGTGTTCGTGATTCATATATAAGATGGTCAGTGCTCAATGTGGCTTACAGAGTTGTATCAAAGAACTCAAATGTATCTATAAAATTATAGAAACCTGATAACAGAGAGTAAAAACACCATGAAGATCTAATATTGATTTTAGCCTCCATTAAGTACTGGTGGCTTGAGATTTTAAACATTTCAATGCACAGTTTGATAACTGACTTGAGCCGGACATGTCATATTAAATCCGAATCACGAGCACTTTTGATGAGTGGCTGTACATACTTGAGTGAGTACACATTGTACATTCACGTACCTACATGTAGTACCGCCCTGTTCTGTCCCCTCATCTTTTCATCTTTTCACCTCTTCACGCCTTCATCTCATCTCTTCATCTCCTCGTCTTCATCTCTCCATCCCTCCATCCCTCCCCCTTCACCCCTTCATCCCCATCCCCTTCCAGTCCTCCCATCGCTCGCAACAACCCCGAGGACCGCCCATCATTCATGATATACATAAATGAACTGATGAGATGAGATGCACCACCACCACTGCCCCTGAGCAGCCCCCCACGATTTAGGCTATTTGGAACAGGGCCGATTACTGAACACACCGCGTGGTCGCATCGCATCCCCAGCCGAGGAATTAGCCGCAGGCCCGGGGACATACATGTGCTTATAAGCAAAGTATATACCCTCGTTTATGTATGGTATGTAGATGTAGATGTCCTGCTCCGGTGGTTGAGCGGGGGAGGGAGAGAGGGCTGTAAATACAATGAATAACGCCCGGCCCGGCTGGCTGGTGGTCGGGGCGAAAAGGTAAGTCTCGGGCTCTGACCCGGGCCGTCATGGGCTGTCACTCGGTAGCGGAAGTCACGATTGTCCGGCATGACGCGGGGGTGGGGAAGAGAGCCGTCAGATACATGAGACCCCCCCCCCCCCATATATCCATACACGAACACAGGCGCTGAAAAGACATGCCGCAAGAAAAAGAAAAAACAGGCACGACCAATCATTGACCCCTAACACGGCCTGATTGGGCGCCGTTGACATCATCGATCACGCGCTATCACTCGGTGGCTGTTTTATGTGACGGGCTTGCATCTATCTATGTGCGCCCACAGATTAAACTATAGAGTAAATATATAAAGTAAAGATACTCCGCAGCAGCGGGCATCGGACCCGCCCCGATACAAATATATAATATACATGGCGCGCAAGGGCACGGGTCTGGCAGGGGCATACATACTGATACCATACCTTAGGCATTAGGGAGGGGGGGGGACTACCAGTGCCTTGTATGTATGTATGTACGGGTTGTTGGCCAATGTGCTGCAGTTGCCGCGCCTCGGGGTCCTCCGCAGCAGCAGGGGGCCACCCCGCCAATTATCGTCCTGCGGCATCTTAGGGGGGGGGGGGGGTCCTGTAGTACCTTGAAGGGGTGCGCCGTACCTTGTGTAGGCCTGTCGCGCCTCGAGGGGTCCGCCGCACCTTGGAGTCGAGGTCTGCTTACTTACCTACTACTTGGTGCTTTTTTGCCTGGTCTCTTTGTGGGCTGTCTACTCTATTATATGGAGGTGTTGGTTTATGTGTACTACTTGTATGGTTGGTTTGGCTAGCTCACTGGCTGTCTGATGGCCTGTATGTTCCACTGTTCGTTGCCCTGCCCTGCGGTGGTGGTCATGCCCGCCGCCCGCGCACGTCGACCGTAAGTATACATCTAACCATCTATTTCCAAAAGCCCCACAGCAGCAGAATAAAGAGCAAAGCAAAAACTTTTACATTCCATTATCTACAAATACAGGCAACTACACCTACTACTACACATCCTACACGCCCACCTCCTCCATCTCCCTGAGCGTATACTCGAGTAGATAACTCTCCTGTACCATCTCCTCCACCCTCCTATAGTGCCTCTCCGTGTAACTCTCGAGGGCAGCCCACACGTCGCCCGCGCCCCTCAGCGCCACCAGCCGCGCCGGCCCATAGCGCCTCACAAGCAGACTCAGGACCCTCTGCGCGACGTGCGCGCTCCTGGCGTTAGTATTCCAGTCCCTAACCCTATAGAGGAGGAGCACGAGCTGTTCGTCGGCCAGCGCGGCCAGCGCGTCGTCCACCGCGGCCAGCCCCGTGATTGAGTGCTCCGCGGGGGACGTGGCAGCGACGGAGGTGAGCAGCGCGAGCAGCCGGCCAGGGTGGTTGAGGGTGAGGGCTAGCGTGATGGCGGAGCGGTAGTCGCCGCTGTGGATGTGGTTTTGCAGGCGCTGCTCTTGCTCGACGAGGGCGGATTCGTGGGCGGTGGTTTCGTGGCGCTTGAGTGTTGTTATGTCTTCCCAGAAGGTGACGGTGGAGTCGCCGCCGCCGGAGACGAGTACTTGGTCGTCTTTGCGGACCGTGAGGGCCCAGACCTGGGGTGTGTTAGTCGCTGTGGAGGGGTAGAGGGGGGGGGGGGTGTACCTTGTCTTCATGGTTATCTAGGGTCGTGTTACACTCCCCGGACTTTACATCCCACACCTTTACCAGGCCGTCGCCGCCCGAGCTCGCAACCTGCAGCCCACCCGACAGCCACACCGTCTTCAGCACGCTGTTTGTGTGGCCCTCAAACGTCCTGAGACAGCTGTAGTCCGTCAAGCTCCACAGCTTAACGGTCTTATCGCCGCTGCCCGTGACGACCACCCTCCCGCCCTTGGCGCCCTCTGCCCCGCCGACGACGGCGCCGGTGACAGACGCGGGCCCGAACCTAACGGCCCAGACGCCGCGGCGGTGGCCGCGCAGGATGCCGAGGGCCTCGCCCTCGCGCACCGACCAGATCTTGACGGTCTTGTCCTGCGACGCGGACGCAAAGAGCTCGTCGTCCGCTGACACGTCGATGGCGTTGATGTCCTTGTCGTGGGCCTTGCGCGTGTAGACGGCCTTCGCCCTGCGGCCCGGCGCGGAGGGGACGTCCCACCGCTTTATTGTCCTGTCCTGGCTGCCCGTCAGCACGAAGCTCGGTGGGCGGGTGTTGTCGCCCTGCGGCGGCGGTGCTGTTCGGGAGACGGCAATGGCGCCGATGCTCTCCGCGTGGCCGACGAAGCGGCTGTGGCATGGGAACTCGCCCTTGGTGGTGTCGTCGATGCGCCATAGGCGGGCCTCGTTGTCTTTGGCGCCGGTGGCGAGCCATGACCCGGTGCTGTCGCGGTCCAGGCAGATGACGATGTCGGCGTGGCCGCGGAGGATGCCGACGTCGCCGCCCGAGCCCTTGGTCAGGTCGATGATGCGGACGTCTTCGGAGTTTGTGGCGAGGGCGATGAGGGTGTCGGTGGGGGTTAGGTAGGCCAGGTCAATGATCTCGTCGTGGTGCCCGGAGAGGCGGCGGGTGATTGGGAGGGCGGTGTTCGTGGCGGAGGCGGAGGGGAGGGTGAGGGAGTTTACGAGGAGGGTTTGGTCGTTGTGGATGGAGAGGAGGAAGGGGAGGGATTTGTGGTATCTGTTTGAAGGGTTAGTATTCTTCTTGAATATATTTATATTGAATGGGGAGGGGGGGTAATGACAGGATATCGACAATCCCGTTGGCTTCCCGGTCTTCCTCGTCCACCTCGTCTTCATCGCCGGCCTGGGTTATCTCCTTCCCAGTCTTCAGATCCCACAGCCGCACTCTATTCCCCCGCCCGCCCATATATATCACGCTCTCCCCCATGGCCCGCTCCTCCCCCTCAACCCTCAACGCCCCCGCCTCCAAAAACCCCACCGTCTCCAGCTCCTCCAGCACCGGAATCGTCCCCTTCAACCTCCACCCCTTCGCATCCCACACACACACGACCCTATCCCTCCCCGCCGAAACCAGCGTCTCCCCCCCCGCGGTCCAGTCCAGCCCCCTCACAACACTAACATGCGCCTCCAACACAGCGAGACACACGCCCTTCTCCAGATCCCACACCCGCACCTTCGCATCGTCCGCAGCGGACGCCAGCCTCCACCCGGCCCTGCCGCCACCCCTAGGCGCGTAGAAGCGCAGCGCCGACACGACGCCGCCGTGCCCCCGCAGCGTGTGCGTGACGAACCCGCCGCGGATGTCCCACACCTTGACGGTGCCGTCCGCGGCGCCCACGGCCAGGAGCGTGCCCGTCGGGTCCGTGTCGGCGACGATGATGGGCGCCGTGTGTGCCTTTACGGAGCGCTGGAGCGTCGGTGCCACGCTGACGGTGGCGCCCGCGGTGGTGGTGTCGGGGGAGAGGGCGTAGATGCGCATTGTTGTGGAGCGGGAGCAGACGGCGAGGTGCGATGCGTCGGGCGTTACTGCGCGGGTCAGTCTTCCTCTCTCTGTAAAGCAATTGGCACCGGTGGGCCGGAGGACTCACAAGCCAGCGTCGTGACCAATTCAGAATCCTACACCCCGACAGTCAGTCAGCCCGCACTCCCAATTCACCCCCGCACTCAATACTCACCCCCTCAATCCTGGCCACCTCCTCCCCGCTGCAAAAGTCCACCACGACCACGTCCTCCCCGAGCGTCGCAACAAGTATGCGTCCGGCGGCGTCGAGCGCAACCTTCCCCCCCGTATAGAATGGCTGGATGACCCGCTGCGGCCGGAAGTCCGTCTTGAGCTGCGCCATGGGTTTCTGTTCTGTTCTTGTTTTTTTTGTCTTGTTTGGCGCAATTCGTGGGTTTTTTTTGGTAAATTGTTTAAAGAGGAATTTTTTGGATCGCGGATTTGGTTTGGTGCAGGGTGCAGGATGCAGGCAGGGTAACGGGCGAGAGGGTTGTGCATACCGGCTTGGGACTAGGCGAGTTGCCGGCGGCGAGTGATTCTCTGTGATCGAGATCGGGATCGGGATCACACCCGCTCGGGCGCCGAGAGAACACTCATGGTAGTGTGATCCACCGGCTCCACCGGCGAACCTGGGCCTGGGGCTTAGGTGACATGATGACCTGTTTTCCAACCGACCACCGGCAAGACAGCTTTACAACTACAACTAACGGACAGATGTACGCGCCCGGCGGTAGTGTCGACAGTGGCCCAGTTCCAGGACATATGCACCCTGCAAGGACAGCCACCAGCGACACCCTCATCCACCCATCCGGGACAATACCGCACCTCACCTACATAGCTAGTGGTGGTGGTGCTTGATACCAGCTAGGGCCAATTGCTCTGCACTGCAAGTTAGGGTAAAGCCGGCCCCGATAACGGCTGAGTGTACACAAGTTGGCAAAAGACACACGACCGGACAGTGTACCCAGTCCCCAGACTGTACTAATCACACAGGGAATGGACACGGCGGACGTATAGATGGATGCCATTTCTACTCGAGTGTATATAAAGGAAAATACCAGTCTCAAATGCAGCCAGCCCAAGTCCTCGTTTAAATATGAATACAATGCTTTTTCATAGGCCATGAGATATATAAAGCAAGCAGAAGAAAAGAAGAAAGAGAAAAAAGAAAAGAAAAAAGCTCCATTCCTGCGCAAGTCCCAATACAATACACACAATTCCCCCCCCCCCCCTACTGCCCCATCCCAAACCTCGCCATCCCCTCCCTCAATGCCGCCACCAACTCGACCGCCTGCTCCGCGCTCACCGCCTCAAAATCATACCTCTTCATCTCCCTCTGCGGCCTCAGCACCACAACCTTAAACAGGCTCGGCTGCTTCCGGTACGTCTTGCACCCGACAATGGTGCTGATGTGGATGCTGGTCGTCTTGCTGCTGTCCTGCGCCTCCGACGGCATGATGTGCACGTACTCGCCGTCAATGGCCAGGATGCGCTCGTGCCGCGACATGAACGACATGCCCGCTTTGCGCCACACTGTGTATTTCTAGACAAGTCTGTTAGTTTGTCACCAGGGGGGGAGTGGGGGGACAAGGGAGGAGATACCAGGTAGTCCCGACTCCCAATCATATCCGGCGCCCACGCCGTCGGCTGCAGGAACTTTGCCTTCCGTCCACTGTTGCTGGCGGCACTCGCGGAGGCGACGGTCGCCGCCTCCTCATCTGCAGCTGCAGCGGCACCCGTCTTCTTCCTGACGAGGTCTAGCTCAGCGCGGTCGCCGAGGGCGGCGACGGTGCGCTCGAGCGGCCAGATGACGTTCGGGTGGCCGGTGAGACGGAGGATGTATTTGCTCTTGTCGAGATGCTTCTTTCTGCAGACCTGGTCAAGCACCTCTGCGATGTAGGTGTCGCTTGTGACGCAGACCGAGACGGACTGTGCGAATTCATCAATGGTACTAATGTGGATGCGGATGATCTTGCTGGATCCTGTTTTGGCGGGGGTGGCATGGTCGGTGGTGGCTGCGAGGCCGATTGTGTTTGTGGGGGTGCTGGGGGCGGGGGTTGTAGTGGTGGTACTGGGGGCGCCGGTGGTGAGGGCAGAGCTGGGTTTTGGTTTGCGCTCGTAGGGCGTGATGCGGCAGTTCTCAATGTACTGGTCGGGCGTTGCTTGGACCATCGCGAACTCACCCTCCATCTTCATATCCCGGGCGCCGCGGCCGCCCCTGCCCGTCTTTTTGACGATATATGCCGTAACGGGCTGTGTGCGTTCCAGCGGCGGAAAGTCCTCGTCCGGTTCGCCGTCGTCCACCATGCGGAAGGTCCACATATTGATATCACAGAGCTCATCCGTCAGCGCGGGCTCGCGCTTGTCTTCGATGTACTTGTATAGGGTGAAGCCTATGGCCTCGGCGACCGTCGTCTCGCCGCGGTTCTGATTGTCTCGCTCCTTGGGCAGTCGGTTTAGAATCACGTCGATGGGCGCCTTGCTGCGCGAATAAGGGATATACAGGTGCAGTGTAATCGGTGTGAGCTCTCCCTTCCCGCTAAAGAGCCTGTACGTCTCCAGCGGGTTCTCTGCCTCGCGCGATTTGGCTGCCAGCAGCTGCGTAAGCGCGGACACAGGCTGGAGCTGCGAGACGGGCCGTATCGGTGGTGGGAGAGCGTGGAGGACCGCGCCGGCGTCGGACTGGTGCTGCTGTTGTTGCTGCGGGATACGTCGCATGCCGCCAGCG
Source organism: Morchella sp. 2018-W45 (assembly GCA_024713785.1). Taxonomy (NCBI): domain Eukaryota; kingdom Fungi; phylum Ascomycota; class Pezizomycetes; order Pezizales; family Morchellaceae; genus Morchella; species Morchella sp. 2018-W45. The sequence continues at coordinate 1,431,438 of JAMGYZ010000012.1, forward strand.
CTGAGTGAGTTGCCCATACCCATACCCATGCCGCCGAGGACGGCCGGGTTCGAGTCTGCGGTCTCGGGGAAGTCGGAGGAGATGCTTGCGGTGTCATCGCTGTCGTCGGGGCTATCAAAGCCGTCGTCGCGCGGGAGGGAGGAGTTGGGAGAGGAGCGGAGGCGGTCGGTGATGCGGGCATGAAGCTTCTCGGCGGAGGAGATGAGACCGCTGCTGAGGAGCTCTTCGTCGGCATCCGGGAGGCGGTCAATGTTGCTACTGTGTATTGTGCTCTTGACAAAATCAACATCACCGTGGGAGCCACCGCGGAGCCGGCGCGTGCGGGATTTGGATGGTGAGGTGACAAGGACTTGCGGGCCGGAGCGGATGGGGGAGCTACCAGAGCGCGGACGGGGGGCGATCTCTTTCTTGGGGAAGTCGAATTGTATGCGTGTGCTGGGGCTGTTATGAAATCCCATTAGTTCAACTATCTATAAACAAATGACCACACCGAGGCCGTGTGGGGAGGGGGGGGATGGGGGTGTTATAACCACCCCCCATAAAGCTAAAAGTCCACCTACGCCGTGCCACCCTCCTCCTCCTCACTATCCTCACTCACACTACTATCATCAACCTCCCTATGCGCTTCCCTCTCCCTCGCGCGTCTCTTTTCCCTTGCACCAGTGCCCGCACTCCCGCTCATCAACACCTCAAACAGTGGTGGACTCCCCGCACCCGTCGTGGGCGCATTGGTACTAGGGACATTGGCCTCTCTCAGCGCAAAGTACTCGGTCTCGGCACCGACGGGGATGGGCGGCGAGTAGGTACGGCGTATTTCTGTGGGGGAGCCCCAACCAGCATTCTTGAAGGCGGGTATTGTTAGGGTCGTTGGGTTGATGGAGATGAGGCGCTCTCCAACTCCATCTTTCATACAGTTAAGGTAACGGTTACGAATACGGTAGAGGACGAAGCTGTGAGAGGGTTAGTGGATGGGTGGTGCATGGGGGGGTTGGGGGGGGGATACTCTTGGTGTTGGAGGAGCGACATTGTGATGGTGATGATGGTGGTGGTGGTGGTGGTGATGGTGGTAGTGGTGGTAGAGTTAAGTTCATGTGTGGAGTGGGGGCATGCTGTTGAAGAGGGGGGGGGGGGGGTTGTTGAGGTGTCGAGAATGTAGTTGTGATGTGAATAGTTGTAGATGCAGAGATTATAGATGTGAATGTCTGTGGATGGATGGGTGGGTGGATGGATGGATGGATGAAGAGTTGTGAATAGCTGTGATGGTGATGATGCTCACTGTCGATCTGGTCCTGTCGTCAATGCATAGGACAAGAGACGGACACTAGAGGGAGCTAGAGTAAGAAGCTTTATGGTGGGGGGGTTATGTTATGTTATGTTAGGTACATGTAGGTACATTTAGGTACGAGCGAGGGGAGGGGGAATTTCTCTAATCTGTTCTGTCTACATTATCTTCTCCTTCCTCTCCCTCTTCACATGATTGCAGCTGTCCCCCATGTGTAATCTAGATCTCTGTAAAGTATATGCATAACCTATAGCCTCTCCTCTTCTTTCCCCCCCCCTCCCCCACGACAATATGCCAAGCCACCAATGTATTCATAGTAACACACAGCTGCACCTACATACATACATACAAGGTTACACATTCACTACTCACTCAATCTCTCAATCATCTCGGTCCTCTCTCTCTCTCTCCCTCTCTCTCTCGACTCTTATGAGCGCTGCAGTCAGAGTCCATATACCCTTAGTTCTAACCTCCTAGCTATATACACATAATTGTCCCGCTTCCTCTCCCCCCCCCCACTGACAGATGCAATGGCCCCACCCCCGGCCCGTCTACTAAGTTTCGGCTCTGAAACCGCGTCCGAGACATCCTCCTCCTCCTCCACCCCAGACCAAGGCCCCACAACCATAACCTCAACTACAAATACTACAACTCGTCCGCCAGTACCTACAGCCGAAGAAGGCGATGATGAGGATGAAGACGACGACGACCCAGTGCGCGCAAGTTTCCTCGACTCTACCAGCGGGTACGTACCCTTCTCCTTCCCATTCCCCACTCCCCACCTCCCCCCACCCAGCTAATATAAACCACAGACTCTCCTTCAAGCGTCGGCAGAAACCTCCGCCATCCCGATACTCCTTATTCTCCTCCGCCGCCAACACAACCGAGAGCACGCCCAGCACCTCCGCCACGAACCTGATCGTGCCAGATCACTACGACGATGGTTACGACCCCCCAGACTCCCCTTTCCAGCTCAACACCTCCTCCTTCTCCCACGCCGAGAGCAATATCGATCCATGGTCAACCACCGAGAGCCCCGGCCGCCGTGTCTACGACGATCTCACGGCCATCGACTGGATCTTCGAGTATACCAAGGAGCGACTACGCATCCGGGCGCTTTCGCGGCGTACGGGGGTATTAGGCCATTTAGCGCAGCTATGGGACTCGAGTCAGGTCTGGATTGTCCTGATTGGGACTGGGATCATGGCAGGGCTGATTGCAGCCGGGATCGATATCGCCACGAATTGGTTGGGGGATTTGAAGCATGGGTATTGTGGGGAGACGTTTTACCTCAGTAGGCACTTTTGCTGTCTGGGGCTTGACGGTAGGTACTTTTTCCCTGCTGGGGGCGGGTAGGGTGGGGCTTTGGGGTGAGTACGATGTGCTGATGGAGGGGAGTGAGTGCTAGCGGGTGAGACATGTACAACATGGGTGCCATGGAGGTCGGCGGTGGGCGCAGCAAAAAGCGCCTATATCGTCGAGTATTTCTTTTATATACTGTTTTCCGTAGGTGTGCCTTTTTTTTTTTTCAGTTAGTCATTGTGCTATATCATGCCGTGCATGTTGCTGATAGCGCTGTAGATTCTGTTTGCGGTCACGGCGAGCATTTTAGTGACCACGTACGCCATATATGCAAAGCATTCTGGTATCCCCGAGATCAAGACCGTTCTGGGTGGTTTCGTGATCCGGAGGTTTATGGGCGCCCAGACGCTCATCATAAAATCACTCGGTCTGGTTAGTAATTGGATCACACACTCTCACTCATCTCCCTCACTTGGCCCATTTCATTCCATTCTAACACCCCTCCCATCACCACCCAGTGCCTCGCCGTCGCCTCTGGCCTCTGGCTCGGGAAAGAAGGCCCCCTCGTGCACGTTGCCTGCTGCTGCGCCAACATCCTCATGAAGCCCTTCCCCTCACTCTCCAAGAACGAAGCACGCAAGCGTGAGGTCCTCTCCGCCGCCTCCGCCGCCGGTATCTCTGTCGCCTTTGGCTCGCCAATCGGGGGTGTCCTCTTCTCGCTCGAGCAGCTCTCCTACTACTTCCCCGACAAGGCCATGTGGCAGTCATTTGTCTCGGCCATGGTCGCCGCCGTCACCCTACAGTTCATGAACCCGTTCCGCACCGGCAAGCTCGTGCTCTACCAGGTCAAGTATACGCGCAGCTGGCACGATTTCGAGATCATCCCGTTCGCGCTGCTGGGTGTGCTCGGCGGCCTTTATGGCGCATTCTTCATCCGCCTCAACATGCGCATCGCGCAGTACCGCAAGTCATCCTTCATCCGCCGGTACCCCGTCACCGAGGTGGCTGTCGTGGCGCTCATCACCGCACTAATCAACTTCCCCATCATCTTCATGCGGCCTTCGCCCTCCGCGCTCGTGGCAGACCTCTTCCAGGAGTGCTCCAAAACCACTGAAGACCCTCTCGGCCTCTGTGTGGCCAAGTCCGCCCCTCCCATCATCCTGCTCCTCCTCTCCGCCGTCCTCGGCATCCTCCTCGCCTCCGCCACCTTCGGCCTCCAAGTCCCGGCCGGGATCATTCTTCCCAGCATGGCCATCGGCGCGCTGTACGGCCGCTCCCTCGGTATGGCCCTCCAGTCCTTCCAGCGTACCCACCCCACCTCCTACCTCTTCTCCTCCTGCACCCCCGACGTTGAGTGTGTGACCCCCGGCGTCTTCGCCATCATCGGTGCAGCCTCTGCCCTAGGCGGCGTCACTCGCATGACCGTCTCTATTGTGGTCATCCTCTTTGAGCTCACGGGCGCCCTCACCTACGTCCTCCCCATCATGATCGCTGTGCTCATCAGCAAATGGGTCGGCGACGCATTCGGCAAGTACGGCATCTACGAGAGCTGGATCCGCCACCGTCACTACCCCTTCCTCGACAACCGCGAGGACCGTCTTCCGCCACTGCCAGTCACAGAGATCATGACGCGCACCGAGGACCTCGTCGTCATCCCAGAGACGGGCAGCACCCTCGCGGGACTGGAGCGCCTGCTCGCCTCGCAGCCGTACAAGGGCTTCCCCGTCGTCACCGACACGCGCGACGCCGTCCTCGTAGGCTACATCAGCCGGTCCGAGCTGCGGTGCGCGCTAGACCAAGCGCGCGGCCGGGCGGCAGGCGGCGACACAGAGATCGTGTTTGGGTCGCCGTCGCCATCCGCGCCGGGCGAGTCCCCGTTTAGCGTCCCCGTGGCGGTCGGGGAGGGCGTGGTGGACCTGCGCGGCTGGATGGACGCTACGCCGATCACCCTGGCGCCAGAGGCGAGCCTGGTGCTGGTGGCGGGACTGTTCCAGAAGTTGGGGCTGAGGTATATCGTGTTTGCGCGGCATGGGGTGCTGCAGGGGCTGCTGACGAAGAAGGATGTGTGGGAGGTTGTCAACGGGGTGCAGGGGGAGGGAGACGGGGAGGGAGGAGGCGGAGGCGGAGGGGAGGGTGTCAGGTTGTTGGTGGGGGAGGAGGGGGAGGGGGAGCAGGTGGGGTGGGAAAGGGAGGGAGAAGGGGTAGGGGGGGAGATGGCCCTGTAGAAGGGGGTATAGGTAGCGTTTCTTTTTGGAGGGGGGGAATAAATATATAGTGTTTTGTTTTGTAGTGAGTTGTGGCGAGTGATATCTTGTGATCCTGAAAACAGTGACTGATGGGAGCTGTAAACACCCACCGTAAAGAACCAGCGGGCCAGGCACGCCCAGATAACTAGATACCTAGCAACAAACCACACCGCGCGCACCAGGCGCGGCGAGCCACCCAACGCAGACGTCTAGTCCACCACAACATAACCCTTTGAGGCATCTAATACACATACATACATACATACAGGGACAAGTACTCAAGCACCCAGACCTATGCTACGTATGTTACCCCCGGGCACAGCCCTCTCTTATGTGCTGTAATCAGTCCTCCGGTGCATGGCCGGTCGAGTGATACCCTGTGATGGGCAGTGGCTCTGTTCCTTGACACGCACGTTCCAGGGCTGGAGGTGGCGGCTTGGAGTGCTGCGTTTTGTATCTTTGTATTGTGTGTGTGTATATAGCGGTTCATGCATGCATGCAGGGGGTTATGGTTGATATATCCTCGTACTTGACTTAAACTGGCTGTCTCCACCCCTTCGAACCCTACATAGTCCCTCACGGCCCGTAGCGGTGCCGTGGGCACGAGACGGGACGAGACGGGGCGGGACGAGATTAAGCCAGACCCCGCCCCGCCCCGTCCCGTCCCGTCCCGAGAGTCCCCGTACCTCGACTCCCGGGCCCCTCGTTGCGGGCCTATATATATGAGGAGGAGGGGCTAGTAATGCTCCTGTACGCGGGACTAATCGGCTCACATCTGGTCTATCTCCAAAGAGCCACGGTGTTGCTTTATCCGTAAGCGTAGTGGATCAATGCTGTGCGCCTGTCGGTTAGGTTGAGGTTGGGGCGCGATATATAAACAACCGGTTTTAGTGTCGGTTCTGAGGCTGTGTTCGAGAGGATTTCTTGTAGAGGCTGTCTTTTGGGACATGTATATATCTCCTTACGATATATGTCCTAGGCGGTCTGGCCGAGCAAAAATAGAAACCTCCCAGGCCCAGAAGAAGCAAACTGACAGTAACAGAGAAAGCCCTAGACCCGCTACACCCCAAACCCCGAGATACCAGCTCTTACTCCGATATTTCATCACCGCGTCTCACTCGAATCCAGAGGGTTAGGGTTGTGTTAGCGAAACTTCTGAAAGAGCCTCATCACCCCTTTCGGGTAAAGCGCGCCCAGGGCCATCTTGGCGGCGCAGAGAGGACACGCTTTAGTAAATACAGCTTCAACGTCAACACCTCACTAAACGACTTGAGAGCACCCGCAACAAAGAAGATACCCGGAAGAAAAAAACAACACCGACAAACATGGACTCGAGGCCGAAAGTAAACATCAATGCTCTTCCAGGTACATAGATCCTTATATCCCACCGCATCCCTTACGCTGACAAGCTAAACCTCCACCTAGCGCTCAAGAATACCACGGACGACATGATAGCTCCTGTCTGTAGCCCCACCTTCTGAGCTCTACTGGACCCTCGAGCTGACAGTCGCAATAGTACCTTAAATCTCTCGGGTATAAGCAGGACCACACCCTCACAGATGTCCGTCTCGCTATCGGGTTCACTGCGTGTGCCATCGCGGGGGTTACTTTCTACTACGACTGGACCGCCGGGTTCGAGGCGGCAAAGGCTGGGACGCTCTACGCGGTCATTGCGTATTTTATCCTCAATACAGCTCTGACCTGCTGGATATGGCTGGTTGAGGGCGGGACGGTATATGTGGGGAAGAAGGACGGTGTCAAGGTCAGTTCCGTCCTCTTTTTTTTTATTCCGCGCTAGGGACTGTCTGTTTTCCTAACGAAGAAACACCCCTAGATCAATATCTCGACCCATACCGAGAAACACTCGCCAATTTACCACATGAAGATCACTTCGACCTCGCCCGGGAAATCTGAACAGCAAACTGTGGAGGGTGCGTTTACGAACTGGTTCGATGAAAAGGGCTATTTCGTGGCAAAGCCGTTCAAGGCTTTCATACAAAACTCGATTCCCTCACTTGCGGCTAAATCTACGGAAGCTGTTGCTCTTAAATCAAAAACCAAGAGTGGAGGGAACTAAACCACCTTCACTTCTATTTTCCCTCCCCTGGGCCTATGTACTTTATGGATTTAAAAGCAGTTAAAACAAGAATGAATTGGCTTTTTGTTGTCAAGGAGGCGCAAGACCAAGATGTAGTTTTCTGGGGGCTGCGCTTGATTCTCTATGTCGTGTTGCAATATCTACACTCCTTGTTCTACTTCCTTTGAGCCTCGCAGTGAGCTTGCAAAGCCAAGAGATCATTACCCCGCCAGCCGACCTCATTCATATATGGAGATCCGCTATTGAGGATCCTATTAAAAAAAATATATTAGTCCCGATACAATTGAAGCTCCACCATCTCCACCTATTGAATGAATACAGGATAAAACATACTCCGGGAACTTCACACTAACAACACTGCTGGGCTTTGAGTCCTCGAACAAGGTCCTATCCTTAGCCGCACGCTCAACCATCGCCGTGTGTCTGTTGTTCCGATCCTCCCAGTCCTTGCTCATGTTACCGTAGTACTCGATAGCACGGGTCAAGGGAGATCCCCTAGCGCCAGTAGCAGACTGCTCGAGCTTGTAGAAGGCCAGGCCGCCCACGACGGCCGCGATCGAGAGGTAGAACCCCTTTCCGAAGGCTAGTTATTCGGACCCTGTCCGTCAGCGCCTGACCACCAGGTGGGGGGGATGGAGGCGGACGCACATTCTTCAACGGGCGGCCCATGGTGGTCGTCATGGTGGTGTGATCCGCCTTTGTCGGCGTGGGATGCGAAGGCGCGTTTGGCGAGGAGTGGGCGGCAGGCGAGGGCCCGGCTTCGGACGGCGAACATGGTGCTGTGGATTGAGATTGAGGGGAGAGTATGTGTCTGGGGGAGGGTACCGTAGTGTGTTCGTTGGTGGTCTATCCGGGTGCTTCGATGTCCAAGATAGCAGCGCCAAGAGGAGGTGTAGAGTAGTTTCCCCGCCAAGTCTGTGGAAAGGCCGGGGAGCCCTAACCCTGTTGGATTTAGAAGCGGACTATATATATTATGTTGAACTCCCCAACAGGTGAATGCTGGGAATTGGTGGCCTGGGTAATTTATATGACCTTGTGTCCGAGATATGTACCCATTTCCTACTGTTTCTGGTATATCCCAGCCCGTGCCATCCACATGTCGTTTTGATATCACTCGCATTTTGTAAATGCCAGCTCCACTTTATAAAACTTAACCAGAGTAACGAAATACAATTGATTCTTTGATACAAAGACAAAAGGTCTTCAGGGACGAGAAGTTACTATGCCTAGAGCACGTTACGGCCGGACATTTGGGGATTTGGTACCGCACCGCATCATCCATCATATTCCATTACTCGACTCTGTAAGATAGCAGCAATTACGCACTCGCAGTCACCATCCCTAGAAGTTTGTTTGGCCCTTGTATTGTAATTAACTTCAGGGCAATACCATACTACGTACACTGGAGAGCCAGAGGGCTGGTCATAACCCCCAGTATGACAAGAATAGCTAGGATACCGATGTAGAATATATATTTTCAGGTTTTTATCTAGCCCCACCCCTATCTAAGACTCCTACACGTATTTCCATCACGAGTGATACCCTATGAATCCTTGTTACATCACACTCTAAACATGCTAGGACCGAGGCTGTAAGGGCTATAGGGTTTGGGTTTCCACTAATCTACATGTATGTATCTAAACCACATCTATAATATAGCTGCTATGGGGTTGATTATGAACATCAGTGGGGCTAGGGATTAATCTGAGCTTGCACAAGGTACATAGCGTGCGGTGTTATATACTCACGACAATACAGGCAAAATTCTTACATCCATATTTTGCCATCCCAGGCCTACGACAGGTTGGAGCGAGGTAGACCGCAAACATCAGTAATAGGAAGCACTATTGTTCATGTTTCTCGCCCTCACAAACCTCGATACCCGCCAAGCAATAATACGTACTTGACTTGGTTGGATTCAACTATTTATTCTCCAGCCCGATCTACGTATACCTTCCAGTCACTCCTTGACACTTATCTTCAAAGCCCGAAGGAGTAGAAGCTCCAATTTTAGACCTGTTATATGGCATGTTAATTATATATACACATAGTACACATTCGATAAGTACATGTACATGTAGCAAGCTTAAGCTGCTTTTAGGAAATGGGCACGAGGCTAGCTCCTGTATGTACGCATCTAAATGCGTCTTCCCTTCTTGAAGTGTAGTGTTTCATAGGGCCTTAAGACCCCGTTTAAGCGGGGGAGAGTCAAGGATACAAGAACCAACATATGCGTCCAGTATCTCATGTCTCACCGTCCACTGAGCCGAATTTCGATCGAATAAAACCCCCGATCTTGCAGAGAGTGTTGATTCAGGTATCTATTTTTTTTTTCCAAGCCAACCCGACTAACGATAAAATACTTTTGCATCGGCAAACACGGGAACGGGCCCGGCACAAGACCCCTCGCCAACCGCGGGTAATATTTTGACTATCACAGTCCAAAAAATAAAAACTCCGATCCTCAAACAATAACCTCACCAAGTACAGCTGCAGAGAAAAGAAGCAAAAAAAAAGAAAAAAGGGAAACAACTACGATCGGATGCCGGTGAGAATGTATATAAGTTCTACTTATCGGACACCCGCGGCTAAGTCTCATGGTTACCACTGCACCACTGCAGCTGCCAGCTGCACGCACGCTATTTCTGCATTTCTCTAATTCCTTTTTTTTATAGCTTATTGGATAAAGTCACGTGCATGTGTAGCGAGAGTCAAGGACGCATATTGGTTCATGTAGCTATCGAAGGGGTAGATGAGCATAGCACCCACAGGAACGTTTATACTGGCTGAGAATTTTTACATCTTGTGGTTTTCAAGCACTGCCGTTAAAATTGCTCAGAAAACGACTATAACCCGGGATCGACCCGTTCCTGTGCTCATGCGTTATTTTCGCTTGCTATATGTGTGTCTACATACCTCGCTAGAGATCTTATAGCGATACCAACACGACCATAGTCTCGCATGTGTAAAAGTGTAGAGGTGTTGGGCTACATTAGACATAAACGGTGGGAATCTTGAACGATACAGTCGCCTGTTATGTTACTGATAGTACTTTTGGGGCTGCCCGGTAGGAAGGTTGAATCCATTTGCTAATGAAACGTCGAATCGGATGAGATCGAATACTCAAAGACCGCACCCCTTCTATTTCCCTGCTCCCCATCCATAGGTTCTCCAAGCCACCACTCACGATCCTAACAAACCCCTAAGATCTTCGGCTCAGTAATACATGAGCCGAGTGATACTCTGTGAAATCGTTCCGCGGGAGCGGAGTCGTCCCGATGAAGCTATATAATGCCTCGGTAGCGGAGGTGAACCCAGCGCTTCGGCTCCTTTTCCTTCCCCACTTTGTGGGGAAGTGGAGGGTGGGGCGGAGGTGGAGTGGAGGTGGAGTGAGGTAGAATGGTGTAGCGAATGAGGGCTGCAGTCTCGGCTTCACAAAATATCACTCGGTTGGCAGCATAGCTGAAAAAAAAAAAGTGAGTGTTTCACAAGTACCACGTCACGTTCGGGCAACGTTTCAGACATGCAGGAAAAGGTTGATCCGATGATGACTTTGGGATACTTCCACGTCTAAGGCAACTCCACTCCGGATCGGATGCAACGGAAAATCTCCTCGGACAATTTGCGCATTGTGATTGTGACTGGGGATGGGGGGTACTAAGTCATTGGCACAGTATATTTATATACGGTAACACTTATTGTGTTGTAAATTTTGTATTACTAAATATACGATGGGGTACCTGCTGTTTTATTAATATATACAACACACGCGCATGATCGGACGATGAGTGATAATTCATGTTTCGACCAACAACACATGTACAGGTAACAATAGTGGTAAGAATAAAACTGTCTAAGGCTCGGAGAGGGTTAGCCTCGTTTTGGAGAGAGACAGTCTCGGTCTAGAGCCGAAACTCCGAAAAGAACTCATAGAAGTCCGGGCCGAGCGGCGTGCGCATAGATATCCATGTATGCAAAGTCAGGTATTATGATGGAGTGGGAAGCTTACTTACTTAGTAGAGCCCAGTATGCCATGTTAACAGCTGCCTGCAATGATGCTACCATGGTCTATTTTGTGTTCCATTCTAGCCAAGTGTAGGATCCCCATTCCCAACAGTACTGGTAGTAACCAATGCAATAAGATGTCGACGGGGGCGAGATGATTTCAAGGGGTACATGCATCCAGAAATCGGGTTGCTGACTGGCGGGCTGGTGCCTCAGATAGGCCTTCTTACTACACTAGGATCCGGCCCGACACAACCCAGCTAGCCAGCAGGTCTCTTCTGGGATCGGGTTTTTCAGGTACCGATCTTAAACAACGTGCCTCAGCTCATGTACAACACTTAACACGCACCGAAGCACTGTTCCCCTTGTGGGCATTATATATATAGTTAGAGGGTGGTCAAACCCAGACTTAGGCTTCGATACAGGAGTGGAAGCAAGGACAGCAACGACTGCATGATCCACGCTTTCATAACCTAATACACAGTGGCTGGTCTGAGAAACGAGTGACATCGTGTGACTGCACCTTATTTTGCACCCAACGAGTGGTACCTACATGTACTTGCTTTCGTAGCCACCCAGTGGCCGGAAATGGGTTGTAACCGAGGACAAAAAGCGCCACACGATTCCCAAAACATGGGTGCATGGGCCAGATGGAACCTGTCAACAGCTTCTTTGGATTATTTGATACCGCGCAAATACCCCCCCCCCCCCATATCAGGAAGCCCGTCCCGAAAAATTAAAAAATAAAAATAAAAATAAAAACCCAGCTTTGAAAGAAAAAGGATTCCTGGGGTCAACGTGTATCCCTCACTTGCTCCGTGTATGCGTGTGGTACCTGACTGAATTAGTAAGGCTCGCACCTTGCGGTCAAAGTATGTAGATAGGAAAACTTAGGCCCCTCCGCATTTTCTACCCTTTGTCGAAAAGAGCGCAGCCACCGCAACCACCACCTTGCCATGGACCTTCTGGATCCATTCAAGAAGTACAGCCCGCCACCCTAAACGTTCGCTAAAGCACATGTGGGGTGGTTAGCTACAAAAAAACCCTACCTACTTGTCTACCACTAAATCCTGCGGTCGACTTTTAAATATCATAAGAATCCGACCACATCATGAGAGCCCAGATTGATAGAACGGGGTTTTTTTGTGTGGGAAAAAAAAGGGGGTGGGGGGGAGGTGAATTGGTGGCGCAAAATATGTAGCCTCAGCTGAGGGAGATGATGGGGGATGCAATGCGATAAGGGAGTCAGTTGCGCGCTGTAGTGGTGGTGAATATTAGAATTCAAAACGTTCTTTCTTGGGGTTGCGAGTGTGGTGGTGATGATGATGATGTGTGGTGATAAGAGAGTGAGTAAGGTAAGGGCCGAATCCCAAAGCCCACATACGGAGCATACGTAGGTACACTTACATACACTCCAGTCCCGGGTAGATGAACTCTGTCTATGCAGTTATAGTATAACTTGTTTTTATACAAATTTACCGTATTCCCCGACAACTACATGTAGCTAGGAGCTATCCTCTCAGAGTTTCAACGGGAGAATACCTAACCAACCCTTCCAGCCTGTGACTGTGACGTAAGGACATCATCCATATCCCTACATGGGCGTATAATATTCCCATAGGTGAGAGAGTTCGAGTATGATACCTACTCTGCTCTGCGGGCTGCACACATATACACATACATACATACATACATACATTGATCGTCGACCGGGCCATTTCATGCAAACAGCTGCTGCTCAGTTATGTTTAAAATCGGGTTGTATGGGGTATGTGCATGCATAATATACCACGGTTCACAGGCTAGAAGGAGAGTATTACTAGTAAAGAACAGAGGATATATGATGAGTGAAGTGTTATAGATACAAGGTATACGTATAAGTTGTATAACGCATAAGAAGACACATACATACACGAAAAAAACCGGGAAAAAATGTAATAAGCAGTTATAACTCCCTCCATGCCAAAATAACCGTCCTTTCCTCTAACTACATAGCCAGAAACCAGAAATAATACCACATGTGTCGTAGGCAAGAATAAGGGAAAAAAGGATATATCAAGTACCAAAAAATATATATAGAATAAAAAGAGTAATAATGAAAACGCTAAAACTCCACGAAAATAGACCAAGAACACCAATATTGCCGACTATCCCCCAATGCGCTGCGAGATGAGTATGCAAATAGCGAAGACAAAAAAAAAGTATGGGTAGCAAAGTGACATGCAGGGTAAACCAATACATGAGTTAAAATAAAAATAATTTGGGGAAAAAAATAAAAAATCTCGCAGCCCTGCAGTAGGGTCAAATCTGCGGTCAAGAACAGAAACACCCCCCCATCAAACGGAGTTCATCCGGCTCAAATCAAATTTCCAAACCCCGCACCTTCCGTCCAAAAGAGGCTGCAGACAACCTTAATTAGTCCATCCGCCCCCACTGCTCCTCATCATGAGTGGCTGTTGCCTCCCCACTCCTCTTACCGGGCTCCGCTCCGGCGTCCTGTCCATAGGCGTGTACATTCCATTCCTCGATGCCGTTGGGCGGCCCCTGATAGCGTCGAAATTGAAGAGGGTCTTCAGGTTTCCGACCTGCGCCGCCACTTCGGCGATTGGTAGGGTCTTCTCGTACCCGTACTGCAGATCTTCTGATGAGGATGATCCTGATGAAGATCCAGAGGAAATCGAAGAGGATGATCCGTGGCGTTGCGAGTGATCCTGCAAGAGATAGGGCGTAACGAGGTCTATTGAGCGCGGGGACGAGCTGTAAGAGACGGGATGGTGAAGCGGCGGGAGGGGACGCTGTTGATGCAGCTGATATTGTGTTGGCGGGTTATTTGAAGCGTTCCCAGAGAAACTTGAAATGGAGCCGCCGGTCAAGCTACGCAGATGCACTGGCCTACGCGGGGGGTTGTAGAGATTTGCATTATGGTTTGTGGGAGATGAAGGTTGCGAGTCAGTTGGCGAGGTTGTTCCTGAACGGTGCTGGTTATAGTGATAGTTGCTATACCCCCCGTCGGACGAAGTAGTCCGGCCTGTTATCGAAATTGGCGGCGAGCCTGGATACTCGGGATCTCGCTCGACATATGGCACCGAACGTGGCGGGGTTGGGCTGAGTGGTTCGACATAATTCTTTCTTGGGGGCCCATTTGAGAATTCGTCGCCATAGGGTGTTAAAGGCGGTGTTGACCAATTGCATGTTGAGGGTGACGAGGGTCCGATTGGGATTGGAGGTGGTTTCGCCTGGTCTTTGCGCTTGCACTTTTCAGAGCAGTAAAGAATCCCAGTGTTTGGAACTATTATCTGCTGTTCGCAATGTGCACTATTCGAGTTACTGAGTCAGCCTTTTTTGAAGTTCCGTATTTATGTGATTACTGATTATTTTGCGCCAAAAACAAAGGAGAAGATGAGGAATGCCACGGTTCGATTTGAAACAACAGTTACAAAACTCGCGTTTCCTTATCTCGGCATATGCAGAAAAGCACCCGATATTCTTTTATTTGAGAATATCGCGGAAGACCGGATAATAACAGGAATAATAACAAAAAATCAAAGAATTGTGGGGATTACCAGAAAGGCAAAAAACTCGTCGCCATTGACAAATCAGAATCTGAACCCGCCGATATTGAGGTATTTGGTGCAGCTTGAGGTCCAGCTTTCAATCCTTTTGGTTTAGGAGCAGTATTGCGACGCACTGGTGGTTTAATACCACGTGAACTTTTGGTAGCCAGCTTGACGGTTGGAAGGTGAGAGGGAACAGAGTCCTTCTCAGATCTCGGGGAAAAGGGTTATATAAATGAGGACGGAGATAAAACAAGATAGTGAATGAAACAAAAATAGCTTGTAAGGGTACAATCAAGGACTTGTCCCCTGATGCTTTTTCGGTGATATCAACCGCAGGCGCAGGTCGTACTGCTAGCTAAGCTCGGAAAGCTAGGCAGGGGTGCGGGGGGGATAGGTACCGCGCGCCGTATGTATGTAGTGATAATTCCCTCTCTGTTTTCGATGAAGAGCGAAAACGCTTATTGGAAGATACAGACAGATCCGGGTTTTTGTCTGAGAGTTCCTTGTGCTTGCTTATCTTTTGGTGCTCGATCTGAGAGTCCCGTGCGCTGAGTGGTGTCGCTGCTGCTGATGGTTCAGCTGTTGGTGCTTACGTTGCCGAAAACGGGATATAATTGAAACGCCGTCGCAGGGAAGTAAGATAATGCGTAGAGAGGCTGAGTCTTTTTCTTCCTTTCTTGGGTGGAATTGGCTTTCGTATGGATCACAATTGGCTTTCGACGAAAAGTAATATAGTTGTTGTGTTGGTTGGAGGAGGGAGTGGAGGTTTCAAGATCGATGATGGACCAACTTGAAGATAAAGGTGAAGGATGAAGAAGGAGGATCGATATATAATATTGTTGGAAAGACGGAAAGGATGTGGGAGGCCTTTGATGATATATGATGGTGTACGAGCTGCAAATTGCAACTGTGATAATGACGAAAGAAGGAGGAGGAGTGGTGCCGTAGGTAGTAGTATTATATTTTTTATTACTTGAGGGCAGGTAGGGTGGATATTGGTATCCCGGGAAAAAAGAGGGAGGGCAGCTTTGCCGTTAGGAAAAGCTCGTGCTATTCGATGATTTCGGCAGTCGTGTTCTGGGGTGGTCTCTGGAATTGATCCAGACAGAAGCAGTAACCTGGCAACCAACTTCTACTGCACGCAAGTCTGCGGCAAGATAATTATTTTGACACCCCTCGAGAAGTTGCCTATGACGATTGTGGACACCCAGAAGGTGTGCGTCTGGGGGAGGGGGGTGTGTGTGTGTGTAGGGTAGGTCTGTATAGTATGAGTATGGACAAAATGTATGTAACTCTTCTTCTCCTTCCTACCCTCTCCGGATTTGAGGACAGACGAGCTGAATTGGTGCTTCGATTTTTGACCCACAGCGAACACGGCACAAAGCTATTTGATATGTACGAGCTCTTTGTAAAAGCCGGTAACAGGTAAAAATGTGAGAGGAGGCGACCGAGGAATGTACTCTACTATTACTGGTACTGACCGGCGGTCTTGCGCTTGTGGTAGCGAGTGAGAACAGAGGGATAATAGATGGGGATGATAGTGAACAGAAATTGCAGGAATGGGGGAGAAAGTGATATTGCTAGGCCAAGTTTTCTGATTTCCTTACTTCAACTTCTAGCTCTGCTTCTTTATCCCCCCTCAGGTTTTTTTTTTTTTTTTTTTAATGTTTCAACGCCTCTACTCTGAACAAGCTCACAGGGATGTCAAAGTGGCAAGAGTACGTGAATTTGAGGTGAGCGGGTAGGAGAAGCACAACAATGATGATGAGCAATAGGAAGTAGTATCGACCAGTGGTAGGATCCTCCTAGGTCTTTAATAGATTCACCGCAAGACGTTTTCATAATGGCGTTTATTCATAGAAAGGGTTGAAGCTTTAGTGTCCCGCGGACAAGATCGCTTCTGAACCAATCATTAGGAAAACGCCCAAGGTCATCGGCTCTCGAGCTCCTTCAAAACCCCTGCGAACGCGTTTAGTGAATTCAAATCGAGGCCCATCGCGATATTGTAGCTACATGTAGAGTAGTAAGCCAGGCATCTCTCATAGTACCAGGCACATCTAAAAATAAAAGAGGCGACTCGAGAATCGATGGGAATCGTCGAGATCACGCTGCGAAACAATTAATAATAAGAGACAAACAATTGCTTTCAGTGCCCTTCGCCTCACTTCCCTGGAGGTTTGTGCACTGCGCATTAGATGTGCCATGGATCACGTTTAAAATCAATCCTCCACCTTCTCTTCATGGCTGAAATGTAACCTCTGGGGCTGGGCATCCAACAATAGTGTTCCTATGAATACATACAAGCAGCAGTCATACAAGCAGCAGTTGACTGTTCCTCCTTGTTCCCCTTACCTATATCCACATCCGCATCCGCATCTGCCTCCACCATACCCGTGCGCCCGCGCAACAATTGTCTCTCATCGCTTTTTATGGTTTACTATAAAATTATTTATTTTAATATTTACCTGAGACGCAAATTCAAAAGACGCAACGCTTTTCTTGCGTGCACGCGTGTGAATGAAAGGTAATTAAATGATTGGTCGTGGGAGGAAGTAAAGTAGTAAGCAGCGCATCAGGAAGGCCCAATGGCATGAGCAAGCAGATAGAGATAGTTTCGAAAGAGGGGGTTCGTCTTTCTCACCACCGTTTCCCTCTTTCAAAAGTGTGAGTTGAGTGAGGTTACGGCTTCGGCAAAGAGAGGGCAGCTCAGCCAACGCACTAGAATACGCACGCATGAACACTTGCATTGTCGCTCTCTGGATGGAGTATAGAACGGAGGGTCTGGATATGATAATTATCCCCCCCCCCCGTTGCCTCCTTCGAAGACGAGACGACCCAGAGATAAGCTCTTTTGGCTGGAGTCAACTACCTCCCTTCAAACCATCAACTCCCGGCATTGGAAGCTTCAAAGGGAAGGGGGCTTCATTTGTCTAAGAAGCAGGAGAAAGAAGATTTAGTGGAGGTGAACTAACAAAGTGGTGGAGGATGAGGGGAACACATCCAGCCACATCCACGGTTCTGTTTCTCGAGATCACCTCACCCACCTTCACCGCCTGTAAGAAACATAGATCACTTCTACAATCTACAGCACCCCTCCGCCAGTCATTCGTCGCGCGCGCGCAACATGGAAATCTCGGGGTATGTACATCACTATACTACACCCCCCCGGACTTTTTCGAAACAGATAAGGCACGACATACTTGTTTCGTTTCCCCCCCACCCGGAGTGGGGAGGAGATCACTTTGTGAGGCTTGACGGATGGTTAGCACCCCATACCGTTCCCATAGCCCCAGAATATCGATCTCCCGAGTTCCGACCATTTTCCTGGCCTAACGCTCGCCCTTTCCCTCCCACCACCCGCTGCCGAACGTTGGATCGTGATAGTCACTTTTTACTAGTAAAGCTACAGTTTCATCTGTCTAGCTAGTAGGAACCTTCAAGGAAAAAAAAAAAAAAAAAAATAGAAACCTACACCTCTACCAAGCGCTATGCCCTAGGTTTTCTTCCACGTTTACTTGAACACCCCCCTCTTTCTCTTCTAGATTTTCTAGCTACATATTTTTTCCTTTTTCACTTTACCTGGGGCCTATACGATTCTTCCGTCAATTTTCCCCTCTCCCTGGTTACATTTTTTTTTCTCAGTGTCCTACATATTTTTTTTCTCTGCCAAAAACTAATGTACGGCACACCTTGCTTTGGATCATCTCACAAAACTAAGGATGGCCCTGTATTTCTTCCTACTGTGGAGTAAGTAGAGTAGGTGATGAACCTTCAGGTACATACGTGCCATGCCATGGATTACATTTGGTTATTTAGGGTACCTAGGTACGTAGATTGAGTGATTGATACCTACAGATACATCTCTCTACCCTAACCATATACATGAGCATGAGATAGACAATGCATCTAGCGCTTATGTTGCGTTGAAATAGAGTACTTACTCGATTCTACAGGCATGGCAGCTGAGGTTTCTCGACATGTGTAGCTATAGCCATGGACATGTAGAACAATCTTGGTGTGATATGTAGGCTGCCCCAGCCAGCCAGCTAGCTACGATACTAGCAGTTTCTACTCTAGTTCTAGGGTAGTATCATTTTCACAGGGGAAAAAAAAAAAATTAAGCAAAGGAATAAAAAGCAAAAAAAAAAGCCCATTGAAACCTCAGGAGATCCCGGTAATAAACCGCGGGAGCCTTTTTTTTTTTTTAAACTACGGACGGCATCGATTCAAAGTGGCCGATCCCGTATTGCGAATTTGCTGTAGGTACGGCCTCATAAAGTACAGATATCGATGCTGCGGCGCGGCTAGGGAAAAATCAGAACACGAGAATGCAGAAAAAAAAAGAAAAGAAAAAAAAGATCCTTGATATCAAGACTTTTATTTTCATTCCCTTGTCCCGACAGCTAAGCTCCTTAACTCCCAACACCCATTTGCGTTTGCACAAGATAGATTGATGATGCCCTCTTTCCCCGCAATCGGCGGTGCCCGCTTTTGACACTGTACACGTATAGGAAACCAGACCGATACTACATACATGTACATACGCGAGTAGCACAGGCAGTAGGAGCATAGTACGGGCAATATCAATACATAGAAAGAGGAGAATTTCCCAAAACACCCACCACACAGAAAAACAGTCCAAGGTACTTTACAGGCAAAGCGTAATGATTGACCAAACAACGGCTTCTGCACCCTTGACCAATCACAACGGTTTGATCACCACCCACCACAACAACTCTATTCCACAACTGACTCTTTCAGGAATCCGTCCGGGACTCCCTTAGCAGCCATGTTCGGTCTCCCAACGTATGCTCCCAAAAGGCAACTCCATTGGATTTCGCCATGTAAGATATTCTGCACTTCTCTATAAGCTTGCAAAGATGCATATGGCATCCCCGTGGTCGGATCGCGAAATTTCGCCGGTTGATGCGTTATGACACAGGATTGTTTTAGGGCAGCTAGAGAGTCACACAGGTGTCAGGAGTAAGTTATTATGCAAGCAAGGAAGCTAGCAGGTCATGCCATCGCTTAGTGATAACCGAACACGTCCCGGTCCACAGCAACGTAAAAACAGAGCACGCCCAGACAGGTAACGTGCAAAGTGAAAAAAAAAAAAAAAAAAGTGCAAGGTAGAGAACTTTTTGATAAATCGAAAATGAGTGAAAATAGGAATATGAAAACCCAGCGTATTCTCGAAGGAGAGATATACCCTTGTTTGACTCGGGCCGGATCGCACTATAGGAACCGGGAATTGGGAATGTACATGCAACGCACGAAACGAGCGAGGGAATATATAAAAAAAAAAAAAGGGAACTAGATGACGATACCAACTTGAAACGACAAAGTGGGAGGGAAAATATGGAGTACTCACGCCAACTTCTCTTTGATTCGCTGGGAAAAAGCACCTTAATTACCCCCTCCCTAGTCTGAACATCCGGCGCATCAAAATTCTCAAGCACCACGAGGTTCCTTGTAGATGCTTCGGTTTTCGGTCTCGGGGGCGAGATTTGAGCTTGAGGAGGTGTGGGAGTTGTTGATTCGCCTGTTGGTTCGCATGTAGTTTTTACCGGAGGAAGTTCCTTAGTTTCCGAAGGGTCCGGCAAAGCAGCATACTCCAAGATCCCTTCCAAGAGCATTGGCAAAGCGCCATTTCTCTTGATAACCTGTGATTGCAAGGCCGCGCCTGGGGGAGGTGGCGCTAGTGGCGTGGGCTCGGACGAAAGTGCGGGGTTTTGATTATCCGAAGTCGAACTTGTCGGTCGAGATAGGCTTGTGGAAAGTGGTTGTTGTGGGGACGGGAGGTTCAAATTTTTTTCGGGGTGAGGCATTATATTCGCGTCCTGCTGCCGCACCTCTTGTAAAGAATGATCAATTTCGCCTTCGGGAGTTTCTTTCTCCTTCCCTTTGGCTTTGGTTGTCGACGCTGATCTTGATTTGTTGTTCCTCCTCTTTTCATCTCTACCTTTACCCTTTTTCCCCTCCCCTTCCCCGTTGCCATCAATAATCTCAACAAGACCTTTGCCAACTCTCATTAACCTCCCCTTCTCATCCCATTCTGCCGTCCCACTCCAGAATGTAATGACAGGCCCCACCAGCCGGCGGTTCTGTAACGCCGCGAGTTTTTTCCGTTGCTCCTCTAACCTATAAGCTTCGTTTTGTTCCCACCTATTCAAACTCTTCAAATTTTTTTCTTCAGTAAGCTTCGCTTCGCGCAGCCTATCTTCTTGCGTCATCACCCGAGAAGTTGTTTTATCTTTTTTTGCGGCAGCAGCTTCCATTAATTTAATGGTACGTAATCGTCGCTTTTCAGACTCCTCTAAACGTTTCATCGTTTCTGTCCTATTTTGTAAAGATAATGTGCGACTTGATGCTCTTACAGCGTACATGTCCTGGGGTAGCCATGATATTCTTTCCGATTTTTTCCTCGGTCGCAAAGACAAGTCTGTAGGATTTTCTGTAGATTCTAGTGTTGTAGCACTAGCATTTGTAGATGTAGTTGTCGACGGATCCTTAATCGTGACTCTCTTTCTCGGCTTCAGAAATGCTTCACCAGCCCTTCGTTTCTTCACTGCGTGAGCCTCCTTCGCAATCCGTTGCAATTCTCTCTCTCCTTCCATATCCTCATCAATTTGCTCGCCATTTTCGTTCACCGCGGGAGGTCCAGCGTCGTCCTCGTCCTCGCTAGATGATTCTAGTTGAACGTCGGACATGTCCTCAGCCTCCCCGGCTGCAAATTCAACGTCGTCCTCATCTTCTAAAAATAGAGTATCCTCCACATCAGCCTCTTGGTGCAGTAAAGTTGCAAGTCTGTTTCCAGCAGTAGAACGCCGTACGCGTCCAGCAACTAACGACTCCACCTGCATCACTGGCGTGGTAGCTGCTGTAGCAGGTGGCTGTTGCGGCTCATTCTCAACATTGCCATTATTATCCCCATTCTCACCATCGTAGTCATCCTCGCCCTCTTCCTCGTCAGTAGTGTGATCGATACTTGTTGGAGAGGCCGCGTCCAAAAGCTGTTCGTCGTCGTCGTCGTTTCGAGTATTCGACATTATCCCAAGGTTGGAGAGCGGTAGGGTTGGTATTTAAAAAAGAACAGCTTGCTCTGCCACCCTTTAGCGATTTTGAATCGACGTTGTCTTGTGCTCCGTAAGGAATAGCCTGGGCGTGTGGTTTGTCGATGCTCTTCGATGAGATCGAAATTCTCACCAGAATCGATGATGGGCGAAATGACGCGCCGTAATGAGCCTAACCCAATACGGATGTGGGCTGGTTTGAGGCGAAAACAGGGTCTGGTGAGGTAACGTGATCTGAGATCTGATGTAATCTGTGGCGCTAGATGAGGCTTTGCTTCACACCTAGCCACACTCTGCTGACATAATTTGATAATACTATCACCTGATCTCGATTCTCGAGTGACCTGTCATGAACACTCTACGCGCTGATCCCTGGGGTTAGGGATATAATCTATAACTCGCGTGAAGCCCAGAAGCTGCCGGAGATGCGGCGCCGGGGCAGTAAACATACATGTACCCATTACGTGGGTCGCAACTGGCTTATCTCACCATCCATCAATCGACAGTTTCGCCACCGCACCGCTTTGCAACTCCTCGCCCACCTTTTGGAAGCACTAAACGGGGGATGAAAGGACCATTGCCAGTTGGGAAAGCTTCTAATATTCACCGTTGAAACCATTGTCACTCTTGCGACTTCTAAAATGCTACCTATACCATAGCCCTAGTTGGTATCGTCGGACTAGCTAAACAGCATACAAAATTAACTAGACAATGTATTTATTCCTATCAAACTCTTGGACTTTTGGGGGGGAGGGGGGGTTGAGGGGGGGTGAGCATGAGGGGGACAAGTACTATGGCGAGGTACAATCAGGCTAAATTCTGTCTCGACCTGCCAGCTATGTTAGACCGCGATATTCGCTCCACACGAGTGCCTTCTCCAAATCTCCATCTATGATAGACACCCTTTGGTCACTACCATCTCCATTCTGTGAGATTTCAGCAATGTAGCTGTGCGTGGATGCGGGTACTCGTAACCTTGCATCATACTGACGGAGCCAGAGTCGTTATCAGACACAGTCCTTATCACCTGATCGGAGCTCAACCATTCATTAAACCTAAGAGTGTGTTAATCGCCTGGGCATCTGGTTAAGGGAACGAATTCCTGGCTGATAGGAGCTTTATCGTTGCTAAACGATGTCATGGAAGAAGAAAAAAAATCCTTACCTAGGCTCTGGCAGAGTAACCCCCGTATACAGATAGTAGCTAGACCATGACCCTGGCGGTCTTTGTCTCACCTGATTACAACATTATATGTATGTTCTTACCAGGAACCTTTCTGGAGCCCACCAATAGGGGAAGCAGTTGGACGTATCCACTCTATGGAAAGCTTATGCCCTTTTGTTTAGACAATTATCGTGAGTATTGGTTTTCGAATCAAAGAAAGACGTGTGTCGTTCTATTGGTTATTAATACTTAGTACAATATTCTCAGTGACAGGTGTTACAGCACACAGCAGGCAGCAAAAATTCGCTGGTGTGTACGCGACACACACGGAGCCGTTTATCAAGTCTGGGACCGGCACTTGATTCGAAGTTAGCCATATGTTAGTGGTACTTTCTATTAGTCTTGCCAGGGGTCTCGGAATTTGAGCATTATGCAAGCCGCAACGGCGAGCCTAGTCGAACGATTGCTTGTCTACACTTGGGGAACACTGTTTCTGCCTTGTGAATAGCGAAGAGTACAAAGTAAGCCTCTGCGTGTTACTTCTGTTGGGCTGAGTACGATGCTGATATTAGTAACTGCCATTCATCCGAAATAACAGGACATGCCACTCTCAATGCCGGGGAGAAAGGGGGTAAACATTTAGTATCACCATCATATGTAACCTGAAATTTGATCCAGAACGATGGAACATATTCATAACATCTTTGTACGACATAAACCCACGGAGAGAAAAAAAACCAAAATTATCCGGCGGGTCAAAAAAAAAACTTGCTTTGCATCTTTACAGTTCACAAGCACCCCTCTCCTTCCACTTCACACAACAGATAATCGAAAAACAGGTAACCGCTGCAGAATCGCAAATACCACTTGGCATATTCCCCAATTCCCGTGCAGAGGTGCGGTGGTCTGGATCTGAACACTTGCACTCGTACTTGCATGCTCAAGCTTCCCCTCCAACGGACCGCAAGCCGGTGATTCGAACGAAGGTGTAATTTTGTGGAGGATCGTACATAATTTGACAAGGAAGGCGCGAGTTAACGGAGGTATTACGATTAAGTCGGAGGGTGCAGAAGCGAAGATGTGACCGGGTATGCATTCTAGCGAGTGCTATGCGGCGTTTACCGCATGCAGTATACAAATCGGGAATATCAAGAAAATTTTCTGCAATCAGGGGACGGAGAAATTTTTATGAGCAGTTTTGCTTTTTTATGTGGAAAGGCATGTAGGTTTTTCCGAGTGTGGTGATGTGGGAATCTGATAAGAATACTTAAATTATATTGGATAGTGTTCAGCCAAGGTTTAATGGGAACGCATGTGCATGGGAACATATTCATCTCAAGGTGGAGTAGCTACTGTAAGGCAGTAGGCATATTAGGTACTCGCAGCAGGCCTGAAGTACCCGAATATGCAGCTGCAAGTTTTTGCTGTATTTTTGACTACTACTCCAATAGAAACTGCAGATTAGGACATGCATTTTTGGGTACTAAGTGCCTGCTGCGTGTTGACGCTTTCGTATCCGGTGGGGGCAGTTATATTTTCTCTTGCTATATTAAATTCATAAACCTATAAGCGACGTAAGATATATGCATAAGTACGATGAGTACATGTACCTACAGGAAATATAAGCACATTAATAGGATGAGACCATCATTACGTTTCGGATACTTTTTTGCAGATTATTCAACGCATATGTAGCTATACCTCCAAACCACCAACCTCGCCGATAGTCTAGCTAGCTTAATTTTATAGCTACATGTAGGTAGAGTTGATACTTCTTCGTACCTTAGCAGGCTCTATAATATGATGACTGTGTTGTTATAGCAGCGACTTTGCGCGCAGTGTAACGTATGTATGATAATCCAAAAGTCTGCACCTAAGGCGCTATATGTACCAATGTAGGTACTGATTTACGAGTGATGATGAGTGATAGAAACCCCCCGAATGTGATGACAAATACACCCAGTATACAAATTCTAAACCCCGAGTTTCCCAGGAGAGCTTGAAGCCGGTGGCTACGAAGAGAAATATACAGAATTGAAACAATAAGCACGCAGCATCCGATATTTCCTAATCATCATAAGTTTAATTATTGGGTAAGTATTTGCCATACAGCCCGCGACCCGGTGCTGATTATTCTCGAGAGTTTGTCCGGGACATTTAGGATGTACTACACAACCAGTAGAGCAACATGATGCTTAGTCTATATGTGGTGTTTCCATCTTTATAATTATTTCATAATTACACGTCATATATCCAGCGTAATTGTTTTCTGACATGTCGTGGAGCTAGCAATCTGCCAGAACCACAGTTTGGACCTGTTCCAAATCGGTGGGAACCTATCTTATCCGGCCCCGAAACCTTCGCTTATGGTGAATCCTTGATTCACTTCACTTGGGAGTGTTTCATGGAAACATGCGTTCACGTATGATCCTCACGCCATCATCCCCCACGCATTCCGAAACCGGAAATGATAATCATTACCTCAACTACAATCCGAGTGACATTCCGTGCAATATAATTCCACCATAAAATCGGTACCTGCATTAGTTGTTCAGCTCATGCCACCCAACATCTCAGGATCGAAAAAATAAGCTGGGGAACATGCGAAGGGGGACGGTTGTCGGAAATTTTAAGTGTGGAGGTTAGGCACCTAGGCTACGAGAATATTCCGCGATCGTTCCACAAAAAATTCGGGTCCTCGGTCTATGTTATCCCGATCGATTCCATGTGTACTTTCATGTATCCTAGATCTGGTCTATTCTTGGTATTCGCAGGATGCCTACTGGAAGCTGGTGTGGGTAATGATTTTAAACTCGACTTTGTGGGGCGCCGGGTTGATTGTGAATTGGTCTGCCTAGCAACTTATCCCTAGTAGCGGCCGGTAAGATGCGGAGGATTGAGAATTAATATAGTGGGTGATAAAGTTAAATAGGAGCCATAGCGCTACTACGGAGAATATAGGGATCGATTTCTTGGATTTTTGTATAGAGAGATTGGGTGGTGGAAGAAATTTATTCATAGATTATCACTCGGTCCTTCGTGGGGTGGTTTTTCACGGGAGCTAAAGATCGATTGAGATGGGTGTGGTACGTGCACAAATGTCTCAAATCTCGGAGACTTCTTTCGCGGGTAGCCAACCTGTCCCCGATATACTCCACTCTCTTGGAGCTCCCAATATCCACACGGAATTTAGAGCTAAAGTTTAACTATAGCTATTTGGTATCACAACAATCCGTACTCACCAAGTCTATATCGATCAACTGAGCTGACTGTTTGAGGCCCAGCTGAGCTGCAGAAACTAGAAGTAGCGATTAACTCACGCCGAAGATATGGTCCTAAGCTCGAGATATTTAGCGATAGTTTCTTGAAAATCTAGCCTTTGAACATACATGTACTGGAAAAACCGCATGGGGTGCTGCTTATGTCCATTACAGGTACCTCTTTCTAAATTCGAGGCGCTAGGAAAGGTGCCAATGAGGGGTTTAAATATTTGGTGAGAATATTTCTCATTGTTACATCTACTAAATGAACACACTCGAGGACAGCAGCACCACTTTTCATATATATCTACTCGCACGTTAGTTAAATGCTGAGAAATTTTGTGAGCCGTTGCTACCAAGAATTCTCAGGACTTAGTTAATACGCGGGTACTTTAGTTACTTAATCGCAGTAATGGTCGCCGACTAGTAGTTTAGTGTAGGCTATAAAGGAGGACAAGATAATTCTGGTAAGGCCGAATATCCATTTACTCACATTCTCAAAAGACTGTACTGTCTAACTATGGTCGTTCATGCAGAGGCGTATAGATGGCAAAACTTTGGCTTATGACCGGCTTTGCCAGTGAACGGGATCCGGATATCTGACCAGATCAGCAAAGAAAGCCTTTTACTCGAAGGAATGTCTAGCTTAGGTAAGTATCACCTACTTCGACTCACATGGCACTTTAAACAGTTCAAGACACCTTAGGAAGCTTTTAAATGCTCGACCTTGGTTGCCACAAAGAACCTTTTTCTAAGAATTGGGGAACACGGCCGCATAATTTGCTTATGAACCAGAACACCGAGAATACAGGATGGTTAGATTTCCTTCTTAAAAAAAAACCATCGATCCACGCGATGACGGAACCTAGACTCTAGCTAGATCTGCGGCCTAAGCGGTGTTTAGTGCTTAGGAAATCAAGGGTTATTGGGGGCGTTGGTTCTACTTAGAACATCTATTTTTGAAGTTAAAACACCCTTAACGTGTTACGCCCCTACGTCTGACTCTGATTTTCTTCAAGAGATCTTCTGTGAAGGAGGTTGTGTGTGTGTATTGGTGTGTCATGAAACGGGTCTCGAAGTATCAGATATTGGAGGGTCAGGGTCAAGAGCATTCAACATCCCAGTTCCTTATTAGCTCTCTATCTTTCTTTCAGCCTTGGCAGGGGAGAATATCAGACCTCTGTATTGTCTGCATACACCATGTCCCCCGCGGATCCAGTAGGTACTTGACTCAAGAGGATATAAGATCATCGTAGATCGACAAAGATAGCAGAGCTCGCTATTTCAGGACCACAATCTTACGGGAAGACAGGGATAATCGGGATTTCGATCGTTGCATAGAAGTTCATGCAGCGTGGGGTATCGGGATCTCGCGGATCTAATCTGGGCAGAGGGACGATCTATATATGTGTGTTGGTTGGGGTGCATTACTAACAAGCTTTGCTTTAGTAGATGGGATCTGGAATATGCAGTACACACGTTGTTTTGCTTGCGGGGTGGGTCTGTATCGATTGAGTTAGGGGGAGGTACAAGGTTCTAGCTAGCTAGGCCGTCTTGGAGTAACCAAGCGAGTCTTGGTGTGTTATAAGTACTGCTACGTCCCACAAATTATTCTGGGTCGGAGATCTAAAAGAGGAACGAGGCATCATAGCGTGTCAACTTTGTGGGGTGTTTATTGGGTGAGGTGAGGTGGTCTAGGCTGGCACGATTCCGTACTTGTTTCTTGCTGGCCTCACTGTAGACTAAGATTACTAGACTAAAAAAAAGTGCCAAGACGTGTAAATATTACCTAATAAAAATGATAAGAAGGCTTCACAATCCATCACTCGCATATACGCGCCATTACTATATCTCATAATGCATGCAACACCATCACTGTTAATTCCTCAAGTAACAGTATATGATAATTCTTTAATGTAGCTTCCCTTCCAGTCGCGTGAATGATTTTTTGTTAATTAATATGCCTTTAGTAGAGTACCTATATATATATCACTAACATTAATATACAAACCGTCTTGGCCAATAGAAATGCTTGTTGATGATAAGCTTCTTGGACGGATGAAATCGTCAAATTCGCAGCCTAGACCGTGCACGCACTGAGTTGGGTATATTCGTTGCTCTTAATGGCTGATAATAACCATAGAGCCAATCAAAAATAGCTGTTAGCTGCCTGCTTGAGCCAGTATTAGCTCAAAAAGGCAAGCTGCGAATTTGACGATTTCATCCGTCTAAGGGATACTGTTTAGAAAATAGATACGCAGCCTTCCGGTCCCGATATATAGGTTTCAGTATACTGCACCGGTCAATGAGGTTGGGACAGTCCGCCATCATTTTGACAGCCGCTGGATTTGGTACAAGCAGATTCTGACTACATATTAGGACAAAATTCTCATGACTTCCAATCCCGATTATTTCTCACAATCTTACATTGTGCTATCTTAGAAAAATTTCTTTCTTTCCTTTCACTAGTGGAACGTATAGACTACTCATTCTGACCTATGACAATCAAATTTGGACAAGACAAAATATTTCTGACCGGTCTGGGTATTATCAAAACCCTTCAAAGTCTCTGACAGAATGGGTTTTTTTTTGGAACAATCCCCAGCTCCTCTGACACCTGACGTCTCAACCTCATTGACCGGTACAGTATTGTACAATCTTTGAATTCCCCAGACGACCCTGCAGCTAGCGCTCTATATATATACAAGTGGAATGCGGCCGGAGGCCGCATATATATATAGTTGTGTGTATTCCAGGCCGTAATGATTCGTCTCTGCCCATGACTAGCCGATATAATCCTTTAATAGCACTGTTTTGTCCATTCAGTTGAGTCTGTTTGTGAAAGCTTGGGGGGTTCAGGAGTCTAGAGATGATATACAAAGGATTATAGACGCACTTATCAGTGTTTGCTCATGCCCTTTGATACAGCAATGGTGTACAATCCCCTCTTAATGTATGTAACTTCCCTTCCAATCACGGGAGCGATCTTTGTCAGTACATGTATGCTTCTAGTATATCACTAATATGCAAACCATCTTGACCAATAGAAATGCTTCCTGATGACGATGGACAAGCTTATACTGTTTAGATATGTATGCTTAATTAAGGTGTAATATTAAGAGCGAAATCCTTATATAGTCCGGGATTTGGCCCTAAACTGATCTGGAGCTGTGGGGAAGAGGGTCGAGTCGGCTCCGGGCCCTGTGCGCTAGCCAGGAATATAAGTGAGATATTGGAATTTATATTTTTATGATCTAGAGCTATAAATTTGAATCTAATTGGGAAATCTGGGGCTTTGTATATGTTTAGGTCTTTACTAGATGTACTTAATATAAAATTAAGGGTAGGTTCTTGGCTGATATTATTGCCACTTAGTATCTCTTGGAAGGATGAGAGTGGTTAAATTCGCGACCTAGTCGATCCCTCTTTCAGCTAATATTAACCTCGTGTGGCAACTGCTGAAAACTCTTATTTGGTTCTGTTGTTGCTACTTACCATAACAAGCACTATAATTCATTTACTAAGTGGTGCACAGTCTAGGTCGCGAATTTGACCGCTTTCACCCGTCCAAGGGATAGTAGTGTGCTTGTCCAGGAGACAGTACTGCGGTGTTAAGAGTAAGTCTATAGACACTAGTAGCTACTATTGCAACCATGACCACTGTCTACAGACTTACCCTGGTATGCGTAGTACGTACTCCACGAGTAGACTGCTGGGAATCGCCAATTCATGTCAGGGCCCTTGTCGGAATATAAGTACATTTACTGCATATATATTATTCACTGTGTTTTAGCTAGTATTTTACTACTCATGACGCAAGAATTGAAATGCCGCCGATCAACACCAATTAAGCTTAAATGATTTGGTGGGAGACTCTAAAACTAGGTGAAAATGCTAATAATAGATTAAGTAAGCGGCATTTTAATTCCAGTAGAATGAGTACACATGTGTAAGGTTGAATCGGCGGCTCTAGGGGTGGGCCGCTGCTACCGTACCACCGATCCACCACAATCACGTTCGATCCCTTTCATTCTATAGTTCTAGTTAGTTCTAAGGGGGGGGGGGTAATCAGCGCTATTAGAGTATATATCCGTTTAGGGTTATATTCGACCCATCAGGGCTACTATATACATGTATGCTGTAACAAATATAACTAATTTATTAGAGAACCGGTACATACGTACTTGACATGGTACTGTTTTGACTTTTGATTACTGCTATCGAGGATGTCACCTCAAATGATCTCCCCTGGGGATTTTTATCCTTATTATCGACCAGGTCCCTTGATCGCTGTATTATAATCAAGTGGGTAAGAGCGGTGATACATAAGTAAACTAAATATTGAGTACATGTAATTAATTATTGAAAGCTGGATCCGAAAGAAGATTCACTGGGGCATTCGGAACATTCCGAGCTTTTATATTAATGGTGTCACGTCAGTATCTTACCTACAGCTCTTAATTTTCATATAGACTAAGGTAGATATTATTGGATTGATAGATCTGGTATGATAGAAAGCAGTGTTAGTTTCTAGATATTCTCC
Source organism: Morchella sp. 2018-W45 (assembly GCA_024713785.1). NCBI lineage: Eukaryota > Fungi > Ascomycota > Pezizomycetes > Pezizales > Morchellaceae > Morchella > Morchella sp. 2018-W45. The sequence continues at coordinate 1,461,968 of JAMGYZ010000012.1, forward strand.
TAGCTGTCGAGCATTTCCGCACTAAGACAGTATATGCATATCAGGTAAGATATATCTAAGGGGCTTAGAAGGTATTGGGCCATGCAGTTGACAAGCACATATGCTTTGGTAATGTCACCATGTAATTTGTTGAGACCATCTTCACGGCACACGCCGCCAGCCTGGCTGAGTGTGATATCTACCCCCAGACCTTTTAGCCTACCCAGCTCCTTTGCCACCAGTTTGGATTCTATAACTTTTTAGAGCAGTTGCCAGAACGCTCGTGAGAATGGTAACACATAATGTTTTCGCCCCTGGAGTAAAAGAGTGAATTGACTAGGGAATCTGGCAAGTAATGAAACGTTATCACTCGTAAGAGCAGGGGACGTAAACAAACCTGGGTGAGAGGTGGTTTCTTCCCTCGACCGGTAAGAAATTATACAGAGGACTGGCCGCTAATCTGTGGTCGAGACGGCTTTGAGATTCACCTGAATATGCTTTAGGGGTATGACTACATGTACCCGAAGAGCAACATGTTTCGATTTGGACTCTAGCCGATAGTGATATGTGAAAGTGCTGGTGGCACGGGCACTATTCTCCGCTTACCGCGGACAAACGGGGGTTAGAGTAGTCTGCTCCGTTGTGCTTTTGACCGTTATTGATGCTAGGAAACCATCCATAGATAATAAGCCCATGTAAATATCTTACTGGTACGACTCTAGAGGGAGATTCGGGGGGCCTGACAAGCTAACCAAACTTTCCAGAACAATTTGAAACCACATGCATGTAGTTGCGCAATTGCAAGGGCCCCGGTATCTTTCTCTGAATCGGGATAGAATTTTTCTGTAAGACCAGCTCTGTTGGTGTCCTATCCCCTATATCTATAGATAGGTATGCTAACTCGAACCCCACGTTAGATTTGGAGTGTGGATAGCCTTTAATGCCTGGCAATAATATAACCTAGCCGTTAAGATCGGTTTATTACCCGTTATGTTTGCCCGACCACAAATGAGAAGAGCCGAAGAAGAGCTTAATTAAGCTTACTTTGCTGCCCAAGTAACTGAGCGAGCTTATGATCAGCATTGGGGCGGTCTTAAAGTCGGTTAGAGCTCAGAGGGGCATCTATATATAAGCTTGAGACTAGAACAGCAATCCACAATTCTTTCTTTAGAACTTTTATTATAATTTTGGGGGGGTTTGGAAGTGTAGCTCGGAGAAACCAATGGAAGTTTTCCCATCATTGTTTCGGATAACCCTCCGCTAGGGTTAGGCCTCGACTCCAGAGAATAAATAAGAAACGTAGGTACACCACCCACATCGATCCGGCCGCGTAGGAGACGCGAATCAAGCCCTGTCAACTATTCAATGGTAGTCACAAACAAAGGCCGGGTAACGCTAGCTAGGGCGTTACGTTTCAGACTGAGGGATGACATCCCTGGAGAACCGTTTTAAAGCGGTGGTGCTATTTTGGTACCTCCTGTGGCGTATTACTTTTGAATAGTGATGTGAGTACCTCCCCACGGGGATTTGACAAAATTCCGTCTGCATAAAATTTAGCCATCTAAGCTCTAAAGCGATGGAAGAAGGTTTTTGAAGCTTCTTTATTCGGAGACCCGGAGCTCGGTGAGAGGGTAAAGAGCTGATGGATTAATTGAGCTGCAGCTGGTAGTACCATCATGGGGTAAATATGTATTTCTAGAACACAGCATGGCTAGGTTCCAATATCTCACTCAAACAACACCTAGAAAACCCTGGGCAAGATTCCTGACCGGAAATAGTTCTAGAAGACCTGGGTTAAGAAATAAGGGGTCGTTGTTGGAAGTTTAGCTGTCGGAACTAAGTCACATCTCATGAAATGTTCGGGCGCGCGGGTAAAGATGCCAGCTGGGATGGATCCTGAACTTCGATGATCATCGATGAAGGGCAAGGATTGATTCTCGTACAGAAAGAGAGGGGCCGGGGGCCGAGAGTTAACTCCCGAGCTAAATATTGGGGTTGCGAAGGAATGAAATTTCTTACCGGTTGGGGGGATAATGGTTGATGATAGATGTCCACTTTTTCCATGTCTGGTCCTGACGATCCGAATTAGCCAGTTAAGTAGGCACCTTGGGTTGATTGTACGTGTATTGCTTGTTGCTCTATCTGCAAAGCGGCCAGCTGAGCTGGATCCATCATATCAGGCTCTGCGATCCCCCACGAATCCATCAAAATCTGTCATACTGTCATTCATACACTTTGACATCGGAGCGCGGAGGCTTGTTTCGCTTCCAGAAGAAAAGCACGGAGCGTACGCACATACATGTATGTACTTAAGCACAGGTCAAGTAGGCATTACATGTAGTTAAGGTCTCAACAGCCAACCTGCAAAATATTGAGATGGGTAAAGTACACCTATCCATCGCCGGCGAGTAATATTCCCGATGACTAGGAGCTGGGGCCAGAAGTCACCATGGGAAGGGAAACCCTTGCATGGACACACTAACTCCTGAAGAATCCGAGACTCCCCACATATAACAGCCGCGATATTTGGAGTTATCTAATTCATACGGGCGTTCAATTGCAAGGTTTATTGGGTACCGGCACTATCTGTTGTAATGTAGGTTGGCCGGGTACAGTCTGTAGGACTCGAATTGGAAGCCAAAGGATTCTTTTGACCAACTAACTGGATTATGCACGAATCACGAAGAGCAGTATGGCATTCCAAGTCATTGGTTCTGAGTAATTGGTGTGCCTTCCAGTCAGTACACACTGTACTATGTAGGGATTAGATATTCGTCCATCCAAGAGAAAGAACTGCATGCTGCCACACGACACTCCTACTCCTCTCCTGTCCCTTTTCTTCGGTCGTTCTTCACCCCTTAACCACCCCTTCTCCTCGTGCCCTATTCTTTTTTTCAGCTTCTTCTCCTCCTTTTCTTCCCCTTCACCTCCGCCCTCTAATCTTCTCCACCCGCTATCCCCTCCGCCCCTCAATTCTCTTCCCCCCTCCCCTCCCCACCCCACCCACCCCCGCCGCCGCTCGTCAAAGCCCTGCTTCGGCCACTGTAGTCTGCTCCTTACATACGGGGGCCCTCTTTCCCTTCGCACTACGCCCAACACGCACACCCCTTTTTAATCTGGAGTGACTTTGTAAAGTCAGCATTAACGCATACACGGTCCCTTCGTACATTCACCATCCCTATTTTATACCGTCGAAAATCGGTCTTTTTTTGGAACACGTCTCGCGTTGTAACGGAATGTGAGTTAAAGCCCCAGCCATCACGGAATTTTTAGCGTGCAGAGCCTCCCCTTCTTCCTTGGCCCTTTTTTTTTTTTTTTTTTTTTTTTTTTTTTTTTTCCTGTGCTTTATCTACGTTGACTCCGCTCCTGTCGATAACCGGTATTTTATCTGACCACGTTTTCATCTGGTGCCAGTGCTTTCCATACGCACATTACATATATTTCGAGATAGCCATTTTAATCCTGGCAGCTGTAATCTGACGGAGAGGCTTTTCCAGCTCCGCTACATAGAGGAATAATCTTAAATCGAGAGAACGACAAGGACAAATCTTCCCGGTTTTCTACTTGAATATCGGATCACCGGGCTTAATTTCCTTCGGTTCTTTCAGCCTTGGCCGCTACAGACCCTCAATAGTCGAGTCGTCGGCATACATATATCTGCTCAGAGCAAGCCTCTTCCAATTGGCGGGCCCACATCACTGGTTTGTGGACGTTTCTGTACATGTGGCTTCCCGGACTCTAACACAAAAGCTCTTAGGTGTAATTCCTAATGTCGTCCAATTCTGACCTAACTATGAGCCACCTTCAATCTCTCGCCACTCATCACGGCTCCGGTTCTTCTACTGGAGGCAATACTGCCAACTCTTCCCCCACTGATCCAGGTTCTGGATCTTTGCGTCCTAGTTTTGCTAACGGGTCAATGAGTGCTGGAAATTCGACAAATAATGTAAGAATGGGGGCAGGTTCTCCTAATTATGATGCGTCTTCCGGCAGCAGGCTGTTCTCAAAAAGGGCACGCGAAATTCAAGCCGAAGAGGGAGTTGGACCTCCACACCCTCCAGGTCTCTGGGGACCAATGCCAACAACCTCGGCATCATCTCTACGAGACCGCGAGAACTCTGTACAGGAGTCACAACCAAGTAACAGCTTCGCAGACAATGGCTCAATGGCATCCGACTACACATCCCCGGTCTATCGCCGCGCACGCGCAGGGACTGTCCCCTCGAAGTTTTCACCTGGTGGCCTCACTAACGCTCCACCGCCTATCGCTCAGATTCTCCCGCAGACAAGCCGTCCATCTCCTGTGCCAAGCCCCTTTAAATCTTCATCGCCATCGAACCTGGACTTGGTAGACACCCCTCCTGTATCTGGAACAGGCCTCTCAACCTATTCGGTAGCTTCCAGATTACGCTCAGGATCTCTAAATTTGCCTCAACGCACAAACTATGTTAGTGCTTTTGGGCCTTCGATCTTTTCAAGCTCCTGGTCACAATCCCGCCCCGGGAGTAATAATCTCCCATCCCCGGCGCAATCATCTTTCTCGAAAGATGATGAGGGTACTCATATGGCACCAAAAACTTTGGATTACCTCGGTCTTGTAGATACACCACAGACGTCCAGAGCAACCCTTGCAAAGCCGATGACTCTTGACCCACTTATTGAAGGTCAACGTGCAGCTGCCCTGCAGCCCTTTGTGTCCGATCTTAGCTCTGTTCAGAGGAATATCAACCGTATCCGATCTTACTCGGTCAACGCAAAGGAGAAATACGCCGAGGATGAAGAAGATGATGAAGATGATGAAGTCCGTCATTTATACTCCACTCAACATAGTGGTTCCGTGACCCCGAACTCCATGACTGCAATGGCCGCTGCCCAGGCCCAGGCTAATGCCCATGCTTTGGCTGTGGCTGCATATACAAACCACGCATCCCCAAGTCGACCAAGAGCTAGGACCGCGGGTATCTTGGACTCCCCACCTGCCAATCGGCTGAAGGGATATTTGGCTACGCCATCTAGGCTTGACTCCATGACAAGCGCTTCTGATATGAGGAGCGATTACTTCGATTTACAGAGTGGATCTGACACACTAAAACTTGCCTCATTGCACCCTCGTCCATCCAGCGGTGAGGGTGGGTTGGCTTCTATTGAAGAATCTTCTTTGGAAGGCCCTACACGATCTCTATGGCTTGGAAACATTCCCGCCTCTACAACAACCACATCCCTTGATCATATCTTCCGTGCATTCGGACATGTTGAGTCAGCGAGAGTATTGACCCACAAAAACTGTGGTTTTATCAACTTTGAACGCATGGAATCTGCAATTCAGGCTCGCAATCAGCTAAACGGAAAAGAAATTTTCCCTGGTGCAGGGCCTGTTAGGATTGGGTTTGCCAAGCCTTCTTCGGCCGGAAGTAATGGAACACCCACCCCAAGTGGTGGAGTATATGGAACACCAAGCCCGGATCCCCATCAAAAGGCCTCTACTCCTTCAGCTATTGGTGCCGAAAATGGTCTTTCTATGTCTCGTGAGGGAAACAACTCAACTTCAGGCATTAACGGCAAGGATGCAGGTCACGAGAGTACGGCAGTACCCAAGGTTCCCGAATTGTCTGAGATGAAAGATGATATACTCTCCATTGTTGTGGAATTTGGGGCTGAAAAGTCTGAGCTTCCAAAGATGGCAAAGAACATCGACTTTGCTATTCAGTATGACGAGTTTGAAGCTGAAATTCCTTCTATCCCCGAACCCAGCCATAACCGGGTTCACGATGCACCAAAGCTTAGAGATATCAGGAAGAGAATCGACAATGGAAACTGCTCTAACTCTGAAATTGAAGAGATTGCCCTCAACATGCTCCCGGAAATCGCAGAACTTTCAAGCGGTTGGTTTATCTTCGTTTTTAGCTTCATTTTAACGAACTGACAGTTGTACAGATTACCTTGGCAACACTGTTGTTCAAAAGTTGTTTGAGTATTGTTCTGAGGAAATCAAGGAGACGATGCTTGTTGAGATTGGCCCCCACTTGGCTGAAATCGGAATTCGTAAGTATTCGGCTATGTATTTTTGGGATATGGCTGCTAATTGGTATGATAGACAAGAACGGTACTTGGGCTGGTCAGAAGATCATCGATGTGGCGAAAACACCTGCACAAATGAACAAAATCTGCGATTGTCTCCGCCCTTACACTGTTGCCCTATTCCTCGATCAATATGGAAACTATGTACTCCAGTGCTGTTTGCGATTCGCAGCTCCTTGGAACGATTTTATTTTTGAGACTATGTTGGGTCGTATGTGGGAAATTGCGCAGGGCAGATTTGGTGCAAGAGCAATGAGGGCGTGCTTAGAGAGTCATCACGCTAGCAAGGACCAACAGAGAATGCTGGCTGCAGCTATCGCCCTACATAGCGTTCAGCTCGCTACAAATGCTAACGGTGCCTTGTTGTTGACGTGGTTCTTGGACACTTGCACTTTCCCTCGTCGACGAACAGTGCTTGCACCGAGATTGGTTCCTCACCTAGTTCATCTCTGCACTCACAAGGTAGCATACTTGACTGTCCTAAAGGTTATCAACCAGCGAAACGAGCCAGAGGCGCGTGATACCATTCTCAAGGCTTTGTTCTTCTCGCCTGGAGATAAGGTATTGGAGGATATTTTGAGCGATCATTCTTGTGGGGCCACTCTCATTTTCAAGGTTCTCACTACTCCATTCTTCGAGGAAACGATGAGGAGTGAGGTTGTACAGAACGTCCGAAATGTACTTCTTAAACTGAAAGCAACTCCTTCCCAGGGATACAAGAGGTTGATGGATGAGGTTGGTCTGTCTACTCGCAACGGTGTCTCAAACAACTCCAATAGCAACAATAACAGCAACGGTGGGCAGAAGGACCATGCTAGAGAGGTAAATGGAAATTCAAGTGCTGGAAACGACCGCAACCGAACACACAGTAATGCACCTACAAGCAATAGTCAGAACAGCCATCACAACGGCCGTGATGTTCCTCCCCCTCCATATTATCCAGCTGCCCAGCCAACATTTGATCCTGCCGTCGCGGCTCAACTCTCCCAGAATGGGGGCATTGACCTTGCAACTTTGAGAGCATTTGAGCAATTCAATCTCAACGCTCAACTGTATAACCCTGGTGGGCCGCCCGGAATGAACAACCCGTTGCAATACCAGGCTTTGTTGCAGCAATCAATGGCTCGTCCAGGTGCTGGGTTTTATGGTATGCCACCCCCAATGGGTACCTTTAATAGCGCACCCGGCCCCCAGGACCAATTCCGTGGAGGACACCCGGGAGGCTCCCCAATCCCCCAACAGCAGCAAATGGCAGGGAATCCGATGCTTGGGGGGATGGGAATCGGTCCGGGGGGGCTGAACCCATTGATGGCACAGCAGCTTATGGCCAGCTATCCTTATGGAGCGATGAATGGGCTCCCAGTTTTCTCTCAGCAGCAGCAACAGCAGCAGCAGCAGCAACAGCAGCAACAGCAGCAACAGCAGCAACAGCAGCAACAGCAGCAACAACAACAGCAGCAGCAACAAGGGGGTGCGGGTGGTGGAAGAAGGGGAGGAAGGGTGAGTCATCCAGCCCTTTCTCGACCTCTGGTAGAAGTTGAGTACTGATTCCCAGCAGCGCTAGGGGGGTTTTTTTTTTGAGATAACATTTTTGACCTGATTCTTTGTTATTTCACTTCTCACATTTCTCTTCCTCTTCTCACTTTGTTATGGAGTAACAAAATATGTATACAGTGCCTTTCAAATTCTTTTTATGGTGATATAAATATTAACGTTGCCCGAGCTCTGCTTGGACTATATTTCTTTTCTTCCTAGTCTTGTATTTTCAAATCTCCTTTTTTATTCGGGTGCCTATTATTTTTAACCGCATTGACCTTACCTCCCTAGACCTGGCCTAACGTCATGGTTTTCTGTTGCCTTTATGTATCAACTGTTTTGAATAGTTAACGGGTTCCATTGATCCTCTATTGTTATTGTGTATTTTCTCTACCCTCCACCCCCCTTCCCCTTTCTATTACTCCTATTACATTCTTCTTCGATCACGCGCACACACAAGCCTGGGTTTTACAGTCCTCCCTTGCCTGTTTTGTATGAGTCACGGAAAGTATTGGTTGGACATTTTTGCAGGAGTTTACTTGGAAAAAAAAAAAGAAACGATTGGAGCTGGGAGTTGGTTGGGGTTTGGTTGGTGTGGGTAGGTTTCACGAAGTTGGCGATGATAGTGAGTATAACATAAAAAGTCTTCTTTATTTGGTTCTTTTCTTCCTTATCATGTCGGACGGAATATTGGTGTGTGTGTGTGGGGGCAGTAGCGGAGGGCTGTATGGGTTATATTTATGAGGCAGGAGGAAAAGGTCAGGTTTAGTTGGGGAGAGGGATACTGGGTTTTTATACGGAAGTACATGTAGTCATCGTTTTTTCGCTGTTGGTTTTCTGTCTATGTTGGATGGGAGTTGAGCTTCCTGTATGCTGAGATGGAGAGGTTAACAAGAAAAATCAAATAAAAATAGTTTTTATTGCGAGATATGCTTTTACCCTTTTTCCCCTCTTTTGGGTTCAGTAGTAGTGGCGGGGTGGAGTGTCGGTGGAGTGGGGTGAAGGTGGGGTGGAGTGGAGCCTGATAGATATTAACGAGCGAGTGATCGGAGATGATTCTTCGGGATATCAGGGCTTTTGACAACGCATTGGATGTCATGACGTCAATGTACATACATGCAATATATATACTTATTTTCTTTGGATCGAGTGTGGCCCATAGATTAATTCCACAAGTGTTTATAACCTTCCCTTCATCCGGCCTGGCCAAACAAATGTGGTACATACATGTATGCATAGTAGCATCTAAATAAACCATCAGCATTCGCAACAGCAACAACAACACCACAACCAGCCCCCAAAGCCCAATCTCCGCAATGGCGCTTCTCGTCACTCCCAGCACCACTCCCACCACCGCCCCACAAGCGCAGACCCGCCGCCCCCGCCCCCCGCACCACACCTGGTGGAAAGAAGCCGCCGTCTACCAGATCTACCCGTCGTCCTTCCAGGACACCCACGGCAGCGGGCATGGCGACCTTGCGGGCATCACCCGCAGGACCGACTATCTGCAGCGGCTCGGTGTCGATGTTGTCTGGCTGTCGCCCATATACCGCTCCCCGCAGAAGGACATGGGGTACGACATAAGTGACTATTGCGATGTGGATCCGAGATATGGGGATATGAAGGATTGGGAGGAGCTCCTGGAGGGACTGCATAGGAGGGGAATGAAGTTGGTGATGGATTTGGTGGTCAACCATACGAGTGATGAGGTATGCTTTTTTATATTTTTTTATATTTTTATTTTTATTTTTAAATATTCTCTCCCCTTTTCTTCATTTTGTTGCGGTAGTAGGGAAGTGGAGTACAAGGCAGATGGGTGCTGATAGTTGGGTGATTTTTGGGAGGACAGCATCCATGGTTCGTCGAGTCAAAGCAGGACTGCACAAACTCAAAAGCCGACTGGTACATCTGGCGCCCCCCGCGGTACATCTCTGGTGTCCGCCACGCGCCAAACAACTGGGAGAGTGTCTTCCGCGGCCCCGCCTGGACGTATGTGCCCTCGCGCGACCAGTACTACCTGCACCTCTTCCTGCCTGGGCAGCCAGACCTCAACTGGGAGAATCCGGTCGTGCGGCAGGCCGTGTACGGCGTCATACGCTTCTGGCTGGACCGCGGCGTCGACGGCTTCCGCATGGATGTCATCAACCTCATCAGCAAGGTGCAGAGCTTCCCCGATTCCCCGGGCGAGGGGCTGCAGAGCGGGATCCCGTACTGCGCCAACGGGCCGCGCATGCATGAGTTTTTGAGGGAGATGAGGAGGGAGGTGCTGGGGCAGTATGATGTGCTGACTGTGGGGGAGATGCCGTGGGTGACAGACGAGTGGGAGGTGTGGAGGGCGGTAGGGAGGGGGAGGGGCGAGCTGGATATGGTGTTTCAGTTTGATGCGTATGCTTTTTTTTTTCCCTTTTCCCTTCTTTTCCGGTCCAGAACTCCCAGCTTGTAGAAGTATAGTAGTGGTTTATATTGATGTGTATGTGTTCGGCGAGGCAGCGTCAGCGTCGACTGGGGCACAGAGGACAAATTCTCGCCGCGGCCATTCCAACCCAAGGTGTTGGCTGAGGTGGTTGAGCGCTGGCAGACCTTCATGATCGAGCACGACGGGTGGAACACGCTCTTCACAGAGAACCATGACCAGCCGCGCACGGTATCGCGGTTCGTGGACCGCAAGTATACAGACTGCGACTACGACGCCCGGGCCAAAGCTGCGAAGATGCTGGCGACATTCCTGGTCTGCCAGAGCGGGACGGTCTATGTGTTTCAGGGCCAGGAGCTCGGAATGAGGAATTGTCCGAGGGAGTGGCCGATTGAGGAGTATAAAGATGTGGAGACGAAAAACTATTGGGAGAAGTATGTGATGTTATATTAGCGGGCGGTGACAGTAGTGGCTGACGGGTGAAGGATCCTCCGGGAGCGCGGCGGCGGCGACGCAGATATGTCGGACGTGATGGCGCAGGTTCAGCTCAAAGCCCGGGACAACGGGCGGACGCCGATGCAGGTACATCTCCCCCACCCGTGAAAGCACCAATTACATGGTAACCTTACATAACATGACATATATAGTGGGACGGCAGCCAACACGGCGGCTTCACGACCGGAACGCCCTGGATGCGCGTCAACGATGACTACCCACACTGGAACGCCTCACTGCAGACCGACGAGCCCGACAGCCCATACAGCTACTGGGCCGCGCTGCTCAAGTTCCGGAAGGAATTCCGGGACGTCATCGTGTATGGTGAGTTTGAGATGCTGACGCGTGGCGAGGACGGCGTCGTTGCATATAGGCGGGAGGGATGCGTAGGTGAGGAAGGTGAGGGGGCTGGCACGGGGAGAAAGCCGGCGGTGGTTGTGGTGGTGAACTTTGAGGCGAGGAGTGTGGGGTGGCGGTTGGAGGAGGGGAGGTTTACGAAGAAGGTGGTGCCAGATGTGGTGTTGGGGACTTATGGGACGAGGGTGTTTGTGGACCAGGGGCTGCTGGTGTTGAGGCCATTTGAGGCGGTGGTGTTTGATGCAACTAAGTGAGGAGGGAACTATGCACTGTGTATATCTGAGCTAGAAGACATCACTAGCATATGTAGTATACTTATATGCAATATTATATATCTTTAGTCCAGTAAAGATCCAAGATGAGATTAGCGGATGGTGATGATTCTGGATCGATGGATGGATGGACGAATGGAAGTTAGAAGGAAGGAGTGAGGCTACGGTACATGTAGTCTCGTACACTATATGTATATATGTACACCTTGTTGATACCGAGTGGAACTGGGAAAGGCTATGCACCCGGTACGGTTATGCAGAGTTGCAACGGGTGATTGGTCCCTTGGGTCTCCTCCCTGTACGGCGGGTCTAAGAGCCGAGTGACATACTATGATGCAAAAATCCAGGTCCAAACCGAACCCAACCTCTTTCTTGAAGATGCTCCAAATATCGATATAACAAAAGCCCGTGTTGTACTTGACTCCTCCGTCTCCGTGGTGTTTATCTTCGTCATAAGGTATCACTCGCCATTCCGACCATTCTGTGTTGCTTCCGTGCCTAGGAGTCAGTCAAAGCGCCTAGAAATGGTGTCCGGTACAGTTTTGTTCCCGCGAGGACAGAGTATATTTCTTTTATGAGTGTGAGGCGGGCCTGCGCTTCTGTGGCTGGTCGTTCGATTGAAGGGGGACTCGTACTGTCTGTCCGCTAGTCGATCGGCTGTCAAGAAATCTACCACGCCGCCGCACTAACATAGCCCTAGTTTATTTACACTTTGGATTTCACAAAGTGAAACCCCTCGAAGTCTCCATACATGCAGTAGTAGCTACTCTTACACCCTCGCTATCCTAGCCAGAGGACAATGTATCGTGAACTCCGAATCAAGGGGCCTTGATAAGCTCATTGCAATTATATAGACCTACCCATAGAGCCTCTGCTACCGTTCCCGAAATATAGACCGAGGGACCGGTACCCTCTACCTCCAGTGCCACTGCAGTACTCTCGCCCCTCGCCGCCTATTAGCTCCAGAAGACAAGCTTTATATACCCGCTAGATACATAGCGGGTACGTAAAGCTTCCAACACCTTACAATGTCCATATGTGTACGGCCATCACCCCGGACCAGTAAGCCCCCAGTATTCTATTTGCGCCCCCCAGTGCCCAAAGCTAGTACCTCGGAATAAGCTGTTTCCTCGCTGCCAGCCAGAAGACAGTGTGTGATGGTTCACGGTGCCTGGTTATCACCAGTTCCCCTTCCCTTCACACTTCCGGGCCTGTATACTCAGGCTCGTTCGGACATAACCAAACTAACCCCCAATGCCGCAGTCTCGCCCCCTCGATGGCTGCTAGACCGGAAGGTATACGTGTGTATGGGAAATACTAGCCCTAAGACCTGAGCTCAGTACACTACTGGTGCGCGTGGTGTAGTGCCATACAGATATCTCTGCGTGTGGCCAACACCAGCCCCATGGATCTAGAGATATATCGTATTAGATCACCTTTCTTAAGCTCTCAGTACCCCCAGTCTCCAGTCTCAATCCCCAGTGCCAAAATTTTCCAGTATAAGCCGCAGTTCTTTCACCCCTTGCTATCAGCCAGAAAACGATGTGTATAAGTAGGAACCGATGCTAATCGTTATACTCTACTATGCCCAATAGAGATTACCCACTGCCCAAAAATACTACCCCCCGAAATACCACTTTATTTTCCGAGCCCTCTGAAAACATCATGACACAGTTATCCCCCAGCAGCAGCAGAAGCGCTCTATCAAGCACCGTAATCCCACGTACCCTCAAAAAACTGCTACACTATTCCTCTTAGTGTGAGTTTGCCCCCGTTTACATCACCACTTTACCAGAAAGCCAATGCCAATGTCTAAATCCCTATTCCCCCAGTACCCACTGAAGTAGCTGCCCCCTCGCCCCCTCGCCCCCTCGCCAGCTGCCAAAGGACGACACGTTGTTGAGTGGTGGTGATCTCTGCTCTTATCCCCATGTGCATCACCACATCTATAAACCACTACCCACATATGCAAACTCTCTTTCGAAGGGAGCTGCATTTTTTATACCCCCAGCGCCCCACAGTTGGAAGGATGTTGTGTTGTGTGGTTGTGTGTGGGGAAGAAGGAAGAGGGAAGAAGGGGAAGGAAGTGGGAAGAAGGGGAAGCACGTGGGGTTTCTGTGTGGCATTTGCCAAGCTTGGGACCGGAATATATAATGGGATCCGCTGGCTTAGGGTTTAAGTACGTAGGGCTAATTTTCAAAGGGGGCTCAAAACCCATGCAAAGTGTGAGCACCCCTCCCCGCCTAATATTCTCCAGGACAACTTGCAGAAGACGACTACATACATCGAAGGGTATTTCTAGGATTCGGATCTAGGTGCTGGTTGGAATCATAGGCTATCACTCGGAAAGACTTTCAACGCAATCATCGCGCTATCGAGGTGGAAGTTTTCACCTTTCCCACCCGACTCATGCAATACAGCTTACATCTAACGGCCTTAGGACAGTCCCTTTGGGTGCTCATCTTTAGGGTTAGGGATTGGAGTAAAAACTTGCCCCTCCCTTGGGGTCAATTCACCAAGATAAGCTATGCCAACTCACATACGTAGACTGGCCGCCAACGCGCCCAGCAAGCTCAACAAAGGTCTCAATCTCTCTACCTAGCTACACGCGCCGGAGAGAAGCTCGGGGTGGCACACAGGAAGGGGTATGTAAATGTCTTGTCTTTCCGGCTCGACGCGCGTATTCTGCGGCTGGTGCCCGCTGCGTGGTTTTTAATGGCCGGGCCCGCATGGTCAGTTCTTGATTCAAAGGTCCTCTATGGAAATTAACTATTCATACTACTGGAAACTTCCTAGTGAGTCTACTCCACCCTACTAATCTCCTGTATCTGGCTTGGGTGTCGACCATGTGGGACACAGCTGCGTCTCCTCGTTGGTAAACCCGCTTTGATTGACCTCTTAGAAGCACTAGATGAGACTTCGGTGTCTTAACACACCTATAGTAAGCTTCCGTCCAGAAATTTAGTAGGTAGGGGAACACCGGATCTACAACATGGGTCTGTCACCTGTGTAGTAGCAAGTTGAGAACTCCGCCGCATTAGATATGGATAAGTGTGAGCCAGTGGGGCTACGAGGCTTAGTATCGTAGAAGGCTAGGTTTGAGCGCGCCAACTAAACGCATGAGTGTAAATTGCGTGTACTCAACCTACTTGAAATTGTACCGACCAATAAGCTCCCGTCCTTCAAGCTGGTAAGGTTTTTCTTGTAATCCGCCACGATTCGGCACCAAGAAAGAGGGGGCGTTGAGGTGGCTCCAGCTCTAGGGGGGCTTTATCTCATGAAATGGTGGAACTCCACGGTATAGGGTGTGGCCCGGATAGAACTAGGAAGCGGGCAGTGCCCGAAACCCAAACGGGGAAGCGGGGACATTACAACTCGAACAGTCCCTACGAAGGAAAAGATCTCGGAGGGGGAGGGAACTAGCCTAATAACCCCGAGCCGTTGAGCAAGGCAAGTCCGCTATTTTGGGGGCATACTTACTACGTAGCTCGGGGCAGGCGACCTAGCCCATAGACAGGGCCTCGAGAGGGGTTGAGAGTCGACAGCCATACTCCGTAGATATAAAACGCCCTATGCACCAAGTACTTGATAATGAAGGACTTCCTATAGACGATAAAAAAAAAAGTGTTATAACTACATGTACCTTCCTGCCATTCAATGGGATAGAAGCTCCGCTATCGGCAGCATTGCCAAGCTAGCGTCTGTCTGTGGCCCCTCCTGCAGCCAAAGCTGTTAAAATGACAGCCACCATCACCGGGGGTTGCCCTAGCGGTATAGAGTTTGCACTCTCGTCGACACCGCTAGGGTTCAACCCCCCCACTAACCCCTTTCTAAAATCTAGAAAGCTGTCCCCGGGTGGGGGACATAAGTCTTTTGCTGGAGAGAGGGATAGATGGATGCCATTTCTTTCTTTTTTTTTTTAAACCGCCTAACCGGTTCTCCGTAGAGGAATTTAAGGAAATACTACTCCGTTCTATCAGGTTGCTAATCCAGCTGTGGGCCGAAGGCTGAGATTGGATTCATTTCACCAAGAAGTAGAAATATAGCAACCCAACCAAAATAATCAGAACAAAAAAGTAAGATAGAACGCCCTCTATAGCCCACGCGCACGTCGAGTAGTCCTCCTCCTCCAATCGAGAGAACCCCCCCCCCCCAAACTCCGGAGCAGCAATGGGGATTTGTCTCGAGACTTTTCGGCACAAGACAGGACGAGACAAGACCACTCGATCGAGGCATGTCCTGATACCTTTTTTATCTTCATCTTTTCCTTACTACCCCAGTTGGATTTACTTGGATCAACAAAAAAAAACAGCACAGTAGGTTTTTATTCTCCGCTGGAAAGGGGGGGAGGGGGAGGGGAGAAAGGAACCGCCGCCGCCTCAGATAAAGGAACTCATATTAGCAAGTCTTGTCTGCAAAGATTCCATTCTGCGCCGTTGCCGTAATGATCACAGCAGCGTTACGTTACGTTACAACCAAAGCCGAGTGACGAGCCATGAATAACCACAACCGTAAACCAGACAGATTACGAATTTTATTTAATGTATCTAGAGTACCTACAACACACAGACAAAAAAAGAGAAAGAAAAAAAAGCCCCAAATCCCTTATACATCTCTACCCCCCCCGGCCCCCGCCCCCCATCCTCAAGACCCGGCCCAGAACAGGACAAAACCAAACCATCGCACGTTAAATATTCATACCACAGCTTATCTGCCACCGGATTAAAGAAAAAAGACTAGACTAAACTTAAAAAAAAACCACAAACTACATGCACCCATCTATACCTCCTCCTCCTCCTCCGCGAGCCTCTGGTATCTCCCCGCCGCCCCGCCGCCGCCGCCACGCATCCGCATCCTCGGCGGCGTCTCGTACATATTAAAGTAGTCCACCACTCCGCCGCCCAGGAGCGCCTCGCCGCCGCCCTCCCGGCTCGGCTTCAGCAGCGGCGCCGGGTCGCACCAAAAGTCTTTACAGTTCGTGATGATGCCCCTGGAGAAGGGGTTTCTGCGCCTCCGCGATGCGTTCCCGCGGTCCGACGTGATGTTCACGAATGCGCCGACGCCAAGCGCCTTCTTGACCTTTGTCCAGCAGGTGTCGCCGCGCGGGCGGTGGTGGCCGTGGCCTTGCCTGTGGACGGCGGGGTCGGGGCCGCGGTGGCCCGGGGTGGGCTGCGCGCCGTCCATGGTGGAGGACCCCGCGGCGATGGTGGACGCGATGGTGGCGGCGACTTTGTGTTCGTTGAAGTGGTGGTGGTGGCCGTGGCGGTTCCCGTGCATGCTCTCGTAGGTGGTTTGTGCGCGCGCAATCTGGACGAGCTGGACGACGAGGAGCATGGTGACCCAGGTGGTTTGCAGGCAGCCCCAGAGGCAGATGTAGACGGTGAAGGGGTCCTGGAGAACGGGGGAGCAGAAGGGCTCGGCGAGGATGCTGCATTCGGGGAGCTCGATGGGGGCGAGGAGCGAGAAGTGGGAGATGACGAGGTTGACGAGGATGAAGATGCCGATCTCGAGGCAGAAGACGAAGAGGAAGAATTGGCGGTGGTTCTTGACGCCGATGCAGTTAAAGACCCAGGGGCAGTGGCTGATCGGAGAGGTTAGTGGGTTGGGGGGTTTCATGACGAGGAGGGGGGACGAACTGGTCGTGTTTAGCGACACATCTGGCGCAGCGTTTGCAATGCTTTGCGCGTAGGGGCATCCGGACCATGCATTGGACGCAAAAGTTCTCCGAGTCGTATTTCCAGAGGGTTATTAGTTCCTCGATCACGGCCTTTTGCTCAGTGACACTGGAGAGTTTTGGGATATAACCAGGGTCATAAAGCATGCAAATTATGTAGAAGTAGACGCAGAAGCCGAAGGCAATCCCAAAGAATATGTTGCTGAATGGGACGGTGCCGAAAGTATCTTTTAGGGCGCAAGGAAAGAAAAGAAAGTCAACTTATGCCCCCACTCATGCTTGTAGGAACCACTTATTATATTCAGAGAGTAATACACAAAGGAGGGGTTATTACTAGGTAATATGTGGAAAATCCATCTCTCCGCAATCCAGAACGCCGTTGCTCCAAAGATACCCGCCAAATAGGGTGTTTTATACATCGCCTTTTCGCCATCTCCATAATCCAGCGCCTTATCGGCGACCCAGTGAAACCCAGCGCCCACTGCGCCCGCAACAGGTACTCCCAGAAACCATGGCAGCTGCACGAGACACGTGGTCACCGCCCAGATGATAACAGTGGGCCAGCAGAAGAAAAACTTGTGAAGGACAGCAGTCTTATCCTGCACCCGGACCCCCAGTATTGTGCCGGTAGGGTGCAGCGGGTTTCCGTCCCTATCATACCCACATTCCCCCAGCGCATCCCACCAGACCCGTTGGGCCTTCAACTCTTCAGCGACAATCGCCGGCGTCTTACCTTCACTATTCCGGGCAAACCTATCGGAGCCGTATTCGATGAGCTTTTGTATACACCCGAAGTTACCCCTCACAATCGCCCAATGCAGCGCGGTGAAGCCGTTGTCATCAACCGCATGTATATCCGCGCCCCAGCGCAGGAACAGATCTACACTCGACGCATACCCCTTATATGCCGCCCACATCAGGCTCGTGTGCATCAACGGATCCCTACAGTCCACGGGAATGCCCTGATGCAATAGTAGCACCAACAGTAACAGGTTCCCATCAAAAGTTGCCAGGTGGAGAATATTATAGCCACTGCTATCGGCTAGTAGGGGATCCGCTCCGTTTCGCAGGAGAAGGTTGACGATGTAGTAGTGTCCACGTTGGGCGGCCCACATGGCGGGAGTTGAGACCGAGTCACCGCCCTTTGCATTGACATCGGCGCCGCGCTCTATGAGCAGCTTACAGACGGCGTAGCGATTGTTGATTGCAGCCCACTACAATGGTCAGTGATCCGAGAGAGAGAGAGAGAGAGAGAGAATCGGTATTTGGGCCAAGGTAGGGGGGGGGTGTTAATCACATGTAGCGGTCCTATCCCCTCAGAGTCAGTCCAGCTTGCAGTGATCTCTCCTCTATCGAGAAGGGCCTTGACGGCGACCTCATCGCCCATTATGCTCAACTTGATGATGTCGTCCTTGAGCTCTAGCTCGGGCGGTGGTGAACTCGCCATCATATCCCTTAACTCAACGGTGTCCATATCAACTGCAGGTGGCGCAACAGAGCTCTTTGATGGAGTTGGGAACCCTGGCGGCGCATTTGAGCGTTGATTATCATGGCGCGTAGAAGAGCTGGCCATCTAAAAGTAAGTAGAGAAGGGATATTTCCCTAAAGTAGAAATAGTCGATGGTTGTAGTGGGGGGGAGGGGGGGGAGGGGGGGAGGAATGTATGTAAGTGGGAGGGAGAATTTGGGAGAGTGCAACAAGCAATATTCCCAAATCTTCAGAAAGAAAGAAGGATAAACAGGCAATATAAACCTGGAGGGGGGTGGGGGGAGAGTGTCAGATGAATATATTATATATTATGTTGTACATATGCGCTACAGTAGTACATACCGATAGAATACCAGTGCACCACCACCACCACCACCACTACGTAAGAGTATGTAAGTAAGAGTTGTAGGGCATATAGCAGGCAGGTACAGAGAGGGAGAAATCAGCCTCGCCAGTCAGTCAGTCAGTCCGTGCTATTTTTTTCCTCTCTCTCTTTCCCCTTACACACACACAGCACACGCACACACACACCAGTACATGTAGGTACATGTACTCTTACTACTCCTTACAGATTCGTTACTTCTCCAGTGGGCGCGGCGGACCTGCAACTGAACCCTTGCACTTTTTCGCGGGAGCTCGGCTCACTCATTCTACACGTTGCCAAGTCCTTTTTTTTTTTTTTCCGGGAGCCTTATCACGTGACAAAGAATGGCTGGCTTGGCTTGCTCTGTGTCATCAAATATCACTCGTCTCTACAGAAGTCATGCAAGCGATCCTATTACGAGCCAGGGAAATAAATAATTGTGGCAAGGTCTAGCTAGACCACTATTATATTATGTCATTACTGCTTCTCTGCTAAGGAAAATATTGTTATAAAAGAGCAGCTGGATTTCCTCCGTATCAGAGGTAGATATATAGACATAATAAGAATTACTCGCTGCCAGACTCGATATTGCCGGTTTACGATATAGCCTTTGATACAGTACAAGAATCCGATGACATAGCTAATAGAGTTCAAAGAGATGCCTTATACCCATATAAGACAGTCACATGTGTGCACCGGACATATAGTCCTAGGCACTCCAGTTTACCACCCCAGGGAGCAACGAATATTACACCATCCCGGGTGACCAGCCAGTATTTAAAAACACCAGTCCCCGAGCCCGACATCTCCCCCACCGACCCTACCCACCCTAGCCCTAACCCCACCACCCGCCAGTACCGCTCGCGCGCTTCCACCACCACACACCGCGCCCCGTGCTCTGGGCTCTGGTACCTCTAAGACAGACCACAGACAGGCCTAAACGTAGGGCTGCCGAACCAAGTGGGCCAGATTACTCCCCGTCTGCTGCCACGAACAAAATAACCGGCAGTCTCCGGTGTAGGGACGCATATGGGAGAAGTTAGATTAGAATACATGTAACCCCGGGGCCCTTCTGTTGCGCCGGCTGGGGCCTGTTGCCCCGCCCTGGCTATATACGGCGGCCCAGAGTGTGCATGTGTGGGCTAGGTTTGCCCCACGCTTCTTCTTCTTCTCTATTGGGCGTTAGTAACCTCCCGGCCCTCGACGAACCCCCCGTGGGGGAGAACAGCCTCAAATATTTAACTATATATAGGGTGTAGGACATGGGCTTTTAAAATGGAGAGGTAGCGCAAATGTAAATGTAAGCCCTCCTCCCCCCCAGCCCCAGCCCCAATTAACAGAACTGCCCCAAACCACCAACGCCCTACATGTACGTACCCTAGAGGGATGAAGCCAAAACACAGTCCGCCCCTCCCCCCCCCAAAGCTCCCCCATGACCAATACCCCGCCTTGTAAGACTTACCCCTGTACGGCGGAACTAGGTCCTGCACACCCAAGTAGTCAGTGCCAACTTCTGGCCCGCTCGATTAGTTCGCGGATAGCACCAGCTGTACTGGGAACTGGCTGCTGAGAGGCGTGTAGAAAGTATTCCCACTATAAAAATGGCTCTGCCCGGCCTCTAGCATAAAGGTATCCTCTCTCTCCCCGCCTTCTATGTACGTAGCTACGTCCCGCAGTAGACACCCTGCAGAGTATTTACCCGGCCAGCCCAGCGCAGGACTGGGTAGCTACAGTAAGGCCCCCCCGGCTGAGAATGCGCCTGACTCTAGCAGTCGGGCTAGGCCCCGGCGGGTGTACTTTATGGTAGGGCCGGGCGGCGCCGGAAGTGTTTTCATACAGCCCGGACGGAGGACTTAGTAGCGTTAGCGGCCCGAACCATTTATAGAGCTTGGACCCCACAACACAAAAGTAACGAGAGATCTGGTACGGGGCGGCCTGCTTGGCGGATTGGTGCTGGCTGGGACAAAAGTAACTGACTCAGCTGGGATCACGGCTTATTCACCCAGAGACGTTCTCCACCCCCGGTTTGGACCCAGGACCTTCTGTTGCCGGGGCCAAACACACGGTGTTTGGACCGGCAACCCAAGTGTTATATCCACTCAGCCACCGGCCTTCTGGTGGAAACTTCCCGCAACCCATATTTATCTACGACAAGAGATCTTTTACAACGTAATACTGGAAGGGGGGGGGATGAATGAATGAATAAGATCTTCGTTTATCTAATTGTAAGCCTCGGCTTGGCTGGTACTACTCTAGATCTACTGGCTGGCTATATATCATGGATAACAATCGACACTGGGTAGGATAGGCGGACTTTTTAGGGGCTTTCTGTTCAAATAGGGTATGAGATTGCTATTCAATTACTTTAATTTCACCGCTGTGGCCATGGGGTAACTAAGAATTCATCATGGCCGCCCACAACGCCCACCAAGAAAGCACTGGCTAAAAAAAAAAAATTATAATATAAAGGGGCTCCCTCTCCCCAATATCTATTTCCCCTCCTCCCCATCTCCCGGCCACTGCCCCCCCTTCTTCGGATCATACGTCTCGCCCCCCCTTCTCCAGCAGCCCTCCATCTCGCCGTCCCCGGCCTCCTTAACCACCCTCAGCGCCTTCTCGAAGTCGACAGCCACAAGACAAGCGTACCAGAAGTCGTTGCTGAACATGAAGACGCCCTCGTCGCAGTCGGCAACGATGAAGCCGGCCGCCCACTCGCGCCAGAACCCGCTCGTGAGCCCGGCGTTGTGGAGGTTGAAGCGCACCTGGATGCGGCGGGAGACGGCGGTGTGGTAGCGCGTCGTGCGCTGGCCGTAGGGCGTGATGTGGTGCGTGCGGTGGAGGGGGGTCCAGGCGGTTGTGGACCAGGGGCGTGGGGTGAGGGTGGCAATGGTGGGGGTGGGGGTGCGGCTGCTGCTGGTGCTGGTGCTGGTGGGGGATGTGATGCTGGGGGTTTTTGGAGGCATTTTGTATATGTATATAGTCCTGGATGTTTATTTTGGGTGAGGGTTTCTTTTTTAGACTGATGATATGATAGATGAGATGGAAGGTTAGGGAGGAGAGGTGAGCAAGACGAGATGTTGATGCCACGAGCCACACAGTATACGTATCTAGACCTACCGTATAGATAAGTACATACATATATACATATAACTTGCATGCGATGCACATGAAGATGCCATAGCGGGCCAGGCGCTAAATGAATCACTGGGATTCGATGTTGGCCCGGATACGTGGTCTCCAATATGTGGTGTGGAGCGTATATTTGGGTCGAGTGATTGTCCATGACTAAGATTGGGTGAAAATACATGAATGACCGATCATTGACCCTTGTTAACCACCACACATATGTGATATCTTCTACTGTATGTATTATATTCGATGATGTATATACAACACCATAGGCCACGAATAGCTCCCACTACACCTAACACATCTCTCGCCCCCCCATTGTCTCCTCCATTATATTCCCACCAAGCCTTTCACTAATTTAACACCAATGTATCAGCTTTCATGATCGATCACCTCCCCTTAAAAAAAATAAAAATAAAAATAGCCAAGATCAAGATATACTCACAAGTCCCCACAACAACCGGCACAGCGGTCAACACCACCACCGCAGTTCCAAACACCACCATGGCCAACGACCCCAACGCCGCCGCCCTCGGATCCCCCCCCACCACCAACGCCGCCGTCGCAATCGCCCCTCCATTCATGCCCATCGCCACGCCCCTTGTCACATAATCCTCCCTCTTGACGCCCACGCCCCTCAGCACCTCGCCGCCCAGCAGAACCCCCACAATCCCGCTCATGATGCACAGCACTGCGACCAGATTCGAGTCCCCGCCCAGGTTGCCCACGGCCGGCAGGGCGAGCGCGAGCGTGAGGCTTCGCGCGGCGAATGATAGGCTGCGGTGTGCTTCGAGGCCGAGGGAGCTGCAGAGAAGGGGGTAGACGAAGAGGGAGGCGGCGGCGAGCGTCGTGCAGGGGAGCAGGATGCTGGGAAGGTGTGTGAGCAGGGAGTGGCGGTGCGTGTACATGGGGATGGCAAGGGAGACGATGGAGGCGTCGAGGGCGGAGGCGAAGATGTCGCCGGCACCGGGGAGGGGGAGAGAGGGGGTTTGCCCGCGGAAGAGAGAGAGGTAGCGGGTGGAGGTGGAGTAGGTTTTGAGCGTGGCTGTGAGGGGCTGGTGGACACTAAGGGAGAGGAAGGTAAGGAGGAGGAGAGTGAGGATGGAGGTGCCGAGGACGGGGTGTAGAATACGACGGACCCTGGGGGGGAGGGAGAGGGAGAGGGTGTAGGCTAGAACGTTTAGTGAGAGGTGTAGAGGCATAGCGTATGAGGTCGTATAGAAGACAATGATGCCCGCAAAGAGAAAGAGGGTGTAAGTGGCTGTATCAAGGTGGGTATTTAAGAACGCAGCCCATCGCTGCGTCCTGGACAGCGGGGTACCCTGTTGGAGTATTGACAAGAGCGCGGGCGTCTGCGCGGCAAAAGCACATTGAGGCCCAGGACCGCGGATATGGTTTGGTTCGACGGTGGGCTGCGGCGCTACTAATTCTGTCTCTATGTTTAGTAGTGACTCTTGGGGCGTGGTGCCGATAGACCGGGCTTGTGGTGTGTTGGTTAGGGGTATAGACTCGGAGGCGCTTTCGTCTGTGTGCTTGGGGGTCTTGAAGAGGACCTGAAGAGCCTGTACAATGTAGGCGGTGAAGATGAGCATCACGACAAAGCCGATTACTACATGTAGTGAGTAATAGGCAAATAACACTCGAAAAGGAATACTAACAAAATATTGCAATGATCTTGCCAATTTCGATGCCACCGATTCTTGGGCTAAGAGGGAGCAGAATAAAGCTGGGCGTGAAAAAAACATTGATGTATCGCAGGGCGAAGCCAGTCTATAAAGTTAAAAATGTAAGCAAGATAACTACATGTAGTACTATAAAACGCAGAGAACAAAGGCTCGGGTTAAAGAGTCAAGGAAATATAATAATAGGCCTTTTGAGTAAATGGAACTGTAGGTATTTCTCTATTTACGCAAGGAGCCAAGCTCGTGGCGAAATTTGCAAAAACCCTTGTCCCGAGTCCAGGCCAGGTCCCTCAACGAGGCCTAAGCTCAGTTTACTAGCATCCAAAATCATTTCCCCAGGTATGACTTATGTAAAGTAGATATACCCAGGACATGATTATATAAAAAAGAAATACTCACAGGCACATCCACAACCTTCACTATCCGCCTCGTCTTCTTCTCTCCCAACAACACATCACACCCAATAAGCCCCGCAAACAGCAGGATCATGCAGGCCACACTCGCCGGGAACGACACCCCCGTGAGTCTTATGGCCGAATCGACGCCCCAGCATGCTATCAATATTATAAAGATACCCGCCGGAGTGTAAACCCACGACACCAGCAGTCGCCGCCACGACGAGTGTAGTGTCTGCTAAATATTAGATTCGCCTAACTAGGAATGACTCAGGCACAGTCACGTACCAATGATAACGCCAAGAAACCGTCCGATATTGCGGCCACTCCCGTGCAGGTCGTTAGGTACGACATGTTTGAATGTATGGCTTCGATAATTCCCCCCCCCCAAAAAAAAAGCAATGTAATTAAAAGTCTAGCGAGAAATGAAGTGTCCTAGAGTCGCTCCGCGAGAGATATTGCTGAGGGAGAATACCCCCACCTCCTTTATCTTTACCCTTGGCAGGACCTCGGTTCAGCTCGGGGAGATAATGAGGTGCCACTTGTGGTTAGTGTGGGGGTCCTGGACCAAGCTTTTTAGCGTGAGCTTAGCTCAACGACATTTGTTGATACCCTCCCCGGTCGGTGGTTGAGCCTCCATCTTCAGTGTTCAAAGTTCAAACAACTGATCAACGAGGCTCTCCTTGCTTGCGCCCGTGAAACTACGCTCTTGCCCTTGCTATCTAAACACATAATTAAGCAATTAGCTAGCTCTAGCAGCAAAAAAATGGACCCCTCAGAAGCTCTGTCGCACCTGCTGGACGAGCTCTCGTCCCACCAGGTCCCATTGACCGACGAAAATGTTTCCTGGGCATTCGCTAATCCAAAGACGGCACCGCCAGTCACGGACTGGGTGGAGCGATACCTGGGTAAGGATACGCTTGTATCTCTAGAGGAAGCAGAGATGTGAGCACCCATGTACGGTTGTAGAGAAAGGCGCATATGGTGCTAGTGCTGATTGTGGTGTTTTGACCGTAGCTATAACTACCTCAAGAAGACAGGGAGCCTGCCGAAGCTCCAGAAGCAGTATCCAGATCTTAACACAGTTCGCCCTAGGTTCGAGGATGAGCTCCAGATGGAAACTGAAATGCTGCAGAGGTCTACGAAGATGCTGAGGCAGCAGACGGCGCAGCTGCAGAGACAAAACGCGAACCTGAAGGCTATGAAAGAGCGGGCGAAGGCAGAAAAAGAGAAGATGGTGAAGACGGAGCAAAGGCGGCGAAAGAAATGGACGGCTGAAATGGAAAGTGAGCAGGCCGCTGTGAGTTGTGTCACTATCTTGTGCGGCACTGGAGATTGGATGGCTGACATGAGTCTAACTAAGTAGATTGATGACCTACTGGGAATACTACGGGAAGAGGTCACCGACTTCAAACAGAACACGAAAGCTTCATCTGTCGACCTAGAGGGAGTCGAAAAGATGCTGCATAGCGACGATAGGGTCCTAGGGAGACTCGGTAGGTTGGCGGATGGTGTGATTGTGAACGGAGATGAAGGAGTAGAAGACACTGAGGTTGTTGAAAGAGTCACGATATTGGTCAGAAAGTATGGGTTTTGTTTGCTATTGCCTCACAATCCATTGCGTGAATCGCAGGTCTAATCTCATTACGTAGGTTATCAATGCTATCTGCCACCTCATTAAAAGCTAGGCTGGATCGCATGTTCCTGGAAATTGTCAACCCAGATAATGCCAACGCAGCCAGTAGTCAGGATTCAAACGCTATCGCAGAGCTCAAGCAAGATCTAGAAACTCTGTACACTGAGATACCCTCAGTAGCTCAAATGGCTGCTGAACAAGAATACTTACGGCCAGTTATCAAAGAAGTTGAGGATGGGAAGAAGAAGGCAAGTGAAGGGCTAAAGGTTGGCGGAGCATATGTAAGTATCTCCTTATAAACATGCACAAGGGAGGCAAGCGCTCACGGTTATTATTCCCAGATTCACGCTGTTCTGGTGCACTTACAAAAACGCAATGCATCTGCTGCCGAAAGGCTGAAGAGAGAGCTTGCAAAAGCAAAGGCTATATCCCAGATAATTGCTACCATAGAGCAGGAGTCCAAGTCACCTCTTAACAAGCAAATTGAAGCCCCACAATCAAATGATGACCAAAAACCAGATAGCTCTTCTGTAAGACCTGCAACTCCGGTGAAGAACCCACATCCGTTCAAGAACATGCCTATTTTCACCCCACCAAATCGCCGCCGTGGTGGAAGCCTTGGGGCAGATTCTAGGAATACTGAAGAAGAACTTCCGGAGCTGAGAATGCTTACACTCCTAGGCGCTCCTGTACCATCCATGCCAGCACAAAATGCAAGTTCTTTATTTGCCTCTCCGGCAAAGGGAGGCCCCGCGACTGGAGATACCCAAGAGATGGTAGCTTCAAGATATAAGTACTTGGATGTGCAAGTCCGCCAACAATCTGAGAAACTCCAGACACAGGATCAAGACATCTCTGCAGAGATGGAGATTCGCGATGCCATCAGGGACTTCTGGAACGTGGCCAGAATTGCTCAAGAAGCTTTGACGTGGGCAAACGTCTTCCCTCCGCTCGCAAGGAAGCGAGGAATAATGTCATTTGTTGGAGAGGACCTCATAGATGGTCTTGAAGAAATTGAGAGGAAAATCAACGCCGTTGCGGGCAGAATGGGTGGGCTAGCCAGAGGCTTAGAAGAGTTACAGAAAAGCGGAGGTGACTTATATGGGCAGGGTAGAGAAAAGAAAGCATTTGTAGACAGATGGGGGAGGCACTAAATCTCCCGGACGTTACTACACATTAACGGTATGATCTAATCTTCCTCGATGAATACACTCATCGTGGTTCGCCAGAGCACCTTATTACTTACATGTCAGAGGTTACGAAAACCTCTCAAAGATAAATAGAATCCGTTTCTACCTGGATAACTAGGCTCTATGATGGGGGTTCACGGTTGATATGCATGTGCGCATATTGTGTACATGCGCACGAAAAATATCGCGAGGAATGTTTGTGGTCATGAGATAATGGTGTGTATACATATCGTGAGTTAACGATCGTCAAAAATTCACTCCTTAAATTAAATACATAACGTACACGTTTATCTTTTACACGGTGACAAATATACATCCATTAAGCACTACATACATCTACTTCTTAAGTACATGTAGTTGAGCCCTACGCCACGAGTGCTACATACAGCGCACGTGTAGTTTCCTGTCCACGATGCGGCCTCTGTGGCAGAATTCCAGAATATATCTACATGTACTTATCCTCACGAAACAAAGTGGTCTTTATGAAGCTTTCTACCCTAGCCCTGCCGCTTTTGCCAGGTATAAAACCTCTTCTTCCATCCTATTCTCTCTCTCTCCCACTGGGGTATCGGCGTTATCAAAGTCCCTATATGTTCCATATTTCTTTCCTTTTCCTTCTTTTTGCTTCTCCTTTTTCCTTTTTTTTCTTTTTTTTCTTTAATAATATTCCAAGTCTCTTATCCACTCTTCCCCTTTACCGAGCGTTGCAATAGCTTACTTATATTTATTTACCCCTCCCCTATCGAAAAAAATATCTATTTACTCCTCGCCTACCTGATTGGAAATATCTCTACTGTACAATTATAATCTGAAGCGACCCTTATTTACTTATTGTTTATTTACCCCACCCCATCGAAAGACTGCCTTTTACACGTACATACCCCAGCCTATTGAAAATATCTAGCCTCTACCCCCATATCTGAGGGAGGTAGCTTTTAAACACATTGTGCGTAGCTCAATCTTTCCCCATTGGGTATTAACAAGGTTCATGAATTTGTAGTATAAATTTTTTTCCAGAATTCCGTTTACTTAGTTTTCACACATATACATGGCACGTTCATATTCATATAGATGTCCAACGTAATCGAGATTTCTCTAAAAACTACATGACTTATAGTTATAGGTGAGCTACCGGTTAAATGTAGCTCACGACCCTCAAAGTCTAGAGCTAGGGTAAATAATGCACACGCCCAAACCACCCTGAGCTGACCGAACTACGTCCTGACATTGAGAGGCAAAAAGTATCCTCAATTAGCTACATATAACACAATGTGGATATATGTATTTATGAAGAAGTATGTATGATAAAACCCAAATTGCATGTACTTTAGTATTTGAGCCGTATAATATCGGCGGAAGATAAAGGTACTGTCCTGGATAACTAATCAAAATTCTATCACACAGCTGCTGCTATCAGTTGCGGTTGCACGTATGTATTTTATGAATTAATCATCAATCAGACGTTACACTATCGGTCTGAAGCTCAGTATGACCCGCGAGCATTGAAGCTACAACAACAATCAGTCTGGAATTATATCAAATTAATGAATTAAAAAGATCTGGACTTACATCATAATATATCACTCGTAGTTCTGTTAATCGCGGGGTTGGCTTTGTTTGCGACGAGTGTTGAGAAAAATGTTTCTCCCATGTAGGTAATATATGTGTAACTAGGTCAGCCAGTAGAGCTTATAATTCTCGATCTATCACCCGATCTTGCTGTGCTCCTTTTGTCCCACAAGATCGGGGGGTCATCATCGACGGTTTATATGAACAGATGAGCCTTGTTCATATCTATGTTACTCTCATATATATATGCGATATGATGTCATATCACATCCTTTATATTGATATCTATCCCTAAGGAAATTAGCGGGGCCCAATTTCTCATCTAACTAACAGCCGAAATGAAAAATTCTGCTCTAGATCTGCAAATTCATGATCAGAAACAAATATTGCGTTTATATGACCTCTCAGAAAACTTCGACGCTGTACATTGACTAACCGAGTTTTAACCATGGAGAGAAATAACCAGACTATGGGGTTTCCAGATTAATTGACCTATTAGCTCAAAGTCCCCTGTCCGAGATCCAGAGTACTTCTAGTGATGGTGAATTGCTGTAGGTACACCTCGATACAGGACCGGGCACAAATATAAGTAGGGTGTTGATTGACACTGGGTGTTGACAGACAGTGCCTAGGGGCCAATAACAAATAAACCGACTTGGCTGTTTCTCCTTGGATCCCCACCCCGTGGACGACAGTACCGGAATAGAAGAAACATATCTAGACCAATGCTCGGGATTTCCCCACTGCTTCTCAGCTACGGCCGAGCTGAGTAGAGAACCAATTGAGAATGAAACAAACAAGGCGTACGCATCAATAAGCAATGCGCATCGATCCAGAGCTGTATATATAACCTCCGGGTCATACATTTATCTGCATGCAGAGTAACGTCAACGGACATCTACACATATATGCAATTTAGATATAGAGGACTCGCTCACGGGCTGACGGCGCCCCTCTGTTTAAAAGGCGTACAGGGGGTTTCAGGCCAATAGCACGCAGAGAAACCCATCCCAGTGACGCCAAGTTCAATTATAATGCAGGATACCACCAAGCACGGGGTACAGTCGTTCACGGCTTGAAATGCGGATCCTGCGCAGCGGTGCCCATCATCGCGCAACAAAAATTCATGTACTCCCCGCTTCTCCACATATGCAGGGTGTTGAAACTGCGGGCGGCGCAAGGCGGGGCAGCGAAAAGAATAGCAAACGGAGATATTGCCGGTCTGTATGGGGATCGTGATGTACTGGGAGGGAAAAAAGGCGGAAGTGGCGTCTGTGGTGTGTGTGTGTGATTGATCGTGAAGAATAATTGCTTTTTACCAACCTCATCGCCATTTCCTCCGCAGAGAAACACACTGGGGTAATTTTGTTTGCAGAAATGCGGATATATGGATACGGGACTAAAAAGTAATCAGGCGAGTCGATTAAAGTTATGTTTAAAGTTATGTTATATATATATATATATATATATAACGAACTTTGGATATATGCAGCAACAAGGACTCTTCTCGGAATCTTTCGTAGCTGTGACGAAATTTTCGCTTCTTACTGCGGCTATTCTCTACTATATTGTTAACAACCTTTATTTCAGGCCTGTCTAGAGAAAACATGGATAATCAACCATAGCCTGTACAGAGGCTTATTGTGACTCCTAGAGCAGCAAGAAACAAACTTGTTTCCACTTTGTTCGCTCTATTTGCACTTGAGCTCGGGATGGGTGCATGCTAACCAATTTACACTTACCTACATACTTAACCGCCCTCGCACATGATGTCGAAGATCCTTGCCTCCCCCGAAAATTTTCTCGGCTGTCCGTCCATGCACTCCACTCAGCTCATCTCAGTGGTAGGGTGATGATGATCATCAGTTTGGATATTTTTTTCTCTTTTTCCATTTTTACTTCATGGGTCACGCTACCTCCTCTGCATCACAGCCGGTCACTCGCGGCGGTCAAGATGTGCGCTCTAATTCTACTTCGTTTGTTCCACAGACTAGAGCAAACTTATAGTAGGTATGTAATATGCAAGACCGGACTGTCACTAAAGGCTTAAGCTTAACTCGCTTCGCTAGTAGTGTTTTTTTTTTATTTCTCGGCAAAAGTTCAAAGCTGTAGCCTCGGATTTGCAGTGTCGCACGAACGCATGTTGGGGAAAACCGGATTTAATAGATCGTTTAGGCAACGACAACTTTGAGCTTCAAATTTTGGCGGGCTATCCATAACACAAAAAACAAAATGTTTAGACCCAAAAGTTGTTGCCAAAACGCTTGTGCATGTGAACATCATATTATAATTCTTCAGACTACAATATCCAATGTTTACATGGAGAACGACGACGTTACGTTATTGATTGGTGTTTACATACTTCTACTACGCCAATCAGCCTTGAACACATCATTATATCTCGTCACCATATTTACGGCAAACAACCTGTAGGAATTGTTTACCACGCGTGTGCTTCCATAGACTTTAGTTCTCCGAGGGTGCTCCTTATTCTATAGAAGTCTTGGAACCAGGAAAATAAATATTGAAGCGAATTTGTCATGTTAATGACAATGGTATTTTAATAGCCAAATATTAACCCCTTGGTGATAGACTTGCCATATTTAGGGGGAAGACCTAAAGCTTATTTTCTAATATCACAAGCAAAAGTCTCACCTCAAATGCGTTTTTGTCTTACCATATGCTCGCAATAACCTTATGCACGATCTACTTTACCCAGCTTCAATATGCCCAATAAGGAACCATCAAAATTTTTTGGAGTACACAGCTCTCGAGACATCGGTACCTACATTTCGTGGTGGCCTAGCTGGGACCGCCATGCAGACCCAGTCCGTTTTAGAAGCTGTCGATATCCTTAAAGTACGGGATGATCGAGATCCCTTATAAAGGGGCGGACCGTATGAAGGTTTTCTTCGGCTGTGTTTGTAACCACGTGAGCACGTGCATCTCCTCCATCGCAAATTCCGAGCCTTTAAGTTTCAAGTGAGTCAGATAAAGCTACGGCTTCCATCGGGAAGTTCGCAAGACCGAGGATAATCCCACCAACTCGAGCCTCTCGGAGGGAAGGACGGCTACTAACGAGGTCCGAGAAACATTGGAGGGAGATCCTCACAGCTGTCCGTCCGAATCACAATATTCATTGTGCTCCAAGTCTCCTGACATGTGTATTGTGGATGTGCTTCCTAAGAGGGAACGATTATAACTATTGAGTTTTGACGTTCCTTAATTCTCCCAGCCTCTTCTTGAGTGCTAAAGGTATTGAATGTCCTTTAACTAACCCGAACGACGTCCCCGGGCGGCGCCGGGATGCAGCACAAGCCAAGACTGGGGCTTTAATATTCCAGGTTTTTTATACGCTCAAATGAATCGAGGATTGCATGACAATAGCCTGGTTGTGCTGATCACGGGGTTTCGGTATATTTTCTGTGTATTGCTCCTTACCCGGTTTCCAGATGATTGAGGGGGGGGGGGGTTGGAGCGAGAGGAAGAAAGTTCCAGCTTCCATGTACGAGCTTGTACATATTTTGCCTTGCCCAGAAGACGCATATTCACGATCCTTGTCCCCACATAATATAACCCGAAAGCCGCTGCCGGGCGAAGATTTATGCACGGGGGGAGCAATGCGATGAGTAGAAGCGATGAGCGATGAGGAGATGATGGGTAAATGCCTAACATGGAACATAGGAAGAAAGGATCGGGGGGGGGGGGGGGTTACCGGCGGTGTGTTACTATGGGTACAAAAACCTGGGGTTACCGGTTGAATTCGAAAACATCTTTTCCAGTCTTTTCAATTTTGCCTTCTACACCACCACCACTTGCGGTACGGGGCGAGGCGAAGGTGCACTGGCCTTGTGGTGCTCTTTGTTTAACATATCGTGGCCACTGTAACTTTATAACTTAACAAGCGAATTGCGCGAAACATCTGTGTAAAGTAGAGACGTTGAACAAGAAACTAGAAACAAGACCATGCGGAAAACTTCGGTACTAACTCGGTACTAAAGCAGCTCTAAACACTACATGTAGTCAGTAGAATAGGGCGAAAGGGAAGGCATCAACGGTAAGTCCGACCACCTCGGTGGTTCGGGAAATAAATCTCACGATCATTTGTCGCTAGTCAGCGCGCGGGAAACGCAGGGTCCTTCTGTTTACAAGCGGCTGAAACAGGGTATGATATGCCGCCTGGACTACCCTGAGATGGCTATTCCTAAATCTAGAGTGTAGTCTAGTGACCTACATGTAGTCTACATCACCCTAGCATCCATCACTCGTGATGGTATTTCAGGTCCAAAACAGTTACAGTATATACGGCGAATTAAAAAAAAAGCCGACTTGTCTATGCATGGGAGATACCGCAGCACAAGGTAGGAAGGAAAAAAAAAAAATCTTTTAAAGTAAGAAAACGGCTAAACCTACCTGCTCTGCCATATTTTTTTGGTCTCTATTACACCGCGTCGAGGCCGAGATTTCCCCTAGAGCATGTCCGAGTGGCGGGGTGCTTCATGTACAATTCGTACATACACATGATGTCTGAGGAGGTTCAGTAAGGGGAAGCGAGAAGTAGATCGGAAATGCGGAGGAGAAGGCGTCAGCCATGACTCAAAAAGCAAAGGAAAGGAAATATAATTCGAAATATGGGGGAAATCTCAAAGGTTGCATCCAATGCCATACATCAGAGCACGGCCCTTGAAGGGGAAAGAAAAAAGGAAGCAACGAAAGCAGATAATTAGCTAATGAGTACGGCAGAGTAGTTCAAACCAAACCACAGAAGGGCGGGAAAAAAACAATGAAGGGAACTCATGTGCAGCAGCTTGGTACGAGGTACATGTACTTACTGGACGGGATGGTGACTTGACGGTGGGAGACTTCAAAAGCAAAAAAATTGCCTACTCGAGATCCAAACAGCCCCCAGAAAGAGAAAAGCAACGATTAACCTCCGGACTTTCTTTAGCCCTACCAGAGGCTATTAGGAAGTTTTTAACACCTCCTGACCACTTTCCAAAGAGGTGCCTTTGAAGCGCCGCATCTCTACTTTATTGTTGCAGTTGCAGTTGCAGTGCAGAGTGCAGTCGCATCTCATTTCCCAAGTCCTGATTTCCTCAACCCCCCACACGCCCCCCGCTTTAGGGAGTGGGTTTCTATGGGTGTGCCTACTATCGTGAAGTCCAGGACTTTCCGCGTGACCTCGGCAGGAAAGATGTTGGACCTTTGGATTGGATGGACCCTGATCTGAGCATTAGCTTACAATACGGGAGTCCGGGAACGAAGGAAAATTTCATTGACAGTAGCGGTTGACTAGGGCCGTGATCGCTGCTGAAGTGTAAGTGGTGAGCGCAATCCCGCCCCTTGCAATTGCAGTTGCGTTCAATTGGGCGAGCATCACCTGCCCAAGAGACCACTGCCTACCATAGTAGAAAAGATCGTGAAGAGACAGGAGAAAGAAAAAAAAAAAAAGGTACATGATACATTTCCGGCGAGTCATCTAACCATCCCAGGGGTGGTAATTGGGTTTGATTTTTCAACTAGTTATGAATTATGATCACCCAGTTGCCGTTGCAGCAGTAGCATCGTCACTTTGTACGACGAGTCAGCTTGGGGGAAAATTCACACCGAAGGCGGCGGATAGCAAGCAAGTTGTGCATGGGAAATGGCCATGTGGAGAGTAAA
Source organism: Morchella sp. 2018-W45 (assembly GCA_024713785.1). Taxonomy (NCBI): domain Eukaryota; kingdom Fungi; phylum Ascomycota; class Pezizomycetes; order Pezizales; family Morchellaceae; genus Morchella; species Morchella sp. 2018-W45. The sequence goes on from JAMGYZ010000012.1 coordinate 1,495,889, forward strand.
CGAGAACTGATTTCAAGGCAAAGCGAGATGAGAAATGCGATTGTAAACTGTAAGAAGCAAGCCATATTTTTCAACAATTGTCAAGAGCCGTGTCCCAAACAAAAAGCAAACGTTATGACGATCAAGGGTCCATTTAAGGGACAACGAAGCAGACAATCATCATCATCATCGAAAGAAAGGAAAAGAAAAACATGAGAAAGTAGAAACATTTGTTTTCCCAACTGTCACGAGGCTTAACTGTACCTACGATGGTTGTCAACTTATGACGTCCTCATACGTCCGCTTTGTGGGGATGAGGGGGGGAAGAGGCGGGTGGAATAATCAAGAACCCTGGTAAGAGTGATTGGTCTATTTTCGAGGGTTCGTTTCTCATGCAGGGACTCTCCTTCCAGAAACACCAGCTACTAGCGGTAGCGGCAGTTTATCACTGTTTATGGGGGCGAGAGAGCAACGCCGGCCCATGCCCGCCGCACCCCTCTGACCGCGCTAACTCGTTAATCAGAACTGAACATTACCAGGTGGGGCAACACCCCGCAATCCTCTCGAGACCATTTCCTGGACATGGGAGATGTAAGAGATGACGGTGGGCTGGTTCGATATCGACGACGATACGTCCCCCTTCCTTTTCCCTCTTCAGACAGAGTTAACCCAAAACGCGCGTGATATGTGCAATCTATTGGTAGTGAGGGTCTGGAATAACGCCCCGGTGTAGGGATAGCTAAGACCGTTAATCTTGTGGTTCAAGAAGAGACTACCCCCACCAGACCCTGGCATAGGAGATTATGAACGGCATCTCGGATTCTTCTCCGTGCCTACACGTTGTTTAAAATTTGGAATCGAGACCAGGGACGAGCTGCATGTACTTCACTACACATGTGTTTTCTACGACAGATAGAAGATAGAACGATAGCCCCATGGAGGGGCAATAGGTGAAGTGGCCAAAGAGACCGAGATAGAGGGAGAGACAACAATCTCAAGCAAGATAGACAAACAGATAACATAAACGAATAGAAACACGACTGACAGACAGTAGGGCAGTTCAGAAGAATAACATAAGATACAGGTCTGGCCAAGATCGGTCCTTCAACCTGGGCCTCCTTACATACCCCCTCTTCCCTACCTTCAATTTGCTATCAATCATTCCTAATCTATCTGTAAGAGATGTAAGTGGAACAAATGAAGCAACAGCGGGTGGATACGTCCGCGGCGGCAGCAGCGAGAGCAGTATGTACAGCAGCCCCTTGGGTTAGAGCCAGCCCTGTTAGTTAGCTGTTCGGAGGCCGCAAGGAGTCCGCAACCGGTCCCTTTTTCGGGCTTGAGCAGTTGAACAGACCCTCACTCGCTGCTTCGCTGTCAGTTTGGGGTGAGATGCGGTGCTGATAACTGTTATTGTTGGCTGGCGTATTTGTCTCTCACACATCTGTTGTCTCCTTTCCCTTTCGACCGTGCGGTCTCATGGAAGGGGTGAATTCGGAACCCATCAGCGGAGAAATACACATGTTTTCCCAGCTTAAGCTCCATAGAACAGTTGCATCGTTTTGTTCCTATTAAGATTCAGGAAATTTACGACGTGTCCCTTTTTTTTTTTTTTTTTTTGGAGGGTGAAGGAACACGAAAAGAAAAAACAGGGCTATTCCCCATTGTCAATCAATCGGGATCGAAAAGCATCGCGAAATCGACCGAGCGAGTATACCCAGCGACAACAGGCAATAGGAAAAGAGACACGGAGAGTAAAGGGAATCAACCGTAGGGCTTCGAACAAAGAGAAAAGTACCTTAACAAAATTAGAATAGACACTCCCCTAGTAGTACGAAGGGTCCCAGGTAGCTCCAGCTGACCTATCTACTTCGCTCTGCCACAATAGAAAAGTGCCGTTCGGTTTGAGATTGTGAGCGAAGCTTGATCGAGAAGCATGTAATCCATTTTTAATTGATCTTTCTTTTGACCTGAGACTTGACCTAGCTGCTGCCCTAAAGTAGAGGAGGAATACTTGACGACCTTCGTACGTACGGAATACTTACTATACCATACCTGCTGTCTGCCTACATACCCCTACCACACCCCGCCCCGCCGCTCAAACTACTACTAGTAGTAGTTGTAGTTAATGCAGTGCCCTGGATTTTTGCCTCGCTCGAATACCTACATATTTCAAGCATCTATATAATACAGCAAACGCCTCGATTCGAATTTGGACGTTCACGCATACGCATTCTCGCATTTCCATACATAAGCCTACTATATTTGCTGTTGCTACTACCACATACTACAGACGTACTACATACAGACTGTCTATACAAGTACTTACATACTGCCTGCTGCACCACATCAAACCTTACCCACCTTGACCTTACACACATTATTATAAATTTAATACGCAAGCCCCAGAGCAGAGAAATCATCTCTATCTATCAGTCTACTATATTATCCCAACAACAGCAGCATCTGTCCGTTTAATTCTTTTCGATCATTGCAACATAAAACTCAGACAGCTCTTCATTGAAAAATTAGAACATCCAAGAAATTCAACGATCAAGAAAAAACGATAGCACCACATTCACACCTGTCACCGCAGAAGTGCGCATCCGTCTCCGGGGCAATAATCAACCGTCATATTAAAATACATATAGTAACTAAAGCAGGCAGCTCATTGTGTTGTTTTTGCTGCTAGTGGTGTTGTCGTAGCCTGTACGCCCCTAATTATCAGTCCAGCCAACTTCGGCCATCCTACCCTTCGGGTAACCCAGTATTCACCGTGGCGGCCACCGACACTCTCCTTTCGCAGCATGCCTGCCATGCGGAAGCCCTTCTTTCAAAACTACGCACCTCGACCTACGGAGGAAGGAAATTTTCTCCAACAAGCTTCAACACCGCTATCGCAATGAGCTCTCCATTTGCTTCCCCACCACCACCATATACGCCTGAACATCCTCATGTCATTCTTGACCATGAGAAGATCCCCCAGGTTGGGGCACCTCCTCCACCACATCCTTCAGTCGACCCAGAAGGCGCTGCTTCAACAACAAGCGCTATTAGGGGATCATCACCGAAACCGCTAGGGATGCGTGCAGACGACAGAGATATCTTTCACCTCCCAGCAACAACTGCCCTGACACTGCTCTCAAGGAGCATTGAGATGCTCGTTTCTATGACTGGAGATGTGCCCCCTACTCCACCTCCAAGCGACCCTGCTACACCTGAGATGGAGGAGGAGCTTCATCCTACAGCCAACTCAACAGGGTTTAGCTTTGGCAATACCATTCCTCAAGATTTGGACGGTGTTCATGTCAAACACAAGCACGAATTTAGGGACGAAGACAGTGATGATGAATTCTTGAGTAATGGAGGAGAGATAAAGATCATCGGCGCTGGAGCGAAGGGTATTTACCAGAATGCCTCAATTACACGGAAGTTCTGGAGCAAAGCTGCACCTGAGATCCCAATTGAGGATTACCTTTTTAGGTTTGTGCTTCCATCCTTGGAGTCTTTGCTTCAATGCTATTGGTTTACCTGGACGCTAACGTGACCCCCCAGGATACATCGATTCTGTCCATTATCAACAGCCGTATACCTCGCTGCCTCAGTGTACCTCCATCGCCTTGCAGTGACAGAACGAGTCATTCCCTTAACCCGCCTCAATGTCCACAGACTACTCCTCGCCGCCTTACGAGTAGCGAGCAAGGGACTGGAGGATCTTAGCTACCCACACAAAAGATTTGCAAAGGTCGGGGGGTTGAGCGAGTACGAGCTGAGTAGGCTCGAAGTCAGTAAGTGTCACCTGTTACCCCCTAAAATGGACGCCTTGGTATACAATGTCTCGGATTTAGTTACTAATACATTTCCCACAAATAGGCTTTTGTTTCTTGATGAACTTCGACTTGAAAGTTGACAAGGCTGCAATGGAGAAACAGGTGGCAAGCTTAAGGGAGACAGTAAACCGACAAGTCACCATGGGCACTTCAGCATTGGTGTTACCGCCTAGCCCCAAAGAAAAGGAGGTGACAGCAAAACCGGCCATGTTAGATGTATAGCCCGTCACCATTTCCTCTCCTATCTCCATTGCATTGTAGTTGTACGCTGGACCTATTTTCCCTATGTTTTTATTTCTTTTGTCTGGGGTTGGGATTTTATTACGGGGCAAAGTCATCATGGTCTGGAGCTATTTTTTTCTCTTCCTTTTATTTACTTTTTCTGAGGCATGCGATCTTGTTTTTTCCATTTCGACACATATACCCGGCGAACTTCCTACGTGGTTTGCGCTGATTCGCATTTTTTGGGAGGGGGAAAGAAAATGTATTTCCGTTGCTTCATCTTTTTTAACTACGATACCTTTCTACTGTTTTGGGGATCTCGGTTGATGAGATGTGGTGGCGGGCCGATGGTCATTATCTGAATTCTTTGTCTCAAATTTTTTTTTTCCTACGAGTTCTGGTTTTTCCTTCTTCTCTTCCAAATAGGCGATGGGTTTGCTTTTTTTCTTCCTTTTTTTTTTTCTTCTTTCAATTGGGCTTGTCACCTCCCTTTTTTTCTTTTTTCTTCTTCTCAACAACACGTGCTGGCAACAACTCGAGCTTGTGTTGAACCGCTTATTAATTTTTTTGCTATGGAGACGATATAACTTGCTTAATTAAGAGAGGAACTTTGTGGGCAAAAGGAAAAAAAGAGAGGGGTAAAAAAAAAAAAAGGGAACCCGTTCCTCATCTCCTTTTACTTTTCTTTTCTTTCTTTTGTTTCCTCACACTGGACTGGTAGAAAAAATGGAAATTGGGGATTTCAAGGGGAACAAAACCACTTTTTTTCTCACGAAGGTCCGCGTTAATGCAATTGCAATTAGAAACCTAATTGTTTCATGATTTTATTTCTGGTGAACCGCAAAACCCAAGAGGCGCGCTCGGCCCGTTATTTCAATTTCCTCCACGACCTCCGGTTGGATTCCCCGGCGTCGATCATGACGATGTTATGAGGCCTTTCTGGAAAAGCGCGGGAACGCCAACGATAGAAGGGGGATAGAGGGGAAGGGGGAGGTGTCAGAGGCACCTAATTTACTTTTCCTCAGTGAGTGGGGGGGGGGGGGGGGGCTTCACCCGGTGTAACTGCGACTCACAGGCTTTTTGACTCAAAGACTTCAATGGTGCCTGTCGGTTGATGAATCCTAGGGAATGACTAGGTAAATGATCATATCATACGGATTCATACCGTCCCTAGTTCTAGGGCAGCGGGGGGGCCGGCCGGGTGCGGGGTTGAGGATTCGAGTTTCGGAGACGAGAAGTACGTATTGTGACGAGGTTATTTGATAATTATGATGACGCTGAAATTTCGAGTAGAGTGTGTTCTTTTTTTTGAACGGGCACTCTTCTATATCTAGAATATCCACATGTAGTTTACCTCATGTATCACCACAACTTCAACCACCACCACTTTATTTCTCTCACGCCAGTCAGGGGTGTATGGTAGCGGGGTTTTTTTTTTTTGGTATTTACCTCAGTGTGTGTGTAGAAGAGTGAAATCTCCATATCCGAGTTGTTACTTGCTCGCCAAAAGCATCCACATGAATCCTGTTTTCTCGAAGAGGGATCCTCGCTCGCTCCCCAATTAGGATAGTTAGAGGTTCAGTTAGTAACTGATCTGCTCTCCATTCCTCCTCCTCCTTCTTCGTTTAGATAGGAAGGGAAACTATTCTCAAAATGTAATAATTAGTCCTTTCAACAAACCCGTTGCAACGGCGCTAGAATTAGAGAAAAAATATATACCGCACCTTAAAGGTACTTCTTGCTAGGTTTTACTTTTACGACTCCCGCATCAATACGGTTCGGATTCCCAGTGGTGAAATTCGCAACACAACGGCATATTACGGACTGGACTGGACTGGACCATGGCGAGGAGGGAGGGAGTAAGGGATGTCGGGTTGTCCGAGCGGTTTCCCAGTCAGTCTACTCAGTCCAGTCAGTCCTGATTCATCATGGGTGAGCCCAAGTATGCAGTATGTACCGGCTGGAGCTGCGATGAGATGAGCAGTCAGGGTTGTTACAAGAGGGAACATCAGATGTTTTTGCATTTATTGTTTACTTATTTTTCCCCATTGGGACTTTTTTTATTTTTATTATTTATTTATTTATATTTGTTTTTCCTGTGAATTTTACCTGAGAGGGTGTGGGGAAGGACATATGCGCCCGGTACATGTGGCTATTGGGTGGGTGGTGTGGCAGGAGAGGGGAAGCTAGAGAGGAGAGGGGCTGTTGGCTGGCAGGAGGAGGGACTCTGCACATTGAAGAGGGGTGAATTTTTTTAAATTTTTTTTTCCCAGAGTATGAAGTGCGATGACGGACACGGAGTATATTTCTGGCTGATCTGGAGATTACTGTACGATCGTTGGTTATGTACAGGGGTCTGAGGAATTGCAATTGGCCTTCTTGCAGCAATTGAGGTGGGACTAGAGGCGAAGCTTTGAGGTTTTTCTTCTGAGCTTCAGGTGAGGTATGTGGAGTAGCTGTACCTAGCTTGTGATACTGTATGTACGTATTGTCCCTCTATTGACAATTGACATGTGTGTAGGCATGTAGGATGTAGGTATGTGGTGCATGGAACGTAGGTAATCATCCCTAAATGACGAGCTATCGATTTTTTTTCCCTTTCCATACCTGCTCTCGAAATCCTTCCCCGGATTGAAGACGGCAAAAGGCGCCGCCGCGGGTAAATTGATATCGGGGGAGCTAGGTAAAGTAGAGTATGACATTTGGCTGATGCAATTGGGCACACTGGAGCCTCAGAAGCGAGAGATGAGTGGTGCGGTAAAAGACAAGCCTATCCAGATCCAGAGGGCACTGAGGTATACGCGTTGTGAGCGAAGGTGGCAGTAGATCTAGAATAGAGTGCTTTAGATTGCTAGTAGAGTTACTTATCTACGTACTCAATGTATGGTGTATGTATATGTATGCGTGCGTACCTATAATATACTCATGTACTGATTGCCCGAGGATCTGCCATAGGGCACAGGCATCTCTCTTCCTTTCTCCCCTTTTAATAAACGTGTGGCTATCATGGTGTTGTATTGGATTGATTGAACTGTTGACAGAACGGGCAGACGTTGAAAGATAATGGCGATTCTTACATGTGATTGGCACGTGGATCGCTCCAATTACTGGTAGCCAAGTTCACTCGCCTGTCTCTCCTGTCGACGAGCCTCAAGCACGCACGGACCAGGTGGGAGGGGGAGGGGTAATATGAGCTTGAAGGAGGGACGACGCGAGGGGAGGAGAAGGAGGGAGACTCTATCTGTTTCTACATAAGGCATGTATGTACTGCATGTAGGTACATACAACGACTCCTCCTCCCACTCTACTCTAGACGTGGAGATAAAGTTTTGACATCGTTTAGCAACCAACCTGCCAGGCCAGGTGGCAGGCAGAAGCAAGCAGGGCATTCTTCCGGACCGGAAAGGAGCCAGGTTCTTGGACCAAGCCCTTTTATCTTGTCCCTCCCCTCTTCGGATTAATTCCTCCTACCCACGTTCTTAAACTCAGCCCTCCACACCCATCCAGGCTATCCCCTATCTGAGCTCGTGTAGTTCCGGACCGGATCAACTGCCCGGAGTTCTCGGGTTGCAGTTATTCTCTTTCGAACGAATCTTACTGGCTGGAAGCCGTTTCTGAGAGTTGTTTTTTTTCTCTCATTCACACGGGAATCTATCGATCGCTCGATCGATCGATATGTCCCCTGTAACGGTATCGTATGGGCGCTAAACCCGTGTTTCCTGGACCTGACTCTGGGACCATAACCGTGTCCTCCCAATCTTTCTGGTCAGGAACCGGCATGTTTCTCGAAAGGGGCGTTCAAATAACATGTGGAAATATTTGGTTGTTGATATTTTAGAAATCTAGCTCAAAATAGGCAGAGAGGCTCAACAAGTAGCGTGCCAAGCAGAAATAAGCTTTACGACACCACGTGCGCTATATATGTCGGGCTTTAACTACATGTAGAAGTGCTCACGTATTAATTATGTAAGTCCTGAGAATTGTAATCAGAAATGTTAACCCTAACCCATACCCCGTGGATATTTACATGTAATTTGAAGACTGACGTCAACTATCGTATATACATACATGTATACATATACTAGCACCCAAGACTGTTGAATGAACGGACCGGTGACCGCTACCCGTCTTTTATTTCAGATTTCGTCATTGTTCTATGTAGTTATAAAAATGTGAGAGCATGGACGAGGCATATTTTCATCTCTTTTTATACACTCAATGGCTTCGCATCTATCGATGATATGGTCTAATATCGTCACTTCTCATAGTTCTATATTTTTAGAGCTTATAGGGGCTGTCTTAGTACAAATATTTTACTTCTGGATCCCGAGCTTCTTCTACTTATCTCTCGAGCGAATATTCCCAGCGTTTTCAACTGCGCACAAGATACAGCCCACGCAGCCCCCACCGACGGCCGCTGAGACAAAGTGCTGCATAGTAGTTGTGCTCAAGAACCAAGGTATTGGTATCTTCGTTCACGCAGTACTCATCACACTATTCCCCCCACCATCGATACCTACGCAGCTCCCCACCTCCAGAAAACTCGCGTCCGACGTCCTATTATCCATAATAGTCTGCGAGGTCGTCTTTTTCTATGCCCACCGTCTCCTCCACACACGCAAGCTCTACACTTATATCCACCGCACGCATCATGCCTTTACAGCGCCGATAGCGCTCGCGGCGCAATATGCGCATCCGGCAGAGTTTGTGGTCTCGAACCTGCTACCGCTGCATCTTCCACGCATGCTGGTGCTCAGAGATTGCCACATATTGGGCTTTTGGGTGTTCTGTGCGATGGTGGCGCTCGAGAGCTGTTCGGTGCACTCAGGCTATGCTATTTGGGGTATGGAGGGGTTGGCAAGGAGGCACGACTGGCATCATGAGAAGGTGGTGGTAAATTTTGGGACGTTTAAGGCGCTGGATTGGATCCATGGGACGGATGGGGGGGTGGGTGGGGTGAGGACTAGGGGGAGAAGGAGGAAGGTGAAGCTGTGAGGCTTTTGGACAATGCAGTAGATGAGGTGATTGCATGTACCTACATGCAACGAGCTAATGTGCATACGATAAGGCTTAGGGGTAATGTTTCTCGGACCTGCAATGAGCTGAATGTAGCCATCGACAGAGATGTTTTCTGTGTAGCTATTTCTAATTAGTAGTTAGATTTTTAATCGCTGTGCTTTCTGCAATGACTTGTGTCCAAGCTTTTCCAACAATGCAGTTAGTACTCTAATTGAAGAGGTCTCACACATACTTCCTAGACACTCCGGGATATTATTGAATGTTTTATCCTGACCCGGCTATCTGGCCTGCCATGACAGAAGCACATCTGATGGTAAGGTAGGGCCTGTTATCCTGAACGACGGACCAGAACGTTATCTCTCTACGTCCTCATCTCCTTGCCTTATGCTGTTGCGCACATTTGCGAGTGATACGGTATGTAGCTAGCCAACCGAACCGCATCTCGCAGAAAACAGGAAATTTCTAGAGGAGTTGAGATGTCTGAGGGATGATTGGAGTCTCTAGATGTGTGTTGTGCCCAGAGGGCCATCTCGGCCATCTTTCCAGCTGGGCTTTTTTTATCTCTCTTTATCTGGAACTTTCTCTCGGAGATCAACAGGAGAAACTCGAAAGGGCCCATGCCACGCACCCACGGGTGGCTGTCACAGCTAGCCCCTTTCTTGGCAGCCAGCAACCACCAAACCAGCTTTGCACTCCGGATTAACTCCCACGAACGTTCTTTCTTAGTCGAAGTACATTTCGACAGACAGTAATTTAGTAGAGTAGTACGAACTCTATCTTAATCTCAATTCTTTTGTTTGGTCGACATCGGTTAAAAAATGCGCACCTCCCTTTCCCTCACCACCCTCGCGTTCTCTCTCCTGGCTTCGCTGGTCTCTGCGGATGTCAAATTCACGAGCCCTACTCGAAGCACGAAATGGGAGCCTAGCGTGACAGTGACTGTTGAGTGGGAGGACTCGGGTAGTGGTCCCAAATTGTCAGATTTTAGCACTTACACTATGTGGCTTTGTGTTGGAAGCAACGCGGATCCCGTATGTTTCCATATTCCTCCTCAATGTGTACATACATACATGTATGTATGTACGCATGATGTATGAGAGAAAAAGTTATTGACGACAGACCGTGATAGTTCTGCGACCACACAATCGGTGTCGTCGGCTCAGTTTTCGCCGAGGCCACTTCTGCAAAACTAACCATTGACCCGACCTATGGTGAAGATGGCGACAACATCTACTTCATCAAGATGCAATCCGTCGCCAAAGCCGGCGGCATGACAGTCAACTACACACCACGGTTCTCGATGTCTGGCATGACAGGTACCTTCACCGCAACTCAGCTCGCAGCCCAAAAGAAGGGCGATGACGACCCCCCTGCGTCGACAGACACTGTTGTCGATGCTACTGCCGCGGCGGTGGGGACGGCGGCGGCGAGCAGCTTGATCAATGTCCCATATGTGATGCAGACGGGGCCCACGAGGTATGCGCCGATGCAGACGCAACCAGGGAAGAAGATCACGGCTACAGGCCCGAGGATGCAGTACCCGACGAGTGCATATACTGTGTATAAAAAGGCGGGTGCTGCGCCAAATATCCAGACGACCATTACACAGCCGTGGGATTACACGGTTACGAGTATGGTCAATTCGGTATGTGATCTTCTAATTTTTCTGGCGGTCAGGAGTGGGGGTTAGAGGATCATCATATACTAATGTGTCTTTGCGTTGTGTTTTAGGCTTCACCGGCGCCACAGCCTGATGATATGCAGAAGTTCCTTAACAGATGGAAGGATTAGGTTGTATGTTTATTTTTATATACTTTTTACGAATTTGTCTTGTTGATTAGAAGCGTTTTTGTGTGTACACAGCAGTTGCTTGAGGGGGACTCTTGATTGCCTCTACTTGCTCAACGTTGATACCAATTTCTTTTTTTTTATGTGTACACAGAATGGAGGGGCATACTATTGTTTGTTCTCTTTCCCCCGCGTTTGTAACCTTTTTTTTCATATGTTGGCGTAATAATGGTTGTTTTTCTTTCACGCCCTACGCCGGCCTGAATTGAGTGTTTATCCCACCGAATTAGGACTACCCCACGGTAGACTAGCGCTGCATCTATCAGAAAAAGCAAAGAAAGGCATCATTTATGAAATGTTTGGAGATGGACGTAAAAGTCGGAGCCTCCATAAAGAGTGCCCTGCGTATTAAAACCCGGACCGATATGCTCTGTTTATGCAAGGTTAGCAAGATTCCAAACATCTACACACCATAAGTTGCGAGAGCGCAGGATAGACCGGGTAGCTCAGGCAGGGTCCTCGCCACCACTACGAAATAATTAACATCATCGTGCCTACGTAGCTGAGTACCAGGTAGGCAAGTATACTCTAGATAGAGGCAGGCAGGCAGACAGGCAGATAGTAGTAACCCAGGTGACCCAGACTCGAGCGATATTGCTTCTGCCAGGTCCCCACGACGGTCACCATTCCATGAACCTCACTGGTCTAATATATACGCGGGTATCCACGGCCCCCCTCCTACGTACCCCAGCCTTCCTCAACCCCACCATCCTCACGTGCTTGGGGTCTCCATCTTCATCTGTTGCTGCTGCCGCTTCCCCGCATCAGCATCTTCATCATCATCATCACCACCGATTATTCTCATCGACCTCCCACAATAGTAAGGCGAGGAAGCTTAACGCAGCATTAGCATACAAGTCGTTCCACTGCCGCCGAAAGAAGAATATTTTCAAAATGATGTCGATAAAGATCGACCCCCAGTCAGACGTTGTGCTGCAGGGAAAGTACCCGGCGAAGGAGCATGCAAAGCGAGTTGCAGAGTTCATGGATCGCAGTGGCTTGCTATATCTAGAGAGTGCAAAGGAGATGCTGTTGGAGGATTGTGATAATGAGGGTGAGTTATTAAGGTACCTAGGTGAGATAGATTAGTACATGTAGCTAATATGAACAGCCCCCTTCCGTCAGCGCCGATACTTCTACTATCTCTCCGGATGTGACCTCCCGGATTCATACCTGACCTACAATATCTCCACCCAGACCCTAACTCTTTACATCCCACCCGTCTCCCCGTCATCCGTTCTCTGGTCCGGCCTTCCCCTCTCGATCACAGAAGCAAAGTCCCGCTACGATGTCGACGAAGTCCGGCACACAAGCCCGGACCTGCACAATGATCTCCTAGCCAACTCACTCCCCATCTTCGGCATCGAGTCCCAGCTCTCCCCCACCCTCCCGGACCAGATCAGAACGAGCATTAATACTGATGGCAGCCTCAAGACCGCGATCGAGGAATGCCGCGCAATCAAAGATGCCTACGAGGTTGCGCTGATCCGCCGCGCCAACGAGATCACGGCAACCGCGCACCATCGCGCAATGAACCTTGTCAAGAACTCTGTCAATGAGCGTGAGCTTGAAGGTGTCTTCACAGAGCGCTGCATTTCAGGCGGGGCACCAAAGCAGGCGTATCATGGTATCTTTGCCTCGGGACGCTCAGCGGCAACTCTTCACTACGTCAAAAATAACGCTACACTAGCCGGAAAACTTAACCTGCTTCTAGATGCAGGTGCAGAGTATAATAACTATGCATCGGACGTAACGCGGACGTTTCCCATCAATGGAAAGTTCACGGAGGAGTCGCAGCAGATCTACGACCTTGTGCTGAGGATGCAGAAGGAGACGATCGAGGCGACCAAGGCGGGCACAAATTGGGATGATGTGCATATACTCGCGCATAGGATCGCGATCGAGGGCTTGTTAGCACTAGGGATCCTGAGAGATGGGAGCGTCGATGAGATTCTGGAGAACAGGACGAGCTGTGCGTTCTTGCCGCACGGATTAGGGCATATGTTGGGGATGGATACCCATGATACTGGTGGGCACCCGAACTACAAGGATGCGGACAAGATGTTCTGCTACCTGAGGAAGAGGGGCTCGTTGAGGGTTGGAGAGGTCATCACGGTTGAGCCTGGCGTAAGTATTAGAGTAATTATGTCTGGAAACGTAGATTTGAGTATTAACGTGGGCTCTTTAGATCTACTTCTGTGAATTTATTATCAACCCCTTCCTTGAGAGCCCCAAACACGCCAAATACATCAACAAGGATGTCCTAGATAAATATTGGGATGTCGGTGGCGTCCGTATTGAAGGTATTCCATTACTCACGTTATTTAAACATCACCTGCTAATTCACAATATAGACAACATTCTCATCACGGAGACTGGCAATGAGAACTTGACCACTACCGTCAAGGAGGTGGAAGATATGTACAAGCTTATCAATGATATTTAAATATCAGTGAACAATTATTTATATATATATATATATACGGGTTTCTTGTAGCTAGTAGGCGCGTTGGAATAGATAAACCATAAATGAACCTTTGGGAGCTTTTGTGATGTGACGGTTTTGATTATCACGGATTATCACTCGCTCATTATTGCAGTTCTTTTGATAACCTGTAGATAGCTGGGATTTGTGCGAATTATTTCAGTATAGCCTAGAGGCTATTATGCAGATGAAACGGGGATATCTATCCTTAAGCCGTTGTACGTGTAGCTAGCCGAATAAACCACTGTCTAGGTTTCTCATCTGCAGTGGTTATGCTTAATCGACCTTAATCTTAGCAGCAACTGCTTCAGGATATAATTAATACGCGAGTATCATGTGCGTGAGTCATGAGATTGTAGCGACCTGTCCTAAGTAGTTATAACGCTGTCACTGCATGAGTCAATTCAGAGGGAGGGGTTTTCATCGCTCTTTTTACTGTTTTTAGTATGGCGACGCGAAAATTTTGCTGCTCTTTAAAGGGCTTAGCTATTAACGGGCTTCTAGTAGGTGGGAGGGTAGGCTCCTTTATGACTTTTTAGTTCCTGTCCCTCTTACTAATTAATCCCAACCCAGTTCTCACAGAGGGCCTTTTCATCACACTCGGTTTTTGCCTTTAATTTGCGCTCGGTTGAGGAGGTCCTTTTGGGTCTCCTATTTTGCATCCGTCTCCTGCTGCTGCCCTCGACACCTGGTCTCATCTTCATGGCCCCATATCCTTTTATCTAATTTTAGGGCGGGAAGAACCACGAGTATTCTACCTCCACCACCATGAGGCACCCAGAAAAGAAGGGTTGGAGTCGTGCTAAAAATGATTTACGGCTGACTGGATATTGGGGGTGATAACACCCGTGCGCACCTTGCACGGTGGGAAGGAGTGTGGTGCTCAGTAGGTATGAGAACAACGAGGTATGGAACGTCGATATCTGCTCGATGCAAATGTTCTGGCCGCAAGATCAACGGTACGATGGGCGCCAGGTTCAGCTCGCTAATTGTTCTCAGTAGATACTGTACCAGTCGGTGAGGTTGGAGTGTCAGGTGTCAGAAGGGTCCATTTTTTCCCCCAGAGTTTTTATGACCCAGGACAGCCAGAAAAGTCCCATACTACCCCCGAAACGAGTTATCAGAGGTCAGTCATGTCATGGAAAAAAAATTTGGTTGTTTTATACACGTTTAGAACCTGCTAAATCATCTTACTAACATGCGGTCAGAGGGGAGATTGTATGGGCATTATTAATTGCTGCAACTGTCAGGTATGGCAGGATATTCCAAGTTCCAACGCCGCGAGCAGTCCCGTCCGACTGCAGTAGACTGTGGCCGCCCGGCCAAGACAGTCCGTCCAAAATTTGGACGGACTGGACGGACTGTAGACTGCATAAGAGCCAAAAAAAGTTTAGTTTTCTCTGAATACAACACAATAAGGATTATATAATATTAGGCAGACAACAGATGCCGTGAGTTCGCCACTTGTGCAACCCATAGTCCTAGATTAAGGTCGAAGTTCTGGTCTGCCCTAGCTAGTCTACAATCCGCTGCAGTCTTTTAGATTCCTCCTTGGTCCGTCTAAAACTGGACCGTTTCCGGCGTTGCCTGAGGTCCTCATGATCATCGACTGGCATAGTAGCTCATGGTATGGCTGGCTAGATAAAATAAAGAATCGATAGGGGTATAGGTAGTAACGAGAAATCGAAGCAGATGAGCAGAACAGCCCACACCTCATCGATTCATAAAATATCACTCGGACTCTTACTACACTAATCCATTTTAGGCTCGACTTCTCAAGCCGTATCTAGGCATACCACACAATTTGTCGGCGGCCTGCAGTTGGCTATACGCACAGATAGCCATATATTTTTTCAATTAGTACCTCCTTTGGGTCTACCTTTATGACCTTGCTTTATAGTAGTTTAAACCCTGTATCACGAGTGAGAGTTTATGATGAGATGATGGGAGTCAGTACTCTTTTTGACCGAGCCCGCTGTTATTAAGAACATAACTGTAAGTTGCAGAGGCTTCTAATAAACTACATGTAGTGCTATGGTTGCTCACAGTTGTACAGACATAGGCACGCACATAAATTCATATTGTAATCTTTCAAGACCCAGTTAAATTTGATTGCCCCTACCCTCCCAGATGAAGTCCTAGCTATGCGTATTAAGAAACGTAACACATATAAACAAAACATAAAAAAGAGGAAAAGTGTACAGGTCGTTCAGCCTATGCAGGAGGGAGACACACTGGATGTGCCAACAACTCACTTGGAACATTCATATTCCCTCTCTTCTCCGTGCTCCCAAGCCCCCCATGCCCAAGGATCTTCTCTACCTTCTCCACACTCCACTCCCACAGCTCCATTGCCCATTCGCCATCCTCAGCCAGCACATTAGTCTTCTCTTTTCTTGCAATCGGCACAAAGTAGTTACCCCTCCCAATCTCCTCCGCGTCCCCCACTGCCATATATATGGCTGTCGCCGCCGCCTGTGTCACTGTCTGCCCAAGCATTCTCATAAGCCTCACCATCACCCTACCACCAATCTCCCCTATCAAGTTTTTCCACCCCCCAGCCGCTTCTGTTGCCACACTCCCGGGGTTAAATGAGTTGGCCACTACTCCCTCTGGTAGGCGCTTCACTAGTTCCCGCGTGAACAGTACGTTCGCGAGTTTGCTGCACCCGTATCGATACATACTATCCCATGCGGGGCCCTTCGTCGTGGTCGGTGTTGGTGACTCTAACTGGGACAAGGGGAACCTCTTCGAGACCATCATGTGTGTTGAGGATGACGTCACTACCACGCGCGAGGGCATAGAGCTGATGAGAAGAGGCGTGAGGATCTGTGTGAGGTGAAAATGGCCTAGATGGTTAATGGCGAAGGTGGACTCGACGCCATTCACGAGGCGGTAGTCTATGTCGAAGGCCACCCCTGCATTGAGGAAGAGAAAGTCTAGGCGGGTGAGGGCGGAGAGGATTTCTTTGCCGACGCGGTCGACGGCGGCGAGGTCGGCGTTGTCGCAGGCCATGAAGCTTACACGTTCAATGCGCTCGGGGTTTGCGGACAGAGCAGGGACCCAGACATTTCTGTGGGTATTCTGGTATTTTGTGGAGTTGCGGGCGAGGATTATGACTTGTGAGATATCATTGAGGAGAAGGTGCTTGACGATTTCGCCGCCGATTCCATCGCTGCCACCAGTAATCACGGCGGTTTTGCCAGTGAGTGCTGGGCAGGTGGTGATGTCGAAGTTATTGGACTGGAGGAGCCCGTATTGTCGGAGGAAGGTGAGCATTTGGGGGTTATGGGTAATTAATAAATGAAGCACTGATGAACATATGTGGAACTCCGCGGGAGCACTAGATATTTAAATACATAATTGCTACGTCCTTTCCGGCTATGGGAGGTTTAAGCATATCACTTATGAGAGTTATATACGCACAACAAGTGGGTACTGCTTGAGGTCATGACCAGCTCTCAGTTATTCTAAGCTTCTAATTTTGTTACGCTTGCAGAACTACTCCCCAAGTATGCCAACCAGGGCCTAAAACCTCAAATACTACTCAAATTCCTTCTCCTATAACTCGAAGGGTAATTGAGATTGCCGTCCAATCAACTCATCTATCACGATTAGTCTAAAGGTACATATTGATAGACCACTTATTGCCTGAATTCCTGAACTATAATGCATCAGGTGCCCGGATTTCTATATGCAGGCCCCGGGGAACTTCTTGAAAAGGAAAAATAAAAAGGCACCGAAATTCCTCCGATACTAGTTACTATAATAACTCCCTGTACTAGGGGATAATATAACGGAGGAATTACTGGCCGACTGGAATGATGCAAAAGACTTCTCGGCTGATAATGTCAGTATGTCACCGAATAGGCTCCTTAGAAATAAGTATCAATGATAGTTTGGCCTGGTGTGGAGGGTTTGCGGGCGTTTTGTTGGGAACCTTTTGTGGTAGGATTGAGGTTCTGGCCATGGATGTCGGCGGTCCGGGTGGTTTTCGGGGAGCTTTGGGGGTATCATGATTACGGATCCCCCGAGATTCTGAAAGTCGGTCTGGGTGGTTTTCGGGGAGTTTCTAGGGTATTATGATCCCCCCGGGATTTAGAGGTCGGCGTGCGGGTGGTTTTCGGAGAGAATCTGAGGTATAATGATCCCCTGATACTCTAGAAGTCGCCTGCAGTGCGGGTAGTTTTCGGGGACTTCTGTACAGTTTAATTGGGTGCGGCGACTTTTTACACTCCATCAGTGCTTTTTTTACGATGAAAGCCCCGAAAATTCTCCAGAAACACCCCGAGAAAGCTCCGGACCTTTCGGAGACTTTAGGCTCTCTTTAATACTCCAGACCTTATATTGTTAGTATGATATACACTAGCGTAAGATACGTGGGTTACTGGGCGTCTATGAGAAGAGGTTTCATGAGGGAGGTGCTTCCGGTATAAGAAATTACCTAGGACATCGTTCCCTAAACCGTTTAGGGGAATCTGGTTAGACACTGGATAAGGTACCTACCCCCCTAATAATTTCTCGGAGGGAACAGTATACGAAATCCAAAATCGAATGGGACATCGTGTCAATTCCACCGCCCTTATATATATAGCTGCGTGAGATAGACCCTAGTTGTCACCTATGAATATATCAAAAATCGCATCAAGATTGCAACTTCACTGCACTAGTAAGGTCGAATGATTTACTTCCCCATTAAATTAAGTTTTTTTCAAGTTGGAAAAAAAAAATATTAAGTGATATTTGGAGCTATTATAATATTCAGGGAGTTCAAAGGAGCTGTTTTTGGTATGTTTTGACGCTTGTCCTGCGCCGTCACTAAACGACTGTGGGTCTATTTGTAAGTCGTATCGATCCCCTTGGCCCGCCAACGCTGACCCCGATACCTGGACAGAGTCTGGTGCAGTGCAGTCTATATTGCAAACGAGGCACATGACATACCGAGTATGCAAAAATAATATAAGCAATATCTTAATAGAAAATTCCACAAGAACACGGGAATTGATGCCAAGATTAACAAATCTGTACTGTACTAGATTCTGTTATGGGGCGGTAAATGCCAAAAGGCAATTTTACCAATGGTAATACCATCATTGGTGGGAAACCCTCGTAAGTGTTGGTATTAATGGCCAGTGTAGTGTAGCATGGCGTAAAGACTGAAATTTAGCATTTATACTAGCACAAGAACTGAAACCCAGCGCTTATACCACCGGTGGTAAAGAATTTACTATGTACCGTTGGTAAAATTACTTTTGACACGTTTACCGCTCCATATTCTGCCATGTCTCGGCCCGCCAGGCGATAATAGAGTAATTAAACGCTCTATATGAGAGATCTATTATTTGATGAGAAAGGTAGCAGGATCTGTTAGTAAAGCCGCACCAAATTTGCTTCTTCTAGTGGGTCGGCATTTTACTAACAGACCAAGAGATATTCTAATTGCATGTATGTACCTACATACTCGGGTATGGCAATAAGGACCTGTGGAGCGGCGCCTTTTTGCCGTACAAATGCATTTTTGGCTCCAAGCGCCATACCCGAGCACCTCCATGAATAGATGTAGCACCTCCCCCGAAACTGCCCATGGGCTATTCGGAGCCTATTCCGCACCTTGGCTGTATTACTTAGTACCTATTTCACGAGTGTTGTTTGATAAGTGGGCTCGGCTGCACAGTAGAGTACAGAGACTGGAGCCAGCTCTACACCCCGACTATCTGATTGGCGGGCTTTGGGATCGGTACCAATCAGGTTACCGAGAAATGGAGCTGGCTCCATTTGCGCAAAGTAATGCTACTGCTCGTGTAGTTGGGTCTTTTGTAAACGCCGTCTATGACCAGTGCATGATGTGGCCTATGAGAATTTGTGAACATTACGCACCAAGGAGCAGGAACAGTCCAGTGATATACTTTGGGTTGCACTAACGAATGCCTAATACTTGATTCAGTCGTCGGATTTAGAACGAACAGGCAGGGTCTTACAATCCTTGCAAGCCCCTAGCGAATTATCTATCGGGCATATATAAGATCGGCCTCCTTTGAAGTCTTCTTAAGGGTTAGTGTTGCGCATATACGCATCCCTTTTCTCTAAAACCCGCCTGGGACCAATGTGTGCCCGTACCCTTTGAACTCCAGGTCTAGCTCGGGTTTATTTATCGATAGATAAATTTGTAAGTGCCCAGCATATAAATGTGTATAAGTCCGTTTCTTCAGCACTAGAAGCCTTCCCGTAGATATTTTTGAAGGTTTGTAGGTAGATCCCCCCAGGGTGTGTCTACAGAGGTGTTATAAGCCCTTTCTATGCAAGATCTATAATTTATCTTAATTCAAGGCTTCAAGTTTGAGCACCTTCGGAATATTCACGGAAGGCTTCCACTCATTCTAGCAGTTCGTCTATTGGTGCCCACATTCACCCATCCGTTTACCCGTCCACAATTCAACTAGCTAATCCTCAATGGATTACCCCATTCAAAGTGTAATTTTATGATCAGGATCGATATTCTCCCACGTGCACCTGATAGTTAATCATACCGATACCTGCGCGTATTATAATATTCTGGGCGCAGCAGACAGGTCTCGGACGCACCTCGCACATTGTCTCAGTTCTAGAAGCGATACGCCAAAGGTCACAGAGTGGCGATGCATGTTTATATGTCGGTGGATTGGTTTGGTTTTTCTTTTTTTTTATGTGTCTCTGATAGGCCATATATACCCGCGATAGGCAACAAGTGCCCGAAAATGCAGCTGCATTGCATTGGTCTTTTAACCTTATAGCAACTGCTTGCATCTTTGGGTAATTCATACCTACTAAAGGTATATTAGCAGTTTTACTAGCTACTTATTTATGAGAATATACCGAATCTCACAAGAGTAAAGTAGGTCCTAAAATACCCAAGATGAGCGTCAACCTGCAATTGCACAATTGTAAGCTGCAGCTCACGCTGCCAAATTTAGAGCCTCAAGTTCTAGCGCTCCCATGCACGAACTATCACTCGCGCTAGCATCCCAACTCCCCCTTAAAAAATAAAATAAAAATAAAAATAAAAAGAACGTGTAAAACTTGGCAGCTGTCAGATTAATTCCGACCCGTTCTTCATAACTGACCATGGCGATCCCCCTTGCTCCCAGGTTTCTACTCATATAAATATGCACAGTCACGCAATATGCAAGCGTGACTAATGACCTCATAGGTGCCAAGTAATGTCTGGCCGGGCAACAACAAGACTCCTCGACTCCGCACAAAGTCACTCCAATCCCATCTCTGCCATCTTCCCGATAAAAAAGAAAGAATAAAGATGCAACCAGCAAATCTTTCCTACGTCGGTGCACTTTACAAGCTTTTGCTAGCCCGTATCTCAGACACGCGCAGCGGACTCGCGGCCACATAACCGTATAGAGATATGAGTGGAAAAACAAGCTACTGCCATGACAAGGCTAGACCCCATGGATCCAGTTATATTAGCACTGGGACACGTCTTTCTCTGCTGTTTGTTTCAGTACCTGCCATGGCAGCTGGCTCATATAAACTCAGCTTCCACTTCCTCCCTCTCAAAATCTTGTGAGTCCTTTCAGTCGGTAAGAGTACCGAAACGCTCTCCCCATATTTTCACACTGGCCATAATAAGATGGCAAGCCAACCCCCTAACTCTTCTCGGATTGCCTCCAATGGTCTCTATTCGGAGCCTCTACATACAGCCGACCATATAAGCCACCCTAGTTCTTCCTCCCAAGCCAGAGTCCTGAAGACCAAAGAATTTGTCCCCGCAATCCCCGACCCGGAGCTCGCGCACTCAAATCGTCATGGATTTCACCCAATTAAAGCCTTGTCAATTGCTGCAAAGAGTGGGTGTTTCTTGGGGATGTGCACGAACGTGTTATGGCCCTTTGTCCCGGTCGGATTGGTTCTCCATTGGATGAAGCCGGAATGGCATTTATGGGTGTTTATAACGAACTACGTTGCCATGATCCCATCGGCAAATCTGCTGGCATTTTCAAGTGCGGGGTTGGCACGACGGATCCCAAGGGTGAGACATTTTTACGGGCTGCAATTGGTTATAAGCGGGGCTAACTAATTGGCGATAGGTCGCGGGAGTAGTATTACAGGTGACTGTCGCATCAGTGGTGGAGATAATATTATGTGTCTTGCTGCTGTTTAAAGGCCAATATCAAGTGATCCAGGCTGCACTTCTTGGATCTATGTTGGCTAATCTGCTGTTGTGTACGGGACTCTGTTTTGTTATTGGTGGTTTAAGGACAAAGGATCAACGGTTCGGAGATGCGCTTGCTGAGACCGGTGGAGGACTGTTGCTGCTATCTGTTGCGGCATTGACACTACCCGTGGCCTTCTTCGAAGGCCTTTATGGGCTACATAGGACAACAGATGATGACCTGGGGCATAGGGTCTTGAGTGTTTCTAGGTACACAGCAATTTTGTTGTTCGTTGCTTACGCTCTGTAAGTCATCCCTTCCTCCCCCTTTTAAAAAAAAATGCTAGTGATGCTAATTAGCCTCTAGATACCTATATTTCCAACTCCACACGCACCATCATGAATTCGACAAAGATCTTCACCACGCGGCCCGGACAGACAAGGACCGAGAAGAAAAAATCAAGCGTCCCAAACTCACCATCTCCGAGTCTTTGTTCTTCGTTCTCTTTTCCTTGACCCTCGTTTGTCTCCATTCTATCTTTATGGTTGAGCAGATTCATTGGATCGTGACCAACCGTCACGTCAGCGATGCTTTCATGGGTCTCATCCTCGTGCCTCTTGTCGAGAAGGCCGCAGAGCATATTAGTGCCGTTGATGAGGCCTGGAACAACGCGATGGAAATTGCACTATCTCATATCCTAGGTAGCACTATACAGACAGCGCTGTTTGTATCGCCGATTGTCGTCATAATTGGGTGGATTGCGGGCAAACCAATGGATTTGAACTTTGAAATATTTATGGTCGTGATATTGGTGTTTTCGGTATTGATCGTGGGTAACTTTATAAAAGACGGGAAGAGTAATTATTTGGAGGGCGCGTTATGCTGTATCTTTTATCTCATGATTTCGTAAGTTACCTTTCCCGCAAGGCTGTAAGCAGTAGGTTGGGCGCTGACAAGACTGATAGGGTAACTACCTGGTACTATCCAAACCCAGCATCTGAAGAGGGCCATGATTAGTTACATTAGAAAGTAAGATGGATTGAATGGAGGAAGTACGAGTTGGTGGGTTAATGGCAGAAACGGTTACCCGGCGATTGGTTGTTTGATTTTTGGTTTGATTAGGGTTGGAGGAGGCTTCCTCGATCTAGGATTACCTAAGTACATAACTGTGTCTATCGATTTTCCTGTTATTTATCCTAAGATAAAATCATACCAGCTAAAAAAGCGGTACTGAAATCTCTCATGAAATATCACTCGGGAAATCCACAAGACCATTTTTCGCAAGAGGCTTCGGGCTCGGATCTAATTAGCTTGCCGAAATTAGTGCTTGTACTGAGCTCCGATGCCCACCATTTAACATCTCACCTATTGCCCTGGAGTATGTTCATACAGCAGATTAGAGGTGAATCGTCTTTCACAGGTACAAGGGCGAGCTTGTACGACTTACCTAGGCTCGGATCGTCCCAAGACCGGCCTAAATACAGAAAACCTCCCGAAAACCAGCCCCATCTCATTCCCGGACTTCCTTTTCTGCACCTTGCAGTTCACTTGTTGGAGGGGCTTGATAGGGTCGTGACATAGCTTTGTTTGATATTTACCACTGAGTGCCCTGGTCTCAGACCTCTGAAGGCCTACATCTAGCAAGGCCCGGGAAAAGATAGGTCCAGATATATCACCCATTGCCATCCCAAGCCTTTTGAACCCCCTCAGCCGACCCGATATAGAAGATTATACTCCCTTCTCCTTCTCTATCTTACCATGCCTTCTTTAAAAGGAGCGAAAATTCTGCGTGGGAGGTTTTCTTATGATAGTGGCGCTAGCTCATATTAGGTTATAAAGACCTGATTGGGTTAGACTAACTTTAGACCGTGCTTGGTGAGGTTATTGGCTTAGCCAGTACAGTGGTGATTTGGGGCTTTGAAACCGAAGCCAGCCTCGAGCTTTGTAGCCCAGATTGAGACCGTTGCAGATGTAGATGCGTAATGTTAGAGCCTAAGGTGTAGAATGGTGATATAAAAGTCTGAAAACAAAGCTTCATAAGGGGGCGGGGTTATCACATAAACAGCCTACACAACTGGTCATATGATGACTCCTGACTTCAGTATCTATCAGCAGAGGGGTGAATGGATATAGGTTTCGGCCAAGTTATGTCTTTATGATAGGTGCGTATTGGTTATGTATGTGGGTGGGGAGTTCGTTATAGCTTTCGGGTTAAAAGCAAGGATGGAGAGGATGAGGAGGATGAGGAGGATGACGCTGGAGATCGTTTTTGCGCTGGAGGGTAGGATTGGGGGCGCTAGTGTGAAATGGGAACACGCTCCCCATTGTAGTCTTCAAGCTTCATGATCAACGATGTCATGATGGGCCGACTACGTAAATAACCCTTTTTTTCCCCGCATAAATGCCTTATTGCGCCCTACTTCACGGGAGCTTATTTTATGCTTTGGTTGACTTTCAATCATTTTCAGCAACCCTATTAGAGGCACTTTTAATTTTCACTTACGACATACATGTGCTTATATACCAGTTGAAACATAAAATACGACAACTACATGTATTTAATATGGTGTTAGGAACTTGCCTCTTTTTTTATTTATCTATTGTGGATGCTGGGACTACGTAACTTCTGGGTGGGTATTTGATATAGTATTCAATAATGATGTTTTCACTGACACAAAATGTTTCAATCCGACCTCTTTACTCGCAACCCCGACCCAGTCAACAACTAGAACCCGTTTAGATGGTACGATAACTGTCAAAACCCCGGTTCATATGTTACAATAGTCAGAATATGGGGTTTGTAAAGCCACGGGCAGTACTACAGAGTTTTCATTACCACGAATCACAGTGGTCACCACGTGACCCAGAGCTGACAGCCAAAATGCAGCAGCTCAGTGCTCCCACTCAAGTTAACCTGTCATAGTAAGTCCATCTTACAAAATTTGCACCTACATGTAAGCACTAATAATGATAGCTACATGTACCGATATAGGTCATTGTAAAGAGCAAGGAGTGTGTTTATCTAGGAAGTGGCGAACTGATTAACAGATGAATACATGTAATCGCCTTACACCTATCCTACTTAGGCGTTGTTTTTCTCCATAACTCTAACGTGCAAGATCCCCCGCACTTTTTTTCTTTTTCTTTTTTTTTTTTTTTTCAGGATTCACGCATA
Organism: Morchella sp. 2018-W45; assembly: GCA_024713785.1. Classification (NCBI taxonomy): domain Eukaryota; kingdom Fungi; phylum Ascomycota; class Pezizomycetes; order Pezizales; family Morchellaceae; genus Morchella; species Morchella sp. 2018-W45. The sequence continues at coordinate 1,520,588 of JAMGYZ010000012.1, forward strand.
ATCAAGAAACAACAAAACACAAGCAAGCACCTACAATCTCTCCCACCGACCATTCACCTAAGCAAGCACGGGCTTCTCAAGCTGCAGGTAGGCGGTGTGGGCCGCCGGCGAAGGGGAAAAAAAACGATAAGTAGAGGGAGGAGTGAGGAAAAAAGAAAAAAAGGAAAAAAAAGGAAAAGGAAAAGAAGCAGGAACCGCACCACCGCCATCACTGCACGGTACCTGGGCCTGGGTACCTGGGGAAAGAGGGGGGGGACCACCCAAGAGGCAATACATACTTAAGAGTCAAAAGGCAGGGTGTCAATCCAGATTCCGATCAGTTTAGCGGCACGCGTCGCATTCCCGATTCTTTCGTTCGTCCCGGAAAAACCTCATGGTTAGTTGAGCCTCCTCCTTCCGGACATTTCCTGTAATTCCCCCTCCCCCCCTCCCTCCCTCCCTCCCCCCTGCTCGAGCTAAGCTTTTTCTTCTCCCCCGGATTATCTCTGGCTGAGTTTGAGGTTGTTCCTGTTGATCTTCTCGTTTGTCGTTTCCTGATTTCGGTTGTCTGTGTTCACTCTCCTATTGTTGGCTATTCGGAGTTGTGATGTGTGGTTGGCGCGTTCCATCGGCTGCTTCCAAGGCTTCTCTTGCATGGGCTACGAGCCCCTTCTCTGATCTTTTTTTCACTCACACGTATTATTCCATGATTCAGTCTTGCCTTGTCGTATCTATTTTATCCATACCCGTTCATCATACCCAGCGATTTTTCGTCAGAGTCCCCTTACCGTAGTGGCGAACCTTATTTTTTGATACCCTTCTGTCGTTTTCATATACCCATCCCCTCTTATACATTCTCTCCTTCGTCGTTCAACACCCATTCCCTACCACCACCCTCCCATCAGATATTGCACTGGCAATCTCCCCCAGTCATCCTCAAACGTGGGTGAACAGACTTTCGCCGCGCCAAATACATACACCTTAATATACACACTCGCTCACTCATTCACTCACTGACACGCACTCACACGGCCTACAGCTACTATTACCGCCCCAGTTCGCAAGATTGGTCCATTACACACACACACACACACACACACACACACACACCCACCTACTAGCTCCGCTTGCATATACCCCTCCTAAACCCCTTGGCCTCCCTCGATCCTTCCCCCTCCCATCATGCCCGATACTTCTCTTCCGGGTCCTGGTTCTCCTAAGCATGATATCCGCCAGAAAACCCCTTTACCTGCATCGTCCCTGAAAGACTCCTCCCTCCCTTCACAAAACTCATCCCCATCAAGCCTTCCGTCCTCACCAACTACAGTTAAATCATCATCCGACGCGCCTAAAGGGAAAGGAAAGGCAGTCAAAGATGATCGCGATTCTCCTTCATCAGAAGCGAAGAGCAAGTCGCTCAAGAGACGTCCTAGCACAACAGCCTTGCACCTTGATCAATACATAACACGCGATCACCTTCACGCAGCAGCGCTCATCTCGCAGACAGAAGCATCGCATGACCTGATACGTAGTAAGCGACGCGAAGCGGAATACTATCAGTCCCTACGACGCGAGCGCGTCCACAATCCCGGTGCGATATTTGGTTACGGATATCAAGGCTACGGGAACGGATCAACCAACGGCAAAGCGCGGATCCTGTACCCGTGTGAGCGGAAAAGGCCAGGCGCAAGAAAGGCGCGAGAGCTGAGATTAACACGAGCGCAGCTGCAATCTCAAGCCGATTTACTCGAAGCGTTAGTCCCCATTAGGCTGGACATCGACTTTGATAAAATCAAGTTGCGCGATACATTCACATGGAATATGCATGATCGAACGGTGCCGCTGGAGCTGTTTGCGGAGCAGCTCGTTGAGGACTTCCATCTGCCACTGTCACCTCAATTAATACACCTGGTGTCTAATTCGATACGAGACCAGGTTACAGACTACCATCCTCATATCTTCTTTGTGGACGATCCATTAGATATGAGTTTGCCGTATACGGCATACAAAAATGATGATATGAGGGTACTCATCAAACTCAACATTACAATTGGACAGCACACACTTGTGGATCAATTCGAATGGGATATCAACAACCCTCTCAATTCTCCTGAGGAGTTTGCCCAACTTCTTACCCGCGACCTTTCATTATCTGGAGAATTTACAACAGCTGTGGCACACTCTATTCGTGAACAGGCTCAATTATTTACCAAATCGCTTTTCATCACCGGACATCCGTTTGATGGGCGCCCCATTGAGGACGAAGACATTCGTTCCGCAATGCTTATCTCTCCCCTACCTTCTCTCTTTCGTCAACCTGCACTCGCAAATCAATTTACGCCAATGCTGTACGAGCTTTCCGATAATGAGATGGATCGTGCCGAAAAATCACTTTCCCGAGAACAGCGACGGAAACGTCGTGTTAACCGTCGTGGTGGCCCGCAGCTCCCAGATCTACGAGAAGTCCCGAAAACACATAGATCGCAAATCGTCTCGAGCGTTTTACCAGGCGCGGTACAGGAGATCTCGGAATTGAAGAGGAGCATGACCTCCAAGGTAGTCAAGGATGGCGAGTCCGACGACGATTCGTCCGAGAGTGACGCGGAGGAGACCCCTCCAGAGAAGGCAATTCCTGGGTATGCCAATATGACCAAACGTCAGCGTATCGCGGCGCAAAATGCGCTCCGCTCTTCAATTGGCCGCTCAGCAACCCCGGAAGTTTCCGGGTTTCACCGTGATCACCATACTCCGCTCTCTTTAGTTCACACCCACCATTACCCAGCCACGACCCGTCGGCCGGGAGCCCCTGCGAATATCGATAGTGCACTTATAAAGCTGAAGATTGGGAAAGAAAAGTATGCGAAGCTCCTTGCAGAAATTGAACGCCGGGATAAAGCGAAGGCCGCGCAACAGACCGCTCCCGCAACTACTGCTTTCCAGCAACAAGCTCGTCAATCTGTTACCCAGCAGCAACAGCAAACCCCGGCACCCGCTGCAGCGATGATGCCGCCTGCTACGCCAGCAAATGCCTCTACCATTCGGCCAACTGCAAGCCCTGCGACACCCGCAGCCCCCTCTCCCTCTCCAGCTGCACCAGCAACCCCTGCTACTACTACTGCTACTACTACCACTACACCCGCCACACCGAGTCGCCCAGACTCATCCAGCGCCCCAGTAAATCTCTCCCACCCAAAGTTAGCCTCATTTAGAAGGTAGATACTGATGTTGATATATGTAGCCCGTTCCTGAGTGGCTTGTTCAGGCGCTTGCTGCACTTCAAAAATCATACAGCCAGGACAATTTCGAAGGAATGATGCGACAGACTGCATTTGATGCAGCTGACCAGCTGGTTACACAAACCGGTGCAGGCGTCAAATTCAAATGGATGCCTAGGATAAGGTGTCATGACTGTCCAGGCAAATTATATACTCCCGGGCCGGACAAAACAGTAGAAAACTTTCTTATGCATTTAAAGAATCGAGGGCATAGGTATTTTGATTTTTTTTTTCCCCAATCGTAAATTAGAATGAATAATCCCTGACTTCCGGGCCTATAGGGAGAGGGTTGATACAAGAATTGCCAAAGCTGCAGCTAAAGCAGCAGCAGCTGGGGGGGCTTAATGAAGTTTATATGGTGGTCTGTCATGTATTTCCCCACTTATTGTTTTGCGTTTTGCTACACTATACTTTTTACCATGTATTTTTTTTTTCTTTCTATTTTCACTCCGGAGGTTTTATTCTTGCCTTCCTTTTTCCACCCCTTTCCTTTTAAGTTGACTGGAACAATGTTGGGTCTTGTCTCTATTTCGTTCCTTTTTTTTTTTTTTTTCATTTCCCTTTCGTTTCCCTATCACGTAGAGCTCTATGGGGAGAGAAAAAACGAAGTCGAAGCGGCGAGTGGAGCTCGAGGGGAGAGAGGCTGTATGTGTAGGCGAAGGTGGTACGAAGGTTGGTAATTAAGTAACTACTAGAAACTAACTTAACCAAAAGCGATGCTTGATTTCAAGACATGGGTGAATGCGGATGTAACTAGGTATTGACTATGGATTTTATGTCTTAGAGGAATGTATCTGGCGGCGGGACTCTTGGGGAAATTAACACCGCACATGTATGTACATGTAGTGATGTAGGTACTGTAGTTGTGAGCCATCGATCATGGAAGATCACTCGGCTCATGAATATCTGGCCTCCGGAAATCCCCGAAACTAGGGTTCCCGGGAAAGATTGGGCCAAAGATAACTCCCAGCCCGGCGACAGGTTATCTCTGTGAGGCTATTACGGTTACAAACATATGTGTATCATGTAGTGATGTGAGAGCCGGGGGGGAGGCAGATCCTTCGATCTCTATAATCAAGGCAAGAGCCTAACTCGTGGCGATCTTTGTTGGCCCTTAGTTCGAGCCAGCCCGGGCTACGAATACAGCCTTGGATGCTCTGAGCCTCGAGCCTGGGTGGGGGTACACAACTCGTTGAATCACAGCTCCTGACGCCCATCTAGGAGGGGGTAATATCCGTCCACGTAGTTACCTACATCCCGCCGCGGCGGGGAGTATGGTTGTCTATATAGTAGTCCCGTACGTACCCATCCCCTACGGGCAGCCTGCTTGCTGCTCATAAGAGGGCTGGGTACGTACAATTAAGCCTAGGTTGTCTACATAGATCGCTATCACTCGGTGGCAATAGTATATGTTCCGCGCCTGGATCGATACTATAGCGGCGTACGGCTTCACAAAATGCGGCGATGGTCGGGGCGGTTATATATGGGTACCGTCGCACAGGATACGTGATTGTATACTAGGCGGCGACAACTCGTCCTTAAGCGAGATGTAAAGTACAGTGTATAAGGGTAGAACCTTCCTCAGCCCTCTTGTCATCCAACGCTTGGCCATCCATCCAGACACAACACATCGAGCTACTAGCGATTGTCAGAAGACCCCTCTCGCGTCCCGGGGGGATAGGGAACGGCTTGCAGCTACGCGTCTAAAGCCTGGGCACTGCAGCTGGCACATTGCACCAAACAACTCCACAAAACCCATGGCTGGAAACAGGGCCCAAAACAACCACCAAACAGGGCAACCACGTGTAGGGTCTTTCTGGGAAGGCACAAAGCACAAACCCATAACGACTACCCAGACCTGGAAAGAGCATTGAGCTCAACTACTAGGAGAGGGGCCTACCTTTAATTTTGGCTAGGCTACGGCGGCTGACAGGATGGTGAGAGCACCTCTGATGCCTACGGATAGGCGTTTGAGGCGGGTTTCCGGCTTGTTTTTTGGTGTGTTGTTCCGGATATAGCCACAGCCCTTGTGATTGGAGATTGGGCCGTCATGAGCGATCACTCGACTCTGCGCACTGAGTTGCTGGCTAGCATCTTCTGGGATGTCATAGGTCAAGACCACAGTGGTTGACTTAAGAAGTACTTAAGTGCAGTAAGCACAATGCCTGGGATCTGGGGTAGTGGGCGCTAAATAAGTTTACTGTTGTGTTTGACTCCCTCAGGTGTCCCTGTGATCTGAACGGCAATTATTCGGCTATCGGTCATGAGCCCTAGTGGATACGGTACAGTGTTTAAAAAGAAATACTCTGATACATAATACGGGGGAACTATACTCACTTGCTGGCCTGGGCTGGGTTAAGATACCGAGTGATAAGTTATGATCCACTCTCCGAGCACATGTTTTCTCGTGATGGAACCAAACATTCGGAAACGTACTGGCTGGCTCAGTACACATGACTTCTATATATGGGAGGTTCACCTTTAATTTTGTTCCCCATCATGCCTTGTTCCATTCCATTAACAGTCGCGACTTGTGTTATGTAGGGGTCACTTCAACTAACCAACCAACCAAACAATATAACCCATATCACGGTTAACAACTGCATGCAACAACCGCCACTGCCTTCTCCAGCATGTTTACTCTAAGACCTCGAGACAGCCATTGAGCACCCTGGTAGGTAGGTAGGTAATTAGGCCACCCCTCCACGCTCACTCCCGAACGGGATTTATGACTCTGCCATGCATCCCGAGCCGGGTACGCAATGATGTATCTGTGACTCGGCCTTTTTGTCATAAATGGGGGTTGGTGATGGGGGATGAATCCCGCCGGGTTTCCATTTCGTCCCACACACATGACTGGATGCAGGGATGCGCCCTGCACACGCTGGGGGAAGATCGGATGTGTGTGTGTCTTGTCTTGCGAGATTATATAAGCAAGAGTGCTTGGAGTTTAGGCTGTGAACCTCTGAGAGTGCAGCAACAACGGGCTTGATTCTTCGGCTTTCATGTGCACCCCTACTTGAATTCGGCAGTTATCATGCAGCAGCTACACAGATACATGAATTCTCTACTCAAAGCCTGGTTTAGAATGTACTCTAGATACATCTATACTTTAGAGTATTTTGAGTAGGACGGACAAGACATAATATTATCTGGTATTCATGCAGGATCGATCGCTATCTATGTCACTCTACGCCATTCCGTCTATTCAGGTTTTTCCTCCTTAATACAAAGGGTCCTAACCAACATGACAGTGAGGATCTTCGTAGAAGATAGGAGAGGACTCGTCGCCAGTACCGGGCCTGCATTCTGCCAGATGGCGTCTATCACCAGTTGCCCTCTGATGATCGACGAGAGTTAGGGGGGGGCTTGGGGGATTGCTCTATATACGTCAATCACTATTCTCGCTTGATTGCAATTGCGCGAGCAAAAGGTAGGCAGAGTTGTTGTATGTAGATGATACATATATGGCACAACAAAGAGGACTGTATGTATCAGCTACCATTGAAATGCAAGAAGTAAATTATCCCCTCCCTCCCCCCCCACCCTTCCCACCGGCGCAAGGATGCGTGCATGCACTGCAGCGATTTGATGCAGAACAAGTAAAAAAGAAAGAGGGTCCCACCGCCCCCGTCGCATTTATAAGAACCGCGGGGTAGGTTGGGTATCTAGTAGAGTAGCAAATTGAAAATAGTAAAGAAAAGCACGTTATCGCCTTTAACTCCGCTAGATGAGTTCTTTTCCTGGACACTAAACTACTATTACTACGGGCTACGGGCTACGGCTACGGGCTACTGTTCTGTTCTGCTCTGCCTTTACTTCTGTTTTACCTACTTACCCCCCTCCACCCCCCCCCCCCCATTCACCTTCTCACACTCTTGTTACTGCTACTAATACCTCATCTTCACCTCTTTCCACCTCTCCTTCTGTTCTTTTGCCCTCTATATATCTCTCTCTAGCCAGCTACTGTGTCCCCCCCCCTCTTGGAAAATCCTGTTGTCATTCTCACAGCTCCTAGCCCAACCGAAAGAAAAAGGGTTGACTCAATTCCCCCCCACCACTCCCCGCTAAAAAAAAAAAAACATCACCACTACCACAACACTTCTCTAGCACCTTCAAGATGTCGACGGACGCCCATGCCTCAGCAATTGGGAGTGGGGATCTCTCTACCTATAGCTTCCCCGCCTCCCGTCTCAAACGTACGCTCACCGATCCCTCAAAGACCCCACTGGTGGTCGTGGCCTGTGGCTCCTTCTCACCAATAACACACATGCACCTCCGAATGTTCGAGATGGCGGTTGACCACGTCCGCCAGAACATGAGCGATGTCTACGAGGTCGTTGGCGGGTACATGAGCCCCGTCAGCGACTACTACAACAAGGCTGGTCTTGCCAGCGCCGCACACCGGTTCGTTTCACTTCACACACACACCCCCACCTGCCTTGTGCTCCGAGTAATATATATATATATATAACATAACAAGAGTACACCCAGCTGACCCAATCCCAGCGTCCGCATGTGCGAGCTCGCCTGCGAGCAGACCTCGGAGTGGTTAATGGTCGACCCCTGGGAGGCCATGCAGAGCAGCTACCAGCCCACCGCAAAGGTTCTCGACCACATCTCGTACGAGATCAACACGGTCCTTGGCGGCATCCAGGTCAGCGGCGACGTCACCAAGCCCGCGCGCGTGATGCTTCTCGGCGGGTCGGACCTGCTGCAGACCATGTCGCAGCCCGGCGTGTGGTCGAAGGACGACCTCGACCACATCCTCGGGTCGTACGGCATCTTTGTGATTGAGCGGTCGGGGTCGGCGGTGTCGGATGCGCTAGACCCGCTGCGCGAGTGGGGCGACGAGATGGGCAAGGACTGGGTGAGCAATATTCATATTGTCAGACAGCTCATTGCGAACGACATCTCGAGTACGAGGATCAGGCAGTTCCTGAGGTGGGGCATGAGCGTGCATTACCTGCTCCCCAATGTGGTCATCGAGTACCTGAGGGAGCACGGGCTGTACAGGGAGGAGGCAGCGCCGAAGGAGAAGGAGAAGGACTCGGGAAAGGGGAAGGAGAAGGCTGATGCGGCCTCAGGGTCGTCGTCGGCGGAGAGTGCGACATCGTCGTAGTCGTAGTCGTGGGGGACTGATTGGGGGCGGGTGAGTGTTTTTGCCGGTGCTGCTGGAGTAATTGCCTTGGGGACATCACCATCCTCCTTTAAAAAAAAAAAGGCTCTTCTTTCCCCCTCCACCCCTTGTTTATCCCCCTCTTTGTGTATTTCCACGTCTCTTTGCGTAATAAGTTAACGGAGTTTTTTTTATATGCACCTTTCTTTTTGGCTTTTGGCTTTTGGCTTCTTTTTTTTTGCTTTTTTTTTTATATATCAGCTTGGAATACGGACGGGTTTTTTTCCTTTACTTGCTTTTTTTTCTTTTCGCGTCTTTTCTATATATAAAAAAAAAAGACAACACCGTAGACCGGGTCTTCTTGCACGGGGGAAGGGGGGAGAGGGGGGGCTAAGCATGTAAGTACTTACATGTATCTAGTTGTAGCTGTAGCTGTAGGTGGTATGTATGTACTCCTTAACCAGGCTACTGTACCCTACCTACCCAGAGTATGCATGAGTCGATCGATTCAAAACCCAAACCGGGACGATGCGGGGCGCGGTACTCTACCAGACCGCGATCTCCCTCGGCCCGAAATTGGCCCGTGGGGATGCAACCGGCCGGGCCGGTCAGGTCATGTGGGTTGTACAAGGAGGTTGGGTTGGGGTTGGGGTTGGGGTTGGGGCACGGCGTGTCACTCGGTTTTTTTATGTACGATATTGTGATTGTGTAGCAAGTAGTAGATAGGACGGACGGACGGACGGAAGGTTTGGCCCGGCCCGAGAGAGTACCTACCCGGGGGGGAGGGGGGGGGGCGTACTCCTACCCCTCTACGTACGTGGATGGGCGTGTATTACATTATCCATATCCATATCCAAGACCGCAGCTATGTATCTATGCCTATACGCGTTCTTTCTTGTACATCCAGATTATACACAGTGACCCCGTCCGTACACACAGAGAGAGAATCACGACCCATCACTCGCCCGCTCCACTACTACTAAAGTTTTTATCAATAGGACTTTGGTTGCTACAGCCATTACCTACCCCGTCCTATTGATAAAAATTTGGCAAGTACAGCTAGTCCCGTTCGTTCGTTCGTTCACTGACACACACGCACGCAGAGTGCAGAAGTACCTGTTTCAATACTCTACATGATACCCCCCCCCCCCCCACACGCCACGCCACGGGGTAAGAGGGGGTTCAAAACAAAACAAACGCTTCCGCCCTACATGCATGTAAAAAGAGGTAAGAAGAAAAAAAGGAGCTAGGGTGGTGGTAATAATGGTGGTGGTGGGAAAAGGTAGTAAGAAGAGTAGCAGAAATAATTGGATATAAGAAACAAGAAAAGAAGAAAAAGAAAGAAAAAACACCATAAAAAGAGCTAGCTAGCTAGCTACAGGCCTATACTCCAGAAAAAAGAAAGAAACCCACAACCCACCCACCCAGAACAGAAACTCGCCCAGCTAAAAAAAAAAAAACTAAAAAAAAACTAGGAAAAAACTAGGAAAAGGTCCATTAAAACAAAAAAAGACTATCTACCCCCCTCACTACTACTCCTCTCCAAGCTCCCCTGCGACACGTCCTCAAACTCCATCTCCCACTTATCCACCTCCTTAAACTTCCTCACCACCTCCTTCATACTCCTCCTGACCCTGCTGCCGTCCTCGACCCCACCACCACCAGCAACCACGGTCTCGTCCCCACTACTCTCCGCTGCTGCTGCTGCCGTTGCTGCCGTTGCTGCCGTTGCTGCCGCGCGATTGGGCGAGTCGTTCTCCTTCTCCGCACGCGCATACGTCCTCGCCACCTTCTTCTTCGCCTTTGTGCCCTTAGCACCAGCCTTCGCCGTCGCAGCGGCCTTTTTCCTCGTCACTGGCCGCGCCAGCTCGTCGCCGTCCGACTCGGACTCTACGGCGTCCTCCGATGTGCTGATAACATCGAACTCGTCTCGTTCGTGCTCAACCACCCTCCGTCTCCTCGGGAGCAAGCCCCTCAAATCTGCCGTCGTCATGGTCTTGGCTGCAGCCGCAGCGGCCTTCCGGCGCTTCCCCTTCCGGTCCTTATCCGCACCGTCCTCCACGCCCCCGTCCGCTTCTGCCACATCCTCCTCCTCATCCACAATCGCGCCTGACGACCGTCGCTTCCGCATTCCCCGCGTTGGTGGAGGTGGCGGCGGCGACGACTCTGGCGGCCTCATCGTATCGTCCAGCTCTTCCGGCGCACTGGCACTAGGCAGACGCGGCGGCGACTTCGGGTCTGAGTAAATGGTAAACGCCTCCTCGTCGCCCGGCATCCAAAATTCCTGCCCATGCGCCCCCTCCCGCTCCCCGTCAACACTCACATTCGCAAATCCATTCCTCCTCCCACGCCTCGGTGTCGGCGATGCCGCGCCATTCTCACACTCGGCTTCGCCCTCTGAGTCTGCGCCATCGAGCGGCTCGAGCGAAAGTGGCTGCAGCTCGCGCAGGCGCGGGCGCTGCGCTGACGTTGGTCGCGACGGGGGCGGCGGCGAGTAACCTGCGTCTGAGCCGAACTCGAGCACCATGAGGCGCTTTGTTGTAGTCGCTGCTGTAGTGGTGGTGGCAGTTGTGAGGGAGGGCATTGGCGGCGGCGAGGAGCGAAAGTGCGTTGGTGTGGGCGTGCGGTTCGGTGTTCGGTTCTCGGCATTACTAGAAGCGGGGACTTGGATTTCTGGAGAGTGTGTTCGCGCGGGGGTTACGGTGGTGTCGCGTGCGGTGGGGGGGAGTACTGTCGGTGTTGCTTCCCGCTCTGATTCGGGCTCTGGGCGTGGTGCAGATTTGCGGCGCGTGGTGCGGGGTGCGGGGGCAGTCGCGGCGGGGGCATTCTTGGAACGCGTCGTCGTGCGGGTGGTGGGTCTTTTGGGCGGGGCGGGGTCGTCTGATGTGGGGGTGAGGAGTGTGTGGGGGTGGTCTTTGGCGCCCGATCGAGTTGCCCTTGACTTGGTTGTTGTTGTTGTTGTTGTTGTTGTTGTTGCAGTAGCTGTGGCTGGCTTGGTGGGTTTCTTGGTAGCTGTGGATGACTTTCCCGTCGCGCCTGGGACGGAGGGGGGCTTGACGGTACGGATTGGCCGAGGCATTGCTTTGATGTCTCACAGTAAAATATGTGTGTATGTATGTATGTCTCTGTCCCTGTCCTGATGGAGGTGAAGATATGTGGTGGTGGGGGCAGAGAGATAGATGAAATAGCTGTGCCTGCGTGAGTGATGTGTGATGTGATGAGTGATATGTGAGAGTGGTGTGAGTGGTGTGAGTTGATGCGTGGTTTAGGTGTAATATGTGTTTCTGATCAAAGTGAGGGGAGAGAAGGGAGGGGGCAGGGGGAGGGAGTGGGGAGAAAGAAAGAAAGAAAGGATGTGAGGGATGTGATGGAAGGAAAAAAAAAAGAGAGAACCCCTCCCAATCCGGCAATTGTGACGTGACGCGTTGTTGTTGTGGCTTCGGCTTAGTCAGGGTAAGGAGCCTCGCTTGTTACTTAGCGATGCAGCTAGCCAGCCAGCCGGGATGATCTACAAGCAAGCGAGGGCTACTCTATGTAAGTTTGACAGTTGCCGGCGGCGGCGGCGGCGGTCAAAGTGAAGCGTGAGAGCGGAGAGAGCAGGAGGAGGAGGAGGAGGAGGTGTGGGAGTGGGGAGTGGGGATCGAGGGTAGATAGCGCCTCTTTTATCTGTACCCTAACTAACCCACCCACCCACCTTTCCTCACCTCACCTTCTGCCGAAGCCAACAATCAACACCCGTCCATCTAGCTGCTGCTGCAGCATAAAGGGTCAAAACGCCCCCCCCTCAAAAGGAAAAAAAAACAAAATAACCCTTGCCCGCATGCCAATGATCGATATCCCACTATTTTTTCCTTCTGGGTTGCCAGCCAAGTTTAGAATGTTGCCGTGTTGCTGCTGTTCTTTTTTTCTTTTTTTTTTCTTCTCTCTCTCTGATATTGGATGCATAACAACTGTTTGGCGTGGGTTAGGGGTTACAAAGTATGGGTACGGGACAACAACACACGACCACCGCAAAACCTAAACCTAAACCTAACTAGCAAACAGGCACTACATCACGTGCGCCATAAGTGGGTACAAATCATCACGCCGCGTGTGGCAAACACGGCAAACGTCATCGGCCGATCGATTACTAACCAGCAGTGGTTGGTGGCTGCATCATGGCCTATCACTCACACGCGCACACCTCGCACCTTCAACACACAGGACGCCTCCTCCAGCCAGCAAGGAATGACTGGTGGGAGTAAACATGGGTGCATCCGGTAAAGATATGGGCCGGGGCTTACACATGTGTATGTATCCAAGTATAGTAATGAACCTCCACCGTGGCCTCTAGATCTGCCTGCCATGCCAGTAGACAGCGCCTTTTGCACTGCGGTATATGTCACGACGACGACGACGATGATGATGATGGTGATGATGATGTATAATACATAGCCTAGGGCTCCCCTCCTCATGCAGCGACAAAAGAAAAACGAAACCAAGAATAAAAAAAAACCCCTCCACAAAGTAGATATCACTAGAAACAGAGCCCATATCTCCTCCCACTGGGAGAGTGAGAGAAACAAAAGGAAAAGGAAAAACAAACAACAAACAAACAAACCAGGAAAGTATAGTGTATATATATAAGAGGTACGAAAAAGAAAAGAAAGAAAAAAAATTAAAATCATGAGGGAATAGAAACAGAATAGGACAGGACACATTGCAAGACCACCCCCCCCCTTTTTTCCTTGGGGGCCTAGATGAACAGACTTCCACTACAACCCCCCTTCCTCCACCTGCCCCCCCCTCCTCCACTCTACTCCCCGCTCTCATACCTAATAACCCCAAATAAGGCTCTAAGATATAAAGAAATACTCTCCCTCCCCCCCATAACACAGGGGGAAGTAAGACAATATAAATCGCAAGCTAGCAGCAGCAGCATGTAAATCCCAATGCAAATGCAAATGCATACCGTCGATTCGCGTCCTATCTGATCTGATCTGATTGATTCTGATTCTGGATGATGAATGTGTCCACCCCTTCTTCCCTCCCCATCGCCGCCGCCGCCGTCAGCCGCCCCAATCTAAAACCCTTTGAATAACAGAAAGAGAGAAACAAAAGAAAAAGAAACAAAACACCAAATCAAACATAGCAAAAGAAAGAGGAAAAAAAATGTCATCGCACTCAAAGACATAAATGGAATAAAATAGTAAAACAAGTTAAAAAGAAAAAGCACTCAAGCAAGAACGTAAACAACCAAGCAAAAGCGAAAAAGCAAAATAAAAGCAAAAGCAAAACAGCCTCACACACGCCCATGTCCCGCCACTACTACATGTAGTCCTCCCTCTTCCTTCGTCCGTCCCCCCGGGCCGATTAAGAAAAGGGGAAAGAAAAAGAAAAAAAGAGGGGGGTCGACAAGCTAGAGATGGAAGGAGAGACAAAGTTAAATAGTTATAGAGGTTCTTTGCAAGAGGGATAGAGAGAGAAAAAGATTTGGTAGTAACTATAAACTTGTAAAATTGGAAAAAAGAACAAGAAAAGGTAGAAAAGAAGCCCTTTAAGTAAAAACACCCAATCATATTCTCTTACACCATTATTTTTTTGTTTTGCTTGCCTTGTGTGAAAAAAAAAATTGTAATGAAATGAAAACCCCGAAACTAAGTAAGTATGGCACCACGTGACTGAGCTACGATTGCCCCCACTCCGTTTCAACCGATTCCTGCCTTAGGCTTGCCATTCCGCTCACACACACCCTTAATCTTAAAAACGAGTGCACCTATTATGCGGAAAGATGGATGTCCGCCGACTAATTTTCCTGTATCCGAGAGACAAACAGCCAGAGACCAAAAGAGGTAACGTGACGAAGACAGAGCTAGGCGGAATCCTCATCTAGATTTCTGGTGAGGCTGTGAGGTTGAAGATGATGTTGAAGATTGTAACGCTTGTAGCCGTTTAGTGATGAGTTCCTGTAGTATTAGAAGTTGTGATCTCTCTTTCTCGGGGGAGAGTGTGTTGGCTGTATCAAGGGGCGCAACTGTCGAGGATGGACGGTTTGTCGAGGAGTGGGGTTCGCTAAGGAGAGCCTTGACCGATGGAGCAGCCTCGCTCTACGTATAAGGATAAGCATGTCAGCAGGGAATAATGGGGGGCGGCCCGTCATTTATTTACTTACGATTAAGGCCTCTATTAGTGTATTGATGCCTCCCCCATTGAAAGTAGATAAAACTGCGGAATTTCCCGAAAACTCTAGCAAGTGCTGGACAAGCTGTTGGTCGATAAACGGGCGTTCCTCAAAAGGTAATACGGCTGTGGTAGTAGAGGGTGGAGTGCTTGCTGTCTTGGGCTTCTTGGGCTTGCGCGGCGGATCTAGGGCGGATTTCCTTTGAAAAAGAGGGGGTGTTAGTCTAGAAGCATCGTGGATCTACCTATAGGGATAATTCACTCACGATGTCTTGATTTTTTCGATAAAGTCCAACTTGATACCCCTTTCTGGCAGTCTATAGACAATCCCGCTGACCATGACGTCCTCGAATGTGGCCTCTTCCTCGTTTTCAATCTCAATAACCCCGTTGTTCTTGAATCCTCGTCTAAGATAGGTATCGACGATAGGCGCCTTTTTCGGTCGGCGATTCTGCAGCTAACGAGGCCTAGTTAGAAAACCGAATAGGAATGAAAGAGAGCGTGTTTATGAGAGTTATGAACATACCGAATCCGCATGAGCTGGACACTGCCACTTCTTTTGAGTTGGCGGGGGGTTAGACATCGGCATAGGGTTAATGCAATCAAGATGCCAACTAAGCGGACAAAAATCGCAAGAAATAATCCGCTGCCCGTTAACAGCAGACTTTCCACAATGATGACAAAGGATGGCATTTCCAGCCTTGTCCTTAAGCTTTAATGTATCGTATTCTTCCACAAACCCACTCTTACTACACATACATAGTTCTATTAGTATGGAATCGCTAGAGCTCGTTTAGCGGGAATGCACCACGTACCTAAACTTCTGTATCTTCGTATCCCGAACATCAAGATATTCACCCAAGGCTCCCGTCTCCACCCCAGAAAAGTAGCCTCGGATATCCGATGGTAATCGAAAAGAGGTCGGGTTCCTTCGGTTGATATTGTTGATCAGCTCGGAAAAGAGGCCCCTCGGCGGTTTTACCGGAGGGTTGTGTTGAGAATTGCAACCGTTGCAGAACCACATTCCTTCCGGGATCTCTTCTAGGGGGGGGTTCAAACACGTGAAATGGAAAGAACGGGGACAGCGCTCGCAGCAAAGAAATCGGCCAGGCCCGTTACACACGGCGCACACATCTTCGTTCTCCTGATGGGGTGTTAGCATTGTGAAATTTCATACCCACTCTGAGGCGATGTTTTTCGCTAAGAAAAAAAAAGCGGGGGAACCCACGGAAACCTCCTCTGACCCGTAACGAACACGCCTGTGATCACTTAGATCACCAATCCCCGCGGTCACCACAAACGGCTCCGTAACAGGTTTCTTGACCGGACTAATTTGCAATATTCTCACACTGGTCAGCTGTTATATCCTCGAAAAAAAAATTTCACTTGGTATAACTCTAATTTGACAAAGTCAAATTATTGAATGAACACTCACGAAATTTTGATTTTATTAGTCTTGCTCTTTTTCTTTGGGGGTTGAGTTGGGGCGGGGGCTGGAGCAGACGGCTGTGGCGCTGAGGTAGGAGCCGCAACTGATGATGATGGGGTAGCAGAAGACGAAGCATACGCCTGTGGTGGTGGTGTCGAAATACTAGGGCTTCTATTCCTTTTCCGTGGGTTTCCGTTTCCTTTTGCTGGGCGGCAAGCAATCCCAGCGGGCGGAGGATCACGAATGCTGCTGTCCTGTTTGATTTGGTCGAAGGTTGGAAGCTTTATTCTTTTTGCCTGGTGCTCGGAGTCGTTACCTTGACGATACTCGCTCTGAATTGGTGTAAAGCTATTGGCTTGAGAAGGGACCCGAGCGCGATGGTGGGTTGTCGAATCTATACCTCCAGCATTGCCTTTCTGCTGGTCCTCAGAAGCTTCCGAACAAACTGAGCTCAAGTCTGAGTCTGTGTCCTCGTCATTTTGATCTCCGTGTTGGTGCTTCCTAATCCCATTCTTCTTGCGTTCCTTCCTGCTCATTTTTTCCTTCTTTACAATACTGCTGCTACCCGTGGAAACGGTGCCGTTTGTCGCCGCAGGGTTCGGGTCCTGAGACTGCTCCTGTTGCGGCTGCAGAGAGTGTTGCTGTTGATGCTGCTGCGGTGGTTGTTGTTGTGGTGGTTGTGATTGCGGTTGCGGTTGTGGTTGAGGTTGCGGTTGCGGTTGCGGTTGCGATTCCGGTTGTGACTGCGACATATCCATGGGGGCTGGAGGCGGGCCTCCATCTGGAGGCTGTGTACCATTTGCTGCCGAGGTAGGCTCTGCGGACATTGCATTAGGGTCTCGAGCGTTTCGCACATACGTTTGGAACTGGTATATCTGTTCTGATGTAGCTTTTTGGGCAAGCACCGCGTCTAGTAGATCCGCGAGTAGAGAGTTGGACAAAGACTCATCATATAGCTTTTTAATGGCGCGTCCTAGGTCAACATTCCCAACCTGAGCACTGCGCTCGATGGCAGCATCAACTACCATAGACAACCGCTGTCGACCCTGTGGTGTTTTGCTATTTGGAGCATTTCCATTAAGCCAGGCCCCATTAACAGCACCCGGTCGGGATGTATTTGAGTTGGAAGGAGTAGATGGATTAGCCGGCGGCGAGCCGGAAGAGCCAATCGTCATCCCTCCGGGTGATGCTGCTGCGGACGTGGGAGCTGGTGTTGTTATTATAGGCTTGGCTTTGACGGTTTGTGTGGAGACTGACTGTGTCTGCGCAGGACGTGAGGATCCAGCCACAGGCGTGATTGGTGGTTGTGGGTGCGGATGTTGTGATGGCGATGGATGTGGATGTTGTGGTGGTGGTGGTGGTACTCCAGCGCCACCGCTTCCTCCAGCAGGAATAGGCCCAGTAGCAGCTCTTCCGGCAGTAAATCCCCCGACAGGAACTCCTCCAGTAATATTTTCCCCTACAATGACTCCCCCAGGGACGGCACCTCCAGGAACAGCGCCCCCATGAACAGCGCCTTTGATAACAGCGCCTCCAGGGGAAATGCCAGGCGAAACTCCTGGAGAAATACCGAGAGAGACGCCAGGAGCAACCACAGGAGAAACAAGAGGCGCAGCTGTAAAATCCCTAGGTGCTCCTCCGGATATCCCACTAGGAACGGCTCCCCCAGGAACTCCGGTAGGAATTCCTCCAATAACCCCCGTAGGAACTCCTATAGAAACTCCCGTAGGAGCTCCCTTAGGAACCCCCGTAGAAACTCCCGTAGAAGCTCCCGTAGAAGCTCCTGTAGAAGCTCCTGTAGAAACTCCTCCGGGAACTATCCCCCCAGTAACCGTACCCCCAGGAACCACTCCTCCAGGAACCGTACCCCCAGGGACCACTCCACCAGGAGCCCCCCCAGGGACCACTCCTCCAGAAACCACTCCTCCAGGAACCATTCCTCCAGGAACCACTCCACCTGGAGCAATCCCTCCGGGTGGAAGGCTTGTGGAAATTATACCACCACCTCCTCCTGCCATCTCCCTGGGCTCATCCCTGGCCGCGCTAGAGATTATTGGTGCGCCATTTGTGATTTTGCTCACAGGCGCCCCATTTCCCCCAGACCCTCCTCCCTGTGTCCAACCCGAAGCCCCATTTCCCTGTGGTACCTGTTTTCCCTTCTTCTTTCCCGAGCCGGGAAAAGGGCGTTTTGTCGCCTCGAGCATCTTCGCCGAAGGTAGCTCCCCAAGAGGGAGCATGTGTTGTGTAGATGTGTTCATCAAAGCCTTATCGTCGTACTCCTTATAGGATGCCTTAGGAGTGGCCAACGGTGGCTCTGACCAATCTGACTCGGAGCCGTGTTTTACGCTACCCGGAGCCGATGCCGATATTGGTGTCGCTTTGTTTGGAGCCGAGGCAGGTTGTGTATTTGTAGCGGAAGGTTTGGACGATGATGGTGTGTTGACAGGAGTCGACCGACGGGTCGATGGTCGCGACGAACGTGATGGTCGCCCATCCTTGGACTCTTTTGGAGGCATGGCGTAATAAGCCCGGAAATTTGGGTTAACTTTCAAGCGGCAACAGATACAGGAAACCCAAAATGAAAAAAATGAAACAGCAAAAAGATGATAGCTACTTCACGCGAAAGAGTAAGAGTTGCAAATACGAGTAAACTCAAGAAAGAGAAACCGTATGCAATCTAAAGGAAGTTCGAAAAAAAGGAAATAAAAAATAAAAAATAAAAAAAGTGAATCAAGTAGAGTAAGGTGGAAGGATGACGATTGAAATGAATATATATAAATAAAAAAATAACCCAATTAAAAAAAGGGGAAGTTAGGTTTCTAATAGGTAGTGATAGATATGTGGGTGTGGTTGAGGGTTGGGGGTGGTAACGGGGGGATGTGGGTGGTGGGGGGGGAGAGAGTTTGGGAGTGGGGGGGGCGGGATTGAAAAAGGATGACGGTGGCGGGAGAGGATAGGGTAGAAGTGATCGCGTCGTGGATTTTTTTTTAAGTGTTGTGGTGGTTGAGGCGTGTGCCGGTAGGGAAAGAGATGATCGAGTGAGCAGGTTGAAGTGTGGTGTACAGGTAGAGGGGGTTAGGTTTGGCGCGGAGGCACAGGGCTGGGTGACAGGCGGTGTACGGCTCTATGTGTAAAGAAAGAGGCCGGGGGAAGAAAGGTAGACTGAGGGAAAAAAAGAGACAGAGAGAGAGAGAGAGAGAGGCAAGAAAGAGGAAGAGGGCTGGGATAAGCACAGTCTCTTGCTCGTTCGTTGGTTTTTCCCTTCCCTTTCTTGGTATTCTTCTAGTTGTCAACTCTCCGTAGTAAGCACAGGGAAGGAGAGGAACGAAGGAGGGAAAGGGAAAAGGGAAAAGAAAGGGAAAGGGAAAAAAAAGGGAAAGAGCAAGAGAAAAAAAAGGTGCGGGTGAGCTGTCAACGACTCGAGTTACCGCCTAGTAAATTCGCTAGACAACCACTACTACTCCTCCTGTGATAAGGGTCTACACAAAGACTCGGAAGACCGAGAGGAAATTTATGTGGGTGGATGGTGGTGGATGATGGATGTGGAAGTGTATGTTGGGCACAGATCCGAGGAGGATCGCTGGTTGTCTCTGGGTAGATGTGAGAGGATAGATGGAGAAAAGGGAGGGAGGGGAGGGGGGGAAGGAAGTCGGGGAGGGAAACCACAGTGAGAGACTATCCCTCACTCGCTCACTATACAGGTCATAGTCTCATTGAGAATGACAATGAGGAAAATGTTGGTCAGCTTGCTACATCATACAAACATCTTCAATCACCAAGAACATGTTTGTTTCCAAGTTGAAGACGTATGCCACCAGTACGCTGGCCCTACACATGCCTTTCCAGGTAGATGCATTTCCATGTCGTTCATCTTATTGTAATACAACATCTATCTTCATCTAGAGATATCCAAACTTAAACTCAGTGACCTATTACCTGATCACCATTCATCCACCGATGACACAAATCCACTGTTGTACATTAACGGCCAGGCCGTATGCTAGAACAAAGAACCCAAGAAATGAACCCTCAGGGGAAAAGAGATAACTGATTTATGTGTGAGAAATCTTCCATCAAAAGATAATTGCATCCCAAGATCATTCATCCCACCACTGGACGGACCCCCATGCAACCGTACATGCGGGCATTAGATAAAGTAAGAACTGAGTGATAGTATATGGAATTAACAGTACCATTCATGCCGACCGAGAGAAGCAAAAAGTGACCATTAGCATCGTGGCTTGGGTAGCTGCAGTGCTACATAAAGATTCGGGGCGGGATTCTATAGTTTCTTAGAAATAAGCTCGGCTTTTTTTTGCCTTCGTAAATCCCTCTTCGAAATTGTTGAGATTGGGCCTGCAAACTCGGGCAAAACCCTTCCTTAGGACAGTAAACTTAACATAGAAGCCAGGAACTAAGGATTGCCGAATGACATTCTATAGTGTACTCGTACCCAAGACCTCGAGGTATATTTCCAAGGCCATCAGGAATGAAAGCCTATAACCCCTTTGATGGGATGGAAACATTTTGGGAAAGGGTCCTGGAAATGATGCAAATAACCATTTTAGTGCAAATATTGATAAGGTAAACCAACTGCCCCTGAGCAGGTATAGTCTAGCCCTTGCGATAAGACCAAACCTCTCGATGCAGCAAAAGCTTTTTTAGCATAGGGCATCCGCCCAGTAAAGACTCTATTATGTGTGATAATAGAAAAGGTATCTTGGTGGATAAAACATTGAATTAAAAATCTTCCGGGTGATGAGAAGTGCTCAAATACCTTTGAGGATCGTGACTGAAGAATAAGTGCGTGATTATCTTAGAGGCACCTTTGATATTGTGTATTAATTATTTAGCCCGATGAATATCGTATATACTCTCTAAGGACCCCAGCCGAGTTGGATGTTATGGTAATGTGTCATCTTTGCCGAAAACTTGATCTTTTTTTCCCCTTGCATTCTGGGAACGCCGCTACCCTCCATGTTTTCTATGTGAGGTTTCTGGGTAGTTGGTGAATTAGGCATCCGGAGAGCATAGAAACACTGCTCATGTTTACTGGAAACTAGTGCCAAGAGCCAATGTGAGGAGTTTCCACCGCTGAAAAGCACCATGTCTCGATCCGGCATTATGACCGGGCTTTGACCGCAAAGAAAACGAAATCCTGGATTTCATATTTTGGTGGTGATATTGTTGACTTCCAGGCCGATAAGAGGCAACCCGAGAGACGGGCTATTGCAGCCAATACTTGCGATATGGGCTTGTTCTGCAGCATATGTCGTGTTAGCATCTTTCAGCAGAAGTACCCAGTGGACGGGAAACCAAAGAGGAATTGCGTTGAGAAGAAATTCACTTATAGATAGAATGCCCATCCCAACCTTGATTGTATATATACACTCAATTCAAACATAATGAGACTTAGCAAGATCACGCGCTACTAATTCGAGAAATCCAGCACGAAGGACCCCGCAGAAGATAATCGGCATGGGAAGCTTCGATCGCGTCGTCGTTGACTTGTAGCTGCTAATTGTTCTGACCATCATCCCGCAGCAGCCACCGAGTGAGCCCCGGAACCTGTACTGTCATAGTCGTTAGATAAGTAGGTCAAAGTAGCAAGTGCTGCAGAGAGAAGGTGTTAACGGATGAGGGCTTTCTAAACCATCACCAGGTTGATTGTTGCTGTCTTGGCGTTGTCGACACAATCGTGTGGCGTGGAACCTTCGTTATCAACATGACTTATCAGCAAACTTAATTCCTCGAGTCTACCGTCGACAACGGCGACAATACCACAATCCAGCGGCCCATAGAAGATCCAGCAGTAAGTTTTCATACCGCCACTCCATAGAATTCTCACTGATAGAGATTCTGTAGCGGAAAGGGTTGCCAAAGCACTTCCAACATCATGTAGTTCCCCCTGACCCCCCAAACTCCAGCCCCGATCCATTACACCCTTCCATCCAAAACACTCAAAACCCCACAAAAGTATTGCCCTTCCTACTTGTCCGTTCATAACTACAGCACCCTGCCTCTAGTCCCCATTATTCAATTATTCAAGGTTGCCCCAAGTCAACTCAGGATCCCCGTGTCCCTTTCCAATACGTTTTGGCTGTCTAACGCATACAGAGATTGCTTCAATGCAAAACTTCCAGACATGAAACTATATTCAGTGGCTTTCTCTCTTTATCCGATAGATTTATCAGGACCAGACAGATGAGACCAACGCTGACACCCGAACGAACCGCCCTTAATGCGGTTGGCGACCAGGCTTCGCCCCTGACAACAAGCATGAGCCTAGGACTCCTAGGTTACTGTCTGCCAGGCAAAGTAAAAGTTCTGGATGGTAAGGATACAGCACCATACGTATTACCCCTCCTGCCGCCTCAGGCAGGCATGGGGAGGGTGGGGAAGGTGTGAGTGATAGCCTATGATGCTAGCTCACGGAGGCTTAAAATGGCTTGGCAGTGTATGGGCACCAATGACTTGGCAAGGACTTCTAGCCCAACACGAGGATTTGCTCACATAATATAACAAGGAAACTTTCATTTGATTATGATCGCCACGATTATCGGTTGATGACCCCTCCCCCGGTGTATATACATCAGACACCTTACACGGGAGTGCAAGTCCAAACAGCGGCACAAACCAACGATAAACTCTTATTTAGAGACAGATATATACACATAATGCTTTTGTATTCCAGGGGTGAAACTTTCCCCCGAAATATTCCGGACTGAGACAGTATGATTGTCGAGGTAGCTAATGGTGGTTGCATCACAAAATATCACTCGGTGTAATATTATTGCACGACCTCTACGCATACACAGGGAAGCGGCGCTGTGGAACAGTACAAACAGGATATTTAAGGTGGCTTAAGGTATGGACCGTCACAGTATTGAGACCGGTTGGAGAAAATGCTGGACGAAAGTGGATATTCTCTTGGGCACGCGGATATTCCCAAATTTTCATCTGCAGACAAGCGAGCCGCGGTAAACAAACCTACCTTGAGAAGATGTGATTTGTGTTATCCTATATTTTTTCTTTTGTTTCTTTTCCCCAGGCTTTGGGGTGCGGTTACACATGCATGCGTGATTTCATGGATTATCACTCGGTGTCTTGGCGGGAACTTCCACGTGGGCGTGGTGGCAACGAGGAACTGTGTATCAGGGTCCCAACGAAGGATGAAAGCACTCTAGATATAGATGGGAGATGCAACGCAATATCGCTGCCGAGAGAGCTGATGCAGACAACCGCTTAGAAGGTCCTCTTGGAACGACCATGAGATTTGACTAAATGGTACTAACTTGGGAACATGCTGGATGGTTTGAGCCTCAATCATTCGAGGTGTAAGGAACAGTTAGGGGTGGTGAAGTACTTTATGTGAGTATACGGATTTTATATAGGTCTTGTGTATTCTGAAGCTAGCAACTTTCTCGAAGGTCACGAAACGTAGACTTTCGGTGTTAGCCGATTATCATAATGGGCCAGAGCTCTGACTTAAAGCACCTCTCATTATTAGCGAGCTGAGTTTAAAAGCCAATGTTTTCACAATTGTGGTTATATTTATATTACGCGTTGTAATTAATTAATGTTTCAACACATCAGTTATTTGTGGGGTTTGGGTTGTTGCTTCCTTTTGTCTAGGGCTGATGTGACAGTCGAATACACGGCCCACGAGGTTATTCTCGAATTGCAAAGCTACTTAGGTTAGAGAGGTACATAAATCTTTTCAACATATCGCAACAGGCCGCTTTCAAAGTCTCTATAGAGTATTTTTTTTTTTCGCTATCATGAGCGAAGGCTGAGGAAAATAGAGAGATGGAAGAAAGCGACGGACGGAAAGAGGAGGATCCTTCATAGTTCTGTGCGAGGGTCAATTTCCTTCCCACTCTTCGGTCAAAGCACTACCACTGATGGTCCAGCCGAGAAAGGTTTAGCCACTTACCAGGGGGACCCAGGCCTCGCTGGATTGGGACGCGCTAGTCTGTGTCCGGTGGTACTACCCGCAATCTTCAGGACTCCCCCTTTTCCATATATTTCTTTTGCTGCACTGTATTTTTTTTTATGGGTCCGGGGGCATTTTGGTGATCGCTGGTAACGAAGGTGGACTGGACAAAGCATCCGAGCGTTCACTCGTTGCGCGCCTCCTCTCCTTTCTGTAAAAAGGTCTCCACAACTTCACAGACCCTCCCCCGGCACCCACTCGATCTGTGGTGGATTGAAAGTTCAGCCAGTGCACCCTTTTTTTTCGGTCTCTCTCTGCGAGTCTCGCGAGCAGATACTGGCTGATGTGACCTCTCTCTAGACCTTCTTTCATTATTCTGGATGTCTAGAGTATATGCATATGACCAGCCAGGCTGGTGTCCCCATCTTTGGTTCAAGTTGGCTTGAGGATGGATGGCTGACTGTAGAGTACCTAATTCTCCATTGATGGCCTTTCTCTTGCCTTGCCTGTCTAGCTAGCCTACATACACATAATCCTTGGCTATTATCCCTTTCTCCATATTTTCTCGACGTTGTTCTCTCTCTCTCCCTCTCGCTTCTTCTCACTTACCTTTGGTCTTCCCATTCGTTCTTTGGTGCCCTACTTCTCTTCCTCTTTTCACTTCCTTCTTCCTTGCTTCCTTCCTTGGGTGCATTCTGTCAAGCTTCACCTTCATTTTGTGTTTTGATTTTGCATATTCACAAAGTTATTCAGTGCAGCTTGTTACATTATCGTTGCTCTTTAGGGCTGCTTCCTGCTTCCCAAAGGCAGTTTCGTCCTTGGAAGAGAGTCAGTAGAGTCAATTGTTCTTGAGTCTGTAGCTCGGGTTTACTTGTTTGGTCCTTGTTGCTTCACTTGGATTCAATCTGCCCAGCACACCCACGTAATACCGTTTTTTCCGGTAAGAAAAAAAAAAGAATTTGGTGAGATACTTTGGGTAGAGTTGATTAAATTTCATCTTGTGAGTTATCCCGAGTGACAATGCCCCTTTTTCACACGCCCAAGCCGTATCCCAAACCTTCAAATTTTTTTTTTTTTTAGCAGGGAGACCCATCGACACTGATTAGCAATGTGCTAATAGCTCCCGACATATCTAGATAATCCCTAATTCATTTACCATAATTTCAACGCGCCCTGCACTTCGATAGTAGACCCCCTATATTTCGCTACAGGTCTTGCCTTCACGAGATCGAGTTTTCGAGTCCGGTTGTCAACAGCCCCCCCCCCCCCCTAAAATCCCAACGCGTCCGGAGATAATCCACCGGACCGTCCCTAAAATCAGTCAAAACGGCCGTCTTGCCAGCATCCCAGCCGGACAGATTTGTCCACTCGCATTACATCATGCACAATGAGAATGGTAACCCCGTAGGCTCCAATGGAGCAAATGGACGGATTCCTCATCCTCTCTCAAAATCCTCGACAGCCGATCGTTCAAACGGAGACCAGGTTCAGATGCCCGCCGGCTTCAGCGCTGATGCGGGAAACCACAATAGGCGCCGTATCAATATGCCGTCAATCGACACGGCGGCGATGCACCAGGATAACGGAATTGCTTCCCCGGGAGCTGGATACGATATGTTCACTCCTCTGCTTCCTTCACAACTCCTGCTTGGATCCCCTTTCCAGCCATCCCCACAATTTCAAATGCACGGTGGCTTTACTCAACCGAACCCCGGCCCCCTTTCCCCAACTTTCGGAATGCCGCCTGGTGGGCTGAGCTCACCTACGGGATTCAACCAACAATTCGCCTCTTACTACCAGCAGGGCGTACAGACACCCACATCTCCCATGGCAGCTTCCCCCGGTATGGTATCGGGTACTTCCCGAACTGTTTATCTGGGAAACATTCCACCGGAGACCTCTGCCGAAGAAATTCTCGGTCACGTGAGGTCTGGACAGATTGAGTCTGTTCGTCTTTTGCCCGACAAGAACTGCGCTTTCATTTCCTTCTTGGATCCTGCATCTGCTGCACACTTTCACTCAGATGCTATTTTGAAAAAACTGTCCATCAAGGGTCAGGATGTAAAGGTTGGCTGGGGGAAGCCTTCTCAGGTTCCGACCTCGGTTGCCCTTGCTGTCCAGCAGTCCGGCGCTTCCCGTAACGTATACCTGGGTAACTTGGCCGAGGATGTTACCGAGGAAGAGCTTCGTGAGGATCTCGGGAAGTTTGGCCCCATTGATACTATCAAACTTGTGCGGGAAAAGGCCATTGGGTTTGTCCATTTCCTTTCCATCGGAAATGCCATAAAAGCTGTAAACCAACTTCCTCAGGAGCTGAAGTGGCAGACACCCCGTAGAGTTTACTACGGAAAGGATCGTTGTGCGTACGTGTCAAAGACACAACAGCAAAATGCCGCGCAATACCTTGGGATTGCACCCGGTTTTTCCAACATCCTTAATGGTGCTGATAGAGAGATGATTTCCTCCGCCCTTGCCCAGCAGTCAGTTGCAGCTGCTGCGGTGGCTACCTCCGCTGGTGGTCCCAACAACCTTGGAAACAGGACTGTATACCTTGGGAATATTCACCCAGAAACTACCATCGAGGAGATTTGTAATGTTGTTCGCGGGGGTCTTTTGCACCACATTCGGTACATTCCCGACAAGCACATTTGCTTTGTAACATTTATCGACCCTACGGCTGCCGCTAGCTTTTACGCACTGTCGAACCTGCAGGGGTTGATGATTCACAACCGCCGCCTCAAGATTGGTTGGGGTAAACATTCAGGTGCTCTTCCTCCTGCAATTGCTCTTGCTGTTTCCGGAGGTGCAAGCAGAAACGTCTATGTCGGCAATCTTGATGAATCATGGAGCGAAGAGAGGCTCCGCCAAGATTTCCAGGAGTATGGTGATATTGAGCTTGTCAATGCGCTTCGGGAGAAGAGTTGTGCGTTTGTCAACTTTACCAACATTGCAAACGCAATCAAGGCGATTGAGGCAATGAGAAGTCGTGAAGAATACAAGCGATTCAAGATCAATTTCGGAAAGGACCGATGCGGAAACCCCCCCAGGCAAAGCACTGGTAACCAGGCAGGCACACCAACATCTGCAACCCACCCTCCCATACCCAGCTCTAGCCCAGTAAATGGGGGTCTTCAGCCTGGATCACAGTCTGGGTCCGGTGGAAGCCCCGCCCAGCTCAGCCCCTCCGGTATGCCGAGCTCAAACAGCCCCAACATGCTTGGAACACCAACAACCCCGAACAGCATGCAGCAGCTCATGAACAATGTCGCTGCCAACCCTCTACAGGCGTACTTGGTCCAGCAACAGCAACAGCAGAACGATGCCATGTATGCATCGTCTCTTCAACAACAGATCGCCGCTGCCCAGGCTGCAGCGGCATATGGTCAGCAGGGCCAAATGGACCCTTCTGGTCAGGTGCCTACACAGGCCGTTGACAACATGGGTCAGAACGGCCAAAATATCAATGGACTCGGGCTCGCGGGCCTCGGAATGCAGAATCAGAATCTGCGAATTGGCGGGCAGCACAACCGTGCCTTGAGCATGCCCGTTCTGAGCCCCCAGCAGGGCCAAAACGGACTCGCAATGAATGGATATAATAATGGGATGAGCAACGGTATGGGTGGTTGGGCTGAACAGGATGAGGGCATGCATTAGATGACTTTATATTCTCGGTCAAATTAGGGTGGGCGCGGGTGGGCGGTGGGCGGATGGGACGGATGTAATTGATGAAAGGAAAGGGAAAGGGGGGGTGGTGTTTTATTCACTTTTGATATTGCAGCAGGGGAGTAAGATTTTTGGGAACGTAGAAAGGACCTTTGGATTATTGATTGAATAAGCAAGAGATGAGAGAAGACCCTATAGCATTTTTAATGGGCATTTCGGTATGATAGTTTCATTTTCATTTTTGCTTCTGCCCGGCCTTTTAATCTGTCTGTCTGGTTTTGATACCTCATGTGTTTCACAATCATTCACACCACCATTCCATTACTACTACAGTTTAGTGTGATGATTGAATTATAACTTTTGCTTCATTCTTATATTTGCTTTTTTTTCTCTTTTTTTTCTTTTCATATTTCGTTGTATTTCAAGTTTTCTTTTCTTTTTTCTTTTTCCCTTTTAACCATTTGAATACTTATAAAGCGTTTTTTTCTGTACTAAAAAACGTTGAGCTTACACTTATATCTTTTGTTTTTTTTCTCTTTATTCTTTCATTCTTTACTATACTTCGTTTTTTTCGATATCACTAGGGATGGAAGATCAAAAATACTCTTTTTTGGCAGACTAGTTTTTTCTTCCCTCTTCTCTCTCTCTTTTACTACTTGCGTTCGTGTTTATATATTTTATGTGTGCTATTACGTGTGGGAGAGAAAGCTTTTTATAATTTGGCTGTCAACTGCACGAATTCCTTTTTTTGGGGGGGGGGGAGGGGGAGGCCGTCGTATCTCTTTTTTCTATTTTTTTTTAAAAAAGTGATGAATAATTTGAGTGGATTGCAAAAATCCGTATTTCCCCCCTTGACCTGATACTGATCTATTATTTTTTTCTTCCCCCCATCGACTCGTTCGAATAAGAACTGAACTGCACAGATTGGTGATCTATGTACCTACTTACATGTATCTTACCTACGTGGCATTGAAATTTCTGCTGGCGCGCAGCAAGTGCAAGTTGGCTCTAATTCGACGCCGAGTGATAGCCTATGATTGTCCGGCGGATGAGCCGACCAGGTGAGTCGGGGGAGGGGAAAGGGTCCCCAACAATATTCTAATCCGCCGGAGAGATGTAGGGGGATGTTAGAAACGTTGCCTGAGGGTTATCTTGATCACAATTATTTTTTTTTTTTTTTTGATAAGTGATAAGGTCCGTGGGCCGCCGGATTTTATAGATACATGTAATCATCTCCCTTTGCATTGATTCCCCCGGGGGCGGACCAGTTCAAAGGTTTCGACGTGCATATCTCTTGGCGCTCAGCTGACCACACGATTTACCTTTACCTCGTTTCATTACGGTAAAAGCGCCGCGGGTGTTCGGGTCCTTTCCAGAAGAAGAGAAAGGGAAAAAAGAAAAAGAAAAAAGAAAAAAAAAGAAAACCCGGCGCACCCGGTACCGAGAGACTGGGTGGTTGTAGTACCAAAAGGGACCTCAGGGGTGTGCGTGTAGTTGAGGTTGGATCATACGGCAGCACTCGATCTCTCTCTCTTTCTCTCTCGGTCACAGGCGAGTGGGTCATTGATGTCCATTATATTGTGGCAAACCTAAATTTTGGTCAATATGAGTTTGATTCTTATCACCGATTTGACTTTTGACTCAGAGCAGGGTTAGGGTTACGTGCGATGGTCCTTGTGCCGGAGAGGGGGGATGCTCCTCAGGGTTTCCTTTCCCCCGATATCTCTCTCCCGTATTATACTACTTCAATAATTAGAAGAAATTGGTAAAGGAGGATTCCCCCATGTAATAAACCGTAATAAACCCTGGGATGCTGAAAAGGCTGAAAAAGAACGCTTTGAGGATCGGAGGGTGGGCGAGTAATACGTACGGCTGAGACGGCACAGCTCATCGAGAAAGATGCTGGTCTTACTCAGGAGGAGAAATTAAGCTCGAACATCTGCAGTACAAGAAGGCGATTGGATACCATTGACCCTGTTCCTAGACTGCTCCGGAGTAAAAGAGTACTCCGGTATGATATCTCTCTCAGCAGGGAGAAAGGGAGGCCTATTCTGCTGGCGATCTTTCCCCAGACCCGTGTTCGCCGCTGTCATACTTCAAATGTGCCTTGTGTTACACTGTTTATGAATCATCCAAAGTTGGTGAAGCTGTGCTACAAGCACGACGTTATATTCGGTGGCGATAATTTCCTCATCGTGGCTGTCTGGTGGCGATTAATGTTGGAGCATTGCCCGTTGGGTCCTGGGTTTAAACTTGCCGTGTTTTGAGGGGCTGCGGAATCAATTGTGGAGTCTAGCTTCCCTGCAATTTTAGCCTGTGTGTGCTCGCCATATATATGATAGTTCTTGCAATAACTCTGGCCTGTGGCGTATAGATATATATATTAGCTTTGTTGGTTATGACCGAGTATGTGTTTCTCTCACGAGGGTTGGTGGCAATACCGGTGATGTGAAATCTCCCACGGCGTCAATCCCACGGCCCATCATATCGCATTATAGCTCAAATTACCAGGCAGAGATCGTTACGGGAGGGCAGAGTGATGATCGTGGGTACTGCCTATCAAAATAGTGGAGAACGCCAAGTAGAACCAGAATCGTAGCCCCAAGGAGTATTTATCCGGTCCTGTGTTCGAGGGCCATATGCAGCAAATCCGCTCGTCTTGAATGAAAGCCTTAGATTGAGAGGAATATCGAGGTGGGTTATTAATGACTCT
Organism: Morchella sp. 2018-W45; assembly: GCA_024713785.1. NCBI lineage: Eukaryota > Fungi > Ascomycota > Pezizomycetes > Pezizales > Morchellaceae > Morchella > Morchella sp. 2018-W45. The sequence continues at coordinate 1,550,861 of JAMGYZ010000012.1, forward strand.
TTGCACGTGGGATCAAAGAAGTCTTACACCAATCTAGTAACAGAGGTTAGGATGTCGTGGCAGGTGATTTGGGTTTTATGTATGGATGTATGTGGCTCCCAATTCAGGCCATGTGTGGTCTAATACTGGCTAGGCTATCCTGTTCAAGAACGAGATGCGTTCTAAGGGCTTAGGAAGTAATCGTTTTTTGATGTCTACTTTATTCCAATGATCTGATAGGGCTATAGGACGATCTATATAGGGAAAAGAGATCGTAGCCAAAGAAAAACAGAATGAGGGGAAATGATATATAACAACGGAAGGTATGACAGGAGAATCGTGGGGACGGGGGCCTTCCAGTCATTGACGCACGCTGTGGACAAATAGGAGAGTTGCCCAACTACTACCACATCAATTATCCCTTAAGCTGTACAACACGAGCACATCTACCGGGTGTAGCGAGAAGTAACCAGAATCTAATAAGACATACCTACTACATACATATTCACCGCAACATTCACTTATCAGATTCTGATCACCAAGCCCGGCGGGCACAAAAAGGTCAAAAAACCAAGCCCCAGTGAACCTAGGGGAATGACTCCCACCCCTAGTTTGATCAAACTCACAACTTCCGGTGAGGGGGTTCAAACTCTCGGTGTTGGGCCAATAGTCGAAGTGTTAAACCCACTCGACAACTGATATTTAACCATGCCACCAAAACAAAACAAGGTCACGTCAGGACCTGTACGGGAGATCAATTATTTGATAAGATCGAAGATAACAAAATCTATCGCAAACTTTTACTTTTTGCTGGGGGGGGGGGGTCGGCATTTACTGACAGATTAATTAAGCTTCTAAGGGTTTCAACTCTATCAACTGCCGATAAATACATAACCCAATGGCGCCAGCCAGAAGGGTCTCTCCGCCCCAAAAAATAGCAATCGAGGCCCGCCATGTAACCAAGTACCGTCGATTCGAACGTGGGGTAGGAGATTGTGGGCATAACATTGAGTGGCGGTCCCAAATAAGACTCCCCCGTCTTCTGCGATGCAGACCCAAAATGATAGTGGAAAGTCTCAACTTTTGATAGTGCCGGCAAGTTATCTATATACATATCTCTGGATCTAGTATATGTGGTGCGGTTGTCACTTTAAGCTCTTTAAGCCTCACCGCTAGCTATATTGTGGTTATCAACTCCGCGCATAACACTCCAGCTCCTACGTCCACCTATCGCAGGCCCCTTCTCCTACCCCCCCTTTCTTCTCCCCCTAAATGGCGTACTCCAGTAGCTACTATCCACCTACATAGGTACATGCCAGCCCCCTCGCCAGCCCCCTCGCCAGCCCCCCGCGTCCCTCCCTCGTGCCTTCGTTTTGGCCCCATTTAAGGTTGCCGATCTCCCGTCTCGCTTAGCCTGCATCCGCAGAGCCGCAACACCACCTACCAACCACGACCATGCGCAGGCGCGCAGTTGTACTGCCTCAGGGTGCGCAGGCTATGGGTTATATTATATGCATGTGACGTGGCCGGTTCGGGGTTTGTTTATATAGGGTCTGGAGGCCATATATTATTATCGTGGGATTACCACATGTCTCCTATCCCATGGCTCGTAGCTTGGTTTTGACCCTTGACTACAGCCCTCTCCTGCAACCCACCGCTCATGAAACGATACAAGCCTGGGCCCCACGCATTAAAAATCCTCTTGATGAGTCCTGAGGCCGATCTGAGAATATACGGTTGAGAGCTAGGCACCATCGGGCTACTGGCCGGGGCTTCAAAGCCCTCTGCTACGGGTGATGGGATAACAGAGCTTGTAATGGATCGTCAAGCGAAAGGCCTCGATCACTATTAATGGGGAGGGATGATCGTGATTGATAGTACGTACTGTTTTCACAGATGTAGGGTAGAGAGGCTTAGTTATCCATACGTGTGAATGGGTGTTTAATACGGTGAATTTAGCCTACAATAGGGGAAGAGAAAGGGGTAATACAAAAAGGACCGATCGCACTTAGACGAAAAACCAATGCATAGGGGAGTAAGGATTACGAGAACTGCGATAAAGGTGGTTAACAAGAAATGTTTTGGCGCTGGCTGAGAACATCTATAAAACCAGCTAGGAGTATACAATCCATGGGCGCAAACTTCATCCCCACGTACCACCTTGGAAGCTATATACGACATTAAAACCTGTTAAGAAATATATAATAATAAATTCCTACACTACAAAGTCCAACGTACACAAAGCTAGAAAGAGAATTACAGTTTGGATTCGAAAAGGCTTTAGACTCGGATCGAGTGATTATCTATGAACACACGGCCCCCGGCTTGTTGATTATGGGCCTTCAAATACCAAAAACCAGAACAACAACTCGAAACTCTAAACACGATCTTTAAGCCCCCAAAAGAAGTATACTGTCACGAGCACTGTGGTTGGGACGTCAGTTGTCAGCGATCCCAAACTGTCCCAAACTGTCCCAAATGTTTGGACCTTTGTCAGTGTCAGTGACCATAATAGCGTGTCCCATCATGATAGTTTTGTCAGTACTTAGGAACGGAAAGATTTATTGGTATTCTAATATCAACGAGTATACATGACCCTATATTCCTCCTTTATTCTCCTTCATCTTCTTCATAGGCAGAAAGAATGCTCTTAAATACCTGAGCCACTGCACACATCTCCATTCTATTTTTACAAACTCTAATGAAAAAACAAAATGAAAAAAAAATCAACGGCTCTTGTCCCAAAATCCTCAATTTCAATACTTTGTCAGCGTCAGCAACACCCTGTTCTCAGAAAAAAAAGTGTCAGGACGAAATCTTGTCCCAACCACAGTGCTCGTGACAGTATATGACCAATGGGAAGAGGGGAACACAGCTGTACAACGGTAGGTAATAAGTGACGGAACACAGAGATACCTATTTTGGTAAAACGTAACCAACATTTGGTGTTTGTACTTCAGGGCGTTCCATCACTTATCACCTGTCTGCTGTACCTTGACAGCGCCCTGTAATTTCCCTATCCCATAATCCGGTACTTAGGTGCTGAGCCGAGTAAGTACGTGATATATCCAGGCACAAGCCACGGCTGTAAATACGCCACACGAACCAATAGGCAGCCTTAACGGATTATGGGATAAGTACGCTGGTCGTTTATCGATTGAGTTTTGAATCTAACCATACGGTATTGTCATGATAGTGCAGTACTACCATCACTGTCACCTGATACACCCGCTAAGATCTTTCCACGATGGTCATAGTCAGCATACCAGTACCAAGATCTAACGACAATGTATACAGTTAGATAAGGCACGCCAATAAAGTTGCATGATCGTGATACAAGCTGGTCTCAATTATATTATACTAGCTGCGCCTGTGCATTACATCCTTGCTACAAAGTAACGTAACCCAAAGCCGGGTTTTCAGCTCGGCCCGTCCAAGGTTATAGTTCTCCGCATCTTAGCCCACATTAGTCGGTGAGGTTGTGTTAATGGCCCTTTCGGGGGATTTCTTCGTGTAGATGCATGCTGAACCTGTAAAGGTTGTGGATAGATTATAAGGGTCCCATTGTACTACACTCTGAGTCAGTCGGATGGGTTATCCGGGGGCGAAGGAGAATGGAATTAGGGAGGAAGAGGGGTTGCCGGTTATGGCCATGATGAAGAAGTCTGGGGTGTGTGGGTGGTATGGTGTTTGATGTGTGACGAGAAGAAGGTCGGGGGGGGGGTAGAGGGGTTTTAATTTGGCCCTTTATATCTAGCCTCGGTAGCGAATACCGTAGTTTTATTTATACCAAGAACAAAATAGTGTTTAAATTAAATATTTTAGAGAACTTAGCGTAATATTACGACTTTGGCCCACATCCCCAATGTTTTAAATAGTTGGGAAATTTTGGCTAACTCTCCAGCTGCAGGCGCCACCCCAACCCCAGTATTTCAAGCTCCATATCCATGGCACGATGGAAATATATTCCATATTGCATGTAGACCTTGTTAAGTCGGTAAATTTGCACAACTGTAGTCAGATGGTAAGCCCAATAAGTCATAGTTGTGGAGTACTGCAGCTGATATTTCATTATATATATATAATTATGGTTTGTTTGAATAGTTATTCATAAATTTTAATAGATTTTTACAATTGGGAGTGGCCTTTTACGTTCATAAAGAGAAACATAATGATGCTAGTATATAAATAAACAGCAGCCTGAAAAACACTTGAGGTGGCCATGGGGGGATTATGAAGTCTAGGAAGCCCGCCATGGAGATGATGTTGTTTTACTTAAACCTCATGATCATGGCGCCGCCGTCTCGAAAGCGAATTTAAGTTTCTTATTGAGCGTGGGCAACGGTTCGTAATGGTTCCGCGAGAGGATCAACTAGAAGATCAATACTGTTTATAAACTTACATCAGATAGATCTCAAGTCAGAAACGCTCTATGGCCGTGTATGAGCCTTATCGAGAGACCAGACTGTTGATCCGCCTTTAGGTGCCGATTTAAATAAATTTATTCATCATGTCTAAGTAGCGTAGTTAGCAAAGGATCGCTAGTTCGGATAGCTGAGCGTCGTTACATATGCTAGGTAAGATATATGACCCGTTTTACCCATTCCGGTGCCATAGATGACATATATATTTATGATATGATTACATATTATAGATAATCTAACACCCACCCTAGAAGTATAAATCGTCTAGACCCCCCTATTCTCGGGGGAAACCTATCCACGATAAACATGTTTCCACGGTCATTCATTGAATACGGCTATGGAGATCCCTATGCCACGTTTTCCTGAATAGAATGAAAGAGCCATAATGCTCTAGATACAACGCGTTACATTCCTACGCATATATAAGTACGTAGTCACCAGACCCTCATATATCGTTCCACTAGCCATGGGACTCGCAAGTTGTATATAATTGGCAAATTGCAAGGAAACCACAATGCAACCATAGTATTTGCGGTTCTGTGTGCAGCCTGTCATTGGGGTATCCAACATGCAGTTGTTAGTCTTAGAAGTTGATGCTTGAAGTCTCTATAGTTGCATACCATCTTGTCAGTTTTACAAATCGCTTCAACTTCGATATGCGCATCATACACACATACATACAGTACTATACTATTCATCGAAAACATCGATCTTTAACCCGAACCATAACGGGCCATTTGTTTCCCTTCCACCAATAACCTGAAATTACCACTACGACACTACTGAGAGAGTGATGTCAGACAACAGTGAGACTGCTGCCATCATGGGCCAACACAGACTTTTACCTCTTAGTCTGCCAGATCCTAGCCTTTTTAGCTCGGAAGGTCTCGAAGGTATTATGGAAGGCTCTTGGAACCTTAACGAAACAGCTGATACCACCGAGAAACATGTCCGTACATCAGTAGCCTCTCGATTTGAGGTAGCTCAACAGCGCGAAGGAGTCTCCTCCCCTAGGACGGAGAAGTACGATGACGGGCCCCAGAGCCATGATAGAATAACCCTCCAGATTGATGAAGCCCCCAACGAGATCGTCCGTATTATGAGTAACTCTCAAGATCAACAAGGTCCTCGGCAAAGAGTTACATTAATCAAAAGCCCAAACAATGACGAGGAGATCGTGCCTATTGGCTCGGAACCACTTATATACTATAACGTGTTGCTAAACAGACATCTCCCATTTCTTCCTGATGCCCCCGATAGACAGGTTCAACATAGAGGGCACATATGGAGAAGGTTAAGGCAGTGGGTAAGAAGGCTGGCCGATGTTGTAAGTTTCGGGAGCCCAAATACTGCACAAAAGACTGGCTCGAATATCGTAAGTTGAGGTCTCCCAATGAATAATTCTATACATTCTTTATCAGCTAGCAGCTAATATCCTTTTTTTAGACGAGGTAAATCGCAATCATTTAGGTTATCTGGGGTGTAGGTCGCACGCAGTCAGCTAGGTTGCGAGGCTGCACGTCTCTTATGTTAAAGTTTGATATATCCTGGAGATTGACATGAGCGGGTATTATCCTGTGTTCTTAGTAATAAAAATCGTGTTCTAGACCCAGATTTTGGGGCGTTTGGGACACTATATCAAAGAGGCAATAGTTACCATTTAAAGCACGAACATGATCTCGTGTAGGATTTGAGCTTATCTTTTTTGTGGCCTTCGGATCTCGTCTCTCCAAGGCCTATGATCTTAATATAAACATTTCTTGATATAATCTAGCATACGCTGAAGATAAACATGGTCACAGGCCGATATGCGTATTACGTGGTTTTTTTTACATTCCAAACTCGATTTCCTTGGCATCAGCAGTGCAGATCTGCGGGATCATATTAATACTCATGCCTACTCGAACACATGCAGTTAGAAAAACGTTTATCTAAATTCCTGGTTATGCAAAGTACTAGAAATATATTGATTCTCCGTCAGTCAAGTCATAGCAAGGAACAAAGATTAGGCAGGCAGGCAGACAGGCAGGCAGTGCACTGGTCTTCTTGTATGAAGAGCTAGTAGGACAGGCTCTCGGGTTCCAGCCGGGTAAGGTTTCGCTAGCTTGCTGTCATACAGGTATGCGACGTGTAAGGTTTAATATTACTCCGCACGTTGGGGGCCTTCAGGGGCTTTATTCTGATCCAATCCAGCTCTCTCCAACCCGTCGGATGAGTGACAGGACTGAGGCTTAGATGTGGGGTCGATGAGGGGGAAACACAAACATATTTCAACGCTCCGTGACAGCTCATCAACGAGTGATGTGTCATGAGTATACTGTTGTAGGCACGCGCACCGCCCTGTTTGATCATGAGTGTGATAATCATGACTGATCTCCCTATCGAAAGAAGATCGGCTCTATATCGACAGTGTACCCTACTATGTAGGCTTTATTCTTTAGCATCCGCGAGGCTCGTGTTTACCACTAGAAAATGTAAGTGATTGAAATAGGGATGATTTGTAGGGGAGGTTATCGGAACTGGTTAAGCGAGTATATACGCACATAGTACCCGCGGCGGATACCTAGAAATCTAAAACATGAGTCTAAGTATGTCATAAATAGGGTTCGAAAATGCCTCAATTCTCGGCCCCGAGTCTTCACCTATATCAGATGTCAAAAGAGAGGCTCCTAGGACAGTAAAAAAGCAAAACCCGGGCTCGGATAAGCCAGGTACCGCGCCAAAGACTCTTAGTGATTCGTTCCTTGGCATCAATCCTTGAGGATCATCAAGGAAATAAGGCATCTCAGCAGAAGGGGAGGCATGCTTAACAGCCTGCTTAACTCAACATGCAAGGCGCACTTGTGAGCGGTAAGTCATACCACCCGCGGTCGGGAACGGATCATTACTACCCCCGCCGGGCAGTGGCGGTTGCATAGATATTTCTTGGCGAACTGGTTTCTAATCCCTGCTGGAGGATTTTTAAATTTAAGGTATGTCTTTCCCGTGATGGGGCCATTGAGAGGTTCTGATTGAATATGGTACTGATGAAATACGGCTGGGTATAATTTTAGTGTAAAGTAGAGTATTAGGTGGTACAAGCAATAGTACATGTATTTAGCATTATGAAATCATAAAATCTCACTCGTATGTGACAACATCTAGCCACTGCTCATAATGCACGAACCCTTTGTTACAAAAATAAAAAAAAAATTATCATGCTGATAAGTTTCTCTTCATCTCCCTAATAACCGTGAGAGACTCCGAGTAAAAATAGCAATGTAAGGACCTAGTCGCCCCAAAACAGATACCGAAAAACCTAGACGAAACCCGACCGAACAGCTGGAATTTATCGCGCTAAGACCAGAAAACAAATGAACTCCGTGTATAGAAGAGATAAATAGAAAAATGTAGATATAACAGCAAATCCAGTAATAATGATGACGTGATTGGTTCGGGGCAACCTTGTTAAACTAGCGACGCCTCGCCCCGCAGTTTGGTTTCGGCTTTTCGATTCGGAGCACCCACAAAAGCAGATCTTCAAGTGGTAGGAAAATTAAAAACACACGGTTGCATAGTAGTGAAACCGCTGCAACCAGCCCGCCAGCGATAGCGTCAAGCCAATACTAAATGTTGGGAAGGTCCAGTTAGTATTTTATATGAAGGAGCCGTTTCTCATAAGATTGGATAAACATACGTGGTTAGCCGTCGCAATGATGGTGACTAGGATCATGGTTGGGTACGCAATTCCCAACGCGCAATACCAGACTTTCCACCACCTTCCAACCATCTGCATCGACTTTCCATTCCTTCCACTGTAAGAGAGGCCAACACATCCAAGGGCACCAGAATGATAAACGAGTGTGCATCCGATCATAAACGACCAACCAAAATGCATGCTTGGCATTGCTGCAAGGTGGTTCACAAATTTACCGCTCATCCATACACTTTGGGCGTCATCACGGCGGACAGTATCAATGAAACCATACTCCTTGGGGAGCAGCCGTGGTGGCATACAGGGGAAAAGAGCGAATATCGTAAAAGCGAGGAAGTTACAGAGTGTTACTGTACGGCGGACGGCGGCGAAGATGGAATGAGTAGGGGCAGAGTAGTAGTACCATGCGATGAAGCTATGAAAATAGCTGGTTAGTGTTTGTGTCTTTACCACGGAGGAATTTCATGAGTAAGACCTACAATACAGAGCCTGGAATATGAATCAACGCATACGCCTTATTTAAAAACGTCAAAAGAGCCTCGTGTCCATTCATGAACCACTTCTGTACAGCAATTTCTTGTATTGGTAACAGAAACCTTAAGGGAGTGAACTGTTCGGCCGCTAACACGCTCAGTCCATTCGCCTGAGCTGTATCCCAGATATCGTCTGAAAACATCTCTTGAGAAAGAATATGCGACGCCCGGTAGATGGCATATGTGATGATCCAGTAAAACATTTCCATGAGGAAAGGAAACTTGAACATCACTCTAGAGTGCCAGTGCTCGGAAAATCGTGAGGAATTCGGCGTCAGAATCATCACACCACAACAATTACGCTTCTTTGGTAGGTCCCTAGATGTCGAGAAGTCGGTCGATCCATCTTCATCATCTGACGACCAAGGTTCTTCCCGAGACGGAGAGTCATCGCCGGATGAAGATGATCGGGAAGACGTGGGTGAGAATTCATAGCCTTGGGTGTCGAGGAGAGATTTGTACGAAGGTTTTCTACTGAATATACTATAGTGTTTCCTTCGAGTGTAGAAACAAGCAAAGAAAAGAATACTAGCCACAATCTGATTTGAATGAAAGAAATAATTAGTTTATACTTAAGTATAACCCTCTAGAAGCAATTGAACTCTTACTCACCACTGGTTCAGCCCAACCAGGTAGTTTCCAAGCAGGCTCGCTATTGTATTCTTGCGGGGCCGATGCTAAAGGCGTTACTGCTGCCGCCATAGCGGAGGCAGCATAGCTAGTTGGTGTAGCCATTATGATCTACAATACGTTGGTAGATGGCGTTACGTCTGACACGTGAGCAGCCGCTGGTAAAGCTTGGTGTTTCTATTATGAAGTCCCGAATGGAATAGGTAAAAAAGGGTATTGAATAGTTTGTAACGACTGTTGAGGGTTAGAGGCGGGGAAGGGAGAGGTAAGGGGAGGAAGGGGAGGAAGGGATGGAAGAAAGAAGCAGCAGGAATGAGAGGAAGAGGAGCAGCAGCAACAGGAGAGGAACAATAACTGGAAGTGAAGGGTATTATTACTACATGTATGTAAATGAAATGATGCAAGCAGGCAGTCTGTGTATCTTACCCTTGTTAAAAAAAATATAGTGCCTGAAAGAAAGGCAAGGGCGTACATAGCAAAAATAAGAATTAAGACCCAGCGGAGTCAACGCTCATTAAGATAATAGCGCTGTTTCAACATGCGTTCCATGCCAGTGTGAATATCTCCGCCACCACTGCGTACGTCTTAAGCACCATTAACGTGTTCCGATCTCCACTCCCGCAATCATCTGTACCTACTCAAGCCATGAATCCAGGGTTGATGCTTCTAAGGAAACATCACTGTTCCACCTTAGAACTTGATAACCACCACTTTCTCAAGATGGCAAGAGTCGCGTGCCGCGTGTCCTAGTTTTTTTTCCCATGGTCATTCAGAGTACGGGACATGGCCGTTTAGAAGAAAGTGTATTCGGTTTACTACACTATTCCTAGGCTAGCCTTCAGCTTTAATCTACTACGGTACTGTACTCATTGGACAAACGTCAAGGAGCGGGCGCCGGGATACCAACATCCGATATAGCTAAGTTAAGTAAATGTAGTTAGACAAAGGCCCAAGAATGCAAGAGACAGATAAAGACCTTGGCATGCAAAGAGGAGTGGCTTCTGTTAGAGCCGCTAAGTTGTACCATGTATTTACATGTACTTGCCTAAATGTAACTTACATGTAAGTACATGTATATGCCATTTAGTAATCTTGATTGGAACCTAAACCCTGATCATCTTAGAACAGGTACATGTATGTATCAGAAATTCAAAGTCGTCTAAAAGGTCCAATTACATGTAGTTAAACTTTTGGATTGTCATGGTATGCTAATTCACATCTGAATCAGTTACTTGAACTGATCTCAGACATTTCAATGTCGGTCTACTGGCCTGTGGTTTGGCAAATAACTGCTTTTCGGGGCGCGGGCTCCGAACACCGTAATTGATTCTCCGACTCCCGAAAGTGGGGCCATAGGGCTGTAGATTATGGTTTACGTACGCAGATAAACTTTGATACAGGCGAGTTAACGCGCGGCATGCATTAGACACAGAAAAAATTGAAATGAGACGGCGACCCTGGGATTCAACTATATTGGCCGTTACATGCCTAGATCTGGCACATGAAAGTTTGAGCGGCGCGTATGCATGGTGGGTAAAAAGTACTAGAGTGTAGGTAGATTTTTCTTTTGTAGGGCTCTTGGCCATGGGGTCGTCAAATGCGTCAAAAAAATCGATAGCACTTATGATACCCCTTCTCGATGTTGGGAAATTATAGGAGTCCTATTGTTACGGACGCGTGTGCATTGACACTTACGTAAGTAGCAGCTAGTAGCGGCATTAGTTAAATCTACCCTAACCCTTGAGTACTAGTACCTACTCGGGAAGGGCACACACTAGATCTTACTCCATGTAGCCTATAGGTATGGCCTTTGAAGAAATGCCTGGTTACAGATAACCCCTTTCATAACAAGGCGGGGGGGCTCATGATATGTACATGTAGGTACATGCAAATATATGTATAGCACCAGGACTTAAGTTTTGGTAGATTACAGCCTAAACCAAAACTACTAGCTCAGTATTATCTGACAAAAAGGGGGAGGGGTCCACCTCTTGATCATATACGAAGAAACATTCGTGTTCCCATATAAACTCTGTTATCAAAACTGCTAAAACTTCTGTACATAATGTACCTAAGTAAAGTGCAGTATGAAAAACTGGGTGAAGTTACTATTATATTAGCACTTTGAAATTTGGGAATGAAATCGCGTATGCTTTATCTGTATGTACGTTTACTCTAGCATTGCTAAGCAGGATATCCCTCGCAATATGTCTGCATGGCTACCTGTAGAAGCACTTGCTTGTGGAATATACCCATCCAATACTTGGCACATATATATGGAAACACGAGCTAGGGATGCGGATCGAGCTGTTATCAAAAGGCATTTCGATGCTCCGCTAACCTACCCTAAGTACTACTATGATCGACAAAGTAAAAGTTTGCGCGCAAGGGAGAATTCAGCCAAATAGTTTTCTCGACGATCACTAAACTAAAACTTTCTCGACGATCGCTACACCGGTGGAGGAGTTGTGGGGGGTTGCTCGACTTCTTGAGGGCTAGCTTTTCATCCCCTCCTCCCTCCCTTCCCTCTTTAAGTGTATTTTGTTTGTGCTTTCGAATAGTACTGTATAGCGGTCACGATGCTGCTTTTGATATCATCGCATTGTATGAATCGGTCCTTTGTACTGCTGCAGACTCCCGTCAGCTTACCTATCTAGTTCTAGCTATTATCACGAATACTAAATACATGTAGTCTTTACCGACGATAATCTGTCAATTCACGGACAAGGAGTTCTACTAGCGATATGGAATGAAATGGATGGTTTATCATTGACATCCTGGTAGATTTCATCCCAACAATATCGTATCAGTCGTGATCGGAGAAGTATAAATTTCCTAGAATTTAAGCAAGGTATGTAAATTTTGGCGGGTTCGATGGTGGATAGATATTTCAGCATGCAAAGTAGCTTCTTGGTTCTCATACACAGTAGTGCTTGTTTGTGTGTTCGTTTAACAAATAGTCACAAAGATGGAGAGCTGTTAACCACATAAATAACCGCTGATAACATGGCCGCATGTGAACCAGGCCAGCAGTTGGGCTGGGTTTTTTGCTGGTTCTTAACGTTTTTTGCTGGTTCCTAACATGTTTTTTTTTTTTTTTTTACCTCGCCAAAGCTTCTTCATTGAAGATCTCAAGCTCTTGCCCACTGTCAACATGCTCCTCCATAGCAACAACGCGTAAAGTGAACAACGCCCAGGAGAATATTATTATCTTACCTTAACCCGCCAGCAACACACAGATACTCATCCGCTCAACCTCCCCCCTTGGAATCCCCCCCCCCCCCTCTACGCTGTCATGGCCAGCACTACTATCAACACAAATACCGCCAACACGAGAGGCTTACACACACTCGTAGACGGCCTTACTGTTATGTCGCCCACATCCCCCCTTACATCCCCGTCATTATCAGCATCATCGCCATCGCCGCCCCAGCCTCAACCGCAGATATTCAACCCGCCGGCCGCATCTTCAATATTCAATAATCCCGGGGCTAGTAGTCTTTCGGGTGCAAGTGCGGAGGGGACTATCGCGTCTCCAACATCTAGCAGTAATGCTGCAGTGAGGTTGCAGTCATTCACATCTCGACCACTGAGCTACTCTGGGGCAGCTGGAAGAACAGCCGAGAGTGATGCTGCGAATGCTATACTTGCTGCAGGAAACCATAGCTCTGGAAGTAGCAATCCGGCTGTAAAAGAGGTGGACGACCCAACAACACCAATCAGCTCTCCTACTTTTGATAGGCCTGTACCAAATACATTCTCGCGGTTATTTGCTACCCCAACCCCCCAAAGTTCTTACGCTACAAGTGGGAGGACTTATAGTTACCGAGGTTGACATACACTTTCTCTGTGTTCTGCTTTTTCAGTTCTCAAAGTGTTGTGGCTATATTACTAATCGAAATGCTAGGCTCGGACTCTGTCAAGTTGGAAGATTTCCTTTACACTCGCGGGTTTTTGGAGGGCGCTTGCAGCGACGTTTCTATTCTGGCGTTTGGGAACACATATAACTTGCATCGTCTGATATTAGATCGATCACCTTTTTTTTCAACCTGTTTCAATAGTGGGATCAAAGGACCTTGGTTAGAGTCGACACAGTCCGAGATATCACTATCCCCAGAAATCTCAGACCCAAACATCACGCAACAGTCCTTTGAAATGGCCTTAGCACGTTTGTACGGACATGTTGACCGGGCGGAGGAAGATCAGCATGCTCTCCCATTATTAGCTGCGGCAAGCTATTTGGACCTCCAGGACCTTGCAGAATCATGTGTTGCCTCGTTACTACGAAATTTGAGTACAAGCAACATATCACAGGTTATAAGATTTGTAACGAACAGCTTTTACGGACCCCTTACGGATAGACTGTTGGATAGCGCAAAGGCACTTCTATACAGAGATGGTTGGGAGATGAGCTTTGAGGATTGGGATGGAATTAGCGGAGAGGTTGCAGCAGAGATTATAGGCTACGATGGCTTCTATGTCCCCAGCGAGTGGTTGAGGTACAGCTTCGTCAAAGAAATGGTGGATTGGAGGATTAATCACTCATATACATATAACCGTGCCGCTGGTAAAAGTAATTTCGGGACTCCAGGGACGGAGTACGATGAGACAGATAGGGCCTCGATGGCAGAGGAGGATGAAGCGGATTTGAGACCATTAAGGGAACTGCTGGAGAATGGGATTTACTATGTTCACATGACATTCGAGGAACTGCAGAAGATTGGGGATGATAGGGATGTACTTGGGAGGAGAACTGTGAGCGAAAGTACGATCAAGGAAGCTCTATGGCAGCAGATGCTGTTGAGGCAAAGGGTTTTGAACGTGGGCCTTGGTAATCCTGAGTTGGGTATCACGGAGACGGAAATGGTTAGGCAAACGACACCGCCGGGGAAAAAATCACCTTTGGCAGAGAGACCAACAACACCGAGGGTAGGTGAGAAGATGTCACAGTCAGGTTCAGACCCATCGACTCCAACTCGTAACAACAACGACGGAGCAAACAACCTTACGACGCCAACAGGGAAATCTTCTCGGTGTAAATACTATATCCCAACAGAAGACACAACAACCGTCATAGGAGATTGCCCTGAGCAATGCCTCATTGTTTCTAACCAAGGCGGACCAGGCCCTAAACGGGTAGCGCGTGGAGCAGATCATTTGGGCGTAGAAGGCGCCGATACCCCTGTCCCCATTGTTCAAGAACTCCGATACTCCGAATTTCCACCCTTCCGCTTCTCGGCCGAGTTCCGTAGTGTTAGGAGCTTAAAGGAGAAGAAACGTGTTTACTCTAAGACTGTCTTCTATGCAGGTTCTCACTGGAATATCTATATTCAGAAAGTTCGCAGTTCCAAAAATGTTCAGCTTGGTGTCTACCTCCACCGCGCAAAGGACCGTGAAACAGCAGGTGGAAGCTCAAGTCACAATAGAGGCGCAGACGATACAAATCAGATCATCAACGTTGAAGAGCAACAGCGTGTTGGGAATAATACTCTCAATTCTATGACGGACGACATTGATGTCACAGTGACTACGGATGGGGACCTCACTACTAGTACATTTGCGAGCATCAACCCTAACTCTCGACCCGGCGCAAATACATCAGCACAGCGGTCATCACTTCCGGCGAATACAGACCCCGCCAATACAGCGGTGCCGGCATTGAGCTACTATGTGGATGCTAGACCTATGATACAGACTTATTTCAAGATTTTCTCCCCCAGCCGGAAGGGGAAGGTATTGAGTATGTTCTCATCAGGGCCAGATAGTTTCAATTTCAGCCAGAGCTGGGGGTGGAAGAGCTCTAGTCTGATCTTGGAGGAAGGAAGTGGAGGTCCAGTTGGGGAATCTGCAGAGAAAGATAGCAGGTTGAGGTTCATGGTTGTACTTGGTAGGTCATTCATCCCCTTTAAAGTTTATAAGCATATGCTAACCTTCCTCTTCTACCAAGGTAATGTCTAAGTTCAATTGTATTATGAACAGGACATAATTGGACTTGGTAGATTGTTTATTTCGTTCTCTACTTCTTTTTCTTCTGAGGGTCTAGAAATTGACTTTTTAATACCATTAATATCGCTATTAGTTTCTCTTATTATGGCCTTCTTTTGCTGCAGTTCTCTTTTAGGGTGGCGTGGTCATATTTATCATTGTGTTCTGTGTTCTTCTTGGATTTTTAATTATGAGGTACATGTAGTGTATGGTTTTTGTGCCGCGCGGTTCGAAACTGAATTCGCGAGGAAGCGGTGGAAAATCCAGTCTTCGTTCAGTGGTACAGCTAAGATAAGGGCTCTAAGGGGGGTTATTGTTGGCCTAGATTCATATTGGGTGCGTTTTGAAAGATCTATAAGTGAAAAACCATAATATTTAGGGCTAGACATATTTATAGAAAATAATAATCTTCGAGTGACCACTGGTGATCCCTCCTTTATCATCCTAAAATCATTAAAACAAAAATTTCAATTCTAGCGGGTTAATTAAAAAAAAAAAGGTCGGGGCGAATCCTTACTTGTTATATGTTTCCGGCTGTGGGCTTCCTGGTCTGGTCGCTGGTTTCTAGTGCGCGTGGCCATGCAATAACAATTCTGACCCTTACAGCTGCTTTTTGCAAGTACCTACACCGACTGACAAAAGCAGTACCCCCTTGACTGGGTCTCTACTGACAACCATGCAATAGTGGAAGGTAGGGGTACATGGTTTAAGTACAAGTAGGTAATTGCTACTTGCCTGTATTGGACAAGCAAGAAGCCTAGGTGATGCTGTTATTCGCCCGATGGTATTTAAATGTAGGTGTTTGATAAATATCGTGTTGAAGAGAGAAAGAAGGCTAATTGTGAAGGTCTGGACCCTCAATCACGGAGTTCGTGTGTACGCAGCGGACGTCCTGAGCTGGTATCAAAAGAGAAGATATTTATCCACCTTTCAACAATTGCCAAGACTGCGTGGCTGTGGTGGCTACCCCATCCCTCCACCATCTCATGCCCCTCTTTTTGTTTGGCGGGGTATCGATAGAAAAAAAAATCCTTGGCTAGCAACCGTTCTAGAAGGTATCCCTTGACTCATAGGCAAACCCCACACGTTTTTATTCTTCATTCCCTTTATACCAGCGAGCAGTTCGTGAAGAATACCCCTCTATCTACCCACTAAGGAAAAAATCAACTGACAATGGCTGACAACGCTCCTGTTGCTGAGGGGAGCGTCCCCAACCTCCACAAGGATGAAGTAACCGGTGAGATGGTCTCGAAGTCAGAGTTGAAGAAGAGACAGAAGAAGAGAGAGGCAGATGCGAAGAAGGTTGGTTTTGAATCTTGGGGAACCGTGATATGTTGTTCACTAACACGAATGTTTTCTCCAACGTAGGCTGAGAAGGCCGCTTCTGCCCCACCAAAGCCTGCAGCAGACAAGAAAACCGAAGTTGCTGAGGAAGAACTCACGCCTAATGTTTGTATTCACTACAATAAGCCTAGTATTGCGCTTCAACTGACCGGGGGGGGTGCGAGTCTTAGCAATACTTTGAGATCCGTTCTCGAGCCATCAACAAGCTTCGTGAGACCAAGAGCCCAAACCCTTACCCCCACAAGTTCGATGTCAAGAACAAACTCTCCGAGATCATCTCCACATATAATGCTCTCCAGAAGGGTGAAACTAAACCCGATGTCGAAGTCCGTGTCGCTGGGCGTATCCACGGCTTCCGTGCATCAGGCAACAAGCTTCGTTTCTATGACCTCCGCGCTGAAGGAGTCAAGATCCAGATTATGGCACAGGCGCAGGACGCTGTTGGTGACTATCTCGCTCAGCACGAGCACCTTCGCCGTGGTGATATCATCGGAATTGTCGGCTACCCTGGAAAGACAAACCCCAAGAAGGAGGATAACCCGGGAGAACTCTCGATTTTTGCTAAGGAGGTTGTGCTATTGACCCCATGTCTACACATGCTGCCGACCGAGCACTTCGGATTAAAGGACCAAGAGACGCGTTACCGCCAGAGATATCTTGATCTTATCATGAACAATAGGTCTCGTGACATCTTCATCACCCGAAGCAAGATCGTTTCTTACATCCGCCGCTTCTTCGACAGCCGTGACTTCGTCGAGGTTGAGACACCTATGATGAACGCAATTGCTGGAGGTGCCACTGCTAAGCCGTTTGTTACACACCACAATGATCTTAATATGGACTTGTTTATGCGTGTCGCTCCAGAACTTTACTTGAAGATGTTGGTTGTTGGTGGGCTCGAGAGAGTCTACGAAATTGGTCGCCAGTTCAGGAACGAGGGTATCGATCTCACCCACAACCCTGAATTCACAACTTGCGAGTTCTATTGGGCATATGCCGATGTGAACGACATTATGGATATCACTGAGGAGCTCGTCTCCGAGATGGTTAAGAGCATCACCGGATCATACAAGACTAAGTTCACAACTGTATCTGGGGAGGTTTACGAAGTCAACTGGGAGAGGCCATGGAAGAGAATTGAGATGATCCCCGCTCTTGAGGCCGCTACAGGAACTACCTTCCCACCTGGAGACCAGCTCCACACTAAGGAGACTAATGACTTCCTGAGAGAGGTTGCTAAAAAGCACAACATTGATTGCTCACCACCTCAGACCAATGCCCGTCTCCTCGACAAGATGGTCGGCGAGTTCATTGAAGAGACCTGCATAAACCCTACTTTCATCACTGGGCACCCCCAGATGATGTCTCCACTTGCCAAGTACCATCGTTCCATCCCTGGTCTCTGTGAGCGTTTCGAGGCCTTCGTATGCAAGAAAGAGATTGTGAACGCATACACTGAGTTGAACGATCCCTTTGACCAGCGTCTTCGTTTCGAGGAGCAGGCAAACCAGAAGGATCAAGGTGATGACGAGGCACAGCTTATCGACGAGAACTTCTGCCAGAGTCTTGAGTATGGATTGCCACCTACTGGTGGTTGGGGTATGGGTATTGATAGAATGGTTATGTTCATCACCGATAACTACTCTATCAAGGAAGTGTTGGCTTTCCGTAGGTTCTCCCGGTTGATAAGAGGTTAGGCTCAAGTATTGCTGACACTGTTGATATATAGCATTCATGAAGGATGACCACTCTGAGAAGAAGACCGCTGCTGAGGTTGTCGGAATTCGTCCAAGTGCTCCGTAAGTGCACTCCCCCACTATACCGGAATATGACTAATGCATGACTATAGAGTTGAAAGCACTGGCGAGCTTCAGTCATAGATTCAGGCCAACGAACAAGGAGAACTTACACAAAAGGCGATTATGTAGATATCATCTAAATGAGAATTTTCCATTCCGCGGAACAAGCATGCTTTATCGAATTATACCGGAATCGGCCCCATTTAATCATTCAGTACTCTGATAAAAGACTTCCAAATTTTCTAAGATATAGGCGTTTTTGTAGTATCAAGTATAGTAAATCAAAGGGATTTGCTGATGTACTGAAGGAGAGAGGTATTTTGTTGTCAAATTCAAACATCCAAGGTTGCGTATGAGTGAGCCAAGGGGTGGTGCTTTATCCGTCCGGTGTATCCTTGATTGGCAATAGAGAGAAAGGACGGAGCTATAAGCTCAGGGAAATGCGAATTGTAGCGGCTCATCCGGCGCCGAGTGACTACACATGACGCAAATATACTTGGATTCATGAGCAATCACTCGATCCATATATTCTTGAGCTGTCTTGCCATTCGTAAGAACAGACGTGTTGGGCAAAGCGTGCTGCACTGGGGCCTTCAAAATTAAAACATTGAGGTAATTTTGGCTGCTCATATATGAGCTGGGAGGACCTTAGCTCTCATGTATCATGTCATCCGCACAACATTACAGTTGGAGTGTTCAACACTGCCCTAAAGACTATAGCTATCGTCTCTTAGGTTACGCCTCTTCAACCTAAAACCTTAAACATCTCCCTATGTGGGTGCCCTACATGTACATAGGTAGTTACTGATTGAGTAATCTCATATGATGTAGGATCCTAAAACATGATGGTTACTTATACCTTCCTTTTGTGTCAGAGATTCTGGAGATAATTTAAATAATAGTCTCCAGGAGTCAAAGCTCAAGCGATGGTGTTTCGCAGTTTTTGCTATGCATATACTGCATAGCTAGCTAGAGTGTGTACCCTAAGTACTACAGCTACGTTAGTACCAACATTATTCTTATCATCCGTAATTCCTTTTCTTCAATCATAAACAGGTAGGGTGATTAGAGAAGGCAAGTAGAATTGTCCCTTAAGCTATCAGTAATGCTGACCCCAACAAATTAAAAGCAAAGGTAGCTTTCGCTAGGGGTCAGCTTAAGGGCTAAATCTCGAGTCATTTATTAGTCATTGTTTCACAGGTAGGATGGGGCTCTTTGTCGCACCATTGATAACAAGTTTAGCGCGTGACGCACCTTAGTTATCGCCTTCCTCCTGTTCGTCCGTGCACAACTCCCCTAACCCAGCCCCAAGTTCAAACTCAAACACGACCGCACCACTCCCAACAGCAGCATTCACCCCCGCAAAGAAAACCACAACTAGAACTCGAAAGCCTCTACAGCAGTCTCAAATAAGAAAACTCAAGCGGTCAAGTAAAATATGGAAGAAAGAAAGGGTCGCAAAAAGAAGGTGCTCCTTATGGTAGGCCCTGATCCACCACCCTCAGAGCTTGTTGCCAGTGGACGGCAGGTAGCTAACAAAGCTCGAAAACAGGGGAAATCTGGTTCCGGGAAGTCTTCCATGAGATCTATTGTATTTAGTAACTATGTCGCGAAGGATACCCGCAGGTTGGGCGCCACGATCGATGTTGAGCACTCCCACGTCAGGTTTCTCGGGAACCTGACGTTGAATCTGTGGGATTGTGGTGGGTGTGTATCCCCTTTCCCACCTGTGCGACATGGATTTTAAAATTGTTACAGACAGGATGCATTTATGGAGAACTACCTAGCACAACAACGCGACCATATCTTCAAGAATGTTGAAGTCCTCATCTACGTTTTCGACATCGAGTCGCGCGAGTTTGACCGAGACCTCATCACCTACAGCTCATGTATCGAAGCGTTGCGAGACAACAGTCCTCATGCACTCATCTTTTGCCTAGTCCACAAGATGGACCTTGTGAAAACAGAGTTACGGGAGAAGCTTTTCTTGGAACGGAGCGCGGTGTTGAAGGAGCGGAGTAGGGGGATGTCGATTGTTTGTTACCCGACAAGTATCTGGGATGAAACTCTATACAAGGTGGGGGCTTCTGAATACCCTGGACACCATGTCGGTCGCGTCTAATAACTCATCTATAGGCATGGGCACAAATTGTCTATAACTTAATACCAAACCTTCCACAACTCGAAAATCATCTTAGACGCTTCGCGGAGATTGCCGAAGCAGAAGAAGTTATCCTCTTTGAGAGGACTACTTTCCTTGTCATCTCCACTGTTACGCGCTCGGCCGAGCCAAACCCATACCCCGATCGCTTCGAGAAGATCTCAAATATCGTGAAGCAATTCAAGCAATCATGCACCAAGATGGCGTCTAACTTCACTGCTTTTGAGCTGCGAGCTCACATGTTTAGCGCCTTTATTGACGTGTTGACACCAAATACATATATCCTAGTTGTCATGCCTGCCAACGCGGCAGAGAGCGCCACCACACTAATGAACATTGCAGTAGCGAGGAAACATTTCGAAAAACTTGAGAAGGATAGCGGCGGTAGAGGGGTAGATAAGCAGGTGGAAAATGGCGTAGGTTTGCATTAGGTTGTTGCCTGTGTCATGTGGATGTGGACGTGGACGTGGCTGGTGAATATGGGCCGTGCCTTGGCATTGAAGAACTCTCATTTTGTGTGCTTTCCTGCGTTTTCTTAGTTGTTGATATCTTCATTTTCTGCTGGCTTGGAATTTCATACTGTGGCTCAACTGCATAGGGCGGGGGTGGGATTGAAAACCAATTTAAATTGTACTGGACCTGCTGGGATTTGGTTAAGGGTTTTGTTTTTGCGGTAGTTTCGATTATATCTATGTTGTTTTTTTACTAATGGTTATTATGGCGGGGAAACTTTATGTAGGTACCATGTATATCTTTATTCCAGTTTATTATTGTTGGAAGAGGGTTAGGGTTGTTTGAGTAATTTATGTCGAGTGACGGGATGTGATTATCTAAATTGCCGCCCATTTAACACTGATGGGCGAGGTACTAAGAGTTTTTTTTTTGTGGGTATTCTATGGGGGTATACGTGAGTCAGTAAATGTTAGTATCAAGTGCTTAATTTCTCACCTAGGTCCACTGCGGTTGATCCCCCAATAGGGAGAGTCGACCATGATAGACAATGGTGACGACCCATGGTTGCTCAGATAATAGGCCCCATAATTAGAACTCGCCAGACCCAGTGTTCATTCCTTGGGATTCGATGCACCAATACCCACCCCGATTGATCTATTCGTCATCGATGAAACGAGAGTGAGCCTGTGTTTTTTAAACTGGAAGGCTAGAATGACCGATTCAAGGAGAACATAAAGCTGAAGATTTGGGGGCCATCACTGGGGTACACATGTCCTCTCGAATCGTCCTCCCAAAGCCACTCCCCAATTGATAAGGAGGCTCCCTATGTGTAATTCCGTTGTGGGTATGTACATGTATGTATGTAATACGTGCCGCTTTTGTCAGGAGGGGATGGTGTTAGGGTTTGTCTTACAGCTCGTGCTTGCGATAATGGAAGCATTTGCTGCAGTCGTTGTTTTTGGGGGGAGGGAAATATTGGTACCAACGGGGTAATAATTACAGCTATATCCTTTTTATTTTTTATTATGCATTTATCTAAACAGCTATGATGAACAGGATCATAGCCACAAAACTACAGGCTCGGCTGAGGATTGAGACTTATGCTTTTTGCTCGCTCTTTGAGGCCTATTATTACTCCACTCATATAGTACAGTTACAAACGGACAGGAACAAAACCGTCGTTCATGAAAACTTTTGGAGGGTGTCCACCCTTCTTTGTTTTTGTATTGGTAGTGTGCAGAAATAGTTTTTCTTTTTTTGAAAATGATGGACATGACTGACATAACGATCATAACGCATCGCCAGATAAGGGTATAAGATGTAGGTATATGAGAACACACAAATACCGCTGAAAACAAAGGGAAATAAGATAATAATGATAATAATAAAGAAGGGGAAAAAACGAATAACCAACGCCTAACCTTCATCGACCAACCTCCCAAAAATCAAACTCTGAACAATCCATTCATCATCCACAACTTTGGCCTTCTCTCCACCCACTCCTGCCTTCTCTCTACACACCCTTTGGGCCCTGTCTCTTTCCTTAGCCTCTACACATATATAATCCCACTGCTCCGGCCCTTCCAGAAGTTTACCCGCAGCCTCCACATTCCCGGCCTTAACCACCCGGCTTGCCCCCATTGCCCAAGTAAGGAATAGATAGCTTCGTCTCTTCTCTCCACTCCCTACTACAATAACTCTCGTACCATCCAGTAGCCTCCTACGTCGCTCCAGAACACTGCTGAAGGATACACGCCGTAAGTCATATGTCTCAAGCGTGCGGCTACAGACACAGCCAAGATACCGGCTCTCGCCAGCGGGGAGAAGATAATGTTCCCAGTCTAGCAGTTTGGCCTTCTTTACACAGTCGTCAATCCAGCGGCTAGCAAGACATGGCAAGCCTAGTGCAAGCGCTTGGAGGAACTTTACGCGCCGAGAGTGGATATCGGCTATGACAGCGGTGAAGCCGAGGTTTGGGAATTCAGGGCGGAGAGTCAGAGATGTATCAGTATCATAGAAGAGCTCGTTAAAGCCAATATCGATGATGCGGCCGCCAGCAGAGAGGATTTTGCTTGTGGTAGACTTCTTAAGGGTTTCATTCGCGCCGAAGGAGAGAGCAAATATCATACCCGTGAAGACACCAGAGGCGCTACGGGTGAGGCCGGTTGTTAGGGGAGTGGCGAGGCGACGGTGGCTAGGTGTTGTGGGGGACGAAGAGGGATCATTGGGGGTACGTTGCCGGAGAAACGTAGGAGAGGTACGAGTGGAGAAGTTCTTCCACATTGTTTGGATTAGGTAGACATTAGTTATTGCTACGTCTATTGGTTCGCCGGATTTACCCTTAACAGTGACGATATGATTGCCGCGGCAGTCCGTGTGTTTGTTGCTACCTTCATCTAAAGTCTTGAGGCTGTCAACTACCCACGATGACTTCTTCATTCCTGTGACATCAACGCGGATGTGGTCGCCGGCACGTAGATCGAGTGAGCGGATATGATCTCGGCTTAGTCGATCCTCAGTACCATCGTCGAAAACGACTTTCATCTCGCGGTCATTGCTCTCGAGAATTGTGGCAGGATAGTAGGCTGTTTTACCATCACGGAAGAGCGCGAAAACTCTCGAGGGTACCGCAGTAGGTTCGCCTTGGGGAGGGGGGACAGATACGTGGAAATGTGGGTTGGTGGTAGTGAGAATATCAGCATCGTCGTCGGTGTCTGCGAGCGAGGATATGCTACGGTGTATACTAATTGAGGAGCGGGTTTTTCGGCCGGGAGTCTTAGTGTTAGATTTGTTAACGGGAGTGCGAGTTGACCCCCGCCTCGACGACCCTTTAGGCTTAGGGGTTTTCCCTTTCCCAGAGTCAAGTCTTATTCTCTTATTACCTCCATCCTCCATGACAGTATTTTCTGCACCTCGGTCCTCCAAGTTGTGCTCCCGCTCTACTCCTACATCAGCCACGATTCCCACCATATCGATATCATCTGGTTCCGGTCTACTGCTCAAAAACCCACCTGTCTCTTCCAATCGCTTGAAACTGTCGACCCCATTTTCTTCCACCGAGCAGGGAACCATGTTGTCAGCTTCTTTTAAAGGTCGTTTTCTTTTCCCTAAGGGTGTATCATCATTTGTTTGGCCGCCCACGGGAGACGACTCCACCGCAATCCCTCTAGCAGGTGTCGAGATTCCACTAGGGAGGGGCGTGAGACTACTAGTCGGAGGAACGAGACCACTTGTCTCCCTTACATACTCGGGGACAGATGCCGGGGAGGGTATATTGAATGGGGCGAGTGACTTTAATGATATCGTTTTTCTCTCTAATATTAACGTGGGTTGCGTGGACTCCGAAACTGCAGAACTGGACAGCAATGATGAAGATATCACAGAGGGTTCTTGCCGTAGAGACGGTGCAGGGCGACGTCGAAATTTTGAAACGGTAGGAATTTGATGTAACAATTCCCAATTTTCAGGAGTAAGCTGTGTGTACTGCGTTTGCGCGGCAGCAGGTATAATTTGTGTGGGAACATCTGACGTAAATGTCGGCGCAAAGTCGGTGTCAACCTCTTCGTCAGCAGTGTGCAGGGGGAGTTCTGGCTCAGGTCCATCTTCATCCTCTGCTGTTGCGGCGGTGGGTGACGGTTCTTTCGCCGCTGTGTCAGGCTGTGTGTCCCCCTCGTCTCCAGTATCTTCAACACTAGTATCTATCGTTGGAATAGGCGACAAAATTTTTGTAGATCTAGGTGGGGGTTTATCCTTCGATCTAGGCCGCTTATCCCCCTCACTCTTAGTACGTCCCCGGGAAGCTGAAGCTTTAGGCATGTTTTTGGTAAAGAGGCCCTTTACTTCCTCTTCACCTTTTCGCCGGGCTCTCTCAGCACGGCGCCTATAATCTTCACCGGAAGAGAAGAGATCCTCATCGCAATCTTTGTCGCTAGAGGGGATCCTTTGGGTACTTCCGGGCTGAGAAAGGATGTAGGCGAAAGGCTCAAAAACCGCTGGCGAGGGCGAACGAGGGCGCCGTGGTCTCCTCTCGGCTGCCTTTCGGTCTCGAGCTTCTTGGGACTCTTTCATTGGGATGTAAACCATCGAGTCCGGCTGCGTTGGTTCATAATTCTCGTCATCTTCAGCTTCTTGAACGGTCATCTTGGGCTTAGGCTCGGGCTCGGCCTCAGTTTCTGGTACAGGACTACTTTGGTCCCTTTCTACATTAACCCTCTCAAGCGTTTTTGCCATGACTCCCATAGCCTCCACCGCACTCGGCGTCGGTGGAAGACTAGCATCTGCATTTATTGGCCGTATCGGCGAGGATACGCTATCAAACATTTGCGCCAGAGATGCGTTCATCCGCCCCTGCAAGGCCGCACCCCCGAAAGTCATTGACTGAAGCGGGTTATGCCCCTCAATCACCGGCCTTTTACTCCGCGGGTGCT
Source organism: Morchella sp. 2018-W45 (assembly GCA_024713785.1). Classification (NCBI taxonomy): domain Eukaryota; kingdom Fungi; phylum Ascomycota; class Pezizomycetes; order Pezizales; family Morchellaceae; genus Morchella; species Morchella sp. 2018-W45. The sequence continues at coordinate 1,576,290 of JAMGYZ010000012.1, forward strand.
GTGGGGTGACAAATCTGTGAGCTTCTGGGAAAAGGATTGACGGTTCTGGAGGCTGAGACTCGAGTTCATCGGTGGTGGTAGTAAAAGCGCCGTTAGCTGCGGGACGGTGAGCTGGCGGGGTGGCGGCAATCATGTCGCATCCAGGATAGGTGCCATCGTCGATTTGTGTTTCGCCGAGGTCTATCTGACTATAATTGAGGCTGTTGGAGTAGGCAAGATGAAGATTTCCAGAATAATCATTGGGGGTGTTGGAGGTGGGATTGGAGGGTTGTTTAGTGGAGGATTGCTTTGCGGGAGTTCGGGGTACGAGGGGGGGCGAGCGGGGAGGCGAACAAATTATTTGTGTCTCAGTGGATTGGGCATCCTTCTGTAGGCTGCGTTAGTAACGTTGTGAACTAGGAGGGCTTTGGTCATAGATATGCATGTCATGCGTACACCAAGGAGGCTCTGCAAGTGGTTGATATCAATGGGGTCAGGTTGGGTTGGAGTTTCGGGTATCATTGTGGCATGAGACAATCAAATCATGCCGTGGTGGTTGGAAGTGATGGTGGTGATGATGGCGGCGGATGAAAGAAAAGCTTGGTTTAGCTCTATTTATTGGGACGTCGCGATTGATTTGTTGGAAGTCGCGTTGTGGGTCCTCTTAGCGGGTCCCAAAGCCCTGGGTCAGCCAATGAGCACTTTAAAAAGAAGAAAAAACAGGGATAAAACGAAACCAACCAGGCTACCGGGTCCTAGTGGGAGTGACAAGCTTAAGTGACTCAAGTGTAACGGCGTGATTTCTAGTAAAATTTCTTTAGTATCTATCAATATGGTTCAAACTGAAGCCTCATTGTGTATAAAAACCTCGGAGAAACCTCATAAGGAAAACATACATGTTTTGGACATTGTCTCGCCTTGCGGCTGCTGGCTCGTGCGAGCGATGATGACGGATCTACGTGGAACTTCTATTATTTCCAAGCTTAAGGTATTATGGGAGTATTAGAGACGCCTAACAAACTGTTCCCTAACTCTTAGTTAGCCAAATCGTGTCTATGTAGGTATAGGACAAGAATCCTTAAAATGTCGGTTGATTTAGCAATCAGACTTGTATACAAATCATGAGTCATCTTTGTTTATTATAAGTTATAATTGTACCCTGAATCACTTTTCCTGAAATGTGTAAGATAAATTATTACGTGATTTATACGGTCTCATTAGCTAGTGTACTCGTGTTAATGTTTTATATATAAGTACATAATATATTGGGTGGCTGATACACCAGTTGCGAAGAATGACATAACGACCTCAGTAAATAAATCCCCTACGTAAACGTATACTATCTTACACTATGACCACTATAAATTAATGGTGAGATAGCGGCTATTGTAGTATGTGTTGCTTCGGTGCCTATATGCTAGGGGCTAGTCAACCACTATGCCTAGGACTATTCTCCGGTATAGACTTGTACTTATGTCATTACCATGAGGTCACAGTATATTTAGCATATTATATTAGCATATTACGAGATTGTGACCTATAGCTACCTATAGCCCTGTGGTCAATTAGAAAAATCTTTATCCCCCTTGTCTCGAGTGAGAGGCTGTGATTCTATCTGGATTGCAATTGGGGTTTCCGATTTCCCCGCTAGAGGTGTGTTTCGACCACGCAGTATGTGCAAGTACATCTTAGCTTAGGCGTATATAACATTTGGGGTGAATTGTAATTTAAACATGCAGTATTGCATCGTTAAAGCCTAGCAGAGGAACTGCTTGCCAGCTACATGCATTATATACATTACATGTACCTAACCCAGGTACTACCTGATTATGGTATGTATACATGCAGGGTAGGGTGCACACATTGTAAGGCCTCAATTTACAGCCATATGTGATGACATGTCTACCGATATAACCGAGCAACATGTACTACGTAAGTGCACGTACTTAAGCCTTTGTGCACTAAAGATGAGACGCGGCGGGGGTGACTTCGGAGGCAAAAGCGAACCCCCCCTACTAAAGAAGGAAGTTACATGTATGGAGAATATAACATGTACCCCGGGGGGTCCTCAACGACGATAAAGAACCACAATTTCGCAGCTATTGGCCGCCATGCCAGTTGGAGATGCGTGTGATCCATATAGATCGAATTGAATCAGACAGGGCTATATACATGTAGTAGCTAGGTCTAGCCTTGATGGTAGGCGCAACACCAGTGTATTGGGTTTCAATTGTTGCATCACTTTAAGGACCCCGGGGGTACATGCCGAAGGAGTTGCCGTAATTGATCGCACGATCTGATAAGCTACTACTACAAGATAAGGCTAAATGGGGTTTGGGTAAACCGTAGTGTTCGAGTCAAGAAGTGGGGTTTGAGACTTTTTTACCCGCGCACCTAATCCAAATGATGTTTGTATTAATCATATCAGATGGTCATGCGGCTCAACAAGATTATCAGATTGCGCGTCAATGGATCCTTAGTGCGATTTCTGTGCACCTCGGGTGAGGCTTGCAGCGGTGTTTAATAAAGGTGGGCGGCTAGGTGACGTCACGGATATCTCGGAATGTACCGCTGTAGAGTATTACATGTGGTACTCTTGTCCTTTGAAGTATATGGGGAGAAGTGTCTTTATTGAGGGAGCACCATTAGGTGGAGCTTTGCAGAGGCAACGTATCATTTTAGCTAGATAAAAGGGGCGAGGTGAAGGCGATGGAAGAATCAGGCATCTCCACTCACTTTCCTCATCTCATCTTAAGAACGTGATCGAGCGAAAAAAACTTTCTTTACATGTACTTTACTAGCGGAGATACTTATGTATGGCTCGGGGAATTAAACTCCAAAAGAATCAGTACAGAAATTGCTCCCATTATGATGCTAGAGCCTAGGCTAACAGTGACATTTTCTCAGATTCTCTTACACTAGGCTTTCTCGCACCATGTCTTCGTCTGTATTCAGGACTTGTGGCAATCGGTGGCTCACCACACAAAACTGTGGGACTAACGGAAACCGCCCAATAAGGTGGCTAACTTGACCGATTCTCGTTAAAGGTTCTGTTTATCATCACGCCAGCAAGTCAAGGCATCTCCTAAGTACACCTAATATTCTGTCAGTGGTATGTAGATCGTCAATCGCTCAAGTGTTAGTTGGTGTACGTACTAGTACTATGTTAGTTCACACACTGATTTCTACTCGCAGCTTTGCGTAATTAAATACAATCAGCAGGATTTAAACCCCTCGGTCTAGGGCTTAAGTCTATCACGTACCCCCATAGCCACCTCTATATAAGTGCCTTATCCCGGGCGTTAAGAAGACACAAGGATCTTTACCATCAACCCGATCATATCACAATACACATCCCTGAAACGAGTAGGTAAATATCCCTGAAGCGAATATTAGCATGTATTAGTCTGTCATTTGAATAGATTTTCACCCTTCGTTCATCATTATGGCCTGTTATAATCCCCTTAAATTGTCAGTAGATGCTGACTCCAGACAAAAGGCAAAGGCTTGTGGCTCTTGTTAACAGATCTTATCTATACTATCGATAATTGATAAAACAGAGATTCAATGTTTGGAGCACAGTCAAGAAACAACGACTCGGAGAGCGGGGGAGAGTTGCAAAGCATCGGAAAGGGTGCTCCACATGAGGGCCCAGAGGAAGTTATCGTGCAGACGGGTGTAGCAAGGGCGGAGGCAGTTGCCCGTACATGGACAAAACACTCTCTTTGGTTTGCATATGCTGGGTATGAGATCTAATATGGTTGTGAGAGTTCAAGTTTACTAACATCGAGGCATGTGTAGAATATTTCTTATGGCGATTTGTACGTCGTTGGATATTCAGGTTACAAGTTTACTCGCATATAATGCCACCTCATCATTTGCGTCACATTCACTGTTGTCGACTGTTGGTGTTATTGGAAACGTTCTCAACGGTACGTCTCCCCTTATAAGATTCTAGAGGGGGTGAGAGTTATCTAATAGAATTTTAGCTGTTATCCAACCACCAATGGCTAAAGTTGCGGATGTCTTTGGCCGTAAGGAAGCTTTTGCAATCTCAATGCTTCTATATATCTTAGGATATATCCAACAAGCCGCATCCAAAAACATCGAGGCATATGCCAGTGCCCAGATCTTTTACGCCGCCGGCTCTACAGGATTGCGAATTTTACAGCAAATTTTCATTGCGGATACATCAGACCTGTTGAATCGTGCATTGATCTCGTCATTGCCGGATACGCCGTTCTTGGCTACAGTGTGGGTTGGGCCAGAAATTGCCGGGAAACTGGGAACACCCCTTTGGAGGTGGGGATATGGTATGTGGTAAGTACACTTGCTCTTCTTATAATGTGGTTTGAAGCTGTTTATTTACCATTATATATAGGGCTATCATCACGCCTGTTCTTTCGTTGCCGCTTTTCATATCTTTGTGGGTAAATCAACGGAGAGCTGCAAAGGCTGGGTTAATCCCGCAATATCCCTGGAAGCAAAAAGGGACTCTTAGTTATCTGAAAAGTCTATGGACAGAACTAGATATACTGGGAGTTTTGTTGTTAGTGGCCGGATTCAGTTTATTACTGGTACCATTGACACTTGCGGCCTCGGCGACTGGGCGGTGGAAAAATGGGAGTATTATCGCCACCATTGGTAAATATGCATTCCTGCCATAATGACTCTTTTGAATCTATTTGCTGATGAAAGAGTGGGATAATTAGTTGTCGGTGGCGTTTGCTTGATTTTGTTCCCGGTCTGGGAGATGTCCAAGAAGATGGCACCAACGCCACTTTTGACTTTGAGATTGTTGAAGAATAGGACAGTTCTTGCAGGCTGTGCGCTAGGCTTTTTCTATTTTAGTGAGTAGAACAATCCATGTCATGTGAAGAGACGAGGATAGAATCTAACAGTAGCAGTGGCCTATTATTTGTCGCTTCAGCCATACTTTTATTCGTATCTGCAAGTAGCTAGAAACACAGGAAGTGTTGCCGCTGGTCGTATAACTCTGGTGAGTAAAGTTCCCCTTTTCATTCTTTGGGTTGTGCTAAAGTTGTATAGACTTTCTCCTTCGCGTCAACGGTCTCCTCTATCGTTGTGTCTCTTTTCATAAAGTATAGCCGTCATTACAAGTACTTTATGATTTCGGGCATATGCATCTATGTTCTTGGGATTGGCCTCATGCTACGCTACCGCAATGCGGACGCAAACACCGCACAGATTATCATGACCCAGGTCGTTGTTGGTATTGGTGGCGGCATGCTGAACGTCCCCGCACAACTCGGAGTTCAAGCCTCGTCCCTCCATCAAGAAGTCGGTGCAGCCACTGCATTGTTCCTGACGATTGTATCACTTGGTGGTGCTGTCGGTAGTGCAATCAGTGGCGCTATCTGGACTTACAACATCCAAAAGAAACTTGGATTATATCTCCCTGAGAGTGCGAAGGGGGATGTAAAGAGCATATTTTCTTCGGCGGTCGTGGCACAAACATATGCAATGGGCACTCCCGAGAGAATTGCAATTGTGAGGGCGTATGATGAGACCATGAGGATCCTCTTGATCATTGCAATCTGTGTATGCATCCCTATGCTGCCGATGGGGCTACTGATGAAGAATCATAAGCTCGACCAGATCGACCAAGGTGTTACTGGTGTGGTTATTGGATCGTCATCGAAAAGACCAGACATCGAAACTGGTGCCGGAGAGGAAGAGAAGGTCGATGGAAAGGGTAGCAATGTGGGAAGCAAAGATTAGAATGTATGGGATAGGGGAACTTTATTCTTTGCCTTTTGGAGTTATATAGGAGTAACTAATGATGCCATTTTCTCGTTTGGATATGTTTATAGTCGATGAACCGACCGTGCATGCGTACTGCTTTTGAAGATTGTATATATATTAGTTATAGATTTTTACTCTAGGAATATATGTACCTACGTATACCTAGGAAATAGGCTTCAAGGAACCATTTTGTGATATGTACCGTGGGCTAATGATAACTATATCGAGTGGGTAAAAGAAAAATAAGAGTTAAGCACAGAGTGCCTAGCCGTGGTGCAGGGAAGCGTAGCCTTGCATGTATCCCATAGCCCACAAGTAGAATTAGGGTGCGTTCTCGGATCCAGATATGCTGACGTTTTCATATCGTGAGGTTGCAAGTTGGTAGACCGCACGCACACGCGTACGCAACCACGTGCAGTTATGTATATCATGACGATGTTCTAGAGTTAACGAACATAAAAACAAATAGTAGACGCCTGTCAAGAAGCTTGCCATGTATTTTTAAATACATATATGTGGCAGCCTACTGAATTCGTGAAGCATTATCATTGTTAGCCAGTCAGTCCCCCACTACACAACGGCCCTAATGTATATATACATATCCTGAAATCTAGAAGCCTCATTAGCTTTGGAAAGGTGAGCCCACGTGAAAAAAGGGAAAAACCAAGCCTGTTTCAATTCTGACCGGAAAACATGCAATGATTCTGTGCCCATGTGCCTGCACCTTTCATATACGCCTGTGAAGCTCTTTTTACTGTTTTTGTAGTAGGGTATATACTCATGCCCTTTTTTAACCCGCAAGCCACCGCCGCCACGCTATATATGTCACGCAGCTACGAAGCCGGTAAACAAGCAGCTATGCAGATTACACTCATGAGAGATCACTCGATCATAATATCCCCACCTAGACCCTGCCCCAGCCGCGACAAATATTTAAATATGTTGGATAGAACTCGCGCTTAGCGAGTGCGTATCTACTTTAGGTTAGATACCCCAATAATTATCATAAAAAATGTAGAATTCTTCTACTGCATTGTTAAAATCACACTTAAGAAACATGTAGCTTGACATATAGACCTGAGACATCCACTCAATTAAACCCATGAGAAATCCAGAGTACGAATTGCAAGGAAAAGACACCCGGGCGCGAATGAACTGTAGTTAGACACATAAGAAATAAGATTTGAGGGGAAAAAAGGTATCCAGAAAAGAACAAAAGAAATCATCTTCGTGTAGAGAGATGTTAAGGCGCGAATGCTAGCAAAACTGAAATGCACTAAACAATTGTATAATGAAATGCTACAAAAAGAAGGGAGACAAAAGAAATAGCCCAATCACAAACAGACCAGCATTTCCCCTCGTCGTAGGGTTGAAGTTTTAAGAAGTGGTGGTGGTAGCTTTACCGGGCTTTTGCTTCTTCCGCCCCCCAAAGCCAAAGAGACCAAGATTACCAAGCCACCCGAAAAGCATGAAGTTCCAGAACGCTTGCATAACATTGCGATGTTGCCTCGCCGAGACTGTATTATTGCTGCTGCTGCCAGGCCGACTACGTGCGTTGGCTTCGGCAAGCCTTTGTCTAACACCTTCGGGGGTATTTTCTAAAGAATAGTGTAAGAAGGGTGTAATTGACTGGTTCCATACCGGGTGAGAGAATATCTCACCTGATTCTTGCTCACTTGTGCTGGCCGCCGGAGTTTCTGAAACACCGGGAGTAGGCTCAATGAACTCCGCAGAAGGATCTTCTCCACCTGGATGCTTTCCTACAGTGGGTGAAGTTGGTGGAGATGAGATGACAATCGCCGGAGCTCCTGAGGTATCCGCATCCCTCACAGCTTTCTTGATCTCCGATTCTGGGATAATAACTCCATGAACTGGTGATGGACCAGTCTGGGGGGCTGGTTCAATGATCTGTTCCTCGTTGTCTTGAGCTAGCTTCCCATCATCTGAAGATGGCTTGTCTTTAGAAGCAAGGGCAATGACTGCAGCGCCGCCGCCGAGAGCTGCAGCGCCACCAAGAACAGAAGCAGCAATGATACCAGCGCTCAACCCAGAATCCTCAGAGACGGTGGTTTCACCGCTGGATTTATCGACAAATACACCTGGTTCCACAATATTTTTGGCTATAACTGTCAGAGAGACTTTTGCACAGGGCACAAGGGAACTAAACTTACCTTGATCGTTTTCCTTGATGACTTCGGCTTCAGCCTTTCTTTCCTGGTCTTCTTTCTCTTCAATCAATCGAAGACGTTCAGCCTCATCCTCCTCAGCCTTGATCCTAGCTGCTTCTGCTTCTGCCTTAATTCGGACGGCTTCCTCCTCTTCAGCTTTAATTCTAGCGGCTTCAATAGCAGCAAGCTTCTCTCGCTCCTGCTCTTCTTCGATAAGTCGGAGACGCTCGGCTTCCTCGGCCTTGACCCGAGCAGCTTCTTCCTCTTCGGCCTTGATCCTTGCAGCCTCGATAGCAGCAAGTCGCTCCCGCTCCTGTTCCTCTGCAAGTAATCGCAATCGCTCGGCTTCGGCTTCTTCTTTAGCTTTGATAAGAGCTGCTTCGGCAGCGGCAAGCCTCTCGCGCTCTTCTTCCTCGGCCTTGAGGCGCGCTTCTTCGGCTTCTTGCTCAGCCTTAAGTCGGGCAGCCTCTTCTTCCTGGGCCCTAACACGGGCAGCTTCTTCCTCCTCAGCTTTAATACGGGCTGCTTCGGCGGCGGCGGCAAGTCTCTGTCGCTCCTCCTCTTCAGCCTTAAGGCGGGCTTCCTCCGCTTCCTGTTCAGCTTTGATTCTGGCAGCTTCCTCCTCGGCTTTAATGCGAGCGGCCTCCTCCTCTTCAGCCTTGATACGAGCGGCTTCGGCCTCCTGCTCGGCCTTGATGCGCGCAGCCTCTTCCTCAGCCTTAACCCGGGCATCTTCAGCTTCCTGCTCTGCTCTGATCCTGGCGGCTTCCTCCTCGGCCTTGATGCGGGCTGCCTCTTCTTCGGCTTTGATTCGGGCCTCTTCAGCTTCCTGCTCTGCTCTGATCCTTGCGGCTTCCTCTTCAGCCTTGATGCGGGCTGCCTCTTCTTCAGCTTTGATTCGGGCCTCTTCAGCTTCTTGTCCGGCCTTGAGCCTGGCGGCTTCCTCCTCGGCCCTGATGCGGGCAGCCTCTTCCTCCGCCTTAATTCGGGCCTCTTCAGCTTCCTGTTCAGCTTTGATCCTGGCAGCTTCCTCCTCGGCTTTGATGCGAGCGGCCTCCTCCTCTTCTGCCTTGATGCGGGCAGCTTCCTCTTCGGCTTTGATCCGGGCAGCCTCAGCCTCTTGCTCGGCTATCACGCGGGCGGCTTCCTCCTCTTCGGCTTTGATACGGGCAGCTTCAGCCTCCTGCTCTGCCTTGATGCGCGCAGCCTCCTCTTCTTCGGCCTTGATGCGGGCAGCTTCGGCGGCGGCAAGTCTCTGGCGCTCCTCCTCTTCAGCCTTAAGGCGGGCTGCTTCTGCTTCCTGTTCGGCCTTGATTCTAGCTGCTTCCTCCTCGGCCTTTATGCGTGCCGCCTCTTCCTCGGCCTTGATTCGAGCCTCTTCAGCCTCCTGTTCAGCTTTAATCCTAGCAGCTTCCTCCTCGGCTTTGATGCGAGCGGCCTCCTCTTCTTCAGCCTTGATACGGGCAGCTTCCTCTTCAGCTTTGATACGGGCAGCCTCGGCCTCCTGTTCTGCTTTGACCCTGGCAGCTTCCTCCTCTTCAGCCTTGATTCGAGCAGCCTCTTCCTCTTCGGCCTTGATGCGGGCAGCCTCTTCCCCTTCGGCCTTAATGCGGGCGGCCTCAGCCTCTTGTTCGGCTTTCACGCGGGCGGCTTCCTCTTCCTCGGCTTTGATACGGGCAGCCTCAGCTTCCTGTTCAGCTTTGATCCTGGCAGCTTCCTCCTCAGCTTTGATACGGGCAGCCTCCTCCTCTTCAGCCTTGATGCGGGCGGCTTCCTCTTCAGCTTGGATACGGGCGGCCTCGGCTTCCTGTTCTGCTTTGAGACGGGCTGCCTCCTCTTCTTCTGCCTTGATTCTAGCTGCTTCAGCTTCTTGCTCGGCCTTAATGCGGGCGGCTTCCTCTGCTTCTGCCTTGACACGCGCAGCTTCCTCTTCTTCAGCCTTGATTCGGGCGGCCTCGGCCTCCTGTTCTGCTTTCAGTCGAGCTGCCTCCTCTTCGGCCTTAATTCTAGCTGCTTCAGCTTCCTGTTCTGCTTTGAGACGGGCTGCCTCCTCCTCTTCGGCCTTGATGCGAGCGGCTTCTTCTTCTTCGGCCTTGATGCGAGCGGCTTCGGCTTCCTGTTCAGCTTTCACTCGAGCTGCCTCTTCTTCTTCGGCCTTGATGCGAGCGGCTTCGGCTTCCTGTTCAGCTTTCACTCGAGCTGCCTCTTCTTCTTCGGCCTTGATGCGAGCTGCCTCTTCCTCTTCAGCCTTAATGCGAGCGGCTTCAGCTTCCTGTTCCGCTTTCAGACGAGCAGCTTCTTCCTCTTCTGCCTTGAGACGGGCGGCTTCGGCTTCCTGCTCTGCCCTGAGACGGGCTGCCTCCTCCTCTTCGGCCTTGATGCGAGCGGCTTCTTCTTCTTCGGCCTTGATGCGTGCGGCTTCGGCTTCCTGTTCGGCTTTCACACGAGCTGCCTCTTCCTCTTCGGCTTTGATGCGAGCGGCCTCTTCTTCTGCCTTGATCCGAGCGGCTTCCTCTTCAGCTTTGATCCGAGCAGCTTCGGCCTCTTGCTCAGCTTTCACACGGGCTGCCTCTTCCTCTTCAGCTTTGATGCGGGCGGCTTCCTCTTCTTCAGCCTTGATTCGGGCGGCCTCGGCCTCCTGTTCTGCTTTCAGTCGGGCTGCCTCCTCTTCGGCCTTAATTCTAGCTGCTTCAGCTTCCTGTTCTGCCTTGAGACGAGTTGCCTCCTCCTCTTCGGCCTTGATGCGGGCAGCTTCTTCCTCTGCAGCTTTAATGCGAGCTGCCTCTTCCTCTTCAGCCTTAATGCGAGCGGCTTCAGCTTCCTGTTCCGCTTTCAGACGAGCAGCTTCTTCCTCTTCAGCCTTTATCCGAGCAGCCTCGGCCTCTTGCTCGGCTTTCACACGGGCTGCCTCCTCCTCTTCGGCCTTTATCCGGGCAGCTTCTTCCTCTGCGGCTTTAATGCGAGCTGCCTCTTCCTCTTCTGCCTTGATCCGGGCGGCTTCGGCTTCCTGTTCTGCTTTTAAACGGGCAGCCTCTTCCTCCTCAGCCTTGATACGAGCGGCTTCTTCCTCCTCGGCCTTAATGCGGGCTGCTTCTTCTTCCTCGGCCTTGATTCTGGCTGCTTCGGCTTCTTGCTCGGCCTTGATGCGGGCGGCTTCCTCTTCTTCAGCCTTGATGCGCGCGGCTTCGGCCTCCTGTTCTGCTTTCACACGAGCTGCCTCTTCCTGTTCGGCCTTGATACGAGCGGCTTCTTCTTCTTCGGCCTTGATGCGGGCGGCTTCGGCTTCCTGTTCGGCTTTCACACGAGCTGCCTCTTCCTCTTCGGCTTTGATGCGAGCGGCTTCTTCCTCTTCAGCCTTTATCCGGGCAGCCTCAGCCTCTTGCTCAGCTTTAAGACGAGCTGCTTCCTCTTCGGCCTTGAGTCGTGCGGCTTCGGCTTCCTGTTCAGCTTTCACTCGAGCTGCCTCTTCCTCTTCGGCCTTGATGCGGGCGGCTTCGGCTTCCTGTTCTGCCTTGAGACGGGCTGCCTCCTCTTCTTCGGCCTTTATCCGGGCTGCTTCTTCTTCCTCGGCCTTGATGCGGGCAGCTTCTTCCTCTGCGGCTTTGATGCGAGCTGCCTCTTCCTCTTCGGCCTTGATACGAGCGGCTTCTTCTTCTGCCTTGATCCGGGCGGCTTCGGCTTCCTGTTCGGCTTTCAGACGGGCAGCTTCTTCCTCTTCGGCCTTTATCCGAGCAGCCTCGGCTTCTTGTTCAGCCTTAATGCGGGCGGCTTCCTCTTCAGCTTTGATCCGAGCAGCTTCGGCCTCTTGCTCAGCTTTCACACGGGCTGCCTCTTCCTCTTCAGCCTTGATGCGGGCGGCTTCTTCTTCCTCGGCTTTAATACGGGCAGCCTCGGCTTCCTGTTCTGCTTTCAATCGAGCTGCCTCCTCTTCTTCCTTGATTCTAGCTGCTTCGGCTTCCTGCTCTGCTTTTACTCGAGCTGCTTCTTCCTCTTCAGCCTTGACGCGGGCGGCTTCGACTTCGGCAAGCCTTTCACGCTCCAGTTCCTCTTCCGCGAGTCGTAAGCGCTCGGTTTCAGCTTGCTCCTCAGCCTTAATGCGAGCCGCCTCAACATCAGCAAGCCCTTCTTGTTCTCGTCCCTCCTCGTCGTGTTTTTGGTCTTGCACCTCTACTTCAGATGCAACAGGGCCTACATCAGTAGCGCCATCTTTTTCGGCTTCTACAGGATGTTGTTTCTCTGTCTCTCCTCCCGAAAGTGGCTTCTCCTCGGCGGTAGGAGGTTCTTCCTTCTTCTCCATTTCGCTCGATTGAGCTGCTATTTCCTCGTCTGGAACAACCTTAGGGTTTGAGGGCTCCTCAACGATAAGAAGCACATCGGGTTCAGCATCAGCTTGTCGCTTCTCAAATGCATCCTTCTGTCCAGGCGTAGAATCGGGTCCAAGATCGTCGCCGTGGCTTGGTTGGTTTTCAGCGGTCAACTCCACCACCACTTCCGGAACATCCCTCTCGCCATTTTCCCGCGGTTCGGCGTCGACACCCTCAGATTTGGCATCGACTATAGGTGGTTTCTCCTGCGCCTCTGACGGTGGCGTCTCCTCGACCTGTGGCTGATCTGTTGTTTCTGGGGCCGTTTCATGCTCATCCTTAGGAGAAAGCGAACCCTCAACTAATGATCCTGTCTCTGGATGTAGCTTCTGGACTTCTTCGATATCTTTTTCCGACGGAGTTTCCTCTGGGAGAGCCTTCTCTTGAGCTTCTTCCGAGTCTATAATGGGTAACGGCCCAAGTGATGAGGATGGGGGTAGCGGAGCATCCTCTGTCTCAGTCTCCAAAGTTTCTGACAACCGTAATACGGAATCAGACTTGGGATCTATTACTGATACGGGTGTTGTAGGATAATCCTCTACAGCCGCGATCATCTGTTGTTCTTCTCCCTCAACCTCAGGTGTAGTTGTGCCCATGTTCTTGGCATTATGTGATTTTGATTGGTTTTCTGTAACCTCTATCGAATGGGAATCTGTAGATGTAGAAATAGGTTCGAGGACAGGCTTCGTGTACATTTAAATTTAGCTTTTAAGGCAAATAATTAAATAACGGAAAAAGAGGAGATCAAACCTTCTCGGTGGAATCCGTGTGTTCAGCGGTAGAAGTCATGATTATGTTGTTTGGTTTAGAGGAATTTTAGAGGATGTCGAAGTAGGGACAGTTTCTGGATGGGGGTGGGAAGATGAAGGAGATGTCGAGATGAATAGGTGCGATTTTGTTCTTTTTCCTTTTTTTTTTTTTTCCTCCCCCCGGTTCCACTTGCAGCCTTGTGACAACGGATTCGTCGTTTCGTTTCGTTTTATTGCTGTTTACTGTCCTTCTTCTTTCCAATCCTTGGGGGATAAGTACAGGTCTACTATGCCGATGATGGTTAGCAAAGTGTTCTCATTGGCAAAACAAGTGACATCAGAAATGCACGACGGGTTTGTGGTGGACCGTGTGCACGAGTAAGAATTTGAGAAGAGAGATGAGATGGGGCCCGGGCTGCGAATAAATGGGTCTAGTCACTACTGCAAGAAAACTGGCACTACATACATACCTTCCAGGAGAAGTTGCACCTTTGACTTTCAAAGGGGGAAACTAAAGGAGAGGACCAGTGGAAGTATGACCAGTTGAAAGAGAACCAGTTGCTACACGTAGGAGGGAAACTGAACCAGTTAATTGAGGGATGTGTGAGGACAGAGGAAACTCCAGAAGAGGGGATTGGAGGAGCAAGCGGAGTTGGTGGGGTTGGTTTGACTATTTCTCTCTCTTCTACCTGACCTCGTGCGTTGACAGGGGTACAAAAGTATGTATGCAGGGTTGGGGCGGTCTGACGATGCCTGGGAACTCAGTTCTCACACCCTTTCTCTTCTCTTCTCCTCCAACTCCCACGCATACGCATACGCAGCAAATCGAATGCTGTGGGTTTTCACTTCTGCATGCGATAGCTAATAGGAAGTACATAGACTCTTAGAGTATGTAATCTATTTTACTCTAGAAGTAGGTAATAGGTATGTTACTCTCAAGCACTGGTAAAAATATTGTCTACAAATATATACCGTAGCTCTTATAAGTAATTAACTGCATGTATGCACTCTACCTACATACAGCAGCTACATGTAGTTATTTGGCATAGAGCAGATCCACTTGGGTATTTACTCTTCGACCCATGCTGATCAGAGAACATCAAAATAAGATGACATGTCCGAAAATTTTCGCCATTTCTGTTTAATTCCGCCTCACCTCACCTCATCTTCCTTCACCAGCTGATTGACTATGATTCCGAAGGTAAGTGTATCTCACAAACCCCCCCCCCTCCCCCTCCCCTCTTCCCCCCAATCCACACCATCCCTACCAAAATACTGTAGCTTTCCCACACACGATACAGATCTTTTACTCAGTTTCATCAATACATGGCAACCCATCAAAAATTCAACCCCCCTCTCCCCTCTTGGAGATGCCGGAACAAGCAGGGAGGACCGAACCGGTGAACATCATGTGAGACCGTGAATACTCTCAGCACAGACACGTCACTTCCTACAACCCCGATGAAGAAAATCTCGGCGGCAATTCTGGGTCCGATGAAGCCAGGTATACATTACCTACAAGTCCCCTTCCTTGCATAGACGGGCCGATTTATGTTTCAGGTCTTTTGAATATTACCGCGAGTATGCAGAGGGTATTGATGTACCTATATACCCTCTACATGATCCCGTTTTATCAGTTTCATCTTTTGTTTGGTATTACCCGTTTTGATGACTATCCCATCATGAAAGGTATGTAGATACATGTAGGTATTACTTTATCAATCGATATTCCAGTAGCCCTGCAGCGCCAAACGTGGTTGTCCCCCCGCCCAAATAGCAATCCATCTCCTCATTTCACCTGGCTCGTGCACACCCTGTTTGAACCCTGTTACTGTAGAAACAACGATCTTATTTGCAATAGCGATTGGCCGCGGTATATGCCGTATGATTCAAAACTCAACCTGTGGGCTGGAGATAGACCCCGTTTCTGCAGGTCCCAAGATGGTTTGATGACGATATCTAACTCGGTCTCGTTGAATTGAGGCTCAAAATTAATAGCTTCGCTATATATATACACCCAGAGCGTTGAGATACCCTCAGGTTCGTCAACTGGAGGTCAGAGAGAGCCGAGTCCTACCAGCGTATATATCACCTTCTGGCTCTCCAGCTCGATACATTTAGGAGGTCAGTAATTAAGCTTAGCCAAGCATCAGCATCTCACGTACATCTATAGTACTTACTCTAGACATACACCTAGCAACCTCCGTGGGAGTGAATCAGGTTCATTGCGCTGGTGTGATATGTACCCCGCACTATCATCGTGTCTACAGTTAATATCGATAACCGCAAGCGCCTAAATGATTCACGTAGCATCTCCGCCGTACACCAGGTCCTGTACGAGATGGCATGATCAGTACCTAGAGCACATGTATTGTACCTACATACAACATTCATCTCCGGACTCGCGCGCTGGATAAGAGCACCAAGTCGTTGTGGCATGAAGTCACCCAATCGCTGCTATCACTGATATGATGCTACTATCGTAATGAGACAACGACGGGCCCCTTCAAATACTTACTCTGGATAGACCAAGACATATCTAGAGCACGAAGGTGATTTAAACGGTGGCTCTTGCCAAGCGACTATTACCACATTGTCCCCCAAATAACGCAGATCCTGTTTCTTGTGTTCTTAGCCCCACGCGTGCACTATCAATTCAGCCTGAGATGTCTCCTCCTATTCGGTGCAAAGCTACGGCTTATGCTACTATACCCCGCATTATTCCATATCCCCAAGAAATTTAGTCCCGAGTCCCAAGCATAAGAGATGGGTCTATGTCGAGTATCACATACGGTAGCATGCAGAGCACATCATGTGGGACCCCGGCGGACCTTAATTCGTTCACCATGTCTATAGATAGCTTTGTAGGAGTAGAAGGTTCAAAACCCACACCACCTCCACAGGACAACAAGTAAAGAGGGAGGGAGTCAAACAACTTGCGGAACGTTGTTATCTATCAGGTAGCAGACAGGCGAGAATGGTAGTCCTCTCCTCGGCGCGGATTCCCGTCGTTTTCGGGTGGGTATGCTGTATCACCAGAGCCCCAATATCGGCTGTGCTCCGCGCATCATCAAATAGAGCCATATCATGTTTTGATACATCAGATTCTCGACTTTCCCCCCCTCTCTCGAATAGGGTGTAGGTGTACTTGGAGAACCTGCTGTTTATCATAATCGAGTGATATTTCATGATTGTACATGTTTATCAGGCTGTAAAACAACTCCCTACACGTTACATGTACTTACATGTACATGTACATTATACCACATCTAGGGTATAATTCACTTACTTGTACATATACTCTACACGCACGAGAGGCTAATACCTCTACATGTATGTATATATGTACAGGTGTAGGTAGCGGCCTGCTACGATAGCCTTAAAATATCGCCGGTTTATAGGAATATTACATGTACATGTTAGGAATTTGCCTGTCTTGCTTTTTACGTGGCAAGTTTATAGGAGAAGCCGGTAAATGACTGAATTCCAGCTTATTTCATCGTTGGGAGCCTACGTGCAGACGTGTACAAATAAGTGAAGCAATTACTTTGTATATCATAGATATAGTGGACGGCTGTATATTCGATACATATATTCATAACCCGGGATACTTTAGAAGTAGTAATTAGAAACGGATAGATACTGTAGAAAATAGGATCTTGGTTGTTTGCCGTTTCAATGCCTAGGCAAGTGATAGATATATAATTAATTATAAGAGTTTACCTTTAATATCTTTCTGCAGCTGTTACAATTGCAAGAGTGCATGGGTACGCTTACAAGGTCAAAAAGGGCCGGGGTTTGGCCGGGTTTAAAGTTTATCTCGACAAGAGAGTTTTAGAGCTCGAGTTAAGTGTAATTACAAATATGTACTCCATGGACAGGAGTACATTGCTGATGTTTGTATGACATTTTTAGTCCAGATTGCCAAGCAAAAAAATTATCAAAGGTTGTGCGAATTTCTCATCTTCGCTGTAACATGTAACACCAAAAAAAAAACGCGTCGACCAGCCTCCCCAAATTGTACCAGCCAGTCGCGTCTCTCTGCAGGCCCCCCACGTAGGTGACACCCACATGCGCACACCACCAGTTATAGGCCACACCAATTTCCCAACCATCGTTGTGGCTCTCTACCAACTCACTCTTCTCCTTTCGCGAACAAATCTCGTCACTCGTACGTTACGCACAAACGCGATATCGAGAATCGGGATTATGCCGCCTAAACAAGCAACACTCGGGTACGTGAAAAACAATTGACGCTGGGGTCTGATTTCGGTTCCTGTTGTTTCGGTTGGGCTGTACATTTTTATACCTTTTGGGATTTTGTGGGCTAACGTATATTGATGGATATGATATAGGAGATTCTTCACCTTGCCCGCTGGAACGAAGCCCCCGGTACAGCAACAGACAAAACTTAAGGTCCCGAAAAAGGATAATGTGAAGGTGGCAGGGGTAGACAAAGCCGTCGACAGGGAGCTCGATGAAGCTCCAGAGTTAGTTAGGGATGAAGACGGCGACGCCGTCATGGCAGGAACCAATGAAGCCGAAGATGCGGTTCCCGTGAAAAGTACTGGTTAGAGAATTCTTTCCCCTGCAATTAATTGGCATAGGTCATTCTAACACACACCTGTAGCTTCTAAAAAGCGTGGTCGTAGGCCCTCAAAGACTGTGGAAAAGGAAAAGGAATCTGCCTCTGAAAAAGAAGACATAGAGCCAGTAACAAAACGCGGAAAGCGTTCATCGCCGGTCAAGGGCAAGAAATCCACCAAAGAACCCCAGAAATCAAAGGTGGCGGAGGAAGAGGGTTCCGCCTCCGAAAAGGAGGACCTTGGGCCAATAAGGCGCGGAAGACGTTCATCGCCGGCCAAGGACAAGAAATCTACCAAGGGGCCCCAGAAGCCAAAGGCGGCGGAAAGGGAGGAAGGCCCCGCCCCCGAAAAGGAGGACCTTGAGCCAAAAAAACGTGGAAGACTTCCATCGCCGGCCAAGGACAAGAAATCTACCAAAGAACCCCAGAAGTCAAAGGCGGAAGAAGAAGAGGAGGGTTCCGCCTCTGAAAAAGAAGACATAGAGCCAGTAGCAAAACCTGGGAGACGTCCATCGCCGGCCAAGGGCAAGAAAACTACCAAAGAACCCCAGAAGCCAAAGGCGGCAGAAAAAGAGGAGGGTTCCGCCTCCGAAAGAGACCTCGAGCCAATAAAACGCGGAAGACGTCCGTCGCCGGTCAAGAGCAAGAAATTCACCAAAGAACCCCAGAAGCCAAAAGTGGGGGGAACAAAGATAAAGACTGAGGTGGAAGATGAAGATGATGAATTTATAACCAAGAAGAGCAAGCGGCTATCTATCAAAGATCCTAAAGAAGTTACACTCGAGGGGCTCAAGAAAAAGACCAAGGAACCCATAAAAAATGAACCCGAAGAAACAGCATCAGAGGTTGAGGACGATGAACCAGTAACTAAACGGAATAAGCGTTCAGCTAAGACTCCTAAGAAAGCCCTACCAACCCCGAAAGGACAAAAGGTACCAGCAAAGGAAGCAGATGAAGGGTTAGGTTTTATGTTTAAGAAGGAGGGGGAGGGGGGGGGGGATGAGGATGGCGATAAATCCGACAAAAAGCGTGAGAGGAAGCCAGGCACCAAAAATTCGGAGAGTCCGAAGAAGAAGAGGCCAACGTCTCCAAAAAAGAGCAATATAAAATCTGAAGAAATTGAGGGATTAGATGAAGGGTCTAAATCAGCTGCTGAGGAAGATGTTGGGGTTGGTTCTGATGATGACATGAAGCCGGCTATAGCAGACAAGGCCCGGCAAGTTGTTGCAAAAAAACTTTCCGGGAAAGCTCCATCACATCCATTCCCTGACTGGGCAGCTGGTACGCCAACTCCTTATGCTGCGTTGGTCCAAACCTTTACACTTGCCGAGGGGACGTCCAAAAGACTTGAAAAGTTATCCCATGCATCCCTCTTTTTGCGTCAGGTGTTGCGATTGACCCCGGATGATTTATTAATGGCCATTCATTTAATGATTAATAAACTGGCGGCGGACTATGAAGGGGTGGAGCTAGGAATAGGGGAAAGTCTACTAATGAAGGCTATTAGCGAGAGTTGCGGACGAAGTATGGCCATGATTCGGGAAGATCAAAATGAAATTGGGGATCTTGGAATGGTAGCTATGAAGAGTAGGAACAAACAAGGGACACTGTTTAAGCCAAAGCCATTGACGGTTAAAAGTGTGCATCAGGGTCTTTTTGAGATTGCAACCATCAAAGGTGAAGGTGGGCAGGGGCGAAAGGTCGCTGGTATTAAGAAATTGTTGGCTGCCGCCAAGGGTGATGAAGCAAAGTACTTAGTCCGCGGTCTGGAGGGGAAGCTAAGAACTGGGTTAGCCGAGAATACAGTGATTGTTGCACTAAGTCAAGCCGTGATTGTGCACGAGATGGAACAGAAGGGGCGCGAGGCTAGTGTCTCGATGTTGACCGAGGCAGAGTTGAAGCTGAGAAGCGTTTTCAGGTATGTCTGTCGATGGGCGTGGTTAAAGCTACACCACTAACAGTAGTATAGTGAACTACCAAGTTACGATGTCATTATTCCTATGATGATGAAACATGGTTTGATGAACCTGAAGGATCATTGCAGGCTCCAGCCTGGTACTGTCATCCCTTTTTCTCGGATTTCTGCCTGTGTGCTAAGTTGATCCTAGGTGTTCCCTTAAAACCAATGTTAGCCAAACCTACAAAAGCTATTTCTGAAGTTCTTGACCGCTTCGAAAACAAGCGGTTTACTTGTGAATATAAATACGACGGGGAGCGTGCACAGATTCACTTCGTATCCCCCGACTCTTCAATTTCGTACCCCGCGACCTCCATATCCGAGACAACAACCCCTACCAAGGGTATCACAAGGATCTTTTCACGTAACTCTGAGGATTTAAGCAAGAAGTACCCGGATATCCTTTTTATTCTTGACAAATGGGTTAAGCCCGGCGTCGAGAGTTTCGTGTTGGACTGTGAGGCAGTAGCATGGGATAAGGATGAGAAAAGAGTGTTACCATTCCAGCAGTTGATGACTAGAAAGAGGAAGGATGTGAAGGTCGAAGATGTCAAGGTGAAGGTTTGCGTTTTTGCGTTTGACCTGCTATTTCTTAACGGCAAGGTATGCTGCCCTCCTGTTTTCTTATTTATGATAATTCTAACATGTTCCAATGCAGTCTTTGTGCCAAGAAACCCTTGAAAAACGCCGCCGCCTTATGCATGAGTCATTCACCGAGATTGAGGGTGAATTTACGTTTGCAACCTACGCTGATGCCAATGATCTTGAACAAATTCAAGTTTTTCTCGAAGAGAGTGTCAGATCCTCCTGCGAAGGCCTCATGGTCAAGATGCTCGACGGTGAAGAAAGTGGCTATGAGCCCAGTAAGCGCAGTCGAAACTGGCTTAAAGTCAAAAAAGACTACCTTGCCGGCATCGGCGATTCCCTCGACCTCGTTGTCGTTGGCGCCTACCACGGTCGCGGGAAACGTACAGGTGGCTATGGTGCTTTCTTGTTGGCATGCTACAACCCCTCTACCCAGATTTACGAAACCATTTGCAAAATTGGTACTGGGTTCTCTGAAGCAAACCTCGAGGAGTTCCACACGCTTCTGTCGGAACTAGAGATCCAAAGGCCAAAGCCATACTACTCCCACGATAAGGGGAACAATGTGCAGCCCGATGTCTGGTTTGAGCCCAAGATCGTTTGGGAAGTTAAGACCGCGGATCTATCTATCAGCCCCGTCTACAAGGCCGCTGCCGGCATGGCAGATGATACCGGCAAGGGGAGGGGAATCTCGCTACGGTTCCCGCGGTTCATCAAGGTTCGAGATGACAAGGGCGCTGATGATGCAACGACCAGCTCCCAGGTTGCGGAGATGTACAAGAGGCAGGAGGTAGTGACGAGCGGAAACAAAAAGGCAAGCAAAGGCGTTGACGACGATTTTGAGTATTAATTTTTTTCTCTCCCCACTTTTGAAAAGCCGGTTTTGTGTGTTTGGTGGCCCCTATATACTGGGTTATGGGAGCATACATGTATTCGTGATGAGTATGAAAAACGATGTACCTTAAGAGAAAAACGGGAGTTAAGACTAGTCAGCGCATAGATCTAGGATGGTAGTCGCATAAAATTTTACGTTTGCTGTCTTGCTAAAGGGCGGTGAAAAAACAATAGACTCTAGGTAAATACTTTGTATAGGTCGCATCCTGACGTACTGTGGCGCATACGCCATACAGGGAGAACTTAAAAATCAGCTCGATCTTTCAAGGACACCGCCACTGGAGGGTCGTAAAGGTAAAAAGACCACAAGCCATAAAACGTACCTACATGTAGTCAAGTTCCTCCCACCCCGCAAGATACCCGCCCACCCCCCCGCAAGATATGCAAGAAATATTACTTGCGACTCTTGTGATTCGATCAATAACCTGGCTAGGGCAGCCAACCACTTCTGACAGCTGGGAAATCTGTTTCATTTGTACAACGCTCACTCCGACAGCATGGTTTAGTGACTGTGTTGCTCTCCCCCCCCCCCCTCTTCCCCTCTCCCAGGGGCGGCCATATATAGCTGACCTCTGACTCTGACGGTTTGCTTTGGGGCGGGTAGTACGACACTTTTCGGACTGTTCTAGGTCCGTTAAAACTCTGACAGAATCAGTCCTTTTTGATCAGATCATTCCTTCTGGCACCTGACATCCCGGCATCACTGGCTGGTGCGGTGCTCTAGGTCCGTATCACACATTATCACTCGTTCTCTGGAGGGAGGCTCGAAAATTATTTTCGTGTCCCATCATCCTGCTTCCACACAAGAGGCAACACGACTTTCAGTTCGTGAGAGAGGGGTGCTACCCATGAGCACTTTGATCATGGGAAGATCCCACTTTGTTTTTTTTCGCAGTAATAGTTGGCTGCCTAACCTTTATATGCACACAGGGATTCGATCCTCCATCAGTGTAAAAGATTCGTCTGTAAGTAAAATTATACCCCTCTTTCCGCCCCTAACTGCTTACCCAGGCGTTGGTGTCTGCACCTACGGCCAACAGCAAATGGACAGATAATCAGGCTGTTACTTTTTTGTTCGCAAAACTACCGGTTTAACCCCGACCTGCGCCTGCATATGGCATAGCGTGGTCCCAAACACGCCCGCTTAGAGGCCAGACGAGACGCAATATGCCTGCCAGCTGTCCCTTAAGATTATTATTATTAATGCTGACCCGGGACCCCTTCAAAAAAGAAAAAAGCAACAGTTGGTGGCTTTTTGCTAACAGGCCTTATTATTATCTCTCTTATCAAGAGTACATGATCTCCCATACCCACTATGGAGGGGGGAAGGGGGGGGGGTCAGCAATTGACAGCTTACGGGATAAAAAAAAAGGTCGCTTTGGAAACCCGCCACCCCGCCCCCACCCCCCGCCTTGCCCCAGGCCTGACCTGTCCCACCATCTTGGGTTTCAAAAGTGGTAATGATCAATGTGCGACTTTTTTCTTCTCTTTCGCACAACACGCCACACATACTCGGTTACATATCCAGGATGCCACGAAACCTAGCCTAGGAGTGTGTGCACGGATCGTATTGACGACATTTGCCGGGGGGGGGATTTTGACGTTTGACGTTTGACGTTTGGGTTTTGCGGTCTGAGCACCGCGGATGATCGAGCTATGATCTGCGGACTTGAAATCTCAATCGCTGGCACTGTTGTTGTATGTATGGCATTGCAGCCGGTGCCGTTTGTTTATTCTAGAAGTTTCATCTGCACCTAGATTTGTTAACGTCCCGCCGGACAGTTGCCTAGTTCACGATACACCAGCTAATTAAGTCTCACCAAAGAAGAAGGAGGGAAAACAACAGTAAAGAATGGAGGGGAGCTGAGAGCATATCGATATTTACATGTCCTACCACCTTCTCTCTGCACCCACGAATCCAACACAGGCTTCACATCTCACAAAGTAGCATTTATCTATCACCTATGTACTCACTGCGCACATCTACTTCTAGGCAACAACGAGCCAAGATGTTAAGCGGGAGCTTACCCCATTATATAACCTATATAGCAACAGAAATTGAGGCATATCGCGATCTCAGGGATCCGAAATAAGAGGAGGAGGAGGGGGAGGGGGGGGGGGGCCTGTGCTTTTCTGTTTGTTGTTATTATTGTTGTTGGATGATATTCATCTCGATGAGTGCCGTCGATGGCAGCGCAGATTTAGAACATGACGTCGTGTGTCCATGTATGTAGCTAGATCTAGAGCAGTAACTCTGCGACTGGTAGTAGTATATCTGAGTCCCCCCCTTCTTCCATCATCATCTCTGTCTCCAATGCATATGAGGGGAACGTCTGCTGCTCTCTAAACTCTCTCTCTCTCTCTCCCTCCCCCCTCTCTCACCCCCCTCTCGCTATATCTCTCGGGCTCTTCTTAATTTTCATCTTCTGGATTTCGTGATATATACATCAATCATCACCCGTTAATTGTCGCTGTGTTGCTACCGAGTATCACAGGTGATTATTTTAGAGCTAAATACATAGCACTACCCCACACTGTACAATGCCTACCCTAGACCTATCTCACCTCTCCCCCGCCTTTTTGCTCCCAACACACCTCACCCCCGACGTCCACACAGCCCTCCGCTCCCAACTGCTAGCCCACAACTGTCCACTCGCAGCCACCGCCTCCACTGCCTCCCTCTTCCTCGCAGACATCAACACCGTCACACGCTGCCAGGCCGAGCTACGCAAACACGGGATCCACACGGCCCCAGAACCGTTCCACACGGCGCCATTGAGGGTCGTGAAGCTGCGATGGTTCACCGAGAGCGTTGAGGCCGGGAGCTTACTGCCGATAGAGGCGTATACGGTGTATGCAGCGACTGTGAGCGCTGTCGAGGTGACGCCGGTGCCATCGCCGGAGGGGCCCAGGAAGACGGCGCGGGAAAGAATTGCGGCGGAGGAGAAGGAGCAGGAGGAGCAACGGAGAGGGGTCCTGCAGAGGGCGAAGATGGACGCGGTGAAGGCTGCTAGGGAGAACTCGGGGTGGCGGAGCGAGAAGGATGAGTATCAGCGGGGTGTGTATGGGGGTAGGATTACGGACGAGCTCATCAAGCTGTCCAAGAGCGCGGCAAGAAATGCGAGGCCGAGTACTCCTGAATACGAGGATGAACGGACCAAGGCAAGGGGTATCAATGAGATGCCAGAGTGGGTGAAGAGGAATGTATGTAGCCGTCTATATATATCGTCTGCTGGGTACAAAAATGCTTACCGTTTTTTTCTTTTTTCTTTTTTTTTGATGTCTCCAGGTCAAGTTCTCCTGCTGCCGCTCAACGCCCGCTGCTTCTCCAAATGCAGACTTTATCGCCCAGCTACACAGAGTCCGCGAGCACCGCGTCCTGACCTCCGACGACGTCGGGGTCCGTGCCTACTCGACTGCAATTGCCTCGGTCCAGGCATATCCACACACCCTCACCTACAGCAGCGAAGTAGCCCTCCTTCCCGGCTGCGGCGTCAAGATATCTGCCCTCTTCCACTCCTGGAAGCGCTCAAACCAGGACCCAAAGCTTCGCACGGTCCCCGATGTCGAGAAGCTCAGACAGAATGAGAATCTGAAAGGGCTGGAAATGCTCTACAAGATTTGGGGCGTTGGGCCGGAAGCTGCGCGCGAGTTCTGGTTTGTGAAGGGGTGGCGCTCGATCGATGATGTGGTTGAGTATGGCTGGAGGAGTCTCACGAGGGCGCAGCAGATTGGCGTCAAGTACTATGATGACTTCCAGAAGCCGGTGCCGCGGTATGAGGCCGAGAGGGTCAGAGGTACGTTAGCCACTAGTCTATCTACCATCATCTCTATAGAGAAGTGGGTAGATGGACAAGGCTTACCGGCGAATAACTGACATCTGCAGACATCATAATGCGCCACGCCTCTAGTCTCCGCCCCGGAATAACTAGTATCCTCGTTGGCTCGTACAGGCGTGGTAGCCCTACCCTCGGCGACGTGGACCTCCTTATCTCGCACCCAGACAGCAGACAGGTCTCCGGGCCCTTCCTCGAGCAGCTCGTCGCCTCTCTCGAGGGCGAGGGATGCATCAACTACACCCTCCGCCTCGACCGCTCCTCCCCGCCTCCGCGCAAAACCGCAAGCTTCAACAACACCCTGCAGAGCGCGGCGCTTGTCTGGCAGGAGCAGCACTACTCGGACGTGCGCCTACGGATCCCCCGTCCGCCTGCCGGCGGCGGCCGCAACAGGAATCTGCGCCGCCGCGTGGACATTGTCGTCACGATGCCGGAGACGGCGGGGATGGCGCTGATGGCGTTGACGGGCGCCGGGACGTGGGTGAGGGATCTTAGGCTGTGGTGTGAGGTGCGTAGGTGGAAGTTTATGCCCGATGGGCTGTGGGAGAGGAACGACGAGAGGGTGGGCGGCGTTGATGGGGCGCTGAGGAGCGTGGAGGGGTGGGAGGAGGCGGAGAGGAGGGTCTTTGAGGGGATGGGGCTGGAGTGGAGAGCGCCAGAGGAGAGGTGTACGGGGTAGTTTGTGGTTTGTGGGTTTGTTTTTGGCATCATGGGATGTCACTCGGTGGTATTGACGATACGATATAGGTATATAATTGTTGTTGTTGTACCTGGTGGAGATGAGTCTCTACCCTACGTACGATATGTGTATTTTTATGGCGTCCTTGACTTTTTTTTTCTTTTTTTTTCTTCTTGACATCTACTTAGCTAAGATACCCACCCCAGACCTGTATTCTAGTATATATTGTTAGAGCCGTGTATTACTAGATCAAGATATGCTGCTACCCCCTAATCTGGCCCACGGAGATCAGCGCTTTGATATGTAGCTGTGTTGAGCGTTCGATGGGACTGCACTTTCTTGCCCGCACGTGAGACTTGGGCTGGACGGCCCCGGTTACTGTTACCGTTAACTGCTGGGTTTGTTGCTGGATGCATGATGGCGTTTCTTCACCCGTCCTAGGTTGGCATCCATATGTACATGCTCTGGAATACATGTAGCCAAGTGACCAGCAGCAATACAGAGTCGAGTCGACCGAACAATCCTAGCTTATAGGGTATATATACAGCCGTGGGGTCGGGGCCGGGGGGGGTGGCGTCTTTATATCGACCGGGCTAATATAGTTGGGTGCGAGTCAACGGCTGTCCACCGCTGGTGATATCCCTACATAGAAGTGGATATCGGTATCGCGACTGTACAGATACTAAAGAGGATGTTTGTTGGTAGGCAGGGTAATGATCGGTGGAGCATGTATTGTGCTGGAGCTCTAGTTCCGCGGGCGGATGATGTAGTTTTGCTCGGGGCTTTGGCACTAGCTGCTAGCTAACTACTTACATACTTGTATACATCTGCCACCCCCTCGAAAAAAGTACAACCTTTCCAGTATCACCACCAAATATATATATATATATACAACTTTTTCATACTACCTGCAATATTAATGTCCAAACTCGGCATCCACCCGACGTCGAGACTCACTGTCGCCGCCCCCACCCCATGCAGCGGGTGCAGCCGGAAGACTAGGAAGAAGAAGAAGAAGAGGGGCACGGGGCAGTGGTGGTGGTGGTGGTGGGTGGTCTTGGTGCTTGTTGTGGGGGTGCAGGTGGCGCTGTGGGTGTGTGTTGCGGGGTATGATCTGGCGGGGTGGGTGGAGGGAGGAAGGGGGGCGGGTGGGGGGTGGTGGGTGCGGGTGTGGCTGTGGGGGTGGTGGTCGTGGGGATTTGGTATTGGTTATGAGTGGTGTGGGGATGGGGATTGGGGTGGGCGTGTATTGTGTATACTATACTGTGTATCGTGTGCTCGGTCTGGTTTGCGTGTCTGTCTTCTCTTTCTCGGTGTAGGTGTACAGTACAGTCTCGTTATACGGATATTGTCTGTAAGGATATGTAATTTGGGTGGACTGGGCGCTTCATATAAGGAGTAAAGGGCCTACATATAAGGTTTAGGATCGATTGTCACATTTTATATCCAGCTTATAGCGAGATTGTACACCCACAGGAAAAAAAAAGTGAAGAAACAGCAAGAAGCGTGACAACGGTGCCTCCAACTTGACATCCCCAGACCTGACCTGCAATACAACCCCATGAGTATTCCATAGCCATGCCTTTTAACAAGTCTGGAGGGTGGATAGAGGCTGCTCTAAATGAAAACATAAAGGTTATAAGCCCAAGCTAGGGAGGAGTCGGAAAAAATGCCAGAGAGGGTTGTAGCAGTAGTAAGGGACTAGGAAGATCATAAAAAGTGGTGAATATAGTTTAGAGGCCATAGTATCTATTCTGTATTTTGTTGTTTAGTTATATTACTTCTTTTCATTTTTATTTTCAATTTTACCTTTTTTCTGCGGGTGTACTGTACATGCAGCAGTTAGCCACCAGCCACATAAGTAGTTGGGGCCATCAATTGTACTGCACAGGGGTGATTGGGTTCCCTTCTACGTGCTGCGTGTGTCTACTACATACGGACTCTGTATGGACGCTTCATGTCAGCACTGGTAATTGGACTCTCTGGACTGCGCTGCGTCACGGGGTCTCACTCGCTTATCTTGGGGACGAGTGAGAGTAGCTGTATGTATTTACTTAGATGTATGTACTGTATCATGCAAGTAGCAGAGTAGAAGAGCAGAGTATCTACTGTTCTCCAGTACAATGGCACCCAGTTATACTACCTAGATCTATAGATCTAGACGAGTCGAGGACTGCGCTCACAACACTCGGTACGGGTCTTGGCGGTTGGTTGGTTGTTGGTTGGCCTTGCTGAGTAATCCTCCTCTGTCTGGACGGTGTTGACAAACTGATCAATTGATTGATGATTGATGATTGATTGATTGATTCCCCTCTGTCGAGTTAATTCTGTCGCATATTATCACTTCAACATTCATCCATTGGGAATTGATCTGAGGGGCTGGCTTTACTTTCCGGGGGCAGGCAAACTTCTACTCTTTTATCGGTATATATATATATATATATGGGCTACATACCCCTAACCCTGAGTTGGATACGGGAGTGCTGCTGCTGCTGTTAATACCGACAGACAATCTCTCTCTACGTCGACTCTGCGTCTACTCCTGTGATATCACGCATTTGCACACACGAACAACAAGAAGAAGGGGAAGAAGAAGAAGAAGAAGAAGAAGTAATCTCTCGCTATCTCTATCTCTCTCTCTCTCTTCATCTCTCTCTCTCTCTCGTCTATCTCTTTCTCATCTCCCCCCCCCCCCTCTCTCCGTCTGTATCTGTACCTGCTGTATCAGTATCTGTATCTGTGAGTCTCTGCCCCCCCCCCTCCCCCTCTCATCTCTCCCCCCTCTCCCCTCCTCCCCTTCTCTCTTGCTCTCTGCCTGTAAATCTAGCAATTCTCACTCACTCACGTTCGACGCGCTCTAGAATCCCCCCTCCCCCCCCGCCTCTTCAATCGACCCCCCTAACGCGTCCGTCCCCACCCTCCTCCTCCTCCTCTTCCTCCTCCTCCTACTCCTCCACCAACCAACCAACAAGCCCACCACACCCCCCATCCACCCACACACTCCACGCGATGGCCCGCTCCTCCCGCCCTCCCCTCGAGGAGGACGAAGACGAGCAGCAGCCGTCCACCGTCCTCCAATTCGCCGACGCCCTCTCCTGGAAGGCCGGAAAGCCAATCCCCACAGGAACCCTCATCACGCGCCTCAAGGCCCTCAGCAAGGAGCTGATCGCGCTCGAGCAGGAGGCCGTCGACCGCGAGAGCCTGGCAACGCCCGCGAAGGAGCTCGTCAATGTCGGTCTGCTGCAGCACAAGGACCCAGGCGTCAAGGCGTTCGCGGCGTGTTGTCTTGCGGATATGTTGAGATTGCATGCGCCGGATGCGCCCTATACGGCGGTACAGTTGAAGGTGAGTTTTTTTTTTTTTTTTTTTTTCGAGGGGGAGGGGGTAATTGGTGCTGATAATATGGTGTGGTAGGATATATTTGAGCTTTTTGTGCGGCAGCTGAAGGGCCTGGCGGACCCGGAGACGCCATACTACCAGCAACACCTGTACCTACTCGAGTCGCTGGCGTCCGTAAAATCTGTGGTTCTCATATCCGACATCCCAAACAGCGAGGCAATCACCCTAAAGATATTTACCCACTTCTTCGACCTTGCGCGCCCCGACGGGCCAAAGAATGTAGAGTACCAGATGACAGACATCCTCGTGCAGCTCATTGAGGAGTGCAACTCCCTCCCCTCAGAGGTCGTCGACATCATTGTCGCCCAGTTCTTCCGCGCCAACCCCGCAGCGCTCGCCGCAATCACCGCGCGCGGGAAACCCGCCGTGAAGGAGGTCAAGGGCAAGAAGGACGACGGCCAGACAAAGCTCATTGCCCCGGTGCCCCCGCCAGCGTACAACATGGCAAAGGCAATCTGCAACCAGTGCGTCGACAAGATGGCACGCCAAATCTGCCAGTACTTTTCCGAGGTCATCATGGACGCCTCGCCGTCCTCGCGCCCGCGCGCAAACAAGAGCGGCCGCCACACGTCCATGAGCCCCGACTCGGACTCGGACGACCCGGCGCTGCACGAGCCCTCGCACGAGGACCTCCAGGAACTGCACAAGGCCCACCTGCTCGTCAAGGAGCTGTGGAAGGCCTGCCCGGCCGTGCTCCAGAACGTGATCCCGCAGCTCGAGCAGGAGCTCATGGCTGAGAACGCAGAGATCCGCGTGCTGAGCACCGAGACGATCGGCGACATGGCGCTGACGGGGTCCTTTGCCGCTTCGGCGCCCGCAACATGGAAGAGCTGGCTCGGCCGCGCAAACGACAAGAGCTCCGCCGTCCGCGCAAAATGGGTCGAGGCCGCGGTCCGAATCATGAAGGAGCGAAACGACTTTATGGCCGTGCAGCTCGTCGACCTGGTCGCCGTGAAGCTGAACGACCTTGACGACCGCGTGCGACTATCGGCCTGTGTCTCCCTCGGAGAACTAGACTATGCCAGCATCACCACCAAGCTCGGCGCGGACCTGTCACCATTCAACACGTACAACCCTGAGCTTGCGGTCGGTGGCGCGCCCCCTGTTGCGGCGGGGGCCCGCGGCAGCGGTGGCGGCGCGAAGGGGAAGGCGGCGGGCGCGGACGGCGACGGCAGGGGCTGGGGGAAGAAGGTATTACAGAACCTGGGCGAGCGGGTGCGGGATAAGAAATTCAGCGTGCGGTGGGAGGGCATGTTCTGCCTCGCGCGCATGTGGAACATGGCGTACGCCGACATTGCAGCGGGCAACGAGCTGGTCACGGCGCAGCTCGGGTGGATCCCGAGTAAGATACTCGATACATTTTATATCAACGATGCCGAGGTCAATGTCCTCCTCGACCATGTCCTCTTTGGCGTGTTGCTGCCGGTAAACTATCCGCCGATTGAGAAGGAGAAGATGGCTACCACTACTACTAGCGGAGAGAATAATAACGGACGGGCAGCGGCGGCGGCAAAGGGGAAGGAGAAGGAGGCGGAGAAGGAGAGGGAGAGGGAGATTGCGGAGGGGGATCGCATCAGGGTTATGAGACTGCTGGTGCTGGTCAAGGGGCTTGATATAAAGGCTAAGAAGGCGCTGTTTGCCGTCCCGCTCAGGCAGATTAGTTATGCGAAGGTTATGGACGTCTTTTTGAAGAGTTGTGAGGATTATAATGTATTTTTTACCCTCCCCCTTCTCCCCTTTCTCTTCCCCTCCCCCCCATACCCCCGGTTCCGCACCCTAACCCTAAGTACTTTACATTATAATTTTTTTTTTTTGAAATGATAAAAGTAGCAGCAACAGCTAACAATCTCCCGTTTTTTCTCTCCAGGGCGGCGTAATGGACAAGGACGTAGAAGAAGAGGGCGTCAAGCGCGCACTCAACAAGTTTATCGAATGGCTCTCCCAAAAGCTCCCCGACACGCCTAAGGCCAAGGAGAACCTGCTCAAGTTTGCCAAACTCCACGACCGCCGCTGCTACCAGCTGATCCGTTTCTGCTTTTCGCCCGACTCGGACTACCGCACGGTCGTCAAGGCGCTCAAGGAGATCAAGAAGCGCATCTCCGAGGCGCCCGGCACCGCGCCCACAATCATGGAGACGCTCACGCCGCTGCTGTACCGCGTCTCGCAGCTCATCTACAACAAGTCGCACGTGCCGCACATTGTCGAGTTCTCGCGCACCGACGACCACGGGCTCGCAGCCGTAGCCCACGACCTGCTCAAGGAGATGTCCTCCTCCAACCCGGCCGTTTTCAAGGCGAACGTCAAGGCGCTCTCGGACCTGCTGCAGGAGCAGTCCTCGTCGGGCCACCAGCCGCCCGCCCAGGCCGCCGCCGTCGTCGACACGCTCAAGGCGTGCGCGGGCTTCGCAAAGAGCTACCCGGCCGACATGCCACAGGAGCGCAAGCTGCTGCAGGCGCTCGTCGGCTTCGCGCTCACGGGGCGGCCGCCGGCCGCGGCCAAGCACGCTGTCAGCATCCTCATGTACTCGGCCAAGCGTCGCGACATGTATGCGGCCGACCTGGTGCGGCGGTGCGTTTCCGGGTTTGAGTTTGGCGGGGAGCACTTTTTGGCGCGGCTTGCGTGTCTGGCGCAGCTGGTGCTGCTGGCGCCCGAGCAGTGCGAGGAGGAGAATGACGCGATCATGGATATCGCCAAGGATGTGCTGCTGAAGGTGCGCGGGCCGGCGAGCGAGGAGGATCGCAGGAGTGAGGAGGCCGTCTGGGCCGAGGAGGAGGCTGTCGACGATGAGTGTAGGGCAAAGATGCTGGCGCTGAGAATCACGGTGAATCGTCTCAGGGCGCTGGCGGCGGCGGCGGCGGCAGAGGCTGCAAAGGAGAAAGAGGAAGGTGGTGGCGGCGGCGGCGGTGGTGGAGGAACGAGGTCGAAGGTGCCGGAGGCGGTCATGAAGATGTTGATGCAGTTGGTGGTGAAGGAGGGAGAGTTGAGTATTGATGAAGATACACCGTAAGTTTTTTTTTTTTTTACCTCCCTTTTTCGTGTTTGGTGTGTTTGGTGTAGGGAGGGGTAATGATCACTAACACACCTTCTCAGCCGCGCGCACAAATCCCGCCTGCGCCTCTCGGCCGCACTCTCGATCCTCAAACTGGCAACACACAAGCCCTACGACGACCTGATCGCGCCGACCGACTTCAACCGTCTCGCCTGCGTCCTGCAGGACCACTGCCCCGAGGTGCGCGCCGCCTTTGTCGACAAGGTGAAAAAGTACCTGGCCTCGGCACGTCTCGGGAACCGCTTCTACACCATAATCTTCCTCATGGCCTACGAGCCCGTGGCGGCTATGCGCGACGCGGCCGTCACGTGGGTCAAGGCGCGCACGGCGACAATGAGGCGCGCCAACCCGGCCGGGAATGTCATGGAGGCTGTGTTTGCGAGGTTACTGAGTCTCCTCGCACATCATCCGGATTTTGGACATCAGGTGGAGGATTTGGCGGATTTTGCGAAGTAGGTTTTTTTTTCTTTCTTTTCTAATTTTTTTTGGTTTGTTTTTTTCTTCCCAACTATGGATGGATGGACAACCCCCCCTCCCCCCTCCCCCTACTCCCCCCACTCCCCCGCCCCTCCCTCTTCCGCTCTTCTTCTTCTACCCTTGGTTAGGGGGGTGGCCTGGAAGAAGAAAGAAAAAAAGAAAAAAAAAATATGTTACAAACAAAAAAGGGGGGTGGTGGAACAGAGACAGACGGAGCTGATTGAAGTGTGCGCGCCTGGTTCTGCAGATACATACTCTTCTACCTCACCGCCGTGGCCAGCGAGGAGAACGTCAGCCTGATATACCACGTTGCCCAGCGCGTAAAGCAGTTCCGTGACGGGCTGAGTCCGAATAATAGCGAGGTATTCCCCCCCTTCTCTCCCCCTCCCCCTAACTAACTGAAATGGCAGAACCTATATTACCTCTCCGAACTTGCCCAAGCCGTCATCCGCCGCTACGCCGAGCACCACCACTGGGCGATCCAAACATGGCCTGGCAAGATCCGCCTCCCAGCGGGTCTCTTCATGCCCATGCAGTCCGCGGAGCAGTCCCTTGAGGTCTCACGAACCACCTACCTGCCGCAGGAGACTGAGGCGCGCCTCGACTCCCTGATCAAGCCCAAGAGCGCCCGGCACCGCGGCGACCGCGACGGCACCAGCGGCGGCGCCAGCAAGAAGCGCAAGTCGGATCCGGCCACCCCCGGTGCACGCGCCGCAACCGCCGCAACCCCGGCAAAGAAGAAATACAAGGCCGCCGCGACGCCCGAGGAGAAGGAGAAGCGGAAGGTGGGGCGGCCGCCAAAGACGCCGAAGACGGTGGTGTCGGACTCGGAGCTGCGGCGCAGCGGGAGGGCCGCGGCCAAGGTCAAGTATGTGGAGAGCGGGCCGAGCGATGAGGATGACGATGAGGTGCTGGTGGGCGGTGGCGACAGCGACGAGGATAGTGATGTGGAGATGGAGGATGCGGGGAGCGCTGAGGAGGAGGAGGATGCGGAGGACGAGGTGGTGGAGGAGAAGATACCCGCCAAGAGGGGGAGGAAACCGCGTGGAGAAAAGATTGAGGAGGTGTCGTCCCCCGCGGCGGCGGCCCCCGTGAGGGGTAAGAAGACGGCGGCGGCGGCCAAACCAACAGCGGAGCCAATGCAGGAGGACGTACCAGCACCCGCACCCGCTGAGGCGGGGAAGAAGAGTGACGACGGGGCCGAGAAGGCGGACGAGGCCGAAGACGCAGACACAGAGGCGCCAAAGAAGGTCACGCCCATGAAGCGCGGTCGTGGCCGGCCGAAACGGGGCGGCGCTGTGGTCCCGAGCTCACCGGAGATTATGCCAGTTGTTGTTGTCGCGGCGCGGGGCGGGCGGAAGACGAGGGGTGCGGCGGCCGCGGCGGCGGCGGCAGTTAATGGCAGTGCGGCAGTGGCGGCGAACGGAAACGGGGGTGTGAAGGAGGCGGTGGCGGCCGATCATGAGGATAGTAGTGAGCTTTCGGAGCCGCCGAGTGATGTTGAGGCGTAGCGTAGTTGTAGTTGTAGGAGATCTTTTTGTTGTCTCTTCTCTTGTTCTTTTTCTTTTTCTTTTGTGGTTTCTGTGTTTTGTGTCTTTTGTGTGTGTCTTGTTATGTTGTCTGTGTCTGTGTGTTGTTTGTAACGTCTTTCTTTTTTTCCATTTTCCATTTTCCATTTTCCATTTTCCATTTTCATTTCTACTCTTCCTGTTCTTGCGGGTCCTGCAATTTGCAGAGGCGAGAGAAGTGTGATACAGAACAGCAAAAAAAATAAAAATTACAAAGAGAGAAAAAAAAAAAGAGAGAGAGAGAGAGAGAGAGAGAGAGAGATCTCCTGCTAGCTATAATTTCGTCCGTTCTTTTTGGCCCCGTCGTTTGTCGTCTGTTCTGCCCTGTTCTGTCACGTTCACTTGTACTGTACTTGTACTTCTACTAGCTGTGGCTGTCTATACCGCCCCCCTCTGCTCCACAACCCAGAACCAGGAGCGAAGACCGGCCCCCATACTTACACACATACACAAGTACATACAGCCTGAAAGCTACAGCGCCGATACCGAGTGACGCCCCATGACCGGCCAGCCAGCAACACCAACACAACACAACACAACACAGCCCACGTGCGCGCGGGCCGGGGGGTGCAGGGTGCATGCGTCCGTATGTAGTGTATGCACGAAGGAGGAGAAAGAGGATTGGTCCGGTCCGGTCCGGATTCGGGACCGGCGACGACGTATCTAGGTGTTTACATATCATATTGGGTGGGATCATGAGATATCACCAACAAACTACGTACATGTAATATTATGTATGTATACGCACACGTCGGGTTCATATTTTTTTTCCTTTCTTTCCAAAAAATGCAATGAGTATTGGAGGCACCAGTTTTCCCACCGCCGTTTTTTTTCCCTTTCGTTTCTTAAAAAAAAAGGAGATAGAGACAAAAATATGGTTCACTTTCCAGTGGAAGCTTGCGATGGAAAATACTAATGGAACAATGGTGGGGAGGAAAAAAAAAAGTACTAATAATGCTACATTTATTCGGCATCTTCCTTCTTGGCAGTCTTCTTCTTCTTCTTCTTGGAGGCCTTGCCCTCTGCCCTTAGGGGGATGGCCAGCAGCTCAAGGATGGACTCGTCCTCAATCTTCTTGTCCGAGGTGATCTTCTCGAGATCTGGGGCTGGGGGCGCGGCGAGTTTTGTGATGCCGTTCTTTGTGATGGCTGTTGTCCTCGTCAGTACAAACTTCAACTAAAATGAAACAATGAGAGAGAGAAAACTAACCAATGGTGGTAAACAGCCTGGAAGTAGCAGCACCGTCCTTATCACCCAAAACCTCAAACTGCCTGAACACGTTGTTTCTAACGCACTCCAAGATTCCAGCCTTGGCTGTCCTCTCATCATCCAGCTGTCTCAGACCAAAGGGGAAAGTTCCAAACTTCTTGACCACCTCATTGAGTGTGGTTCTGCTGGACTCTCTCTTAAGGAGGACCTTGTTTTCGGTCTTTCTGTGGAGGGTAGCCCTCTTTCCGGGAACCTCCTTGACCTTTCCTTTGCCCTTAGACAAGGATAGCTCAACACCCCAGACATCGCCAACCTCAGGGGCCCCCTCGCTCTTGGGGATACCTTCGCCCGGAAGAATGACAAGACGCTTCTTGCCCTCAATCTCGTTGCGGGCAAAGACGAAAGAGGTGGTGGACTCGACAAGAGTGCAGCCATAGACGGCAGCAATCTTCTTCAGCTTCTCTGTGATCTCGTATGATGAGGGGACCTTGTATGGCTTCTCAGGAGTGTTGGAGGGGTGTATATCGGCCGGGATCATCAGGCGGAGAAGGGCCTCGTTGCAGTAATGGGTTGCGAGGATGAGGTCGTTGTGGTTCGTCTGCTCGCCAACGACGATGGTGTCTGAGACGATTGCGGGGAATCCATCAATCTGGGCACCGAGCCTGGGATGGATTAGAATGCAGCTTCGGAGGGGGTCAGATTTTGTTTTTTTAAGCTTACTGGATCTTGAGGGCATCGCCGTTTGAGACAGTAATGGCAGCCTCAGCAGCATCGGTGGATAGAGGGGTGTATGGGGTAAGAATATCGTTGGGGGAAACAGTTGTGGGGAAAGAAATTCCTATATCAAAATAGACTTGTTAGTAAAAGGTCTGTTTTTTTTTTGTCCCCCACCTGTGGTGAATTGTGATAATACTACAGCCTCCTCAAATTCCACATCCAACGGTGGTGGTAGGGGGGAAAAATCCATCAAAGAAAGCTGGGCTGAGTAGGCGACGAGAATTTCCCATACCCTTGCTGATTTTCTTCCCCTTGTGCACTTTTGCGGTCTCCTCATCCAACATCTTGTCACCAGCCTGGCAAAGGCTTAAAATAGTTGCGCCCTCAACAGCCAGTTTTGAAACGGCCTCGAGAACCTTATGCGCAATCACGGCAGCATCTTTGTACTTTGTGAGGACATCAGGGTTGTTCAACGAGTAGTCTGTGGTCAACCTCCGCGGATTAGCGTTTTTGTTTCTCGGGGTCAAACAAAACGAGGGGTCTCTGCATCATCACATACCAACTTCCTCGGCCTTATTGTTGGTGGCGGTGGTGACGGTGACCGTAGTAGGGATGGCGGGGGACTCGTCGGCCATGTTTTTTATGCGATTGATGAGGATGAATAGATGGTTGTGAAGAGGAGTGGTAGTTGTAAGATGTGGGGTGGGGTGGTCCGTTTCGAGTGCGGGGTTTACGTGCAGCAGCACACACACACAGGAACAGGCGACGACGACGTTGTCGTTGCCAAGAGTCTGACGTTATGGGGCCTGCAAAGGAAACCAACGAAAAAGAATTCCAAGTGATGACTTTGCCAGGGTATGCAGTTCTGCAGCTGTCGAGCAGTGCTTTTATTCCAGAAGACCCGTTCCTCTTTGGAAGAAGCTTCACCATTTATCACATGCTCTATTCAAAGGGGGGCCAATTCAGTCTACACCTCTAGATACCCAGGCAAAGGGGGCCTTAACCACTGCGCTTTCCCTCGCCATCAAGAGGCCTCAAGTCTTCTCCGGGTCTCTGAGACAGGTATCGGATGTATTCACGCCGTCATCGAGAATCACTCGGTGGTTTAGGGCTAGGGCTGTAAGGAACACTCGCTTCGAGGCTTGTGACACAATCCCGCCGTCATGACCTCATAGCAAATCATTTTTTGCCGTTAACCGCCCGACAGGAGAACACCCGTGAGAGGGGGGACATTCCGCTGTGTAAGGCTTCAGTCGGTACAAAATTCTATGTGTATATCTGCGCCCATCTAGCAGTTACTAGGAATCACGGTACCGAAACGCATGGACAGTCAGTTCTTTGGAAAGGCATAGAATTAGGGCATGCCGCCGTACAGACATGGCACCACATAGTACTACTACGGCCCCCAGAGCTTCGAATAAGCAGTGCTTTATAATGGGCCTTGCAGTCGGAATATCCCTACTATTCCTAATCACTCAAGAACTCTTACTCCAACAATATTTCGTCTTCAAATCCACTGATTATAATAGCCCTCGCTATCTGCACAGTCTCCCGATATTAACTACACAGACAAGATGCCTATCTCGTATTACTTTGGAAAAAACCGCCCGGAATCTACGTGGACATGCTGCGAATGCGGGCAACGTGGAATCGCTCTCGATACGCCGTGCCTGAATGTTGTTCAGGGAGTCACCTGTGATCATGACCGCTGTGGGTGGTGTAAAACCCACACCACCACCACTAGCACCGACTAACATAATGGTCGCGGGGGGAGTTTTCTAGGAAGATTGCTCTGGATAGCGATCTCTCTACCCGCTTGGACGGCTTTGTTTTGTGGCTTTATGCTTGGGCGGGTGCTCCGGGCCTAGCTTTTTTGTACTTCCTATATTATGCAGTAAGAATACACATTTTTATCTCGTACTTGAGCGTGCCATTTGTTTGTTGTCCGCAATGTGAATATTCGCAGCTTTGATGTCATACTAGATCGAGGTTTAACTGTTATTGGCCGGCTGATCCACGACCTCCAATAAGTAAGGTATCACAGAGTAAATACATGTAGGTAAGGAACAATTCGTAAGACAGTTGGAAGAGACAGATCATGAAGGGTCACTCAGCCTTTGAATCATGAAGTATCACGCAGTCAAGGATAACCATAGGGTTTGGACGTGGCGCGTTCCAAGGGGCTGTCCGTAGGGTAATATGGGCACAAGACCAGGTGTCCGGCAAGCTAGGGCAAGGGTTCTAGTACGAGCCCAGCTGCATGTAATACATGTAGCCAATTGAGCATCTAGCTGCATGGTATTGTACTGATTGCCAGTGGATCAACAGTCTGGAGCCTTGACAATCAATTGATGTAAGTTTGTGTGCAAATAAAAGTGGAGTGCACATGTACTTCTTGCTGGACATTGCTTTCCAGAGAAAGAAAGCTGACCATCAGCTTCTTTCTGTATCGGGAAGATAGTTTCCTTATTTGGATTCATCTTCCCGAGATATGATTTCTTTTGTTTATTTCATCTATCTATCTCTTGGACGGATGAGAGTTAAATTCACGGTCTAGACCCTAGTAGGGGAGTTATATTGCTTCTTATGGTAAATAGCAACAAACGAACCAAACAAGAATTTCCAACAGTTACCACACGAGGCTAATATTAGCTGAAAGTGGTTGGTCGCGAATCTACCCGTCCAAGGATAGGCCCAAATCCGTGAATCAACCCATTGCTTTGGATGATTCTGATCAGTTGTGAATTAATGAAAGTGTTTTTGAATCTCCGTTCTTGATTTCACGGATCTCCACCATGCTCACTCTAGCAACACGGTCTCAATTCCGAATTCCATCTTCATGCAAAATATCGTCACGTTTTCTGTGTATCCCTGCTGCTCACTGGGCCCCTCCTCCGCCCTACTTTAAGCCTCAACCCCGCACTCTGCTTTCTACTATTGACAATCGCTCATTCTCGACAACTTCAAGAATATTTGCAAAAATGGCGCCAATTAAGAAAGACCCCAACACCCAGGCAAATTATCTTGTCTTTGCAACTACGCACACTGATATCGACCTGGCCTTATCGTTTTCTACTTCGTCACTGTCCGGAGATGCTACTCTGACATTGAAGGCTACTGAGGATACATTGGAGGACGTGGTTCTGGACACAAGTTATTTGGATGTCAAGAGTGTGTGCGTTGATGGAGAAAATGCAAAATTTAGCGTTTCAGAGCGAGTAGAGCCTCATGGGAGTGCTTTGACAATTGATACCGGGAAAGAAGTGAAGGAAGGCCAGTGCGTCAAAGTGAAGGTGCTCACGCCTGAAACTCTGATAAAGCTTCCTTGGAAAGTCTAACGCACCAATAGATTTCCTACGGTACCACCGAGAAGTGTACTGCTTTGCAGTGGATGACACCTGAGCAAACATCCAACAAAAAACACCCTTACATGTGTAAATTAACCCTTCATTGTCTTCGTTGCGCAATTAGATCTCATGCTAAATCCTAGATATATGTATCAGTCTCACAATGCCAGGCTATTCATGCTCGTTCTCTGTACCCATGCCAAGACACTCCAGCTATCAAGTCGCCCTTCGATATCAAGATTCGCTCCCCTCTCCCCGTCCTTACTTCTGGCCTGCCAACAGGAACTCGTGAGTTTATTGCTGGGAATTCTAAAGGTGAAGCTGGAACGCTTGCATACACATCACACCAATCTATTCCGATTCCGTCATACCTTTTTGCCATTGCATCTGGAGACATTGCGTCAGCTTCTATCGGCCCTCGGTCCTTGGTCTATACAGGTCCCGAGGAGCTTTTAACTTGTAAGACGGAGCTTGAGGGTGATATGGAAAGGTTTATGGAAGCTGCAGAGTCACTTGTGTACCCATACTCTTGGACAACTTACAACGTTTTGATCCTCCCTCCCAGCTTTCCATATGGAGGGATGGAGAACCCGACACACACCTTCGCAACACCAACAATTATCTCGGGTGACAAGTCTAACATCGATGTAATCGCCCATGAACTCTCACATTCTTGGTCTGGAAATCTGGTTTCCAATGCAAGCTGGGAGCATTTCTGGCTAAACGAGGGGTGGACTACCTATCTTGAGAGACGTATCGGTGGTATTCTTCATGGGGATAAGGAGTTCCATTTCTCAGCAATTATTGGGTGGAAGGCCTTGGAGGAAAGCGTGCGACTCTATGGAGAGGAACATGAGTTTACGAAGCTAGTCGTGGACTTGGAAGGGAAAGATCCGGATGACGCTTTCTCTAGTATCCCCTATGAGAAGGGGTTCAACTTCCTATTCTTCCTTGATAGAGTGGTAGGGAGGGCAAAATGGGACAAATTCATTCCGCATGTTTGTAAGCCCTCTATCATTTTAGGGACACCTAGTAACTGTGAGATGAACAACAGTATTTCAAAAAGTTCCACCAGAAATCATTGACCTCTGAGGATTTTAAAACAACATTATTAGAGTTTTTTGCGCCCGACGCTGAAGCTTCTGCGGCGCTTGAAAAGGAAGTAGACTGGGACAAGTGGTTTCACGCACCTGGCCTTCCACCAAAGCCTGACTTTGATACTTCGCTTGCCGATGTCTGCTACAAACTTGCAGGCAAATGGTACGACCTTAACACAAATCAATCACCACCAGAGGATTGGGCGCCTAGTCCCAAGGATATCGATTCTTGGACATCTGGACAAATTGTCGTCTTCCTTGAGAGACTCACCGACTTTGATAAACCGCTCAAAACTGAACTTGTTGAAACGATGAAAGATCAGTACGGGCTCTTGAAGAGTAAGAACGCGGAAATCCTAAGCCGGTTCTTGATAGTCGGACTTAAGGCCAGAGACTCGACGCTATATCAGCCTACAGCTGAAGCCTTAGGCAATTGGGGAAGAATGAAATTTGTAAGGCCTCTGTATAGGTCGTTGAATGAATGCGATAGGGATTTGGCAGTCGAAACATTCAAGGCACATATCAATTTCTACCACCCTATTTGCAGGGATGCGGTGAAGAAAGATCTTAAGCTTGAGTAGGGGCGAAGGAATGTTTTGAAGGAATGTGTTTTGTAAGGTTCTTCTAGCGATCTGTATAGGTTGTTAGTACAAGAAGCATTCGTAGCACCAACGTATCAAGATCTACATGCTAGTTACCCGTAATAATTCCATGCAGATGCTTTATTTACCGTGCCCTAAAAGGTAGGAACTACTATATCGTAAGCGAGTTCCTGCCAAGGGTTATACCCGTGAAAAGCCTAACCGTTTGTGATGTTGCAACAACAACACGCGTCGACCAGGCTCAAAGACTGACCATTGCACCGTCTTTTGCACAGTATTGCCCATTCATCGAATCCCTGTTGTTATCTAGTAAGTATTCAAGAAGAAGCGAGGAGAGATAAGAAATGTCAAACTCAACTACTACGCCAGATCAGACCCCCACAGCCCCCGTCGCCCCAATCGCAGAAACAATGGATGTAGAAGCTTCAGACCTCGCAGGCGACTTG
The DNA here is from genome assembly GCA_024713785.1 of Morchella sp. 2018-W45. Lineage (NCBI taxonomy): Eukaryota > Fungi > Ascomycota > Pezizomycetes > Pezizales > Morchellaceae > Morchella > Morchella sp. 2018-W45. The sequence goes on from JAMGYZ010000012.1 coordinate 1,617,763, forward strand.
TTCGGTGAGACACCAGCGGAGGCTGAGGAAACCGAGAAGGAAGAGAAGAAGGAAGGTGAAGATGGTGATGGTGATGGTGACCTTGAGGAAAAATACGAGGAGGGCAATGAAGAAGGCGGAGAGTCCAGCAGCATGGCACTAGCCGTCGTTGTTGGAAATTCCTCAAACGAGGTCGTTCCTCATAAGAAGGAACTGACTTTTATTGAGTAAGTATCCATCGTTAGCCTTGAATTTTTCCTACCTTCACCCCACCTCACTTATACTTTCTCTATTTTCGTTGCCCTTTCCCTCTATCCCCTTCCACCCTGCTCAATCAGGAATTGAACAATCAATTAAAAAGCCGAATAATCCGCTAATACGATAATGATAATGATGGATGATCAACATAGCTACCTTTCTTCTCCGATTGTGACTATCACCGTCGGCGATGCTGTTCTCAAAGCTCATCTTGCGCTGCTCCAGCGCAGCCCATACTTCGACTCCTCTCTCACTGTCGATGGTCTCAAGGGTGAGAACATCGATGCTGTTGGCTGCTTCCTTCAATACCTCTACACGAACGAGTACACTCCTCGTCTCGTCTTCAACAAAAATGCCTCTGAGTTAGTTCTGGAGGGGATTTCCCCCGATGAGATTGATGACGATGGGACCCATCTCTTGAAGCATGCCAGGGTGTATACCCTTGCCGAAAAGCTTGGTATGGAAGAGCTCAAGACCTTAGCACACAGCAAAATCCACAGAATCAATTCCACCGCCAAGGGCGAGCTTGAATATGCGAGGTTTGTGTATGCAAATACACCGAAGGACGATAAGACGATTAGGAACCCTATCGCAACCTTCTGGGCCCATAGAAGTAAGCCTTTGTCCCCCCTCATAGTGTTTGTATAGTGCTAATATGTTTTTGAAAGGTCACGTTCTACGTCATGAGGCTGAGAAGGAGTTCATGGGTATGATCCTTGAATTCCCGCAATTCGCCTACGACATACTCTCCATGGTGCTTGACCAGAAGGAAAAGGCCAAGGATCACAAGGGTGGAAGGACCATTGAGCGTGAGGAACGTGAAGGGACAACGGTAACCGAAATGGGACCACCTTCCTCCGAGAAGAGGCCCGGAAGTAGCCGAAAGAGGCCAAGGACCTCATCAGTCATGTAATCGGAAGCCGCTCCGGCCAGGGAGGAGGGGAGGGAGGAAGAGGGGGGGGGGGGGGGTAAGTTGAGCATCCAATGTGGACGTAAAGGATGGCATGGTATTCTAGGGGCGTTTTGGTTACCTAAATACCCTTTACTTTGTTTTACTATCCCTAATCGCGAGGATGCATGGTGTGATTTTTTTTTTTCCTCTTATCTTTCCTCCACTCATGTTTGTAAACTGTTCAGTATATCTCTTTCACAGGTTTTACGAGTTCTTGCAGGCCAAAAATTATCAACTAAAATGAAATCGATAACATTAAGTACGGGTATTCTACTTTCTTTAATATTTACAACCCTCAATCAACCATACATCTTTGATTGGGAGTGCCTTCCAGAGGCCTCTCTGATATATTGCAGATCGTTACCAGGGCGTAATCTGCGCCTACTTAGCGGAAGTAGCCTATGCCCATGGCCAAACCCCCATCCCATTCTCGTACAATCCCGATACATTAACAGGTGGGTAGCCATCACAGATTACTCTCTCCTTCACCCTTGGGCCAGTATCATCATTCCTGGACGAGGGGTAATTCGGCTGGAACCATCCCTGTAGACCACCCTGGTCCCGCTCCACTTTCACGACGATAGGAATCATGCCCGCCGTCTGAAGATTGTATGGACGGTGTCCAAGAGCTACAAGAGTCGAGTTGATTACTCCTGAGTGGGAAGTCATCGAGATATATGTTGCATTGTTATTGGCAAGCATGTTGTCCATGGCATACTTTATACGGGCGTTACGACCTTGCAAAGACTCGCGGTGGTAGTTCCACAGCGGGTCTTCCTCTGGGAACGAACCGTCCACGGGAAACTCTACTTGTGGATAACGTTCGCGCAGTTCGGAGGCCGGTGAGCGGTGATCCCCATAATGAAGGGAAAGTGTTTCTCGAAGAAGCTCATTTACCAGCGGTCGAGGAGGATCGAGTGCAATCGTCTTCCAGGTCTCGACAAGAGTTGAGAGGGAACGTGATAGGGGAGAGACATAGTGGATTTGAGGGGTGGGAATGCCAAAAGGGATTTGGGACTTCCAGGCATCTCGGGTACGGTGTACCTCGGAGATGCCTTTTTCAGTTAGGCGAGCATCAGGTCCCTATGAAGGTCAGTTGGGTGGGGAATAGCAGGACTTGAGAAGAACACTTACCCAGTGGTAAGTACCATTGGTACCTTTCATTGCCCAATAACACTGCAAAGAAATTAACTAAATCCCATATACATCAAATCTAATTAACTCATACCTCCCAAGCCTCATTTCCGAAATAGTGTTCTGATATCGTATTAAATTTAGTTAACTTATAAACGTCATTATATGAAAAAAGAGAAGAAGAAAAAAAAAACTTACCCGCAACGTTATGATGTCCTTGGCCATGCCTTGCTAAGTACAAAACTTTGTAGCTAACATCCACAGATGCATTTTGATTCAAGAGAGAGATATGCTCTACAAATCTCTCCCAACGGTGGGGCCCAGAAAACTGAAGTCCAAAAGAGTCCAGGAGCTTTGATTTATTATATTACCGTTGTTAGCATCGCCATACTCAATAGCAGTATGTCTCACTAGTAAAATAACGAAAACCCACAGGATCATAGGTACGATCATCAGTACTCTTATCGCTCTGTCTGAAAAAACCGTCCAACACCGTATATTTAAGTGCTGGGTACACCTCATGCTCAAAAGGCCTTGCAGCATGCCTATTTTCCTGAAATGATGTGCTAGCAAGAACCTCTTCAAATCCGAAAACTGTTGAGAAAATCGTCAATAGCGCGATATAGATACGTAGAAGACTATATACGGAAATCATCGTATTTAAGGAAATTCAAAGGAAAATGAAGTGAAAGATCTCAGTCCGGCTGTTAATGACGTTTATTTAGGAAAGAGAAAGGGGCACGTTGGCCTCTTAAGTACTATGTAAGTAGTTAATGATGGTAGAGCACGTGGCAAACATATTCTCTTCAAACAGACAGGGAATTCGTGGAGAATTAGTACGCGTTAGTTGTTCCTACAAACGATTACTTCCGGAGTTTGTCTCGATCAAAACCAATCACCTGGTAATTTTCTGGTTCTGAACACGACTGAACCTTTTACAAGCTAAGCCTTACTGATTCAATTGGACAACATCACCTATATTTACATATCATGGCAACTAGTGGACTAAATGTACAGGGTTTGTTTACTGGACCCTTTTTTTACACAAGCCAATCATGAGACTCCATGACACAGCTGTGCTTATCCCGATCTCTGGCGAGTGACTCAGCATGAGTGACTCCGCCGGCCGTATCCCATATGATGGGCAGAAATTAAAAGTAAATACATGTAAGTATTTGGTCCGTTTTAAAATTCGATAGCATACTTTCTTTTCTTTGGTTCCTTATATTTACTAATTTTATAGGCTCTAGGGCTTGAGCCAGTATCTTGTCGAATCTCAGGATATCGATTCTGCATGTTGTGATGCCATCTGTGATCTAGATCTGCAGAACGTTCCCAGTACCGTTTTATTCCACTGGGAGATACCGGTCTTCTGACGTATACGGGCAAGATTACAGCGTAAGCCACCTCAAATGAACGCTAGCTTCTATGCCTTACGCCGTGGAGAGCGTGATTGCCACTGGTCTCTTAATCTTACGGTGGTTGCGGTCCCCATCCAAATCTAGACCCGGTTGGGGTAGAATGCGGAATACTTACACGAGAGGTATAATTCAAGTCTAGCTAGTTAAATGGGGATTGGTTGGTTTTACGCCTGGTTGGGTGCCCGGTTGGGTGCCCGGTTGGGTGATTTTGGTAGGTTTTAGTCGAATTATATTGGGGGGGGGGGGGATTAGTGCAAATCAGAAATCAACCACTCTATCCAGCTGGGTAACCGTGGTTTGTTACAAATCTCCGGGGGGGGGGGGGGATGGAATAACAACTCCGCAGTACACAGCTTACCTCTTAGGGACCCCCAATTGATGAGAGTTGGCATATTGAAGTGAATGTCAAAACTGGGAATTACTCTTACATCAATTGGTGCGGGGTAGTTATCATTAACACCCGACGTTATCATATTACAACATCCGGGGAGGTGTTCTCGATCTCGTGTAGTCCGAGGAATACCTCCTAACATGGATATTCTACCGCGCCTACGCCACTTTCTTTACCCCGAAGCCTCCCAACGGCGATAGGAACTCCTGAGAATACCAGCATCTGCTGTATAAATTTCTGTCTCTATATACTCATGGTGCCAGAATTAAAATGCCGCCGATCAACCCCAATTAAGTACGATTTGGGGGCATTACAAACAGATCACATCTCTCTCTTATCAAATAATATATCTATCATACAAATACAATTCGAATATTCCTCTATTATAGGGGGTCAGCGTTGTCTGACTAAGTACAGCGTATGCGTCTCCCTTATATATAATTAGCTGGTTAGCTTCGACACCTAGATAATTATATAATAGGCTCAATGGAATCCAAAGTTGGATTTATATTATCCTATACTTCTTCTTGTATAGCAATTACTACATGTATATATTACTTTAATTTTCGTTTTACAAAAAATGTTGAAAGTTGGTACATGATCATGTACTCCCCATTTCATGCTATTGAATACCACACAAAAACCCACCAAGCCACATTTCTATAGGTATGCAATAGTGGTTGTGCTCGAAAACGTTGTGAACTGGGGAGTATATCACTCGCGCTTCTTTGCCAAGAGTTTTCTCGTGACTGGGAGATCATGAAATCCCATACTTCACCGAGTCAGAAGCGCGAGTATACTATTTTGAATACAGTACCAAAAGGTAGGTGCAACTACATGTATCCAGTAACCTTCTCGATCTGGCAAATACCATGAAGCTAGTATTACTATAATACCATGCCTGAGATTCTGACTGCAGTTGATACCTCATACTACTTGTTGTTTCTGTAGATAAATTGTGTTTCATGATGGGCTGGGTGGCCAGTCTAGTACAGTACCATCTCTTTGTTTGTGCTCAGTGCCCAGCTATGTACAGCCCTGTTCGAAAAGTCCTGGCACCCTACTATATTGTGTCTGTTTATGAATTCTAACCCACCAACAACCATTTCTCCTGCGCATACTCAAAGATTGTTAGGTATGGCCGCAACGAAGATATTGTAGCTCTTTGTTATAGTCACAGTAACGGGAGAATTAGAAAATAGAAGAAACACCCTCGCACTTTTGACCCGGGGTGCCAGGACTTTTCGAACGGGGCTGTACATGTATGTAGCTAAGTCATATACTACTAAGTCCGTAGCACTGTAAGTACACATAGGTACATAATATCGAATCTTGAAAATATTAGAACCCCGTCAGCCCCACAATTATCAACCTCTATAGTAGCCCATCATCAAAGGCAGAGGTTTCATAAATACTACTTGATAAACGTACTTGAAATTCTATGCTGATACCATGTATGTACATATGCCTTCATCTCTCCATTCAATTTCCGTCCCGTGTGAAATAGCCCCTGAGTTTTGGACTTAAATACGTGTGCAACCCATCAGAAAATCAACAAAAACCATCATAACATCAACCCTAATAAACGCAAAACCTAACATAGCGACCAATAACTATATCTTGCTACATATAAGCAGTATAATGCTCTTCAATCTCCCCAGTTTAATTCTCACAGCCTCACTCCTCCTCGGCGCCGGCGCCGCACCACCCCCCGGCGCCGGCGCAGGAACCGAAGGTAACTCGATGAGTATTGTATGCGAACCGAGCAGTGGCAGCCCCATGCTCACTGATGCTCGCAAGGCGGTCGATGAGCTCATCACACTTTCCTCTAACACCTGTACTGGAAACCCTGTTGGTAGCACCCAAGGTCTCTGTTCTAAGATGCATTGCTCTGGGAGCGCCTGTATTTCGCGATGCGCATCCAACGAGGCCACTAAGTCGAAGTTCTATTCTTGTTCCCGGGTTGCGGAGATTGTAAAAACTGTTATTGAGAATCCGGATTGCTGGACAAGGGATCAAGTTGGAGGGAAGATAAGACTGTACGAACTAACTGGAGCGGTTACGGCTGTGTTGTCCTGGACAGAGTTCTATGTCTATCTTAACCCGGGTTACGCCCAGGGAAAACATATCATCGATCGACGTATGAAGGAGACTCCATATCCATATAATTGGGTTTAGAATACTTTTTAAACCCCGGGTTAAGTTTCCTGTAATATCCTTCCTTATTTATTGAACTAAGCCCTGCATGTTCGGCTTTTATTTCCGATTAGTACATTGTATTTATAAAGTTCAAAGACTATAACATGTATGGAACCATACATGTATTTATAGTTGGAAGACGGCATACATAGTAATGAGCAATCAACCAGTTAAATATATTTATAAAAGATATTGGTGCGAGTGATAATCGATGATTTTACGTCCTAGATCCGACACTAGAGCTAGACCGGTCTAGATCAGCCGTTAAAGCTATAGTATTAGCTAGGGCTTTGGGAAGAGATCACAGTGTTCCATATATATCTGGAGGTACGTACTCTCCGGTGGCACTATAGCTACCGGCGGGAAATTTTCATGAATTTTGTTATTAATGACAGAACATTTACAACTTACATAAATGTAGTATAGCAAAGCATAAAGACTGAATTTCAGTGTTCATACCAAAGGTGACATGTCGCTATTCCAAGTTTAGCCACTCAGGATGTTTTTGAATCAATGAAATTATTGAATTTCAGCCCTAATGTGGCTGGGAACTACTTTTTCGCTCAGGTGAGTTTCTAATAACTTCACCAAAAAATAGATTAAAAAAAGCCTGTCTAGACAGCTTCTAGAAAATATATAGGGGCAGGCTTTATCTAGATTTTTGATATCTTTCTTTATTCAAAAGCTATTAGCGATGCCATTTACTATGACGTAAAGATTGGGCACGCTCTACTCATGTATATATAGCATAGCACAAGGGCTGAAATCCAGTGCTCATACCACACGTGGCCGTGGTAAAGTTACTTTTGGCACATTTACCGCTCGAGTCCACACGACACTTCGACTACATGTATAAAGTACACACATCTAAAACTTAGGGTATTTGAGTGAATATTCCTTTACCACGTCTGATTTAATTAGAATACATGGAATCATGTACTATCACTCGGACGTTGCTTGTATTGGAATTTGTGTACGGATGCCAGAGAGTAGTGTATAAGTACATGTATACATGTATGAGGTGTAGTGATCCGGATTCCAATGAAAGCACCATTCTCATATATAGACCTCTCGGTACATGTATGAGACCTCTTTTCTTGACTGGGTACTCAAGGTTCAAAAGAAATTCGAGTGCTATTCTGTGACTGGGGTGGAATGCATGAAATCATATAATCGACTTCCGCCTACGTGTATTTAGATCCCCTGTCGCTAATTATTTCTATGTATGTACGTACTCATTTCATTCTAGAGTATGTAAGTACATAGCTCTACATGTAGGTGTACATTTATGCAGGTTTGAAAAGTTACATGTAGTGTGGACCTTTACGGACCAGACGTACTTCTAGAGGTATGGTTAACCTGGCCAATTGGGGGTACGACTAACTCTTCATAGATTTGAAAACCAAGCTCAACAAATAGTAAAACAGTGCTCAATTCGTGGAACAAATAAGTACATGTAGTACCCCCTGCTCTTTACTGAATTTGGACGAAATTACATGTAATGTCTATCCTCCTATTTAACTCCCGGGAATATGTCTACATGTATCTGCCTCTCTTGGCCGGCCGGGGGGTCAAAACTGCAGCTGCGCGGTAGTAACCGCTCCTTAGACAATACACGTTAGTCAGGAGACCTATCACGTATCTCTTTGGTCCTCACAAAAAGGCAAAACCACGGCTGCTACGACACCTAGACATAGATCATACGCTGTAGAGCATCTAGCGAAGCTGAACCAGCGTATAGCCCTGGTGGATGAGACAGAGGACGAAATCTCTCTCATGCATAAGTGCCCAAAGCTTGCCTGTAAGGACGTCTAACAGTCGTTCGCTTATCTTAAAATTGGCTACATCTACATGTAGGTCTGAGTACATGTACTCGTATGTTCCTGACGTTTGTGAAAATGACCGCTATTGCATGCCATACAAATACGCGCCAACCCCAAAATTTAGTATGGTATGCAATAGTGGTCCCCTTTACAAACGTCAGGAAAGTACGAGTACTCGTATTTCGCTGACATTTGTGGACGCGACTGATATTGCATGCCGTACGGAGATACGCCAAGCTCATGATTTTGGGTGTATCATCGCGTATGCAACAATGGCCCAGTTCAAAAACGTCAGCGAAAAACGAGTATACATTTGTAGTACATGTGGCCTTCTACCCTATCATCTAATAGCTTGCGGTAGGGTGTAGGTACGCACTCTAATTAACATACAGAGGAAATACGACACCTACTTGATCTCGCTGAGAAGGCAACTCCCAGCACAAAACAAACACTCTGCTTGTCTCATACTGCAGTACCATTTTCTTACCCTTGGCCCGCCCACTGACCAAGGATGTCTCACTATTGGCGGAAGATACCAGAATATGAGCAGGTCCCTCATAGAGCTCAAAGAACCACGATTGCGGGATCGATAGACACATATATGTGGGGATGGCTGCTTATTCTTGCTTACAGATCAGCAGATAGTGAGACTTGATCCGAACGCGCCATGTTTCATATTGAGATATTGTCACTAACCCAACACAAGTATGTATATAGGTGTAGTATGTATGTACATACTAGATGTAGTTACTTCTATTCACCTATCTTCTAACGAATGCGCCAGACAATACATTTGTCTCATGCTCGCATCAGCATGGTACCACGATATTGACGTTTGAAACCGAGGGTAAAACTTCTTATAACGAGGATGGAGTTAGCATTAAGTCTGCCTAACTTCGTAGGTCAATAAATATAATATCTGCTAGAGTCATAATATAGATCTACATATGTTAACCCAAATATCCAGAGCTAACATTGTCTTTCCCACTCCATCCCGATTGGTTTAGTTCATCCAAAACCAGTCGGCAACCCGGTATTCTTCGGGATACCTGTCGCATAGTCAGTCTCATTGCCGAGACCAAATATGCAGCTTTGTGCGCCACTAATCCACTTACGCGTACATACTCTCTATCGGCACCGTACCATGCCTAGGCCTATATGTGACATGCTCTGGAGTACAATAGAGTATCCGGCCTTTCCGTCAAATATCAATCAAAACTCCAACTGCCATGCGGTATAGAGGACTTATCTAGCTTTGGTCTATATGCGCAACAACAAGAACGGTTGTAGCGGCGCGTCGGTGCAAGTTATCTAGTTCTGGGCTTAAGAGAAAGTCCCTGCTATGTCCACTTTCAAACTATGTACTAAAAGCAACTAACTACACAAGGTGCTTAAGGTCATGAGTGCTCCAACGAATGTCAGCTCTCCGCCGACCGCTACCTAAGGAAATAAATGAGTGGAAAGGTATATCCTACGCAGGTTTATGATTTATATTTGATCTTTCAAAGCTGGAACAAATCCTAGCCAAGGTCAGCCCCGGTTCTCCCTAGTGAATGGGCCCTCGGTATTTTAGTTTTTAGGAAATTACCTATCGAGTGATCCCACATGAATCGACACACATGAGTTAATAACCCTCATAATCCCTGCAACATTTACCAGAGACTAACCAACAATGAAGAGCTGGCAGCCGATTCGCTGGGGCTCGTCTCCGTTGTCATGTTACACATGTCAAAGCTACATACAGTCCATCAGAGGTGTCTGGGGCAACTAGTGGTCTAAGACTCGTTGGTTGGGTGCGCTCGCTGGCTATTGTTCTAGTGTTCTTTTTTTGGTCTGTTGTGGAGACGGAATTATTGAAGATGAGGCCGCAAAAAAGCTGGCAACTACATGTATGTAAGTACATCACCAGTCTAGATACGCTATGAGCTTATTTACTACCGGTGCTGTACTCTTAAGAACATGACCATTAATTAGTTTGACAAGTGTCCTACAGAAATAATCGCTCTTGTGTACCTACATATCCTGGCGCTAATCCGTTTGCGCATTGTATTCCTTTGGAGGCCACTGGAGCTTCTCTATCTACTCTAGCGGAAGTTTTGATGTAGGGGTTCAAACAACAAGATCGCTCTTGCGCAAATACAAGCATGTCGATGGCAAGTCACACTACATAGAAGAAGAAAACATATAGGTATCTGCGAGATAACCTATCCCGATGGCTATATCCCATGAGTAACTACAGGCTACAATGGGCATCCAGAAATCGAACAATTCTCGATCTCAGATCCCCATGACCATCCATCAGGCTTTGAATGTTTTTCCCCCCCCCCCCGATCAATGAAAAAAAAAAAGCTTTCCCGAACCCAACCGCTGGGTACGTACATGTAGTCTAGGCAGGGTCAGTTATCTTTCTATCTCCTGCCGCTATCGGCTAAGGCACAGTTACGTATATTATTTACCGGAGGACGCCACAACAAATAAGGGCAACATTAGATGTTGTGAATAGTAATCCTTGAATATCACCAGTAGGCTAGGTTTTAGAATGGGCTAGGCACTGGTGTGGGGCAAAGCTAAGCAGAACCCTAGGCCGATGGCCACGGTCCGAAAGTTCGGGAAGGCATGCTGCACGCACATACATAGTAGAGTAGAGTACGTAGGTCGAGTACCTACCTGTGGTTTACTCTGCCGAAGTAACAATAACTCTCTGATTGGGACGTGACCATGCGTACTGTAGGTACCTAAAGAAAAAGGTTATTTGTTTTTTCTTTCGCTTGATCAAGGTTTCTTCATCTAGAGTCTTGGGTTGCACACATGCAGTGTTCGCTTTGAGGTGTGAGACTCGAGTGGTTCAGGCCCCAGGGCGCGGGGACACGGCAATCTGTCTTCAGCCACAAACGGGTAAGGGGCACCTTTTTTATGACGTCATCAAGCATTTAAACATTTTAGCATGGTACAGTAAGAAAGAGGGGACCTCGACGATGTGTGGGGGGGGGGGAGGACGAACAGCTTCACAACGTGACAACCCAGGACAGGATGTTCCAGAGAATATTCATTGGTGTTCAGAGTCCTATGGTAGACCAGTTGCCTAAAATCTTTTGGATTTTTAAGTGGGAGTTCATTTTCATAATCTTGGGTCTTGGGGAAAGAAAGGGAAAGAGAACTTTTGATAGAAGAGTGGTGACTTGTTAGGAAAGTGGGAAAGTGTGTTTCTGTTCACCGGCTGGTAAAAATCTGGCAAGGTTGCTTAATCATTTTCAGATCCGATCCGTGGAGAAAAGCTCGATCCTTTGCTAATCGAACACGTTCTTCCCTTGTTGGCGTACCAAACGAACTTTGCCAAATTATTGTCCTCATCTACTCAGTGTGTGTTTTACAATATCACGGATACTGACTGTTCATAGGGGTTTCCAGTTCTGGTTTTCGTTGAGGAGAAGATATGCCCGCGCGAGTGGAATTAAGTGGGGGTTGCATACATAGGTACGATTTAGAGCCTCACATTCTGTCCACTGTCCCTGACATTTGACCCTGAGGCCTGTTCCCGTTCACCTCAAAAACCACCGTAGATCACAGTATTCAGAAACAATATGGCGATATTCTGCTCCCGTAGTGAGTCTCCTGAGATAGTACCAAAGTAGGGGCTTGTCCAGTCCTGAATTCCCATTACTGTAGGCACAGGAAAGGACAAGACCAGGACCCTCGATCCCGTGGCCCTTGTACTGTAGCAGGTAGTACCGCGTGTTCGACCACGCGTTGGTGGATTCTTCTCCACTCTCCTTTGTCACCCCTTCCCCACCCGATCCGGTGTATCAGACGGACAGACATACATGTTGAGTGTGATCTCGTGTGCAAAGAAAATAACAGGAAGACGGTCGCTCGACTCGATCAATTAGATATTAGGTCGTGGGTATTGAGAGCTGCCTATTCCTTCGCGGGAAAGCCCGTCTTCCTTTTCTCCTGCTACTATTGTTCTCTCCTCTCCTCTACCATACCTGTCATATCATTAATCACTAGGCAAAAAAAAGAGGAGAAGAGGAGGAAGCTTCAGCCACCGTTACCCCACATATCAATTTTTAGGCTCAGTGATCGTCGATAACTCCGCCGAGTCCTCACTACTGTTATCTTTCACCTCTGCCACTCTCGCTACAAGTCCATAAAAAAATCCGGAGCCAAAATAAGGGTGTGTTCTTATCAGTTACCACAATGTTTCCCCATACAAATGGTGAACGATACTCAAATCCAACCACTACAGGTTCGCACATACAGTTTCTGTCCAAGCCTTCAATTTCTTCGGCGCGGCCGCAAACATAGACCCTATCACGTGCAACATTTCCCTGAGGTGCACAACGAAGTGCACTACGAAGTGAACGAAACCTTCTGTAAATTCCCTATCTCCTGAGAATACAAAGGAATATCATCAAATTGTTGGAAGGGGTACCAGATAGAAGTGCCTTGGACTAGGAAGGGTTTGGAGAGCAAGTTTTCTGACTTGAAAAAGAATGCCTGGATAGCAATCCACTCACAATTCATAAAAGAAATACATTTACCCTTGAGCACCTCATATTCAAAGATTGATAGGACCCACAGGTGGGAGAGTACCCCTCTTATACCTCAAAGTCAGCGCTCCCACCGCCGAGCAACTCTAAAAGACACCTGCGACGCCACCGTGGTGCGGTGTAAAATTCATGTCAACCGGTTCGTCCTCTTCCCATGGGTCACGCCATGGGAACTCTCTCTTCTCCAATTCCGAAGCGCAAGCAATCCCCTCAGCCTCACCCCGCATTTCTCGAGTTCTTACAATGTCACAACAATCCGCAACGCCAGCACCGGAAAGCTCTCCTATGATGGCTTCTCCGGGGTCTCAGAATTCTGGGTCAGGATTAGGGATGCCAGCAGGAGCAAGTGCTGCCACACTACTAGTAGCCCAAATGTTGACAGGAAATGTGAGTAATGCTGCCACTCCGGCACCATTTGGATTGATTATTGCTGGGCAGGCGATGGAGGGCGTTGAACAGATTGAGAGTGGGAGGAGTAGCGCTTCTGGTACAGCAACGATAGGGGGTTATCAAGATACAATCATAGGGGATATTGGGGACCAAGAAATGGAAGGGGTAGTAGGACAGAATATACCGCCCAAAGTTCCAGGATACGAAGATCTGAGGATACTCTACGTTATTGTATGTGCTTCCTATATCCTACGAGAAGATTGACCAAAGAAGAAATCGGTGAGGTAATTCACAGTTGTATCTTCACTAAAGGGCTGACTAGAGCTTGTTAATTCACAATATAGAACCACATACAAGTCTACAGGGCAAGATCTTCGACAAATGGCAAACCTGTGGTGTTAAAACTCTGCGCATTAAACCACTTGGATACTCTAGCTCGTCTACGACATGAGTGGAAACTTCTTTCTCACGGACCATCTAACTCCTCACGCTCATCTATCCATTCCCAGTCTTCTTCGGCAGGAACAAACGGAACAAATCCGGGTGTACAAAACAGTCCAGCAACTTTCCCCTCAAATGCCTCCTCCGCGGCCTATAATCTCGCATCACTTCCTCACATTGTTCGACCATTTGCTTGGGAATACCTCCCCGAGGGTGGTATGGCCTTAATATATTGCGACGAGGGTGCTCACATGACAGTGAGGGAGATGTTTCTGCCCGACGTTCAACCCTTAACCCTTGGAATCAACAACCTTGAAGGGCTAAGAAGTCCCTCACGTCCAGTTGCAAAACCTCGAACACAGTCGGATTTGATCAAAATCCTCTCTGTATTCTCGAGTGTGGTGCATGTTCTCTCCGTAGCCCATAAAGCTGGAATCACTCATAATAACGTGAATACATTTTCAATTCTCGTTGTTAAAAACCCGAGCGGCAATACGTCGAAACATTCAGCGGCAAATTCAATTATGGGAAAGCTTGGTGGGTGGCATCTAGCATCTAGGCTGGAACGCGAAGATCCAGGAAGAGGAACGGATGGCTCAATGCTGAGAGGACAGAATCCTGCTCCATTACAATACATCGCGCCTGAATGCACAGGAAGAATGAACAGGTCCATTGATTACCGTGCCGACTTCTATTCGCTCGGAGTATCACTTTATGAGCTTGTTGTAGGATTTCTACCATTCCGAAGTACGGACCCATTGGAGTTGATACATCAACATATCGCGCAACCACCAGTACCACCGACCGAGATGAACGCATCAATTCCCTTGGCTGTTTCTGCTGTGATAATGAAGCTGTTGCAAAAGAATGCGGAGGATAGGTACCAGGTTGCATCAGGGCTCAAGGCGGATATTGATACATTAGTTAGGCGGATGAGTGAAGGGCGGAGCTTAGAGGGAATGCGGGTTGGGGAATTGGACACAACAAGTCAGTTTGTTATCACAGAAAAACTTTATGGACGGGAGGATGCAGTTGAAAAACTTAAGGCGGCATACGAGAAATGTTCTGTTCAAGGTTGTACCATGGTGGTGGTTAGAGGGGGTTCCGGTGTTGGGAAATCACGACTAGTCAATGAGATTCAACGACCAGTAACAGAAAATAGGGGATATTTTACCGCGGGAAAGTTCGATCAGTACAAACGAGGATTCAGCTTCTTCACGTTAGTCCAGGCGCTACAAGACCTTGTGCGGCAAGTCCTCTCAGAACCACCGCAAAGTCTTTCCAGATGGCGAACAGATACCATCAAAGCTTTGGATGGGGATGCTGCTGCTCTAGTAGATGTGATCCCGGAGTTGAAATTACTATTGGGCGCGGATTACAAGTTTGAGCCTTTGGCTACTCTAGGCCCGACGGAAAGGGAGAATCGATTTAGGGAAGTCATTGGTCGGTTTCTGGCAGTTTTTGGGAGAAAGGGACTGGTGTTATTTTTAGATGATCTGCAATGGTGCTCGCAGAGCGAGTTAAGTCTAATAGTGGGGATAGCGGACGAGGCGAACAGACGAATGCGGGAGTGGAGGGGTGGGGCCCGCAGCGCGAATTCAGGGCTCAAGGGTAAATGTAATGCCAAATGGGGGAGGAAGCCTGCGGCCTGGGGTTTGACACCATTTCAAATACGTTTAATTTATGGGATGTGATATGCTAACTAGAAGCCCTGCCGAATTTCTGTTATAGGTCTACTACTTATCGGTACTTATAGAGATAATGAGATCGACGAAAATCACCCTCTACCCCCGATGCTGGATTACCTCCAAGAAAATACTGGCGTAGAAGTAGTGGACATTGAGCTAGGGCCTCTTAGTCAGGATTCGATTCGAAAGATAATTGGGGATACCTTACACCGAGATCCTGATTCCGATAAAGTAAAGAACGACCCAGATATGCAAACACTTGTCGAGCTAGTGTACGCCAAGACACACGGCAATGCATTCTTTGTAATGCAGCTGCTGAAAAGCTTACATAGGGGTGGATATATCGTATTCGACTTTGGTGGGAAAGGCGGTGGGCACTGGAGGTTCAACTTGACTAGTATCGAGGCGGAGGATTTGCCACCTACTGTAGTGGATTTGCTAGTAAAACAAATGCTCAGATTGAGTGATACAACTAGAACAGCAATGGTGTTGGCGGCTTGCATGGGTACAGATAAAGTCTCATTGCACTCGTTGGCTGTTGCTGCTGGAAAGAAGCCAGAGGAAACTGCACAGGACCTTTGGGGTGCTCTGGATGCTGGGTTGTTGTTACCTACAAGCGGGAACTATAAGATTCCATTGGCCTTGGGCCGCCAACAAGACGGAAATGGGGCAGATGATGGCGGTCCAATCTGCACCCCGTATGTAATGGATGAACAGTCCTACTTTCCTCCTAGGTTTTCCCCGTCACCTTCGGAGCAAGACGATGAGGTTACATACAGGTTTTTACACGATAGAGTCCAACAGGCGGCATATTCGTTGATTCCAGAAGGCGAGAGACGTGGGGTTCACAGGATGATTGGTACAAGACTTCTCGAAAGGGTTCCGGATGAAGATTTGGAAGGTATGCTTTATGAAATCGTCAATCAGCTGAATCATTGGCTATCTCCGTTGGAAAAGGCAGAACGACGGACGCTCATGGAACTTAACCTAAGAGCTGGAAAGAAAGCAATAGCTGCTACTGCTTTTGATGCAGCTCTGTCCTACTTCCTGGTGGCAAAGAAGCTGCTGGATGACTACGAGAAAACCGAGGACGAGATGATCGAAGGGGGGATGAGGCTGAAGAAGCGATTCAGTATCAATCTAGAGTTGTCCCAAGGGCCAACCGCGCAGGCGCGGGAAACAGCCGACATGGATGAGCTGGCGCTTGAAGTCAACTTATCTTTGATGGAAGGATACTTTGCACAAAACAAATATGAGGACTCAATCAGCCTTGCGGACAAGATTTTACCGCGTTGTGCCAAGCCACGGGAGAAAATTCGATGTCTAGTGCACAAGATGAACTGCCTGCTTGTTCAAGGGAGACTAAACGAGTCGATCGAGACAGGACTCCTAGGGCTAAGTGTACTTAACTGGGAGGTACCATTGGACGACGAGGAAGCTAAGATCCATGCTACCATGATGAAGCCTAGGATTCTCATGGATGTAGCTCAAATCAAGGCCATAGAAAATCTCCATCCCCTGGAGGACGAAAATCTAATCCTTCTCCAAGAGCTTATCTCAACGCTTATATTGCCTGTTTACATGAGTCGACCTGCACTGCTTCCGGCAGTGTGCTACACTAGTGTAGCCATAAGTCTCGAGTTTGGCATATCGACTGCTGGAGCTTACCCAATGCTGATGACTGGGATTATTCTATCTACTGAGGGTACTCATGAGGCATCTCTAAGAGGCCATGCTTTCGGTAGACTGTCTATTTCCCTTGTCGATAGAGAGCCTGGCGTTTGCGCACTTGCTCCTGCGATTTACGAAACCTATGCAGGACACATTGGAATCTTCCACCAAAGCATGAGCGAAGTCCTTCGATGTTTGCAACAGGCGGTGAGCACAGGGATGGCTATGTTTAATGTAGACTTCACAGTATTTGCATTGTGAGTTTCCCTCTAAAATGAGGTGTTATTAGAAGGGGGGCTGATTGTTATAATAGGGCGGAAATCCCATCCTTTGGAATGTTTGGTGGCGAGAATCTAGCAGCTGTTCATTCCAAGATGAACACCACGAAACCCGCCATTCGGAGGTTTAAACAACAGACCGGGATGTGGTGGTTAAGCTTGCCGTTGCAGTTCTTGCTTAATCTTCGAGGCCTAGGAAACCCAGATCCAATCTGCTTTGAAGGAGAGGAGCTGGGCGATAGCAAAGACCTTATGAAGCTCATGAAAAGCGAGAGTATAAGCCATATATATGTATATCATATGTACCGTCTCATTATCGCCACAATCTACGGGTATTACGATATTGCGGCGGATTTGGCAACGCACTGCTGTGAACCAATAAGGGATGCGATAATGGGCGCATTCTTTGGTGCACTCACAGAATTCTATGCATCGATAGCTTATATGGATCGCTATGAGAGAATATCGGATGAAGAAAAGGCCCTATTAGAAAGAAACCGCAAGAATATTCAAATCTGGAGCTTGACTGCAAAGGGGACTTGGTTGCATAAGAGCGTCCTGCTGGAGGCAGAAATGATGCGGTGCATCGACCCCGGGAAACAGCTTGAAATTTTGGACAAATACGACCATGCTATCACCCTTGCAAATCAAAGCGGGTTTATCCACGATGCTGCGTTAGCAAGCGAACGTTGCGGAACGTGGCTGAAGCCTATATCAAGAAGAAGAGCTGCACCATATCTAAGAGAGGCTGTCAAAGCATATACCTCCTGGGGTGCGACAAATAAGGCTATGGAGCTGAGAAAAAAATTCGGAGAAGATTTGGTATTCAAGGGCCCGGGTATGTCCTTCTAAGTACCCTGTCATGTTAAGGGAAATGTTGAAACTTTTGCTGATCTTAAATGGAAATTTCTTTTAGAACCCCGGCCATCTATGCCTAGGATAGAAAGTGACACTATGTCAACAATGGCGAGTAACTCAATAAACTCTCCAAGGCCTAGTCCAAGGTCTTCGCGTGTCTATGCACATGACTATGGATTTGATCAACCCATCATGAACCACCAATCACCATCACTTTCATCATCAAGGGATTTCTTCGCTCCGGACCCACACGAGGATGACGGGGCCTCCCATGCGTCCTCAAATAGAAATAATGATCCTTCTTCTTTGGGCTCAGAACTGGATTTCAGGACCGTCCTTAAAGCTAGCTTGGTAATTTCAGAGGGCATACATCTTGAGGAAGTTATAGTCAAACTCATGAACAGCGTACTTCAAACTGCCGGAGCAGACTATGGAGTTTTGATCCTAAACGAGGACGGAAATCTTCACATTGAGACTGTTGGGTTACTTGACAATGTGTCGATATTGGAGCATGAGCCGCTGGAGATGAGGCCTGACTTGGTTCCCGTATCAATTGTCAACATCGTCGCCAATTTAGGAGAACAAATTTTGAAAGATGGCGATGATCCGAAATTCGATTCAGTTTATGGAAGAGATAGTTATTTTGCTTCCAAAACGGCCAAAAGTGTTCTTTGTATGCCAATTCAGAACCAACTTAAGACAATGGGAGTACTTTATCTCGAGAACAAGCTCGTAAACCATGCATTTACCAGACAAAGACAGGAGCTATTGAACCTTCTCTGTACCCAGGCCGCCGTCACAATTGATAAGGCACGACTCTATAGACAGATGGAGTTGGCAAAGAAGGCGGCGGAGGAAGCTACAGCTGAAAAGTCAAGCTTTTTAGCAAATATGTCGCATGAGATTCGTGGGTTCTCCCGTTTATAACGCATTGAAAGCAATTGTTAATTAATTTTCTTTAGGAACCCCGTTTAACGCACTTTTATCTTGCTCAATATTTCTATTGGATACGCCATTATCAGAGCAGCAGCGAGAATACGTAGAAACGATTCGGAATTCTGCCGTTTTAACACTGCAAATCATCGATGGAATCTTGGACTTCTCAAAGATCGAGCATGGAGCGATAGACTTACAAGTAGCACCATTTTCACTGCGAGACTGTATTGAGAGCGCTTTGCAACTCGTCGCTGAGCCGGCCGCAACAAAGGATTTAGAGCTAGCATTCAGAAACAAGTGCAGCAACATCGACATGGTTCACGGCGATCTTACTCGCTTCCGACAGTGTGTCATTAATTTAATCGGAAACGCAGTAAAGTTCACGCAGGAAGGGCATATATTGGTAACAACAGAAGCCGAAAGGTTACCAGATAGCGAGAAGTGGAAATTTAGAGTTTCAGTGGAGGATACTGGGATTGGTATTCCTGAGAGTGCATTTGATCGTCTTTTCAGAGCCTTCTCACAAGTGGATACGTCTACACGTCGAACATATGGAGGCACTGGTTTAGGTTTAGCTATCTCAAAGAAATTGGCAGAGATGATGGGTGGTGATATTTGGTGAGAGTCTTGTCTTTTCTCCTTGGTAGTTCTTTGGGGCTAGGCTAATGTGATCTGGTTGATAGGTTTGAGAGTCAAGAGGGGGTGGGCTCTACCTTTCATTTGACTATCATCGGAGATGCTACAGAAAGGAAAGCATGGGGACCTGACAAAAGACTTCTCGGGAAGAAGGCGATTATCGCGGACAAGCATGTTCTTTCGTCTAACATCCTTGCAGATGAGCTTGAGGTGGAAGGGTTAACTGTCGCTCGGGCAAACACGGCTGAAAAAACTCTCAAGTATATCCGTGATGCTGGGGTTGGCTATTATGAATTCGCTCTTATCGATCTGTCTGTGGACAAGACCTGTCTAGTAGTCGACCAAATCAACAAATTCGATAAGGGTATCAAGGTTATCATGATGTCAAGATTTGGAGTCAACCTGCCTGCCGTGGTGGCGAGCTACAATATTGTGTTGACATTTGTTAGGCCAGCTCCAAGGACTCGATATGTTCAGGCTATCCACGACGCCCTGGATCCGAACAGGAAACGGGCTAGCATTCCCACTAAAACACAGGAATCTGAACTACTAAGATCTCTTGCTAGACGGCATCCACTGAATATCCTGCTCGCCGAGGACAACCCAGTAAATACGAGAGTTGCTCTACAACATTTAAAGAGGATGGGTTACTCAGCAAAGCATGCAAAGGATGGGATTGAAGTGCTAGAGATGTGTGAAGTAGCTGCCGAAGAAGGGTCGATGTTTGATGTATGTCGAATCCCATCTTACACTCAGGTGCCTACGGTAGATTGACTAATAATTGCTTGTAGGTTATTCTGATGGACATCCAGATGCCTCGAGCAGATGGAATTGAAACAAGTTTAGAACTTCGAAGAAGATACCCAGATGATGAGCGGCCTGTTGTCATTGCACTCACAGCAAATGCAACTGCTAGCGACAGAGAAAAGTGTCATGCTGCAGGGATGGTTAGCCATATCGCCAAGCCCATCCTGCCCAATGATCTCGCAGCGGCTTTGATGTCGACAAACCCGTTGGCCAAGAAATTACCACCGGCCTAGGTGGGTCAGGGCACGAAACCAAATTGCCAATAAGAACTCGAAAATATCGACAATTCAGTCTTGAACCTTTTTTGTTTTGTTCATTAGCAGTGGGCCGAGATAGACTCATTTGAGGCGGCCTACACATGATGCAATGAATAACCTTTATATCCTGGGCGTGATTTCTTTCCCTGGTTTTTTTCAAAGACATTTTATCGACGGAGTTAACGAACCTTTTGTGCGCTCTTTAATGTTTTTCTCCCTTTTATTCTTGTATATGGACTTTGGAGGTGGATGGATGTGTTCTTTATCGGCGTCTAGGATATCAAATGTATACCCCGGTATATTTATTCGCGGTTGCACATGTCGGTTTTTTTTCTGCTTCTGGGGTACTAGCATTGATCTATGATTCCCTTTGTTCCGGTAGATCATTTGTATTCTTGTATTATTGGCTCCTACCATTTGATGTACAGTTAGTATCACAGCACGATATCAATTTTCGCCGGGATGGCGAGGTTGATCTTCTTTAAATTCCCCTAAAGGTTTGTAATTCTCTGAACGGAAAGCGTTTCAACCACTTTATAGGGGTTTTGCTTGGATTAAATATGTTCTGGTGGAATTTGAGTTCCTCCAACATGTTCATCTCTGGATCTCGATTCACAGAATATCTGTTATTTTACCTAAGACAATCGTATAGGTGTGTGGTTTAGTTTAAAGTAATAAGCGGAACGCGAAGGGATAGAGAGCGGTCAAATGGTTCAGAGTCCTGTACCGAAAGGAGTGGGAGTTGAGGTACGTACTGCTGGTATCATAAACAGGGGAAGTCATATTAGCCTTGCATGGCTAGTTAGAACCAAGAGTTGAAGCTAGTAACCTCACCCAGGTCATGGTTAACCTATCCTTTATTCTTAAAGAGAATTAGTAAGGTGGCTGGAATAGTATGTAGTACAGGACTGACTGCAAGCGTCATTTCTGTTGATTGTTACCCGGGTCAGGCAAATAGAACCTGAACATAAAAACGCGCTAGTAGGGGTCAAAGTGGTGGTTACTAGAAAAACGATGTTCAAGTTCTTCTTGCTCCAACAAAACGCACACCAACAACCAACTCCCGTTCATCTCTGCCTGCTCCGGGTACAATAAAGTGCATGCCTAGCTAGAACAATTTCCTACATGAAGTTCAGATTGCTGCAGCGTTTTTTTTTTTTTTCATTTTCAAAAGCTATCTGTGAAATATGACTTATATAAAGTAGGGTAGAAAAGCGAGCATCTTGGACCAGCCAGCATCATCAGAAAGAAGAAGTTCAAACCAGCGATCAGTATTCCGTTCAACAGAGGTCAGCGAAATTGCAGCATAAGTAATTAAGAGCTTTAGTGTTAGTTATTCTAGTATAAAATATATCAACCGCAGCACAAGTGGGATGTGCTCACGAACTCAATTATGTATCCGCCCCCCATGGCTAGACATAGTCCTCTGCAAAAGTCTCAAGGGTCCTCCTCCGAATTGCTCGACCAATTGTACGAGGGAAGGGACCCGTGCGATAGGCTACAGTAGTAGTGGCAGTACTGAATGACTCTCGGTCAGTTGAATGTAGTACTTGGCGTAGCCATGGACGCAGCCGAAGAACCGGTTGAGAAAAAGCAACGAGGCTCTTCATCAGTAGCGAAAATCTCCCCAAAGCCTTCAAGGGCTGGGTAGACTCAAGTCACGATCTGTGCTCGAAAATTGTACGGCGTACAAAAAGGAGGTGGTTCGCGGGAGTGGTGCCCTTCTGCGCTTCGTAAACTCGGGAGCGCGGCTGCGGAGGTCTATGCTATGGACCAGTACAAACCGGTACCTCCGCTCAATGGCCACAAAGAGGGAACTTGGTAACAGGTGGCAATTCCGCTCAGAATTACGTCCCCCAGGACGGGGTTTCCGGAAGGTGCAGCATATATTGGGACAACTTGCTCAAAGCTTGACTTGTGCATGGTATGGGTTTAAACGGGAAGCCTTATCGTCCCAATTTACTGTTTTGATATGGGTATTGATCTCAGCTTCATAAAACTGGGGATGTATTACTGGGATAGCTTTTCTTTCTTGATGGCTTTTTCGGAGCTTTGATACAATTTAAATCTCAGCGTTTTTCTTGTTTATATTTTCGTTGTGACCTAAATACCATCTTCCTCTGATAGCCATCTGCCCAGTTTACCTGCTGTATACCTGTATCAAGAGCGCTTAGGTAGGTGAACCCAAGGAAAAATTTCCCTAAGATCTATAGTTCATCCTTTGCTTGATCCTTTACCACTCCCTTTACTGGCATTTCCATCCCCTTCTTCACCAAACTACTGATAACTTCGAAAACAACCTGTGCCGCTATCAAGGCCGTGTTCTCTGCATGATCATAAGCCGGTGAAACTTCCACCATATCTGCACCTACTACGTTCAACCCCTCTATGCCCCGCAAAATCCTCACCAACTCCCTCGTAGTCCAGCCACCCGGTTCTGGTGTTCCAGTTCCAGGCGCAAGCCCAGGATCAACAACATCAATATCAATGCTCAAATACACAGGGACCTCGGTGCCAAGGGTGGTCATAATCTTTTCAATTATGCCCTTTGCGCCGATATCGTCAATGTCATCCGTAGAGATTCGCTCCCATCCCATTGAGGAGTCATCATCGTAGTCATCCCATCCATCCCCGCTGAGGCGGGTGCGCAGACCAGCGTGTATATTTTTATGAATTGTGGAGTTTATAAGAAGGCCTTCTTGATAGGCGAGATGGAACATGGAACCATGGTTGAAAGCCGACTGGGCTGAGGGCCACGTTGACGGATACTTTGAAGGGTGCCAAGTATCTAGGTGGGCGTCAAAATGTAGGACTGCGATAGGCCCGTAGACTCCCTTCAGAGCCCTTAATGCCGGGAGTGCAATTGAATGATCGCCTCCTAAAGTGATGAGTGTTGGCCGCTCTTTCCCATGCCCATTTTGGATAGAGTAATGGCTTGGTCTGCTAAGTAGCTCGCGAAACGCTTCTGTCATCTGGAGCAGCGCCAATTCATTATCGAATGGCGTGATAGGCACTGTTGGAAGGTCTAATCAGTAAAAAAGACCTTAGTCAATATTCATAGGCTATCTCATACCATCTCCACAATCAAGAATACGAGGCCACGACATGTACTATGTACCTCTTGATTAGACCTTGCGCTTATAAACCTCACCTTAGGGACAAACCGGGTTTATTCCAGCCCTTGCATTAAAACTTCTGAACCCCACCTGTCTGGCAGATGCAGCTCTGATAGCCTTCGGCCCAAACCTTGCGCCAGGACGATAGCTCACTGCGGTATCGAAAGGCACCCCGATGATGGCGATATCGAATTTCTCATGGAGTGTTGTGAGACACCTAACATGCGGAAGGTGTGCGAATGTGGATATTCCGGAGAAGGCATACTGTTTGTTTTAATGACATTAGAGTCTGAAGCCTGGCCTGTATTGATTAACTAGCACATACATCCACTCCCCACCTTCTATGGAGCTCTTCCAATGCGGTAGCCTCAATCCCCTCATCCTTACAATTGGCAGGACTATGATATAAGCTTTGGGAGATAAGTGAGAGCAGGATGCTATAATTGAGGATTGGATTTGCGATCATCCTGTGCATATATAGGTCGTAGAGTTGAAGTGGAGAAGTCTGTGGTTGGATGATCTTGGATCAAGGTCTCTCTTATCGCGTATTACCCTAAGATAGATAGATAGTAATCGGGATCTGCGGCGGTTTTTGTTGTGCCAGGTTCTGTGGGCAGAGATAAATGCGGCTCGCCTCTCCCGGGACCTTTATAAACCCACGGAACAGGTGTGTTGTTATTCGGTGCCGACAGGAAATATATGGCGATAGCTGTAAAATGGCCTTAGGGTAAATGCTAGGGCTTCACAACGCCTCATCGGTATGTACATGTATTCAAATGGCTTTTCCATCAACAGAGTGACTTATAGCAATTTGGGCGGACAATTATTTACTATACTTCCTCCGTATTTTATGCCATCAGAGTAGATTTGAAACTAACTGATCAGTCGTCAGCTAGCTACGTAACAGCAAAGTTCGCATGTTTTTCTTCATACTACATATAGCGATGTAGCTTACTACACGATGATAGCAGGCAAACAAGAGTATCATGTTCTTAAAGGCCTATAGATACGTATACGAGCACCTTTATCCTCCTTCTATAGGCCCTAAAGCCCAAATAAATAGCCTCATAGTAACTAACTATAAAGGGAGTTTCTTAACACCATAACAGTCACAAGGTTTCCTAATCATGTTTCTCGATAGTGAGATACTAAATTAACCCTCCCCTTTTGTCTCAAGCAGTATCAACTAGCCAGCTTGACAAGCCATTTAATTCTAAAACCATACCTAGAAGCCATTTTCCAAAGCCCATTCAAATGATGGCCACTTTGACTCTACTACCTTATTTCTGACACCAAGCCCCTCTTCGCTTTCAAATGAATCCGTTGAATCTTCCGATTCAGTTTGGTGACTGGTTCCCGGCCTCGTATCTCTATATGGGGCCTTATTATTTTTGCGGTTTTTTATCCATGATGTACTAGTACTTGAGCTGCCTTCTGCGGTATCATTGGATTTCTTGTTTTTTCGAGAAGGCGGTGGCTGTTTTTTAGGACTTTTCTCCAGCGTATTCTTACGACCCAATAGAGACGATTCCCAGGTTTCATGAAATATCTCAGGCTCCTGATGAAATTTTGCTGAGCGCTGATAGGGCTTTTGTTTCCCCTTCCCTTGCTCGCGCTTCATAGTAACTTTTTTCCTCACTATTTCCAAATATTGATCATTGAAACCAGACTCTAAAAGTTCCATAGGGTCGGTACAGGTCCCCGAATCCTCCCACATTTCGGACGAATGGCACTGGGTATCATCCGCACTCTCATATTGATATGTGTGATCGCTTTCACTGGTAGCGAGCTCCATACTATCTCCCACTTTTCCAGATCCATAAGTCACTATAGCTTTAGGTTCTAAATTCATGGGCTTCGGCCTCTTCTCGCTTGGTTTGGAAATTCTCATTGCTAAGGGTTGTTTCGTTTCGCTCAGTTCTCCAGCCGGTGAGATATCTTCGCTCTCAGAAGTAAAATTGCTGTGATACGAGGCATCGCTCAAGTCCCTATCACCCGAGTCGGGAATCTGGGAATAGCGATGAGAGCGTACCTGTAAGGTTTCTGTCTTTAATGTTAGCTAGAAGTCCTTTGTAATAAAAAGATTGACTCTCACCTTTCTCTTTATCATTCTCATCCGATCTTTGATTAGCTGCAACCATTTCTTTATGGCCGGATATCCGAAGCCATTCTTCCAACTCGTGGCCCTTATTATTCTTTCTCAAGTAACCATTCCAAGATTTGTCCTTACAAAAGTGCCAGCCCTTCTCGAGACCCTTACTTTCCAACTCCTTAAGATACTCATCACGGTATTCTTTTGACTGCATTGCAAGATATTCATGAACTTTGAGTTTTCTGGTCGAACCACTGATGATATCCATGATTTCACCAGTCTTCCAGCCGGGGTTCTGAATACAAACCAATATCTTTTTCAAAGAGTCTTCCCCTAATATTCCCTTCAATGTTTTCAAATCACTAGCTGGTGAGAATCTATGAAAATCATAATGGCTCTCATCGAGGAAGCCAGTAGGTTCAGCTGCAACCTCCCCTTCCCAAGCAGGATATCCCAGCTTAAACACAGCATCCTCCCTAGACATAGATAAATGGGATTTTTTGTCTGCTTCTCTCATAATCCTTAAAGCATCTCTAGAAGGGATCTTGAAATAGCCGTCTATCCCAAAATTTATAAACAGTTTTTCTAGAACGTTGGCGTCCTGATCTAGAGAATTGATATGCTTAGCTTTCATTTCTCTCCGACTGTATTTTTGCACAGATGTGTCCAAGTAGAACTCCTCCATTTCAGCACCACCGGATGCCAGTATTCCTGCAGCTTCAACAGCATCATAGTGCTCATTTGTGCTAAAGTCTTCGAATCGGACTTTAACCCAAGACTCCTTCCGAAGGAAGGTATCACGGATGTACTTAACCAAATCTGGATAGATTAAACCATGATTATTCTCGTTACTCTGTTGGTTCAAGAGCTGGTTCACAGGAGGACTTCCAGTCCTGATAATTAGATCCTGGAAACCATGCCCAGCCGGGAAAGACGCAACCACATGCAGAGCTTTGATAATACCAACTAAAAGGCCACGTTCCCATAAATCCTTCTCGTTCTTTCTCCCATTTTTGCTATATCTACTCACGCCAGAGAAGATGTTAAAAATAGACCCAGACTTAAAAAAGACACCACACCCAATATTCCCAGTCTCTTCATTATACCTAGCACAAATGTGAACAACAAGCTTCTTCGAAACCTCTGTGAAGGTGGTATACGGTCTATGGAACATAGGGTTCCCAGAAAGCGTAAAGTCTACCTCTCCGCGATAGCCAACTCTAGGTACGAACATAAGGTAAGGGTACTTTTTCAAGAAATCCATTCCTAGTAAACAGACAGGATTTTGAGATGCCCAGGATAAATAGCGAGGGCCTGGATCAAGCAGGGCTGCAGTATCTATAGGGAACCTTCGGGCATCAATACCATGGAGGACTCCATCGTGGTCATTACGTTCTTGATCCCAAAATATGAGATCAAGCTTGACGTTCTTACGGTAGCCAGAAACCATGCGTGCACTGCTATTTGCTGGTTGCAGGTAATACCCAGATCTTGCATAAAGTCTGTCCTTGTTATCTCCAAAGTCCATGGGGATAACCGTACAGTCCGAATCCGGAGACACAAGACAACGGACAGTCTTCTTATTGTTTAGAGGAATATCTTCGACCCACATGTCATATGGGGCCCCTCTGTTTGGAACATTTTGAGGGAGCTGATATTCCAGAGGAGTTGCAAGGATGCAAGATATTCCAACGGGGCCTTCTTTGGTAGGCTTTAGGAAGCGTTCGTGAATAACAATGGACCCTTCGAGTGTTCCACTGGTTATCACAGGGATAAAGCTTCGTGCATTATCGATGGCTGGCTCTAGGAGAACTTCAGATATCCTTTCAGGGGCTTGATGAGATTCGAAGCATTGCCCAGGTATCTTTTTGCAGACGATTTTACTCATCTTTTTGGATACTAAACGCTGTTAACACCTATAACAATCACCCTTCAGATGAGATGTTGAGAAATAAGAACTTACTTAATTCTAGCCCAACAAGGTTATGGGTTTAATCTGTTGAGAAGGGAGCGATGGCTAGTTAAATTTATGTGGAGGTAGTTTGATGGATATTGGAGATGGTGAGAGAGTAGGAGGGCTCATGTAGTTATAATATCAGTGCACATAACCTGCATACGTGTATTCAGGGCTTGGTCAAACTGGAGCCACCTTTAGAAACTATATGTACATGTATACATGTACTTACATACATGTACCTAAGACAGAGGTTTACACATGTCGGGGTTCTTAGCTTTATGTCCAGCTATATGTATATATCTCGAGCCAGATATTGATGAAATTTTTACATTATAAAGTACATGTATGTACGTAGCCTAGGGCCCGTTTGGGAGCCACCAAAAACGGAGTTATGGAGGCTTAAAACTCCGTTCTGGTGGAAACTCCGTTCTGAGAAAATGTGTTGTGTTTGGCGACCCATTTTGCGGGCCAGAAAATAATGTTAACTCCGTGAAAACGGAGATTTCCAATAAGTAACTTGGATCTATTTTTTTGCTTAAAACTCCGTTTCGAAATTTCTCCCCCCCCCCCCCCCCCCACCACTAACGGAAGATTATCGAAACGTTGTTTTCTACGAGGCCAGCTCCCAAACGGGCCCTAATCAAATTGTGTTTTTGGGTGAAGGAAATCACATTCTGTCCAAATCATGATCTTCAACCCAATCCTTTTTTTAAATATAGGTGTGGTTGTGGATGGCAAAGAGTGTATGCGCATATATGTATTGTAGAATAGGATAAGCTTCCAATTGGGCCCAGGATCATGATTTGTATGGACCTTAAAATTATTCGCGGTACACATGGTTTTACTTCCACCTTGTGCATACACACGCAGCTACATACATGGTACTACGCATACTGGGGTAAGGTCTATAGGTACATGTAGTGGTTGCAACCCCACATGTACCACAGTAAGTCTCAGCGGAAGGTTACACAGACGTCGAAGTTGCCTCTTACAGCGCGTATGGGGGGGCGTTTGCAAGACAAATGACCAGAACAAGTAATTTCAACGTCAATATGAGTGTCCGCTGAGACGAATTAATGCAGTAGTTACTGCCTACAGACTGGGTACCCACTACAACTGTAGTACGTACTTCAAGTAGATACATGTACTTACAAGTGCGTGCAATATATGTACCTAGGATGTCGGATGAATATGAGAATTTAGATTCCCTCCCCTATGAATTGACATTTCGTATCCAAACATCGTGGAGAGATCGAATAAAGCACGAAAAAACGGGATGTAAATATCACTACCGAATTTAGTGACGAATACTGAAATTGAACCGGGATCGTACAAGGAATACTGTATGTACCAATATTGCCGTGTTCATACTCTTGGTGCATTACTAGCGAATCCGCACCCATTACCCCCAGGTGTATTATGTGGTTTCGATTTTGGAGTTCGCTGTGTTTATCAGCCCTTGAAATCCATATCCCTTAAGCTGGCAATGCTGACCCCCTATAATAGAGAGCCAGAATTTGTATGAGAGATCAATTATTTGATAAGAAAGATAACAAGATCTGTGAGCAAACGCCACCAACCTTTGCTTCTTTCCTGGGGGTCAGCATTTACTGCCAGCTTAAGGGATAAATCGCAGGTTGGTACTCTATTTTTTTGTTAATCACTTCCGGATAGGGGACGCTAATGCATGAGAGATATTCTCCATGTAGATCTCACACCCGGAGATACATTATACAAATTCATCTATATTTTGTATTGGGTTATCATGGCGTATTTCAATACCCGGGCAGTAGTACATGTAGTTAACGCGTTAACGGATAAGGCACTAATTTGGCCTGAGATGCTCTAAAGCTTACATACATGTACTTCATGCCAGGCGTAGGAACTCCTGTCATCCTCTATCTAGGAAAATCAGATGTTAGTAACGATTCAGATCATATTGTAATAATTCAGCGAGCCCGATCTGGTTGCTTTTAATTAATTAAGGCTGCATGCAGGGTAACTTTAGTCCTTGCTGAGGCTGAGTCAGGTCAACCGACGGAAGACTGTTCAGAATCAGAATCTCAGCATCAGCTTTCGCGGTTCTCCCAGGGAAAACACCCTACCGAATCCCATGGAACAAAACAATTAATACACCGACTTCAATTCTATCACACACATATAGCTCTCGGCTCGACTCCTAAGCCACCTCCCTTTGCGGGAAAGGTCCTCATGTCTCTCCCACCATCCACAATTCGCATCAAGCGCAAGCTTGATGAAGCCCCCGTTCAAGCTCTGTGTAATTTTCCCTTCTTACGCAAAAGGCTTGAATGTTTCTAATAGCTCTTTCCAGATGTCGACCGCTCAGAAGTAAAGCGTCAAAAAGTCAAAAAAGATTTCGTCTTCCGCCTTGCTCGCACAGTTACCTCGCCCACAGATCCTACGCCACAGCCTTTCCAACCACGGCACCGCCCACGTAATAGTCTTAGCGGAATCCCACAAGTTCGGAGTACACTCACTCCTGCATCTCGTTCGAGACCATCTTCACCAAGCCTTGGTTTACCTAGAGCTTCTCTAGCCTCGAGAACCCCCTCTCCAGGCCATGGTATTGGCCCTCTTCCAGCCGGGTCAAAGTTAGCACTTGACACGAGTGATACTGGCTCCTCAAGAAGGTCAAGGTTTAAGGTCCCTTTGAGTGCTATCGCGAGGGCAGATTCATACGAAGGCGCAAATAATGTTGAATCTCCAGCAATTATCACATCTACCACCCCTGTCGGTGAGAAAGGAAAAATCACAACTATTGCTAATTTAAAATCTTTGGATGCTGGGGATGGCCCAGTTCGAAAAGGCACATTTGGTGATGACAAAGCGCACTCCTTGTCAACAAGCCCAACTGAAAAAGACACTGAGACAGTGTCCTCTTCCCCCTCAAGCACGGCATCAGGCAAGCGTAAGGCGACAACTACAGTACGCAGATACCATTTGGCAAAACGTATACGAATAAAACACCCACACCCCTACTCAACCGCGGCAACACGCCGTAGTGCTATATTTATTCGGGAGTCCTCGGAACCAGCTGAAGAGGATTCTGTAATGCAAAAAAATATTACGGAAGAGGAAAGGCTAGTTGATGAACGAGAGGAGCCTGTAAAAGTCCGGAAACGGCCGCGAACACACCCAGAAGAGAAGAAGAAAATCGAGGAAGAGAAGCGAAAGCTTCAACAGGAAAAAGAAAAAGAAGCAAATGTAAAGAAACAAGAAACAAATAAGGTGAAATTCGAGGAGCAATCGGAACTTGACCCCCTGACGCTGGCTATGCAAAACATGGTGTTTGAATATCTCAATTCCGAAAACAACGATGGTATCAGAAACCTCCCTGTTACTAAATCCCCGAGGGGGGCGCCTAAGATGCAAGACAAGATTGGGGGTGGCCTGGGAGGTGGCACCTGGAAAGACGTCGATAATAAGGATGTTGATGCGAAGTTAGAAGACGAAGAAGGCTTCGTCTATGACGTTTATATTCGTGAGGAGGTCAAGCCGGAGAATAGCAAGAAAGAAGGCGAGGATTACGGCCTTATTATGTGAGTAACTCACTAATAATCCATAGATGGTATGAGACTAACGCATTGAAATTTTAGAATTGATGGTAGCGACGACGAGGAATGGTGGTATGAAGGTGATGATGACGTCGACAGTGATGATGTTTATGGCAGTGATGACGAAGATAGTAATGCGGAAGATTATCACACCAATGACTATCCCGAAGAGCCAGCTTACGACTCTGATGATGATGAGGTCGATGAGTTTGGTGTCCTGGGAATTGATTCTGCTGATGATGGAGACGATGGTGATTCCGATGATGAGGGCATTTCCCGGAGTTGGAATAAGCAGAAGAAGTTTGCAGATGAAGAGGAGTTCGACCTTGAGTATGATGACGATGTTGACGTGGAAGCAGAGCACATGAGACGTAAAATGGCGGGGATTTGGGGATACAGGGACGGTGGAAGAGTCCCGGGTGGAAGGGCTATTAGCGGCGACGAAATGGAAGATTAATCCTGGAGTAAATCGATCAGTTTCTTCAGTCCGATGATAATACCCTCTGGGGCTAAGAACACGGGGGCATTTTTTTTCCCTTCCTCGCTGTTCCAGTCTACCAAAGGAGTATGTCACTGTTTCGATTTATTCACTTCTATGTCAGCACTTTTTATAATTCCTTGAGTGCGATTATACCCAGGCCACCGAAATAGAACTATATAATCTAATTGAACCACCCCTCAAAAAAAAATTTCCTATCTTGTTTTCTCTCTTGCTTTGGGATCATTTATACACTCTATCGGTATTATTCTGGAGGATTTGAACACCTTCCCTCATTGAATATAGAGGTGGAGGGAACCATAGAGGAGAAATATTCCCTAGACCTCCGGTTGTGATTATCATTCTTATCTTGGGCAAGACTTACTACAGTGGAAGCAAGATTGTTCTCGAGCTCACCACGACAGATCTCTTGACAGCCTTAATTCCGGGGGAGACACTTGACCCTGTAACTGAAACAATACACTTGTAC
Organism: Morchella sp. 2018-W45; assembly: GCA_024713785.1. Lineage (NCBI taxonomy): Eukaryota > Fungi > Ascomycota > Pezizomycetes > Pezizales > Morchellaceae > Morchella > Morchella sp. 2018-W45. The sequence goes on from JAMGYZ010000012.1 coordinate 1,650,140, forward strand.
GCATTTCTTAAATTTAAAGCTTGGATGGTCGGTTGCATGCAGGTATCACGCTAGAGTACATGTGGGTTAGGTTTAATGAACCGATCTCGATCTATGGAGATGATGCCAGCATGCGGGTTGTGCCTGAGCTCTTCTTACCCGGTAGCTACTGCTTGTACTTATGCAATGTTGTATCTCCCAATAAACAAACCCCCGGATCCGAAAACACGGGACACATCTTTATCCGCGAAAAAAAAAAAAAAAAAAAAAAAAGCAACATTATAATACATATTTCATCCAAAGGACTGAGTGCACGTTTCTAATACTCCACTCCACACGATACCCCTTTACATGAGGCCGGCAGATGATAGGTATCTACCTTTTGGTACCTGTTCCAATCTCCCAGCTCCCAGGTCCATCGCGTGACGTGGCTTGCATCCGAACGATTTAAAAGTTGCTCGACTTCTACGCTCAAGTCCCATTAATTGGTTGAAAAAATTTGGATGAACTAAAATGTAGTCTATCGGGGTAAACGTTTCCCTTCTATAAAATTAAGTATGTATGTGTCGCAGTCCGTCCGCCTTAACATTCAGACCTGTCAATCATCTTTTATAATTTAAGGCTGACAATACATGTATATAAGTAATGTGATCCAATCAATATCTACCGGGCCAGGCAATACAGTACATACATACATGGTTCATGATCAGAGCGGCCGTTTGCAGTTAGAGAGGAGAACTCACCCAACCAGATATATATATGGGTCTGTATTGATTGCATATTGCAATGTGGTCCACATTGCAGTTTGATTATTCTGCCTACAAGTTAAAAAGGGCAACCCGGTTTTTTTTTTTTTTTAGTTTTTCTTAAGCTTCCCTTTACTTTTTTCTGGTTCGCATTCTCGCTCTCCTCCGGATCCAATTCCGAGAGACCGCAAGTGCTTTAGTCCAATAATCAAACTCCCGTACTTCGATCTAGAGAATGTTAGAAGATAAAGCTATATCGGCGTTGGGACGTCGAATAACCCATATTTATAATCCAGCTTGTTTGTGGTTGGCCCGTGTGCGGCGGTCTTTTTTTTTTTGTTTACATCATTAATCGTATCGTGTGCGGCGGTCACTTGCTTCCGGAATAAATTGATCTTAGAGGCACCACGTACACTGCTTAAGAAGATACTGCACAGATGATGTTACTTATTAACTGAGGCTTCGAACCTGCACGATACCCGATTTCAGGTCCTTGATGCCCCTCCCAATTGCATTTACTTCACCAGATATCACTCGAATATATCGATTCAACGTTTAACCAAGCGAAGTGACCATATATATCCAATTAATTGCGTACTTTGATTTTCATATTCGCTGGTCGTATATCGAATCTACATTTTAAGTCTGGTGACCATCGTACTTCTCATCATACCAGCTTCCTCCTGTGGTGATTGGAACCTCCGAATCCTAAATATCGCATCTTACGGGCCTTGAGATCAAAGTCATCACATATCGCGGGCGGACCAATATTCGGCTGGCGCGGCAAGAACAATTGCAAGAGGGAATCATAAGGAAATCCCGTAGCTTTGTTTTTTCCAAACACCATGAAAACATCAGCCTTGCAGCCTTGCGCCTCGAGGCCTCATAGTCCCGTCTTTCTCAGTTATCCTCTCGCAACAGAGTATACCGTTTTCATGATCCTAGAGTCGCGGTCTTAATTTAGTGCGTGATCAGATCATTTTGAAACTGCAGTGTTTACCCGCTTTAAAGTTTGGCATATGTCAAGATACATGTAGGTATATTGCTCTCAACTATAACAAAGAAAACCTTCCTAACATGAGTTTCAGGTAACAAATACTACTGGCGTTGGCATTGGAGCTCCGGCTCCAGGGGTTTTGTGCGAACTGTCCCGACGATAAATCGGATGGGGGGGGGGGGGCGATGACAATTCGAATTCAATAGATCTAGAGGATACTGGTCATCAAGCTATAGCCCCCAAAAGGACCCTGGGGCGAAAAAATTCTGCCTTGATGATTACAGCGTCTCTCCCGTTCAATTTTATTCCGGCCCTTTATCGATGGGAAGGGCGGCATCATTTTTCCATAGTGATACTTTTTGGGGCATTCAATGGGGTAAATTCAACAAAGAGGGTGGGGAAAGCAGTTATCATTATTCGAGCGGTTCGCGGAATTTCGTATACGAGAAACGTTTGCCTTACCAGCATCTGTGCTGCTCCCTGGTGTAGAGCTAGAGGGGCAACCTACTCTTGATCTCCAAGGGCTCATGGCTCACGACAATTGTATCCATAGGCGGTAGCCCTTTCCCCCCGGCTTAGTTCGTCCCATATTGCCTTCAATTGGGTTCCTCGATTCTGGATGATTGAATACGATCGGGCGTAATTAACTATACGTGACTACATACTTGCCGGAATTCTGAGGCTTCAATGCCTAGCTTGAACTAGACACATACATACATGTATGTGGGGAATTAGGTATTAAACATACTGTGGACACCTAGCTTTGCGGTCCCGCGATATACTCATTGCATGCAATTGACCAATGGGATGGTTCCAGGGATATAAGTCATTTAAAAAAACCCTTTAATGAACCCATCCCAGTACAGACGGAAGGATGCAGAGATATAATTAATTATGCTTTGTGAACCCAACTAGACGTTACTGGCCATGTGTATGTCAAAAATTTCTGCACCAGTTAGGCTCAAAGTGAACCACCTTCTAAATTCACGATCGCGGGTCACCCGAACATTTAAAGATATAATTAGTCGAAAAATATGCAACTCAATCTCTTCTTGTTGAGCAATTCCGGCCACACTGAGTTGCTTAGGATGCAGATTTCTTTTCAGACCAGGGGAGTCTTTCACCACGCGACTTCCTGCAGAATCAGTTTGTACAAACGTACGCTCGACGGTCTTGAGATCACAGTCTTCAATTGGAACTTGAGCAAACACTTAGCTTCGCATGCGCTTCATACAAGGCTCACTTGATAATATTCTGCCTCAACAAGAACTTGCTTTTTCAATCTCAGTCGGGGATAATCCCTCCTCACATGAGCATGCTTCCTATACTCGGCGGATCCCAATAGGGAGGTTGGAATTTCATTACAAGGCACACAAACTTTGAGGACATTTGTTTGGGGATACCGAGATAGGGTTCTTCGTGGGGTCGGGCGGCCTTAGTTTTCTCACTGCGCTACATACGAAGGTATTGATATTAATGGCCGCCCTAATTCAATTAGTAAATACTCGTTGAGGCCCATCAGTTTCTATATACATCTTACGCCATTCATTCCGACTCAGTCAAATTAAAGCCGCCGAATAAACTAACTGTTGAGCTGATCACAGGATTCCTAGATGGAAATTTCCGCCCGTAACTTGTGTCCACACAGACATGGCTTCCTTAGCTATAGGAGGAAGATAAGAATAACCCTGAAAATTTTGACTCTATGAAATTTGCGCTAATTGTTTATGCCATACGTATACTTGAATAGCTTCATAGTGGCCATTTTATCACAGAAGCTAGAAGTTTCACTTGTGCTCGGGTTTACACAAGCCTTTAACGGTGCACACCTCTTAAAGATCGCGATCGAAGCTTATTTGCTTTTACCCAGTGATCTAGGAAACATCCGAGGCTGATCGTGTGGTCGGGATGTACCGACAGGTTTTGATTCGCAACTGTTGTTTCTAGAAATGGAACTAAGATTGTTGGTTGCTGCAACGCAACGGATTACACACCTTAATGGACCAACACCACATCTTCTATGCATCCCCAGATATCAGAAACAAAATGCGCTTGGTGGAAGACCACAGCAATATCTTTGGAAATTATCCTACGCCTCATAGTCCAACCTAATCTATGCATACACTACGTGCTTCGAATCTCAATGGCGCGAGGTTTCCTTTTTCCTTCCGTCTCAATTCTCCGAGCGCAGGTCAACGCAGTACTGAGTTCTAGGCTTACACAGCCATCGAATGAAGTATGTATTAACTATTTCACTAAGACTGGCAGACATGCTTGTTGTACGTACAACTAACTAGGCAGAATCTCCAAGCATGTAGTTTCACGGCATATTGCACCGTGTCCATGTATGTATGTATGTATGTATGTATGTATCATGTATGAATGCAACGTGAATTTTATTTTATTTCGAAACCAGCACAGCCCAGCTGGCCGGCCAGCCCATTTTGAAAAGAAGGGAAAAAGAAAAAAGAAAAAAAGAAACACAGGAGGCTTGTTCTCGGCCCCGAACAACCAACATACCAGTATGGGATCTCCGACAAATCGTCCATGAAAATCAACGATATCTAACAAAAGAGATGATCTTTTGACCTTGGTGGATCCTTCTAATTGGGAGAAGGGAAAAAGAGAAGAAAGAAAGAAAGAAAAGGAAGAAATTAAACTGAGTCCGATGAAGACGTCGTCATTAAAAATCATAAGTCATCCAAAAAAGCCTTGCTTTTCAGCACATGTGGCCAGATCACTGATCGATCAGTTCGGAGTGGTGAACAGGAAAGATGGCCCATCGTCCGACTCAAGCATAAACCTTTCCATAGGCCTGGGGTGCTTATAATTTGTTGCGGGCTTGGGCGATGAGGTATTGCCGGTCGAATCGCCTCCAAACAGTCGATCAACGTCTTCAAGAAGCACAGAGAGCTGAGAGTATCGTCGAAGGACTACGGAACAAGTACGGCACTGGAAAATGGGACTTGCAGATGGGTGCGAATAACCGCACCCCCGGTTCTGGGGGTAGGTCGTTGCTTGTCCGTATGCCCGATGGGGGACGCCGTCGCTATTGGTTGTGGCACTAGTCTTAATTGACTGTAATATTAGTATCATCGCAACAACAAAGGGAGGGATCCAATCATTACAAAGGGGAGTGAAAAACTTATAACATACATCTCCTCTTTCACTACGGTTGTTTTCTGTCAAAGATCCGCTAGCACTTATGGCACTGCTCTCGTTCGCAACTGCAATAGCGCTCCTATAGCTATAGAATATACAGCCTGTACATCTAAACCCTCATAATACTCAACGGTCAGATACAAAATGTAACAAGAATCGTCTAGAATTAGTTTGGCTTACCCTCCGCACTCATCACATGCAGCAGGTGTTCTGGGGGTAGTAGCTTTATTGATATAAGACATCGGGGTCGAGTTGTTTTATAAGGTATGTAGCCGGGCCGGAGTCGTCGTTTTGAGGGGATACTTAAAGTTTGGCTTTTACTTATAACCACCACCCCCTGGGAGGAGGGGTTCTTTAATAGCTCTCGAGTCCGTTCAATCGCGAAAATTGAGTCGGAAAACAATGTACGTACCGCGAGGCTGGCTAGCTGGCTTTGCCAGATATTTGGTGGAATCTCAAGTTCAATTATTGGAACAACGTATCTGTCATGATGAATATGCGCGTACCGTCAGAAACTTCGAATACAAGGCTCATTAATTCACGAGTAGGTAGCGCTATAGCCTGACTGAATAAAAAAAATTCTTTTCTTTTTTTCCTGGTGGCATTGACATATAGTATTGCAAAGAGAGGATAGACGTATGCGGTATTGAAAAAGCATGCATACAACTGATCACGACAGCTCCCCATGCGTTGATCAATTGAATTCACCTATCCATGCCTCAATGCACACGGCCAGGGGGAGAAGCATACATGCATACGTATACATTCTATACCATAGCGAGGGAAGTAAAATCTATAAACCTACGTGTATCTGTGGATTTTGGGAGAGAGAGGGGGGGGGGTGTTTTCACCATGATATGTCAATTGGCGTATTGGAATGTGTGGCTTTAATTGATGGATAACATATCCTTTAAAACATCGTGTATGCAATATGGGGTAATGCCTGGAGGCCAAGCTCACGGTCCCCACCTCAAAGCCGTACCTATAGCTATAGCTACCATACAGATATATATCTCAAACAGATTTTTACAATTAACTAGAGTCCTAGCTATAATCACGAGGCACCTAATTTCGATGGGGATTGCTCTGGGCAATTGGCAAATATATATAGTTCCCAAATCTCTAGTGCAAATCTGCTATGGCAGATTTCCTATTATAACTCTGTGAGTTAACTACAGGCACTTTCACATTAAAATCTCCGGCGTCTCAATTAAAGTGGGCTGAACTATAGTAGCTTGCCCCATCAGTGCACAGAGCCCAATTGGTTTGCAATTTGACGGTGTACAGGCACACAGCCTGGACGGTGTGAGTGCCGATAATGAGCTTGTTTTACTGCCATTTTTTTGTATGATGACTAGCTGGTACTGCGTTTGTGGTATATGTGTACATGTGTGCGCCTGTGCTTCTATGTGGTTGATTTTTGAGGGGACTCAGACTCGACCTATGATGGTAGTCAATGCCGAGAGAAAAAAATGCCGTTCTAGGGAGATAGTATATACATATACAATGCCTTGCCTATGCATCACTATGCATTGTCTGCTGTCCGGCAGGTACTGGCATATGTATATGTATAAATGTCTCAATTGTTTTGTAGTTTATCAATAATATCAAATCGATCGAATACAGTTCGATAGCCCCCACCCACAAAAGTATTTGTTGAAGCGTACAGCATTAATATTTTGACAAGTGGACCCAACTATTCCTAAATGACTCGTGTTATCACATGAAAAAACACATGAATTCAATAAGTTTGTATTTTATTGCGCTAGTACTTTAGAGCACTGTACTGATTATAGCGGGTCCATGGATCAATTGTATTGCCATATCATATTTCCAGTACCGCTTCCTGGTACTTAGCAGTAATTATAAGTGGTTTTGATTTTCAACATATATTCTTCCACTGAGTGGCAGCGAATACTAGTCTTGTCGAAGACATAGCAAGTATGCACTGCCCGCCGGAGCAAGTAAAATATATTAAATGTGCGCGTCTACTTGATCTAGACATTATGAGATCGATGATTATGACTACGATTTGAAAAGCTAAGATATACATAGCATTTTACGAAAACAAACATGATAGGATATAAGTGTAGCTACAGATCAAGTACCCACCTCAATTGCATTACATATCAGCTCATTCGGAATTTGCAATGCCGTGCGTACCAAAAGGCCACATAGGTGAGGCACTCTATAAGCAGAGATTGCAATTGGCAAACGTCAATATATTCGGGGGTGTATGGTAATATCTAAAAAAAAAATACATATACCTATACGTATATGCCCAAATTGCAAAGGATAGAAATAGATCATCAGAAGCCTTATCACCTGAAGTTCTTCGAAGGGGCGCCGGCGAATTTCAAACCGCCCAGCTAGGTACCCCAGATCTTAATCTCAGGTACGCGGGTTTAGTTGAAGGCCCTATGACATTTAGAGAGTCCACGAACCACTAATATTGTCGGGTGATATATGGTCGGTTGGCTAAGCTACCTGTAGAGTCGTTCAGGGACCAGCTAATACATACATGTATGCATGCGGCACACATGTATCTCTTTATGCACAATGCATGATCTTGCCGTCTGTACTCAAGATATTTACAGGTCGACAGCTATCATTTTCGTTACTTAGTGTAGTGGCGCAATACTGCAGCTTCAGATCGTTCTCGATCGCGGTCTGCACATGAGCTACAGCATATCGCGCTTGATCCACGTGCAAGAACCGGGATGTAACTTATGCGACTTGGTAATGCACTAATTCCTCGAGTGTCGTACAATATATGTAATTAAGCTCATTTTCGCGCGCGTTGAGGAGAGAAAGATTAAGGACTGGTAACACTTCCTCTAAGTCTTTATCATAATAGCTTATGGATTTAGACAATATAGCTCATAAAGCGGGATCGATAAGGCTTCCTTAAAGCTAATAATACATGGGAAATTTGCTGATTACCCTATAATAGTCGACCCAAGGTCATCTCTCAGTGAATATCTCCACAGTGTTTAGTAAAGTTAGCGAAAGTGGGTCTTCCGTGGCCTCAAAACGTCACTGTCTCAATTGAAAAATGTTACTAGTGTACTGCTGGCCTCTCTTGTTGAAGCCGGAGGCTAGGGTGGCTTTGAAATTCAACTAAGTCGCTTTTGTTTCGTTGCCCACACTATCAGCTTATCTACACTTGGACCCCATTAAGATACGGACTGGAGACCTTGTACAGTGAACTTGACGGTTTATAATTGTACAATTGTAATCCAGCCTTCGTCTCCAACTATGAAGTGTAGTAGTGAGTGATCGTAAATGTCATGTGTTGCGTGGTAAGCCCTAGAAAATTACTAAATGTATGTAGTCGTCGAGTATACGTAAGCAGAGTGATTGCTATTATAATTCGTTTATGCGGAGCCTTTAGGAAGCAGAGGTTTAGCAAAATAAAGGTCCCATTATTGATATATGTAACTAGCCTAAAATGTAAAGGAAATCCTTTTCGTAGACAATATACCTAAACCATCATTTTGTAGCTAGGGGTTGGGATTATAGGGAACTTCTAGGGTATCTATTGAAATGTTTGTCCCTTAATTAATTTACGATATTGTGCTGTCCCGATCGATCGTGATTGATAACATTATTTATAAGCCTAGCTATATCGCTTAATATTGACTCCGGCTTCTTCCCTCGACAGTATTTCTTTGCCCGTTTGGCTCTACTAGTCAAGTTTTTATCAATAGGACTTTGGTTGCTACAGCCATTACCCCCTCCTATTGATAAAAATTTGGCAAGTATGTAGATCAAGCCAACCAATGAAAACACTTTGGCAACCAGACAAAATAGAGTTTCCAAGGATCAAGGGTGAAAACTCCGTTTTGGCCTGTTACCAAACGGGCCCTTAGTGATTCCACTTCTTAGAATAAAGTTATTGGTACACATATACCAGTATCTAGCAGCTATATAACCGCACACACACGCAGCTAACGCTCCGCTTGGATTAGTGTAGAATTCTTTGATACTTGCCTCTACTAAAGAGAACATAGTGGAATAAGCTCACGCTTTATGAGTAATTTTCCCGAGTTAGCTCTAATGTGGGCATCTCGGTACTCATAAGTGGAAGCAAAATATCAACTGAATAATCATTGACGACTAACTAAGACTACCCTATCAGATTAGCGCCGTATATACACTAAACCTTATCAGGAAAAAGCTAGTATGAATCCCTCCTTTTGAAAGCTGTTTAGCTCTTCGACCACACCTTCAGCCCCGGGACTAGTTTTGATAAATCGCTACCGGCACTGTTGCGATAAAGGGTATTGTCGGGTTAACAAAAAAAATAACCTGCACACCCCGCGTAGCAACCAAAAGTTTCATTTTCATAGGACAGGACCTTACATCAAGCTTTTTCGGATTACAAGTGAAAATAACAATTCTATGGCTTGCTAACATTGTGGGAATAGAACAACCTTTTCCATATCTATTAGAGTTGTTGGAGTCTGGGTTGTCGTTAGGTGCGCAGTTATTTTTGTAACTCGATAATACAATCAGGATTTTCAACTAAATGTACCCCCCAATGCGCACAAAAATTCGGATGCGTGGTTAAGTACGTACATACATGTAATTCTCCCGCGATATTCTTTTGAATTCGAACTCACCCACACCTACGGAGAGACACTAGCTGGTCAATATTGAAGACACAATAGCTAGTTACGGGACATTGTTTCACAAAAGTCTTAGTGGATCTAGATATATGGAGACGTTCCTGGTAGTTTCAATTGATGGGAGTAGCTAGGGTAAGCAAAAAGGAAGTATAATAATTATAATCTATATAGCTATGTAAAATATAAGTAAATTAGGTGGTTAAGACTCTCGCCGCCGATGTTTCTAACGAAGGATATGGGAAAATGTGCATTTCCAGCCAGATATAAGTCACGTAAAGCTCAGATAACAGTACCCCGCCCGTGGTGTCATCTCATACTATCTAAGAGGTTGTCTATTATATTTTTTTAGTCAATTTTCAATACTATGTAGTAGGTTGGACCGGGGGTCTGGCTTGTGCACACGGGTTGGACAGGCTCGCCGCGGGACCTGTAGATAACAGGTCACTCAGATAAATACGCCAGTGTAGTAGACTTTATCCCAAAATAAAATACAGTGCTTTGAGCTTATATCCGGACCAACTGTCTAACGGACATGGCTAACACTAGTAGCACATTTTATGAGCTAAAAATGTAGGCAAGGCTCTCAGAAGAATAATAATAAAAAAAATTCGTATTTCCAACATAGAAGAAAGCCATACTCCCATCATTATCAAGATTTAATTACAGCGGCTTGAGGATTCTCAAGGCTACTTTCGACATGATATGTTCAACCCACCCACCTCCTCCTTTAATGAAATAATGCAGGCCTGTTCTTCACGTCCCTCCAGCAAGAACCTTGCCAGAGGGTTAACCTCGGTGCAAGAGTATTTAGCCTGGAATTTCTCCTCGACCTGCCCCGGGCTAAGTAAGGCATCTATGTCATCCAGTAATTGTGCATTCTGAAGTGCTCGGGAGAGTGTGTAGTCTTTGGAATATGAAGGCTCCGAAGGCTCTTCTTGGGGGAGGTTCAAGGGCTTAGATGAATCGATTTGGTTGTATCCCTCGTTTGCTGGAATCTTTTACATGCTGTTAGTCTCGATTGATAATAGGATGTGGCGTAAACTAACCTCCTTACTCCAACCACCAGCCAGAATGAGTATTTTTACTACCTGACGGGAATCAGTTCGTTGAGGGCTAGATTTGCGTGCACTAATCATGTTAGCTATACTAAATCTTCATTACCATCGGGAAATAGACAGGAGAGGATCTCATGAAGGTAAGTAGAGAGCAGTCACCTTTCAGGCTCATCGCCCCGAGCTTTTGAGGAAGATGTGGTGGTTGTCATGGCTGGTTGTTGTAGTTCAAGTTGTATGGGTGGGGATATCGATACTAGCAGGGGGACATGAGTTTATATAGGGCTGGATTGGTTTAGAGCAGTTGATAAAGGGTGTCTAAGCCTGTAGGCCTAGCGCCTGATCATGATTATGATTAGAACCGTACCTTTCATATCGTGAAGTTTATGTGCATGCATGCACTAGTATATGAAATGGAGGGTGAGGCGAACAGCAGGAAGACGGCGGGTGTATGCCCGTGGGGGCTCTTCACACCACAAGTACATGTAGGACACTATAAGCAGTAAATACATACTTACAGATGAGATGGAGCCCCTGCGCTGCAGCCCCCAGCCACGGGTTACCGCATACATGTAGTAACGGTATATACCAAAGTCTTAGACTCATGACAAGTTTAATTTTTACATTTCTTCTGTCGAAAAGTAATCATAAGTACATGTAACTTACAGGCGCCCCCCAAAATGAATTTTCCCACTCCATATGATTCGGGGTGTCCTAGAACTCGGAACACATCTGCTCGTACATATTTGTTTCAAACAGGGTCACGTGGTCATGTAAATACGTCAAAGTACATGTACCTGCATACATATAGATGACCCGTTCGCGCTTATGACAGCATCTGTGAAACGAGTGGCGTCTATCGCGTCTGTTGGTGATATACCCCGCTATACCCGCTTTGTCGAGTTGCATAAAAACCTCAGGCGAAGGTCATACCTACATGTATCTCCTATGGCCAATCAGCTGAAACATATATACCGACCACCGGGACATCGAAGCCCCAATGCTCAGGTAAAATACTAGATGTGTATCTAGCGCGATGGGGTGCGTCTTCCAAAGCGATCTAGACACCAATATATGTCTTGTGTTGATAGGACGCAGCGATCCAAAGGCCATTCGGGGGATGGTTGATGTAATTTCTCTCCCGCCATTTTTAAGGATCTAGTGATATACTGGCAAGGCATACCATACAGCGAGCAGTCTTCTAGGAACGTGGAAATTTCCGTGCAAGGCACACACAAGAGTGGAGAAAACCAGGGCGTTTTTTTTTTGGGTGTTTGTTCTCCTTAAAAATATTGGTAAAGATGTACATCCTTAAACTTATTGTGCACACGCCCAATAAACACATAGAGAGATGCGTAAAGGATACCAAATCCAGACGTGGGGGGAAATCTTTATAATTTAGCGACCATCTTTTGCGTGTGAAAGGACCCCACACTGGGTAGGTGGTGAATTTGCTTGGTGGGAATGAAGGTATCAGCTTTACCATAATTCATCAGCTTTTTCAGCCTTTTCATCCCGCTACATTTTGCTTTGGGCGGTACTTGCATCGGGTCTTCTTCCCCCTCAAGGCTCAGTTTTGATACTATTTCACTAATCCCTGGGAACTGTAATTTAGTGTCTTAGTGCCTGAGTTCTCAGATTTGTGGAGTACGTAGGTAACTCTGAGGGTTTATATCAGGCGCTCGGGCCGCTATGTGGCCTCCCCTGAGTGCGGCCAGCAAAAAGGATGGCCACCCGTGCAGGCAATTGCAAAATGAATCACCATGTCATACATGTCTTGCTTCCCCCCCCCCCCCCCATTTCTGTAGATGATGGCAGGTTATCTCCGCCAGCTTTATAAGTTGAGTACCTTTAACCCAAACATCGTTATGCACCTCTAGCCGTGAGGGTGGTGATTGACATCGCAGTTTCGTAGTCAACTGAGGCTTCCAATTATAGCAAAAATTAAAATTTCTCCTTTCTAACGGGGTCGGTCGGTAGCCTAGGTGAATTGGGAATTGGTGAATACCATCTCCAGGTTAGCATCTACAATCTGACATAGGAACCTACTAAGTGCTGATCATAAAACGACATCAAAGGGATCCTCCGGCGCCGGGACCTCATCTACACAACGGGCCGTGCCGAAAGTACTAAGGTGATATATGCTTTTTTTTTCGGCCCGCCCTGGGGAAGTTTCGTGTGGGGGAAAAGAAAAAGATTATAAAAGGCTAGTGGATCGTAGGGGCTAATCTAAGGTCTTAGATACAGATGTCCAAGGGCAGGTTTAGGAGAGTAGAGCTAATGGGAATTCGCATCTGGCAGACACCTAAATAAGCAACCAGGTATTAACTAACACTATCCTTTTTTTTGTGTCTTGAACCCCGTGCACCCGTTATCTTGTGGAGCCCACTAACATTGGCGCAGTCTATTTCAAGATTCAGGACTGTTGGAAAATCAAGACTTAAGGTCTGGAAGAAGACCCTTTAAAATCTGGCTATCAAATTAACTTAATAGACATAGGATCAGGATCTTGTCACACGACAGATCCTCTCCAAGCAATTCTCCAGTCCTCCTCTGGCTGTATGAGCGCGCGCGTAGAGAACACATGTATGAACCTGAATAGCACTTAGAACGGTTGAATTAATGTACTTCGTATATACATGTACTCATAATTATGATAGATTGTATAGGGTGAATATTAGATATATCCAATGCTGCGTTTTGCATACGAAATTAACGACCGTGGTCGTTGAAACATAGACTTTGCTATTTACAGACTTACCCCCTAGTATACAACCGTTGTAGGTACATACATATACATATACCAAAAAGCCCCGCAGGGTGCAATATGAAACGGGGATCTCAAAACGATAGATATTGAACCCCTGGGATATTTGCTAAATATGTGCCAGAATTAGCAAAGACCTCAAACAAATATATGGCCGTAGCGTTGAAACTTCTCAAACCTGTCTGTACTCGTGCAGTGGTGTCAAAATTAGGAGGCCGCCGATCAACCCCAACTACATGTGAAAATATTAATAGAGGATTAAGTAACTTTACACGCTTACCAGCAAAAGAACCAGAAAATGTAAGTATGGAACTAGGGATTATTTGTATGAGAGAACGGCGCCACTCCATACAAATTATCCTTGCAAATCCATGCAAGCCGAAATGCGCTACGCTCAGGATCGACAGGAATCCAATGCTAATACCCGCCGAGTCCCCGCCCCAGTCTACAAGGTAGGCGATGAAGTGTGGCTGAATGCTAGGAACACCCAGACCAACAGGCCGTCCCGAAAGATAGACTGGAAACGTCTCGGACGATTTAAGGTCAAATCAGTCATTAGTCCCTATGCCTATGAGCTTGATCTTCCATATGCTGGTAAGCGTGCACAGTAAGTGCACAAGTAAGGTTTTCCCGAGTCACCCACACAAACCCAATAACTTACATGTATATACGTCAAATAATCACTAGTTCTTTATTAAATTATTTATCTGCCGTGAAATAAAGTACATGTAGTTATGAAAAAGTAACCGACCGGCTTTAATTGAAGGCCTTTATACAATGAAGGTTGCTTATAACCTAGGACATGATTACCATCGAAAGATCGTTATTACATAATAACAGACCGGAACACTTGTGACATGAAAGGATTGTAGCAGTACCCCAAGAGTAAACAAGCAGTCACTAAACTTACTCTGTTAAGTCTGACTACCAGGGCCAAAACTACCCAAAGTTGTATCATGCTGTTAAACTAGGAACCCAAACCGTTGTACCCAAGCCATTCTTTTGGCAAAAACCACGGTACGTACGGAATCTATGTCCTCTACAGTTAATTAAAATCTATTATAATGCAATGCGGTCTGCTGGTCTCTGCCCGTATTATATAGTGTCTGGTGGGAACTTAAGATGGATATGTATGTAGAGGGGATGTAAGTGTGTATCTCATAAGCTGATATAATTAATTCATGAGAACGTGCCCAATTGTGTAATAATATATATATCCCCCTGACTGTAGCCTGTTTCGAGCCGTCATGCAACAATTGAAAATCGTAGTCGAATCCAAGTCTTTCCGTGTGTTGTTGACAATTACACGAAGATAGAGCCGGTTCAAAATACTACAACGGGGTAAGAGTCAAATAATAATCCCTCTTTTTAATTGAAGCCGGTCAGAATTTTCACCCCTTTTGTTTCCGTTTCAGCTCCTCCCGTGGTCCATGATATTATTACAATATAAAGTGCACAAAGTGAACGCCTCACATCCGGAACTGAACCCAGAAATATATTCGAATATAAGTAGTAGTAGTAAAATCTTGCTTAGGTTTGCCGCGCCGAAGGCTTTTTCTCTCCTCGGTCATGAACGAAAAAACTCTTTGTGTAAGTATGATAGTCGCCCATGTTTTCACCTAGCTTCATATGTAGTTTCTGCATAATTTTATTCTGCAAGATGGTATTCAAGGCAATAGGTCCCTAGTTCGGTGGGTTCATCTGGCAGAATTCGTTTCCTAGTATTGTATCCTCATAAAGGCATAAAGAACAGCTATTGTTATTTGTCCTGATTGGACTTTGTATCTTGGAAATCATTCTTCGCAGTAACGTAGGAGTCGATAGCTACTACACACTCACCCGATATGCCGTTACCCTGTAGATGTTGCGAGGCACCGATAAGCTTATTTGAGCCCCAAGCGACCCTTTAGGAAACAATCTTCTCTCACTACCAACTACATTAGGTAAATGAAGGCTAAAGTTGTAAATTTTGTAACACTCTAACTCCCGGTCCCTGCATTAGAAACGTAAAAACTTCCGGGGTTGTGCAAAATGAGGGGGAGCTGACCGACTGCACCACTAGAAATGTGTGGGGCA
This sequence comes from Morchella sp. 2018-W45, assembly GCA_024713785.1. Lineage (NCBI taxonomy): Eukaryota > Fungi > Ascomycota > Pezizomycetes > Pezizales > Morchellaceae > Morchella > Morchella sp. 2018-W45. The sequence goes on from JAMGYZ010000012.1 coordinate 1,665,550, forward strand.
GAGCTGGAAGGTTTTGGGAGGGGACCCGTATATAAATACATCCTCTTCCTCCCTCCCAAGTTCCCCGACAATTCCTGAGTATTGCTGGTATTATAGTTACCAATATCAAAAAAAATATTCCCATGATGACCCCGCCGGTCCCCGTCAGCGAGTTCACTTTGCATACCGATGTCTCCCAGACACCGGTATGGACACAGAGCATCCCATTTACCCTCTCTGCTACAGCCGTAACGGATCTCTGGCGCAAACCTGGGCATATCGCCCATGAGATCAATAGCATCACGACGGCTATGCCGCTCTCTGATTTCGCTCGTGCTATAGCCACTTTCCGTACAGACGTCTTCCACACACTCTACGACCAAGCGGGGCTTGTATTCCTATTCCCACCACGTGAAGACGGACATCCTGAGCGGTGGGTCAAGGCGGGGGTAGAGGTTGTAGGTAGAGTGCCGAGGATCTCAGTGGTTGCTGCCGATAAGGCATCGTGGGCAGATTGGTCACTTGCCGGGGGAGACGAAGGGGTCAAAAATGATACGATAACATTAGAGATGGTGAGGGAAGGGCCGAGTTTGGTAATGAATGTGGTGAGCAAGAGCGGAGAGAGGAGCACAGCGAGAGAGGTAACATGGGTCTTCGAAGATAAGCTGGTTAGCGCGGGGCCCGAGATTAGGGTGGGAGTGTATGTAGCGAAGCCCACGAAGGATGAGGAGTCACCAACCTTGGAGGTCTATTTCGAGGCGATGAAGGTGTGGAAGGTTGGCTCTGACGGAGATAATCTATAGTTAGACTATATGCACTCATTTTCAATAAATTTTATGCACTTAACAAGGCTTTCAGTTTAATGAGAGTGGCACACCATGACAATTGAAGTATAATATGGCCTTCCTATATAGATACTCTTATTAATAGGTCAGTAATATATCAATAAATAACGGTCAATTCTTGGGGGCAAGAAACATCCATTTTCACTCATACCAAAATTAACTATCTGGGGGGTGGGGTGCATGGGGTCGATACATGTAAGTACATGTACTTAATACATACATGTAAGTACATGTACTTAGGCGTTCAGTAAAAGGTCGTGAAAAACTACCCCCTTTTACTGAACTTCTAAGTATACATACATCATCTACTCGTACTTTCCTGACGTTTGGAAAAATGACCGTTATTGCATGCCATACAAATACGCGCCAAGTCCAAAATTTAGTAGGGTATGCAATAGTGGTCCATTTTCCAAACGTACGTCAGGAAAGTACGAGTACAGTATTAAAAAATGGGGTGAAACCACTACCATAGGACACGGAATTTAGTGAAAAATACCGAACTAAATTGGCATTAGAGGAAGAGTACTGTACAAATACTGATGCTAGTGATCCCACCCCTCTTTCTGGAACTGTACCAACACGTACACCCGCAGGAAAAAAGTGAAGAAACATCGGGTGCAACCCGTCCGAACCCCAATGCAGAATTGAAAATAAAAATGAAAAGAAGTAATATAACTAAACAACAAAATACAGAATAGATACTATGGCCTCTAAACTATATTCACCACTTTTTATGATCTTCCTAGTCCCTTACTACTGCTGCAATTCTCTTTGGCATGCTGTCAATGATTTTATATACATTTCCCCCAATCCAGCCTTTCTTACTCTTCCCTACATGTAGCTTGGGCTTCAATAACCTTTATGTTTTCATTTAGAGCCTCTATCTACTCTCCAGACTTGTCAAAAGGCATGGCTATGGTACTCATGGGGATGTCAAGTTGGAGGCACCCGTTGTCACGCTTCTCACCTTTTTCCTGCGGGTGTACTTACATTGACATTCGATACAATATTATCATACAGGACTACATGTAATATATCACTCAGGAAGATCACGCCCTGCCACTCATCTGCATGCGTACCGCCAGTATTCTTATTCTATGATTCTAGCTAGAAACAAAGCTGAAATTACGGTATTGGCTAAAGGAAGCAGGTAAGCTCGAGATCGAAATAACAAAGCTGATAATGTATAGGAAGACTAATGCATATATAACCAAACCGGCTAACGGGCCGATCAACTCCACGATTGCAAGACTGAATATGAAGTAAAAGAATAAAGACGAATCAAAAACAATACAAGAAGAGTAAGAAGAGTAAAGAAGAAGAAAAATAGCGACCATAATTACCAAACCAGTCAAGCAATCAATCAGCGTAAGAGTAAAGAGATAGAAAGGGATTAACGTTCCTCATGCAAGACTTGGATGAAGGGAGAACGAAAAAGGGAAAAAGCACCAACGACATCCTTCATGTCTCAAAGACCCAATTCCCAATATCAAATTGTAAAGGAAGAAAACAAAGTAAGCCAAAAGGTTAACTAAAAAGAGATAAAATAACAAACTTTAGCTGTACTTAAAGACGAATAAAAATAGGAGTAACCTAAAAGTGAAAAATCTCGCCCAATCCGGGCTTGTCAAATCCCATCCAACTTATGGCTTCCATTATCTATCTTATCTCTTTAATAGATCTCCAATCCCTCAAATTCGACCACCAACTCCTCCAATGGCCTGCCACTCACAAAATTTGCCGGACGACTTGCATACACCCCCACCCTAACGCTCTTTTCGTCCACCCCCCAAAAGAACCACGTCACCTCCCTCAACTTTTTCCACTCCAAACCATCATCAAACCACACCCACAGCGCCTGGTCAACTTTCTCAAATCTGACCTTCAACTCGTTCACACCTTCTGGTAACTCCACCAATGACCAATCTGCACCATCCGAGGATGCAGATACAGAAGATGCCGTTGTACGATTATCGTAGTATTCAATCCCCGCCTTGACCCACTTACCAGCTGGCGGGGGTCCACTAGTTGGAGCTGCAGACGCGGATGTAGTAGTAGGTGTGGGGCCGGCGAAGATTACAAGTCCTCCTTGGTCCCATTCAAAGGCAGAGGTGAGACGTAGGTGAACCGTTACTTCGGCGCGGAAAAAGTGGGCGGGGGAACGGGTGTAGAGAACAGGAGCAGTGAATGTGTCTCGGGATGGTTTGCGCCAGAGGTCTGTACCGGACCTAAGGATGTTAGGTGGATGGCGGCTGAAGAGGTGGGGATTGGAAATCCTACCTTGCTTTAAGAGTAAAGTTACCTAGCCAGGGGGGGACTTCGACGTTTGAAGGAGTATTGAAATATTTAAAAGAGGAACTGTCCGGAGGCATAGCGGCTTGCACTACTATATCGCAGTAGTAATAGTAGCAATAGTAGTAATAATAGTGATGAATAGAGATTATTCTAACAGAACAACCCTAGGCTTTTCGACCCGATCCTTCTTTCTTTTATCTATTTTTGAAAAAGGGGGTTAAAGTGGCAAATATGCAGTAAATAATCCACGGGGCCTGGCTGGCTACTGGCAGCTGTACTTTGGAACTGCGACGACGTCGGAACCTGCTCATAAACCGGCCCGCGGTGATAATGTTGAAGCGCGCCGGAAATGACAGACTGGTTGGCTTCTGGTAGTGGGCTTGCTTGCTCCTCTCACAACGGTGAGATAGCTACGTACGTATACGCAAGAATGAATGAACGAACGAACGACTTCGTCACAGACCGGACGATACGGTTGAAAGTAGGTGGGAACAAAGGAAGTGAGAGATATGTAGAGAGGGGGATAAGGCCTAAGATGCCAACTTGTCAGCGGGGAAGTATTTGAAGTGTTTTTTTTCTTTTTTCTTGTGCTTTTATTTTTCTTTCTTGAGAACTGGTGGTTCGGAAAGTTTGAGCTATCTCGCGTGCTTCTTCCCTTCCCCAAGTACTGCTTATGGGGACTAGAATTTTCTTTTTTTCTCTTGTTTTTCTTTCCCACTCTTGTGCAGACGTATGCAGATCCTTTTGGTGTGAGATCTGATAGAAATATTTAAATCGCGACTCCCAATCACCAAGCCAGACAGACTCTCCAGCAGCAGGCAGTGAACAGCGGTGAATTTTTTTTTCGAAGGATCTGTCACAGGGATATGGATGATCCCATCCCAAAAATATATAGCCACTGCCTTTCCCTATATCCGTGGTACATAGGGGGGGGGGACAGGAAAATGGACAAGAAATAGCTAGCCAACGTCTGTAGAAAATGGGCAGAGGGCAACTAGCAACTCGATATACAATCTTCAATTAAGAAACATGGTTACATACCTTGTTATTGTAAGTGTTTAATTTGATTCTAGGTCTGATTCTATCCCCGCTTTTATTCTTCGTAACTTCCTCAGGACTGGCTGTACTGTACGGCTTACGGACAAAACACGAGTTGTTTCCAAGTGTCCTGAACTACTGGCTGAGTGGAGTAGGGTAGCGTATTATTCTGTATGTTCGAATATGCGCGTGTGCAGACGGGGGGGGGCACACACTGACGTGGCACGTTGGATGGGATGGACCTTCAAAGGTGGAACTGTAGGATGCGAACGATGTAGAGTAGGTTGGTCGTTTTTTGCTTTTCTCTAGTCAAGGGTAAGTAATCTCTTTTCTCCTTCCCTTTCTCCTTCCTTTTCTTTTCCCGCGGCTGAAACCTATGAACCACGGAGCTGGAGACGTACGTGGGACGTTGGCCAATTGGGTTGCGGGGGCGATCTTACTTGAAGGGGTTACTCGCATTACAATCGCTTTGTTAGTAATGTAGGTACATACATGTATGTATTGATCTTAGTAGTTTGGTTATCTTATCAATTGACACGGCCAAGGTCGGTTGATAAGCTACATGCAAGTATGTAGCTATTAGCTCCACACAAAATAATAATTTTATACGGAACTGGGGCTGGTTTGTGAAAAATTAGTGTAGAGGTTGAGATTTGGTACGTACAGTAGTAGATACACGCTCGTGGTAATTGAATCACCAATGTTAATTGTAACTGACGTACCACCATGATCGATCGGTCATAACATTGAAGCTTACAGTACCAAAAAGAGGGGTGGGATCACTACGGTATTCTCGTTGGTACCTAGCATTGCGATAAGAATACGGTATTTGTACAGTACTCTTCCCCTAATGCCGATTTAATTCGGTATTTATCACTAAATTCCGTAGTCCTATGGTAGTGATTTCATACTGTAATTACATGTATACTTATCTGTACGTATGCAATTCTTCTAACTTCACTTCTATATAACGCCCAGATTTCGACCTCATATTATAAGCTATAGGGTTTGTCTCAAATTGGGGAACCTTCACTAGCTATAGATTGGATCAACCAGCTATTTGATGTGCCGGCCGTCTATATATATATGAACATAATATACATACAGCTTAGCTACATGTACGGACGATCGATGTATCATAATAGCGCAGATCTCAAACCATCAACCCTTAAATCCGCAAGAGATGAACGACCTTGTGGAGTATTGTTAAAGTAAACACGGGAGTTCTCTTAATGCAATGTATATTTATATGATTGATACGTGACTCAAACAAATCACATATATTGGTTTAAGAAGGGCTACATGTGCCAGCAGTACGAGAAAGGGAGGGGTGTAATAGCTGGTACTTTAATTTAGCAATAAGAAATCGTGCAAACTGTAAGACTTCCGAATCAAACCGGAATCTTAGCCAGTATACCGTATTCTGCCAGATAAAAGTACGCACTGGATATATACACCCGCTCTTTAATGGTATTGTATATCACATATACATGTATGTACCTGATATATGTATGCACACAATACGTACATGTGCATTATACATGTATTTCACTCGTCATTCGGTACTTTTACATCCTCCATGGTGAACCTTATTTTCCTCCCATATATCTACGTCCCTGCCGGTGGCGCATGCTGGTACGTGCAGGGCTAGACATTAACCTGCAGTCTCTTTGGCGCTTTTGACGCTAAGCTCGCTTGAGCTACACTCCAACTCCTCGAAGATAAGACATCACATCCACCCCGACCAGGCAAAACTACAACTAAGCACTACATAAAATTACGCAATATTTTATCTTCGTGGACGCACATCCTTTTAGATCCGACAACCTGCTACCACGATGTTGTACGTATTAGGAAACTTAACGTTGATTCAATTTGGAACGGGTAAATGAATAGAGCAAGCCCATTAGCAATATATATCAAAGGCCGCATATATCAGTCAGTTTGCTTTATTCTTTACGGGTAAAAAGGTCATGAAATGACGTACGGAGCAGATCTAGAAAAATACGTGCCTCAATCTTTGCCAACCGATGGTGGCACTTAGATTCTGACTGACAAGAGGTGCGGTTTAGTCAGAAGCAGCCAAACCACCAACCCTATACAGGGCCGGAGCCTTGATTTTTATTGGCCCAACATACCTTCCGACATTCGCTAAGTAGCGGAAGGGCGTGTAACTAGAGGTAGGGGTTCGTGCAGGGCTTGAAATGTTTTGATTCATATGACAAGGCCCTTCTATTGGCAGTTATACACAATACACACCCTTCCACGGTTTGATAGTCTAGGCGCCGGGACTCCTCACCTCTCACAGACTTTCTTACCCCGCATTCACTCGCTGGTACTCTATGTACCTGCATGCAGTCAAAACCTACATACTTCCGTTCTCACATATCAAAAGAAACTATGCCACGCGATCCAAGACAAGGGAAGTGGTGCAGGTGGAACACGATCCTTGCTCGTTTCTTACTGGTTAGAGATTAACATCATACCTGTATCTAGGACCTGACTAGAAACACCACTCGTTGAATGTTTGAGGATAAAGTAGTCAATTGCAATGGACAGTACCTGGAAAGATAATATGAGCTCTATCGAAATAAGCGTGCGTTTAGCTACGTAAAAACACTAATCCACTTATCTTAAAAAGGTTATCTTCATGATTTTTGTAGATGCTGTGCTTGAATAATAAGTGCATGAGTGCAGAATTATGCGGGGAGCTAGGCTAAGACCCGCCAAAACAACGGCGTACTAGTACCACCCAGTAGTATCGTCGTCATACATAAAACGAAAATTCCCCAACCAAGTGTATCCCCCCCCCCCCCACTCCATAATTGGGCCTGGGTCAGGATCTGTATGGAGATCTATTTAATAAGAAAGATAACAAGATCTGTTAGCAAAAGCCAACAATCTTTGCTTTTTTCTGGGGGCCAGCATTTACTGCATGACAGCTTATATAATTAAGGGATACGTAAATACATGTGTGTAATTACATGTAGTTTCTAAATCACCTAGTGCTAGCCTATACTCAGGCGTTAATTACATGTAAGTCCTGAGAAATCTTGGCAGTAGCCACCCCACAAAAGTTCTCAGGGTTTAATTACAGTATGAAAAAACGGGGTGAAATCACTACAGAATTTAGTGACAAATACCAAATTAAACCGGCACTAGAATAAGAGTACTATAGAAATACCGAGTTCTTACCGTATGTATATAGGTCAGCGAGAATACCGAGCTAGTGAACTAATCACCCCTTCTCCCGAATCTAGCACTATCTAGGTCGCAATCTTTATAACAACTACATGTAGTGACGTTAATTATGAATTCCCCCTAAAACCAACACCTCTAGCTACCATTGAGTGAAGTTGTATCATGAACTATCACTCGACTATATGTACATGCTCCTTCTTCTTGGTACATTACATGTATATTAGATATAATACCTTGTTGTCATTTTCGTTGTCATTTTCGTTGTCGTTGTTGTTGTCGTCGTTATGCAGATCATACGTACATGTATGTACTTGTATTGTCGGGTGTTATAAGAACTGAACATTCGTGTTGCAACCAAAATTTGTATAGGATCGCAACTTCAATGGTTATTACTCCATAACTACAAATTGAGAAGGAGAACTTTATAGATTGACTCTGGTCCTGAGAGTACCCTTACCTCAAGTGTCCCGTCAAGAGCACTACTTTGGAATTTTCAATGTTCGCTTGTGACAGCGAGCAATATATGTATGTAAAGTCCCTACCCAAAAGTTTTCGTGAAAGGGCCAATTACCACCCAAACTAAGGTTCCAAGTGTAGAACCACAACACAATTAATTATAACGATGAACAGAGGTAAAATATTTTGACCCTTGGGAGAAGCCCTTTGCACATTTTTGAATTGGTAAAAAGAAGTGGTTAAGGTGTAATAAAATATTTTAGCAGGGAGCCCGTTGCTAGGAAGATTTGTATGGGTTTCGCTACTCAACCGCTTTTAGGCTTTCACGGGGACTTTTGTAGGGACTTTGCGTACCCGGGTCAGGCAAGAAGAACCTGAACATAAAAACGCGCTAGCAGGGGTCAAATTGGTTACTACCAGAAAAAGATGTCCAGGTTCTTCTTGCCTGACCGGGTACACGATTGATCAAACACATGCACACCGCCACGGTTAATTTTAATCTTGTTTATTTCATACATGCAAATCCAAACTTAGGAGTCAAGTGAAAAGAGGATAGAGTGAATATACCAGCGAACTATTAAGCAACTACAATTACAAGCTTATTGTTGAGATAACGGTCATGTCATTGGCGCGTTAAGGATCTTGAAAAACTGAATTAAAGGGCTCGTTCGATTCAGCAGCACACATTCACTATTTTCCCTCTCCGTTTCTTTGCAGCTCTAGGCCGCGTACACAGGAAGTAAGCTGCTGCTAGTGTGAGGTCAATGGGTACCGGGTACCAAATGTTCATATAAGTTCATGCCCATCCTCATGCTCCCACCTGATTCACTCACATGGAGTGAGTGATCCATGGATCCATCCCATATCATGTACTTCTCTCCATGGATTTACTCTATAGCTCTAGGTACGTTTTTGCATCTCAAAGAGCTTATCCAATCTCATCTGATATTTTTCTGCGCTACATTCTCTACCTGACTTAACTTAGTTCCCGATTATCTAGTGCTGCTTTCCTTCGCTGCGCATGCATGTGTGGGGATACAAGCCTGATTGACCTATCATGTGGTGATCTTTTTTGGCGCTCTCCCCCTACTCTTTATCTTTAAGGCGCTCAATCGAAATAGTTCTAACGGCCCAAGGTAAATTAGGCGGCATATATTTGCGAGATTAGAGCACTATTTCCAAACCTTAGGAAAACCACCCACCCCGGGAGGATCTTGCCGCCAACATCAAGCCCAAATACATAGCTAATATAATAGTTTTCTTCTTTGGTTGTAGATATGATAATACGTTAATCTACATCTCGTCCAGTGCCTACATGTTATGGATATACGAAGTAAGTTTTATTTTATTTTTATCTTTTTCCTGAAGGAGGGCGCCGAATTAACTTCTACGCCATTTTGAGACTTACTGAATCCCTCGGCTACTACAGGCTCCTCGAGTTATAGTGATGGGGATTGGGCCGAAAAGTGGTATCCTTATATTAAGATTATTACTTTATAGTTAGAATAGCCGCAAGGCTTAGGGACTGAGATAATGAAAAATTCTCACTATATATGTACCATCTCTTACTATAATGAAAGGTGCCTGGACTTTCAGCTCTGACTACTGGTTTAAGCCGTTCTAATTTAGCTTCGTCTTCTTTTTATACTACATTTCTAACAGTACTTCTACATGTAGCCCCGAGCCCTACCCAACCTCCTACACCAAGTGATTTCTAATGCAACACCCAGAAATGAAATTAACGCCGACTTTCGGAACTAACGATGGGCTGTATAATATGAATCATGAAGTAACCGAATCTATAGCCGACACAACCGGAGGAAATTATGATTACACAAGGTCTTTGGTTGTTGAGTTGTGTCGATCAGACCGGCTGCTTCCATCCTCCCTGTGGTACATTTCCCCCCTCTAATATCGCAGCAAAACCGTTGAAATACGGGGGACCTCTTCGTATGGGAAGATATCCCGATACTTGATATTAAGGTTTGGATCATATATTCTCTCTGGGCACTTCAATTTTATAAAATTTTGTTTTCACATTCAATCACTCGGAACGCTCCGAACTCACCAATCACCCTCTCCCGTCACATGCACTCCGGCTTCAAGGTTTCCAAATAATGGCGCTTAGGTCCCATCCTTTATTGGTGAAACGGAGATCACCGTGTGCTCTAAATAAATTGATGAATAACATCGAACAAAACCCATGACCTTAAAAATAATACTCAACTGCACAAAGTTATTTATAAGTTAACGAAATCGAGATGGAAACCCAGCTAAAGGACCTACAGAGACCGGTTACGAAGTCGATCTTTCCCCGTCTATGTCAGCTGTTTTTATTGAGGGATGTACAAACGAAGAATGGAGGCGTCTACTTATAAGCTGTGGAAATGATCGCATTTAGGCCGTATCACCCAGTTGTATCACGATCCGTGTAACGAGTGATACTCTATGACTTCAGCTTACCTATGCTTTAGCGAGTACATACAAGCATCCACCAATCAATATGAACGCGTAGAGTGAAATTTTTAAGCTTTTATGATTGTCGGGTTGAGCAAGATTATTTGCCTTCCTGCGTTACCGGCGGACCTAATCTAGGCAAGAATAGCTGGACGTTCGAGAACTGTTCAGCTACTACCGGGGTCGGGTATGCACCTATACTTTCCGGTACATACGGTTTTAAAGTGATCATATCATGTATGGTCGAACGTGCAAATCGCTGGTTTGTGGAACCAGGCTGGTTGGTTTGGGCTGATAACGCAACTTTGTGGGTACGACCGGATCTTGTCTCGTGGACCCGAATCTATATGTCAAGGTTCTCAACCCCGACGATCATATCATATCATAACGGCTCCATTGTTTTTTTAATCCTTGGATCGTTTCTTTTCCCCGTCATACCTACTGGAATGGGTACCAGTGTTCGCTGCATGTGTTATGTCAGGTAAATTAAGTTCTCTGTGCCCGCCGATGAGGTGGCACTGAGCTGCGACCGGGAGCGAGAAAAGATTACATGTATTTTTGCCTACTTTTTTTCTCACCTGTATCTACCCGGCGCATATTGCCCTAGCCCTACAGGGAGACGGATACACGCCTACTGTTACATCCATGTTCGTTTTCTTCATCCCTTCGAGTACGGCGGCCGTGGTAGTTGTGGTGGTGGTGGTGGTGGTGGTGGTGGTGGTGGTGGTGGTGGTGGCCGGTTGTAAGTTTTGACAGGTTAGCGCCTTGCCCCAAAACATAGCCCAAAATGATTCGCCAGACAGTCGCTGCCCAATTAAACACGGTACCCCGGATTACGCATCTTGAAAATTCACTTTGCTTGGTACCGAGAATGGGCTTGTGATGGGTGGAGTGGAGGCGGCCGGAGCCTCATTACTTAACGTCATTGGACCCTGATTCAATATTTTTTATTGTGGGTGGTTAATTGTGAAACGGTGGCCCTTGAGCCGCGCGTGAAGGAGGAGGAGAAGGAGGAGTGGGGGAAGAGGGAGAGGAAGTGGAGGTGGGGGGGGGGGGGGAATATGGAGAGTGCTGGCGCTTTTAACGATTTCTTTCTTTATCGCAGGCGAGCAATCGAGTTGTTGCCTCTTGTTCTTCCCCTTACCGCGGATAGCGGTCTAAGGATCGTTCGTGTAGCATTTATTCTATGGGGCATGCATCGTGCTAGTATGTACGTAAGAGTACTCTAGAAGCTGATTGTATCACATTGTGCTTGTTAACTCGATATGAACACTACATATGTTACATACTTCATGCACTATACACGAAAAAAATAATAATAATAATATAACCCTGGGAACGATCATACAGTACTGCGACGATTACTCCCTAAGGGGAGAGGTTCCTCGGCGCGGGAGACCGCGTGTCTGTACAATCTAGATATATATAACTTAATTATATGATGGAAATTAGAACTTCTATTCATACATGTACTGGAATTTAAATGTAATGTGCTCGGAGGGTTTGGGAATGAGTGTGTGCCTACATGAAGTATGTATGTACAATGTATGAGTAGCTACAGCTTGACTTGCCTGCACTTTTAGGTGTCGGTAAATATTACTACTGATTACTTACTTTTTTGGCATCTGCACGAAATAATTCATTATCAATTCTCTGCTACTCTACCTGTGCTGCTCTAGAGTAATATACTCTGCGCGGTACATGTTAATTCCCTCGGGCTCATGCTCACCTTTATTGCACCTTCGTTGTCGTCGATACATACATGTATGCACAACCGGTAAATAATTAATATCACGGTGAGCCGTTGTTCTCTGTCCTTGTTCGGATGGGGCCAAAAAAGAAAGCTTGCTTACATTCGGCAAACTGGTTCTAAAAGAAATACGGCGGAAGAGGGAGGGGGGGGGGGAGAGAGAGTGAGGGAGGCGGTGGTGGAAGGGTGTCAGAGATGATGGACTAACGCTATCTGGTGGCGGTTGCGACACCAGCCACTTTGAAACAACATCTTATGGATGCGATAAAGGGAAAGCTAGACATAGGAATTGTGTATGTTCTCTCTACCTATGCCTATCATAGGTACATGTGAGTGAGTGTGTATGCAGATACCAACCATCCACCATCCGTAGGGCAGAGACACAATATATTTTAAATATATATATATATATATATATATCTGTGTGTATCAGCCATCTTCCCTCTCGACCACTACCACAATTAACCACACAAGAAGTGAATGCAGGCATCCTGAGTACATCATAGAGTGCTATAGTTATCTTTCTTTCCACAATTGAGCAATTCTCTCTTGATTCCATCAAGGTTGACACATAACTATTTCTACCAACCCTCACCGCAATTTCCCTCCAATCAACCCCCGTGGACTCTTTTCTCTCTCGGTAGCAACCGGTGTCCAAGCGTATTTTACTTCACTACCTCAACATCACCTCCTACCCCCCCCCCCCCCAAATCTCCTTTCCTCCCATCACTCCAGAAACAACAACAGCCACAAGTCAGCCCAGTCCAGTCCAGCTAACAACAACAACAACAACAACCAAAAAAAAAAGCTCAACTTCATCGTCATTCAACTTTTCTTGCGTTGCCGATTAACAGCCGAACGGTTACCCCACACAAAGGATCTAATAGAGGGTAACTAGAAAAGAGGAAAGGAAAAAAAAAAAAAAGCCGCATTTCTAGGAGTCCTCCCCTCCCCCCCCCCTCTCTCTCACCCTTCGCAAACCCCTTTTACCGTCGGTCTCTCTCTCTTCCATCACAGCGCCATAAGGATACCACCAGCTCCATTGCACAACGATCATCACCGACCTCACCCCATACCCGCCTGCCCGCCCGCTTTCACGTGGTATCTCCCCGCAGGAAGATAGATAGTACGGTTATCCGGTGTCATTAGCTATAGAATTACTGTAAGTACCTGGTTCTTGCGTTATTATGTTTTCATGTGTACCCTTCTATCTATACCTTCATACTTAGCTTCTACCTTCGTTACTTTGGTGCCCGCCTACTATATTGATGGCTCCATCAATATACATGTACTAATTACATACCTACCTCCTATCCCCCCCCCCCCCATTCTATCGATTACCCTGCTTGCCTACACGCACATACTCTACATAGCTTCCTGATCTTCCGTATTTGATTTCTCTCTTCCTTGAATACTCACACGCAACCCACCCTCCCAGTACCCATACTTTATACCATTAACGCGCATCTCATCGCGTCCCACCAAAGGACCCATAAGATCGCGAGTCTGGTTTTTAACCACCACGTAACGTTAATGTCTCTACACGCCCCCCGTTCCCAAACAGCCCGTTTTTCTTTTGTTTCACTATCGCCCCCCCCACACACACACTCCTCGATGATTCGATTCGTTTGGGCCGCTTTGGTCTCCCTAGGAGAAAACCCATATTGACTCGTTCTACGTCCGCGTCACAGATAAATCTATAATCCGCAAGCTTTCGGAGGAATCTCGCGAGAACTCATTCAAACTGGAGAACCACCGGAACGGAGGCAAAATGGTTGTTGCTACTATCAAGTAGGTCCCCACCAAATCGTCGTTTACTCCTAAGCTGGAAACGACTTGGAGCTGTAATTGGAGATTGGTTCCAGTGTCAAGCTTGATGACCCTCAAGTGATATCGGCGGAGAACAATTGATGGGGGTCACAGCTTGCGGATGACCCATCTTTTACTATTACTGCCGCCATCACTGCTACTGCTACTGCTGCCGGTGCCTTGGGTGGGTTTAATGTAACAAATGCTTACCATTCTGTTAACTGCTTAGATGTGTTGTCGTTGGTGACGGTGCCGTCGGAAAGACTTGTCTCCTAATTTCCTACACCACCAACAAGTTCCCCAGCGAGTACGTCCCAACCGTCTTCGACAATTACGCGGTTACAGTCATGTAAGTTCCACAGTTTTCAATTTCAATCTCAATTTCACTCGTTTTTTCTCGCGTGAGCGACTTGAAGACGGAGCATATAACCAATGGGGTCATTGAGCTATGAATGGGATCACGGTTTGTCGCGCGCGGGTCATTAAAGAGCCTTTTTGGATTGGAATTGCTTCAAGGGATCTTTTGCTCGTTGGACACACGAGATGAGAGTTTCGGATGAAATCACCTTTGGGAGCTTGAACAGCCAACTTGGAATGGACCCTCACATCACCTAAACGGTCCTGGACCAGTGTGAACCTCGCCGACCTCTGATCGCAACCTTCCACTGGACCGCAACGGCTTCTCTTCTGCTTAGTTAGGGTTAATTAGTATTTTGATAGAAAAACGGCTTCTAATTTTCTTTTCCCCCAATAGGATCGGCGATGAGCCTTATACCCTCGGACTGTTCGATACTGCTGGTCAGGAGGATTACGATCGTCTAAGACCACTGAGTTACCCGCAGACCGATGTCTTCTTGATTTGCTTCTCTGTCAACTCCCCCCCATCCTTCGAGAACGTCAAGGAAAAGTGGCTCCCGGAGGTCAGGCATCATTGTCCAGGAGTTCCCTGCTTGATTGTTGGTAAGCTAACAAATCGCCGAGCCCCGTTTTGTGCTTGAGATTTTCTTATGAATGGATGCTTATTGTAACAGGCACCCAGGTCGATCTTCGGGATGATCCCGGTGTAATCGAGAAGTTGTCGAAACAGCGCCAGGCACCCATCAGCTACAAGCAGGGCGAGCAACTTGCAAAGGATTTATCCGCCGTCAAGTATGATACTCCCACTCCTCCAACCAAGTATGCGATATTTTATTTGCCGGCTTAAACTCTTTTACTACACCGACTCTATCCGGGTTTTGCTCAAAGATGGTAGAAATCTAGTTTTGATACTGACGGTTTTTAGATACGTTGAGTGCTCTGCTTTGACCCAGAAGGGACTTAAGAACGTATTCGACGAGGTATGTTTGTGTCACCCTCTGTGACCTCCGGGTAAACTAACACAACAATAGGCAATTGTTGCTGCTTTGGAGCCACCCCCACAGAAAAAGCCAAAGAAGTGTGTCTTGCTTTAGAGGTAAGTCTTATAACCACTCCCAATTTCGTAGATTCTGGTTAATTGATAAGCTAGGCTAGGATGTAAAAACATCTAATCGTCGATTTTTCTCAATGTCAATCTAAAAAATCATCGAAATCTTTAGTTTCACCTTCTCGTCGCTATCCGTCCCCGTTCACCCTCACATGGCTGCCATCAAACCAGGCTCACAATTAGATCACCATATCGATATCACATTAGCAAGAGCAGGCCTTTGTGCGCCTTATTTATTGGACTGGTAAGTTGTGTTGGTGATTGAGAATAGGTACTTAGTTCAGAACCTTGGTGGTGCTTATCAACACCACCAATTTTACACATTTTTCATATTTTACATATCGTGGGTGGGTGTTTTATCATTTCTTTCCTGTTTTCTTTTTCTGGTACGGCCTGTATTTCTTTTACAAGGATAGTTTAAGTTTTTTTTATCTTTTCTATTTTTTTCATGAGTTTGAATCTCACGCTTCTCGTGGTTGTATGGTATAGCCTTCTGCGTTTTGGAAAGTGGAGTTCTCTTGCTGTTTTGATTGAGAAAAAGGCGGTCTTTGTCATGTCATGTGGTAGGATTGGCGTAAATCTCAAATTGGAGAGAAGCTAGAGAAAAAAGGCAGGCGAGGTTACGTATGATTTGATGCCGCTCACGATAAAGTTGTGTTTTTCTGATGACTCCCCCCCTTTTTTTCATGCCGTTTTTTTTTTGTTATAGTAGAGATTGGGACGGGGACTTTGAGCCGGGGTTGAATATGAGATGAGGATGATGTGTGTTTGTGTTTGTGTTTGTGCGAGTGTGCTTTGTTTCTTTCTCACTTGGATACCTTCGATCTTTTTCAGGTGTGTGTGTATGTGTGTTTATTCAGCTAGTCCCGCAAGGGGCGTTGCGAGTTTTTTTTTTTTTTTTTTTTTTTTCCCCTCTTTTTCTGTCTCTTTATTTATTTAGACGATTGGTTTCTAGCTACTTCTATGTCTACTAGCTTAGTGGCCCCCTTCCCCCTCTTTCTATGTTCTTTCAGGACGAGGAGGAGGATGAAGAAAATGGAAAGATGGGGGAGCTGGTGTTAAGGTGTATGTGTAGTTTAGTTGAGGCTTTCAATCGATGTGGATGTGGTTCTTGTGTGCAAAATCGTGTAATTCGGAGAAGAATCTTTAGGCCTTGGGTCGGGACTGCTGCTGCTTGTGTTGGTTATCAAAGCGTTTTTGTTACAGAATCTAGGATTCTCGTCGTGGTGTTATTGTTATTATTATTACTATTACTATTATTATTATTATTATTATTATTATTATTTTATTTTATTTCCTTTAAGCTATGTTACCTTAGTTAATTTAATATTTTGGGCTAGAACCTTATATATCTGCTCAATCGGGGGAGAGGGAAGTTTGACAAGAGAAACCAGGCACCAGTTATTTCCGGGGGTACATCTAGCTAGGCTTCTTGGCTGTGAAAGTAATCATTGACCTCCAATACATCTCCCTTTGAGCCAGCGCCTAAAACAAGACAAGCCAAGAACCGCCTGGCCACCAAGAGGCCCTAGGAGTACCGCCACCGCGTGACTTAGCCATCATAAGCGCTTGACGTTACGGCCGCCCCTCGCCAAGGAGGGCGGTAAACGAATGGAAGATTCGACGGGTAGACACACGGACGTAAGGCCTTGCAGTCGGTGTACCTACTTGTTGGGGGGTCTCCCGGCTTAGGCCGCCAGATAGGGCTCTATGTTATGCTGGAATATATGTGGTGAACTAAACCTCCGTGAGCTCCTATCGTTTCCTCTACATTATTGGCGGTCGTGGGGCCACGTGTACTGGTGCCAATGATCATTTCGTGGGTTTTTTGCTCTCTTTGCCTTGGCGATAGGCTCAAGAGATTAGGAGTAGAGACTAGTAACCTTGCTAAGCATAAGGTATGAGAAGGAGGAGGGGGAGGAGCAAGAGGAGGAGCTTACGTATTTCATCAAGACCTTATGATGAATTGGGGTTGTGGTGGTGCTGTGGTGGTGTTAGCGGTTTGGGGGGGGGGGGGGGGGTTGCATGCGACTAAGAGTGCTGCTAGTTCGGGGGAAACCCCGTTTCCTCCTCAGAAGTTCTCGCCTTCTGAAGTACCACCTATCCACGATGCCCACCGCACGGAAAGAGTGGCTTTCTAGCTAGTTAGCTAGAGGGGCGGAGTGGATTCGATCCATTCCATCCTGCCACCCGATAATTTGATGATGCTTCCATTAATTGGTCTCCTTCAAAAAAAGATTGGGTATCACCCACCCCAGGTCCTTATATCTCGTGATGGTGAGGTGGGATGCATAGCTAGTCGGGAATTAATTAAGCATTGGCTTCGACTGAGTATATGGGCTAGTGCAAAGGGAGTCCTTTTTTTGTTAGATCTGTCATTGTGTTCGTTGCACCCGTGGGTGGATTGAACAGAAGGATAGTCGTCATGGTTTCGCAGACGGGTTTGTAGTAAATTTATCTTTCTCTCTAGGAGGTATGGAGGGCAAGGAATGCCTCGAATAAGCTCAATCCTGGGACTGGAGAGTGAAGTGATATAATGTTAATGAGTCGTACCTACCGATTAGTAGCTAGCGCACGCAGAGGCCAATAATCAAGCACCCCTGTATACGTAAACCGGTATCCCTTTCTATATAATCTCCACTTCGACCGCAGGTGCGTCCCACGGGCCTGAAACTGAACAGAACAGAACAGGGGGGGGGGGGCCAAAGGGCCAGCCAGGGGATGAGGGGTGGGCCGGCCGTATGTACGTACGTGTATCTCTCTCTCCTCCTTCCGCCCGCAGCAACGGGTGCCTATACCACACTCACCTTAGGTACGTACTTGGCTTACATTCTCTAGCTACCCCACTTACGCTAGGCGCTGTATAGCAGTAACAGTTGGTTGGTATCGTGCTCTGGGGCTGAATCATGGGGTGTCACTCGTCTCTTAACCCGCCCCGCTACTAATTGATTGATTGGTACTTCATACATCCGCCCCGCTGCTGGGTCTGGTAGGTGGTGGTGCAGGGTGGGCACAGTGTGGGTGTGGGGAGCTGGGGGAGTAGGTGTGTAGTGGTAGTCTAGCTCGGTGGCTCTGATTTCGTGTGGGTGGTGGGACCTCTGATGGTGGTCCCGCCGTGCCTGGAAGGGTTGGTGAGGTGCGCGCGCGGGAGGAGCTAGCTATGGTATAGCTATAGAGATAAAGTGTGCAGGTGAGAGGACCAAACGAGTGGTTATATGAGGCCATGTAGGAACAAGGGGAGGGGTGGAAGGGGAGAGGGGGTAGGCGTGTATACCATGAGCTCTTTGTAAAGGATTTGTACTGTAAAAGGTGCTGTGCTGGTCTGCAGCCATCAGGGGAGAAAGGGAAGGGAAGGGTGACGCCCTCGGGCCCTGAGACCTTCTTCTTCTTCATCGGAACGCTGTCTGTGAGAAGGAGGGGGGGGGGGGCACGCGTATGTGTAGAGGGCTAAAGGTGAGCAACATCAGCTGTAGTAAGGGCAGGGTTACATACGTGTACACATGTATGGATAACCAAAAATATTTCTTCAGTGAGTGTTGTTGTTTCTATCCGACTATGAGGGCGTAGTTAGCCGTAGACTTGTGTTTGTGGCAATGTACTGTACGTTTGGAAACAGGGTGGAGTTGCAGGTAGTCGTGGATGTGATGTTTAAGAGGGGGGTTCTGGAGGATCTTGATAGATAAATATGTGTTTATGGAAGAGGGAGAGAGAGAAGTTGATGATGCGCAATGGGCATGGGTCCACGCGCAGCGCAGTGTTACATGCAGCTAGCTGATTGGCCGATTATATTGAGGAGACTGTGCTTTTGGGCGTGGTAGCAACTCCCCCCTGTTTTGATGGTCTATTCTATCAAAATATCCGGTTATTGTTTGAGTAGGACACTTTATTTTTCCCCTCCGCTGTTCCGTCAATACATTTAACACATGCATACGTATATACGTCTCAGAGAAGAACTCACCCGAGTGATGAACTGTGATTAAAAGGACTCTTTTTTGATCCAACATTGCTATGTTCCAAGACAACGTCATCTAATAAACATAGTGTGGTGCAAATAGTACCCAAGGTACCTAACACTTTCTGGATTGTCGTTTTTGGGCGTCCTGTAACGTTGACGAGGCTCTGTATATGCAGCATGAATGGTTTTGAGCGCCATAAAGATTACAATCAACATGCTCTGCACCTCCTCATCCCGATACCTAGAGCCCCCTCAACGGCTGGTGCATACCTCAGATCTCCCTTCGGTCCTTAACTAGCTAGGGACTAAACCTCGAGAAATATCACGATTATCTCACTACCGTCCTCCAACATTCGCTCCGGAACCCCATAGCTTACACGTACAGCTCAAATCCCGAAACTCGCGGTGTCCCGTAAGTATCAGCGGCGCCACCCCATACCAGGTATTAAGGACTCCTGAAAGACCTCACCATACTAAAACTACTTCTATATGGCTTCTATACTGCAGCACTACCATAGATTAGCGGTATTGCGGCATGCTCCCACATATACCAACCACCGCTCTAGGACCCGAGCCCGCAGACGTCGATAATAAGCGAGATCCGGAGTACCTTTCAACCTTTTATTCTAGTGGTTAATACTTGTACTGTGTATCGTTTTGGGAGAAAAGACTTTACTGCTTCTGGGGTTCTCCATAGAGGCAGGCTCGCTACTTGTTCTGTCGTCGATGGCCCCACAACCAACGTGTGATAGCCCCCCCCCATACCCCTCTCTTGTGGTGCTATAGGCTAATGAGGATAAGGAGAAGAAACCTGTAGTAGTTGTGGAGATGGCATGTTTGATTGCGGGGATGACATATGCTAGTCCAACGGCCTGTGATATTCCCTATGGCCAACATGTGTGAGACAAAGCATTCGGGCTATCTATGATAGGGGAAACCTCATTTTTGCTGCTTCTAATGAGAATGTAGGAGCAAAGAGAGTTACTGCTGTTTTAATGTGGCCGCTTTGACTACGTACGTCGATAGATAGCGGTGTATGCGAAGGGCATACTTTTCCTTGGAGAGGATGGTAATTATAAGTTATTTGGACAGGTTAACGTTGTATGGGCAGAGGGGGCTAAGGAGAAGGCATTGGATAATATTAAGGTAGACGCCCTATAGTAATCCTAGGAGAGGATAAAGATGGTAATGTTATAGAAGGGAAAACATGGCGCAGGCCGACAATACATACGGTATATTTAGGTAATATAATACATAAATGAATAAGAATTTAGGGGAAACTATACACCATGTGATACCCTCCATGCGACGATAATTCACACTATCGTAGAAACGCTAATTGAAATCTTCAATACATGTAGTTCACCCTCCTCTCGTATCCGCTCTATATATCTTTAATTACCCGTCTATCTGTGATCGTGCTCTCTTTCACGGTCATATACTCGCGCGTTAATCAAGTTCCGAGAGATTTGTGAGCCCGTTGCTACCAAGAATTCTCAGGACTTAATTAATACGTGAGTATATGGCGATATTATTTTCTTGTACGCTCGGTCATATGCTATCACTCAGCCCGCATAATAATGAAATGTTGATATTTGACTGCGGAAACCATAACTGGCTATAGGGCAAGAGAGATGTCTTATATACCTATATGGGATAGTCACATATGTGTGTACCGGAAAAATAGTCCTAGGCACTTTGGTTGTATCCTCGGAAGTAAGGCAATTATAATAAAATAATTTCTATTCTGGTAGTCTGCTTAAAGAGAGAAAATAATATTTAGAACCGAAATAACCCCCTAATAATATAAAGAAGCGGGAGACATATGAATGTCGGCGCATTCGCTCTCTGAATCCTGGTTTTGGAGCTCGTTTCAAATTTGGGAGAGACGATATAGATTCATTTTGATAATGGCAGTAGGATTTTCCAAGACCACTCTTCTATGTGAAGTACCCTTTAGAAATATCAGAGAATTTATGCAGTCGCGGTTGCTAGCTGACTGATAATCGCGAGAACAGATCTATAACTAGCTAGTCTTTCCTAAATGGAGTCGTTATCACTTCTCTCATACAATCTTAAGATATATTACAAGAGCTTTCCTAATTTCTAAGCCTCCACATAGAGGGTAAGAAGTCGTCTACTTTTGCGCTTTGGTGAGTCAGGTTCACTCACGCCCAGGAAATTATACCTAGAAGCACCTTGCCAGAGTAACATATATCATAGTGCTCTCCACTGATAAAAGGTGACGACTGGGAAGTTCAAGCGGTAGGAGACAAGTGGTAGGTTTTAGCAGATGGCCTTGGTAAACGGACATCCACCTGCATGCATGCGCCTAATCAATCTCAATCAATGGACGTGATCACGTATGAAGTATCAGTCAATCAATCAATCAATGGACGTGATCAAATTAATGAAGTAAACAAAAAAAAATGGACGTGATCACAGAAGATCACTCGGTCTTATACGTACATGTACTTATGCTGTCGGAAGTGTCCGGGAGTAGAGAAGATAAATATCCCCCAAGGGTCGCAGAACCCAACCGTAATTTATTGACGTATTCAATTGGTGGGGCGCCCTCTGACCCCTGTTAGCAGCATTCTGCCATTCAATAGCTATTTCCTCTAGCCCCGAGGAATTCTAAACCATTGGCTGGAATACTTAATTAGACGCCCGAGTAATCCATCTAGTAAAGAAGTAGACCTGGCTGTATTTGGACTAGAAATTAGCAGAGTACATGTAGTATTTGTTCTAGCACACAAGCAAAACAGGAGGGGGTGGTGAAGACACGACTACCTTGAGGAGTTCCTGGATCATGGAGGAGGGTGGCACCAATAAAATCAAAATAATGATACACACTGGAAGTCACGTCAGTCCCCGTAAGAAAAACAAGACGTATTGTAGGGTGACAAAAGTTCTCGTGATTTCTGCATAGCAACCAGCAGAAACTTCCTAAAAGTCTAACCCGAAAAGTCAGTAATAGGAGGGACCTCAGCCTAGGTACTACGTTCTATCAACCTTGAGCTCTCTAACAATACTAATATCTTCTTTACATCTCTTGTGGTCGCCAAGTTATAGTTGGTTCATGGCCCACCCTTTTACAAAATCACGGGAACTTTTGTCAACTTACAATACATTATTCTTTTATTCAAGGTTGGTAGCAGGGCAAAGGAGAAACAGTGAAGATGGGTTAATGCAGCACTTGGCAATTAACTGTTCACGAGTGATGGATTGTGCATCGTAGGAGGTGAAGAGATTACACCTTGGCAAAAACGCCCAAACCTTAAATTGACGATCGATGGTTTACTACATGTACATACATGTACTGATAGTCCCGACTCCCTCAACAGCAACATTCTTGGCAAATCCCACACGCGGTTAACGTGTTTTTAGAGTCCGTTCGGCAGCAGGCCAAAACGACGTTTACAGGGATGAAAACCCCGTTTCCACGACTTTTTGCAAGACAGTGATTCTTGAAATCTCTGTTTGGTCTTGATGCTGGACGGGCCCTTAGTACCTCAGCTATAAAAAGTTGAATACATCAAGTAAGCACAAGGAATAAAGGCTAGGGTTGAAATGACGCGTCAGCCTAATTTCATAACCTATGCTATATAAACTCCCGACCCAACACCGAATCGATGATTGAGAAGTTACTTCTTTCAAGCCAAGAGCCTACTACTACGCGTGAAGAGGCTTCTTCAAGCAGAGCTTTGCATCTTGCAAGATGTGGGGGCGGGGGCTAGTTGTACCTACTGCTCATTGTTAAATAATTGGGTAGAGTTCACTATTATTCTTATAAATTTAGAGCCGCATGGGAGTGACTAACATGAGTCTCAGACCTACAGTTTAGCTCGAAGCGTTACCATACTACAGCGTGTTGACGGACAGGGGATTTCCACGCGTGGATAAGTGATATCAAAAAGAAGCTTGACTGCTTCTAGATCGCATCCATAGTTAAGTATGTAGAATCCATGTCTGTCAACACCCAGTACCTACTTCGAGAACATAATTTATCGCTGTTTATAATATTTATTAAGTAAGGTACACGAGGAAAGGGTCACTGATACAAGCAATTTCGGAAATAGGCAATTAACCATAAAACTGCCGGACCCTGCAGCATACATATTTCAACTCGCGTGGGAAAAAGATCAGTAATCACAAACATTACTGTATAGTGGGCGTATAAACAAACAATCCAGGTTTTTTAGGCAGTATTAGAGTCTTAGAAGTATCAGATAAAATAATATCTAACCTTAAATGTTGACATCTGTTACTTCTAGAGCGTTGGTGAGACATTTTTACTTCCACTACTTTTCTCAACCTAGTATTAATTGCGGAATCAAAAATTCGGTTGTCGGCACGATGCCGGCGGTCCCGGAAAAACAGCAAACTTACAGAGGGGGTTCAATGGGGGCGTTGCACGCTTACGGGGTCGATAATGCTTCACGGTCTTCACGGCGAGTGAACATTATTAAATTCTCCTGAGTACTACTCGAGCTCTATATATATATAGCGCCCTCGGTAGACTGGTAGAGTAACCCCCCCAAAAAAATAAGACACACACACAACCCGCGATTTCTAAAAACAGATCCGCGGGATTTAGTTATGCAGCAAGTATGCAGATCTGAACGCGATCCTTGCCATTCAAAGGCTTGAACTGATTAAAGCCCTTGTCGAAAAGGCTTAGCCTTGACAGGGATTTTATTTACCTACATACAACTTGAATGAATTCAGGGGATGGAATACGGCCCCACTGGGACTCCTGGGACACACTGCCTGAGGCTGAGGCGAGCACACCCAGCTTTACTGAATGATTTAGCGAGTGGTGGTGGGCTGGTACACAGAAGCTGGAATCTGATGGGGTAATGGAAATATTATGATAACGATCACTTACGCCACGTGCCCCGCGCGCACCCCTCGCTTCTCTCTCTGACTGCAGCGATGGAGAAGGCATATGTGAGTGTAAGCTTTTATAGAAGGGGTAACGCTAATTGAAATTTTGGGAGGGGAAAACTAGAGCACCCTGTATATATATACGCCTTCCTGACTTAAAAATGGCGTTAGGATCCTTTGGAAGTTCGAAGCTCACGAGAACATTGCCTATCAGGGCGGAGTGTGCCCCGAGCAATTCAAGGTGTGTGCCAGTCATAACCGTTGTTATGTATAAATCCACACCGGGCGCTTGGCATGCAGGGGAACTTTCTTCCTAGGCCATCAACTACAACCTATCAGACTTGATAGCTGTCAATAAAATACTTATTCCAGTTGCGTTGAGTGTTTGATCGGTGGGGGAGTTGTTTCTAAGTGATGCCTGGTTTACCTTAGGAAGTACATGTTGTAGTTACCCCCCAATTGCAAGAGTATGCTGAGGTCGGGCCGAATTATGATTTGATCCTATATATTGCGCCAAGTGAGTGAGAGAGAGGCTTAGTTACAGAATGTATGCACTCCCCCCCCCCCCCATTTAATTTCTTTACCAAGAGGTCATGCTCCTGAAATAACCTAAATTCCAATGTGTAACTTACCTTCCCTTCCCTTTCGCTCATCCCACACTTAGACACTCACACGATCTTTTTCTCCTTACGCTTGCACCGCCGCTCGCTGACCTCCGGCCATATACTCTCGCTCGGCCTCCTTTCTAACCTTCATTTCTCCCAGATTTTATCCTTCAGCTCAGCCTTGTTCAACACAGAGTCGCTTCCTTTACGTCTGTCCCCATAACATTCAGCCATTTCATCGCTCTCATCATCTACACTTGCACTCAGTGTTTCTTCCACAGCGCTCTTTACGTACCTCTCTATCTCGCGCTTATTACCCAGTTAGAGCGGACCTCGACCCCTAACCTTTGAGCTCCTAATGTTCAACACATCGGCCTCTATACAATAGACAATCATAGCTCACACAAAGCTCTGATACAGTAACAATGCCCACTATCACATTGGCCTGGCCGGACCGCGCCTACTTCTACTCCCTACTCGTGGTCTCGCTTTTATCCGCAAAGTTTCTCCACGTCTTTTCGCATCTGACTACAATCCCTATATTTCTCTTTCTATTATATTTTCCTACATTTCTTTTCCTAGATTTCTTAGTAATATTTTTTTCACGTATTATCTTTCAGAAATGGAGAGTTGCAGGCATCCTTCTTTCGTAAGCCTCCTTGATAGAGAACATTTGTTAAGCAGGTCGTACTAACTTTCTTACTAGACTTCTTATCGCATCTACGTCTGCTTCCCAAATCGGCT
Source organism: Morchella sp. 2018-W45 (assembly GCA_024713785.1). Taxonomy (NCBI): domain Eukaryota; kingdom Fungi; phylum Ascomycota; class Pezizomycetes; order Pezizales; family Morchellaceae; genus Morchella; species Morchella sp. 2018-W45. Next base: position 1,691,039 of record JAMGYZ010000012.1, read on the forward strand.
TCTTCATTGAAACTGGCGGTGAGATTCATTGGAATATGATGATTAAGGTCATGAAAGAACCAGAAGGCTTTTTTGGAATGTTGATGAGCGGGTTTTTCGGCCTTTCACTAACAATCGGAATCCTTGGTGGCATTGCCTGGCTGCTTAACCCATTACTATATAATCTCTCACATCGCATGGTTAGATCTATTGTGACTACTATCTTTCCCAGCAAATGGATCGTATTCAGAGAGAGCTTTGCAAGATCCCGTGCTCCCGACCAAGAAGACGGCGAAGGGTTGCTCTCTAACTCGGTCGCGGAAAAAGCACCCTCACAAAACTCTGTTAGCGCTATTCGGTGGGCGAGGATGAAGCTCCTCGTAGTAACCGGGACTATCGTCACTTTGCACATCGTGCGCCCAAAGTCTCCATATCAGCATATGTCGGGCACCCTTCCTTTCACATTGTTTGAAGGTCTCTGGATTAAACGCTCGGCCTTCTGCGAACCTTCGCCGTTCGACGGACCTCCCGAATTCCCATTCCCGGAGCTTCTTCGGAAAGAGTTCTGGATTCCCGCTGAAGGAGAGGGTGAAGATGGCGTCGGACGGGGATGGAGACCTGGGACCCCTTGGTGGGAGGTTGATGAAGAGAGGGCAAAAAACCGCCCGAGTTGGCTCCCTGAGAGTAAGATGTCTGGTTTTGAGCGATTCTATCGTTATGGTCATCATGGGCCCCCGCCGCATCCTCCACCTGGATTTGGACATCATCATGGGCACCGTCGTCATCCACATGGACACCACGATGATGACTTCCCGCCGCCCCCTCCTCCTCCACCGCCCGGTTATGAACCGATCCTCGATCCTCTTAAGATTACAAACCTTGATCTACCAGTATTAGATACTCTGAAGGATACCCTCTCGAGCGTCTCGATCAAACATGTCATCCTCCTCTCCCTCGAATCAACCCGCAAGGATATTTTCCCCCTCATCAAGGATGGCATCCTTTACAACAAAATCATGGATTCCCGCGGTTCCCCCGCAAAATCCAAACGGGACCAGTCCCAAACCGAACCCTGGGCAGACCTATCTGAGCTTAGTCGCATAGCCGAGGATATTACTGGAGAAGATGGTGGCTTTGGGAGAGGGGTTAATAGCACTTTTGGGGGTATCAATATTAAAGGAGCTCTAACTGGCAGCAGCTTCACGCTAAAGTCACTACTCGGGAGCCATTGCGGCGTTTCCCCCCTAGCAGTTGACTTCTTGGAGGAGTTAGAAACCGACATTTACCAGCCCTGTCTTTCACATATTTTCAAAGCCATGAACGCCAATCTTCCAAAGCCGGGTACAGTAGAGAAGGGGTGGAGGAATAATGGGACGTGGAAATCAATCTTTATGCAGGCTTCCACAACGAAATTCGATAGGCAAGCCCCGTTCCTCGACCAGATAGGCTTCGATGGATCGGTAGTCCGGGAAACGTTGCAATCGCCAGATGCCAAATACAAGCCCAAGCAGGCAGAGCTGAATTACTTTGGTTACTCGGAAACGGAGTTGAAGCCTTATATCAAAGATTTGTTTGTGGAGGCGGAGGCTAGCGGTGATAGAGTATTTTTGTCCCATTTGACAAGCAGCACGCATCATCCTTGGGCAACACCACCAGAATTTGGAGAGCAGGAGCCTTATTGGGGCGTTGAGGGCAGTCATGCTAGTGGAGGCGGAGCGGCATGGAATAAGTACCTCAATAGCATTAAGTGGGGCGATTCCTGGATTGCCGAGGTTTTGAGCGTTTTGGAAGAAGCCGGCGTGGCCAACGAGACTTTGATTGTTATGGTTGGAGATCAGTAAGTTCAATCCATCCAATGAAAAGTGTTTCGAGTGAGTGTTTACTGACGAGTTACTTCCTACAGTGGCTTCGCTTTTGGAGAGTCTACAAACGCGAAAACAACTTATGCAAACCCACACATCAAGAACTTTGAGGTTCCCCTAGTCTTCCGCCACCCGCAACTACCAAGGATCCAGTTGAACTTTACTACAACCTCGATGACAATTGTTCCCACCGTCCTAGACCTCCTAGCTTCCACAAACTCGCTCAACAATGAGTCTACTGCTATCGCAAAGTACATGCTCCCCGAGTACGAAGGCCAATCTCTCATACGCCCCTTCCGCCCTATCAGGTTTGGAAGACAGCAATGGAATTTTGGTGTTGTTAACCCCGGGGGAACCCATCTGTCAATCGTCTCGTCAGGTTATCCATATAGGCTTGTCTTACCAATTTGTGAGCAATCGCCATACACCTTCTCATGGCCCGAGCGGGATCCAATGGAAATCGATGTTTCCGAGTCATGGGAGGGTGGTAAAAAGCTAAAGGATGCTGTTCAGAAAAAGTGGGGTGAAGACGCAGCGAAGTGGGTTGAAGAGGCTGAGATGATCGGTGGCTGGGCCATTTGGGAAGGGCGTAGGCGTTGGGGATACGATGGTGGTACAAGGAGGGAGGATAGGAGTGCAGAACATAATCAGGATGGATTATTGGAGCATGATCATTGGTGGAATACCTGAAGATAAGATTATTGTTTCATATGGTTAGGCGTATTTGGCGTTTCTTAGTTTTTGTTACGACTTAATTCATGTAGCATGTATAGTTTGCGAGAATTGAGGTTTCATACGTTAGGTAATACTAGTAGTGATTCTCCAAAGACATTGGTCAGCAGCTGATATGATCTTGACCATATGGGAACACTTGTTACCAACTGAGATCAACTGTAACTTATAAATGGTCTACACCACGCAATCAGTAGAAAAAGTGCTTAACCTATGTTCATCCAGTTAGTAACTTTGTGCACCCTAATTATTTATCTACACTTCCCCCACAGCCTCTTGTGTCCCCTCCCGTGAGTCCGGTGGGTTGCCCTAAGGCGACCACCTTACTCCGCTTCTGGAGACCTCAGCTACCACGTAATATGTACGCATCGGAAAGTTTCTCCAGTCGAGACCCTCTCGCCTACCTGCATGATCGAGGACAGCTTAGCTGAGTGTGGTCTCGGATTGGTAGCCTTAGATCATGAGGGCTGATTTGTATATGGTCTGTGAAAGTACAAAAGGTGATGAAGGGTTCCCTCATTTCTCCCCGCTTCCTCTTTCTTTCTTTTTTTGTCCATTTTTATTTTTATTTTTTTTATTTTCGTCATATTTATTCAATTTTTCATAATTTTTATTTTTGGGGGCCCGAAACGAAATACCAATACTCCTTTCGAATATCTAAAGCCTCGATTTCACCTTGCTAATTACTAAGGGTCATCATCATACCACCAGGTAAGTCTGTAAAAACTGTGGTTGTACATACCAAGCGCTAAGCATGAGCCCTGCATATGCTAACATACATGTATTTTTTACATTTTAGTTCGGTCTAGTGCGCATTATAGTCCCTTTGAGCTCTGAATTCCTCAGAGTGACGACACACTGGTGCTTTACTAAACGAAGGATCGGGCCGTGTCGAATAATTTCTTTGACTATTTTTTTTTTATTTTCTTATTATAAAACTCAGGTGAGTTGGCGGCGTTGGACCCCTGTACCGGGTGTTGAGGGTAAGTGATCAGAAGTGGTTGTGGTTGGCGGACCGGACATGCAGGTTATCATTGGCTGTAGTTAGCAACTTGGCCATGTCCGAGTTCAACCTCAAGCTGTCAAAACAACAATACCTTCGAGCCTTTCTATGCCCTGCCCTACCGAGTCCTACTCTATTGAACCTCAATGAAAAATAAAGGAACCCGAGCACAACACCATGCTTCCAACACCTATAGGAAGGAAACCACCCGAGATGAGAGGTTGAGGATCATTACTCTACGTGATGATGCAAAAATGACATGGAAAAAAATACAAGAACATACTGGCATCAGCTTCAAAACATGTCAGTCAATATATACCAGAAGCAAGTCTAATGGTACCTCATCCAACCGGTCTAGAACAGGAAGTCCTGTTATTTTCAATGCAGAGGAGAAAGAGAGACTTCGGCTCTTTGTGATCAGGAATAAAAGGACTCAGCGATTGATGTGGGAGGATATTATACAAGAAATGGGGCTAGCATGCTCAGTCAGGACTTTAAGAAATGTCATGGCATCGATGGGATACCATAAACGAGTCCCAAGGAAAAAGTAAAGTATCTAAGTTAATAATAGATGTATATGGATACTAACAGACATGATAGGTTCGGAATTAGACATCAAAACAAAGAAAAACGGGTACGCTGCTGCCAGGAGAGACTATATTGGACCTATGACGAATAGATGAGAGTAGTATGGACTGACGAGTCCACATTCAATCCAGCGGGTTTTGGACATCGACCATGGGTTATTCGCAAAACCGATGAAGAGTTCCACCCTGATTGTATCGATGAGACATGGGAGTCAGGAAAAAAATCAGTAATGATTTGGGGGGCCTTTTGCGGTCAACTCAAGTCAGAGATTTTTTTTGTACCTTCTGGTACTAAAATTGACTCTGCAGCATACACTACTGATATCTTGAACCCAATTTTGATACCCTTTTGGCATAAAACATGCGAGAAATATGGATGGACACGAGTAGTAGAAGATGGTGCACCAGGGCACAAGAAATACTCAAATTTATGCAGAGAAAAAAATAATGTTAATAGTATAGATTGGCCCCCACAATCACCTGACCTCAATTTAATTGAAGCCCTTTGGGGGCACATGGAGACGGAACTGGGAGAAAATTTTGGCAGAATATCTGACTTGGAAACACTAAAGGATGTATTAAAAAACACTTGGGATAATACTATTACACTGGAAATGTTAGATAATTTAGTAAAGAGCATGCCTTGTCGCCTTGCTGCTGTAATTGCAGCTGTGTTACGGAGCAACACGGAGACAACAGACAAGAGGTCTGTAGCAGCGGAAGCGAGACGAGGGCGAGTCGGCGAGTCTAACCGAGAAGCGAGTTGTGGGGCAGAGGTCCAGATGGCCTCTCGACGAAGGCGATGGAGGCGAAGTAGTAGACGATCGTCTTCTGATTCATGGTATGGAGTAACGAGGCAAGCGAACAGCGAAGCGAGTATGGGCGAGACTATGGGCGAGGCGGCGAGATACTTATGGAAGACCAAGAGGGTCTTGGCGAGGACTATGGTTATGGCGTAGTATATTCGAGAACTAAAAACACGGAAGAAAGCGAAACTAATCCGTAGGGTTACATGACAGGAAGAACACGTAAGGAAAAGAAAAGAAAGGAACAGGAAAGATCCGTAGAACGTATATATCTCCTCCTAATCCTGTACAGTCATGACTCATAACATCGTACGGAAACCTATAGAACTCAAGAACCTAAAAAAAACCTCGACGAAAAAGCCCATTCCCAAATATCCTCCTTCCGCGAAGACCGTGATGCCGTGATAGATTAGGTCCTCCTTCAGCCTAACTCTCAGTAAGCTGAAACGCGTGGATACTTATTATGAAAATCCTTGACCAAAAGCATCTTTCTAAATCTTGAGGGGTTCTTGGATGGTTCATCATGAGATATCTGAACCAAATATTCCACCCTTCCATAACGCCTACGAATCCAAAACTTGTTCCACCTCCCTCGGTTCGTATTTCTATCGCTGAGGCGGGGACTGAAGACGGGGACAGGTTGTTCGGTCTGCGACAAAAGCGAAACATGGAAGACGGGATGAATTTTCATCGAGGAGGTCGAGTTCATAGCGTAAAGGTAACCATCCGTCATCACAATCGCGTAAACGTCGTTTGTCGAGTTCTTCGGTAACAGTCTCAATATTCCTAGTTGAATGAAACACTTCGTCTCCAATAGCATATCTAGGGGGGGTCTATTCGGTTCGCGTCGCTCATAAATCTTCTGCGGCCGTTTAAATCATGAAAAATCGTAAATTTCGTAGTCACAGCCATACCGTTTGCCTGGTCGCCGTTGGAAGTCCTTCCATGCTGTAGGCGAAGGACATCCTGAAACTTCTGCCATAATTGGCCGCAGGGGACATCTTGGTAGTTTCGAGACATGATTATTAAATCGCGAACTCTGCCATGGAAGTACTGGGTCCGTCGTCCTGTTGGTAGGATCGTAGCGAAGATATTGTTCCATAATGGCGTTGATTCTCTCCGTTTGCCCGGTCTCGAGGGTGGAAGGCAATCTATATCGCGGAGCAATCTCAAGACGGGAGCATAAGGTCTTCCAAAATTCGGCCGTAAACTGTGTGCCGCGGTCCGAAATAACAGTCTCCGGGAGTACATGAAGTTTCCAAACTGAATCAAGGTACATGCCACGTCATTGCGTTTCTCTTCGGTCAGGGTATAAAATGGCGCATCTTTGTTAGGCGATTCGACAACAACCAAAATTGCATTAAAACCATTGCTTCGGGGCTGTGACAAAATCCATCGATCATCGGTCGCTGGAGTGCAGCAAGAGGTCGAAGAACGCGAGGCATTACGAGAGGCCTTACTACGGGAAGCATCGTTGCAGTTCAAAAGCGTAGCGATCGGCATACTTTCTCATGTTGGCCAATAATAATTACGGCTGAGGAGTTCGAGGTCTTGGCGGCCTGGGTGTCATGCAGAGAACTTATCGTAGTCTTTCTTGCAGAAAAGTGAAGATCGTTTGACTCGGGGCGTAGATAGCGACGATATAAGAGGAACCGTCCTCTGTTTCCGTCTGTTCGGCGAGAAATCTTCTTTGACTGTTTGGTACCGTTCTGAGCATGGTCGATCGGAAACTATCACTTTGTAGCCTGGATCAATAATTCTTTCACGGATGGCGTTCCTTCAGCAGGTTCATTTGTCGAAGAACCCGCCAACAAAACTTAATCCTTGACCCCAAATTCTCCTGCTTTAATACCACTTGCGACTGGTCGTCAACGCGTTCATCCCCTCCTTTGGCAAATCTCTTGACCTCCTAGTAAGCGTCTGGTTTTCCTCCTGCTTCGCCTGGTCTAAATTGAATAACGAAGTTGAATCGGGACAAAATTAATTATCGTGTTTTGGCGATTCAATAAACAGTCGACATAAAGTATTCCAGATTCCTATGATCACTCAACACCTTCACGGGATCGCTTCCAAATTCTTGTGCGCCATTCATAAAACTCCTAACCACGCCAACAATTCCTTGTCGTAGATCTGCGTAGTTGCATTCGGGAGTATTTTTTGAGAAGAAGGCTAGATGTAACAACCCATCGTCACCATCTTGAGACATAATCTTGCGGAGCGTAGTCGGGCGTCGGTCTCAATAAACTCTTTCTCCAAAATCAAAATGGGCGAGGATCGGGGCTGAGGTAAATCGTCTTTTAATTTCTGGCTCTTCAGCTTCTTGGGCCATTCAAACTTTCGTTTTCTTGGTCAAGGCCGTCAGCGCCACAACACGAGTAGCGTATATAAACCGTCGATAAAAGTTGGCGAAACCTAGGAATTCTTGAACCTCCCGGTGGGCGTCTCCCAATCTTTCACCGTCGATCTGCTGGGGTCCATCTGGATACGCCGGGAGTAACAATAAGGCCGAGATACTTGGTCTGCTGCATAGAACTCGCACTTTTCGGCTTGAGATGTCTTTCATGAATCTGGAAGACTTTTAGGATCTCGGACGTCTTCTTATGTTCATTCGTGAGTCTCGGTAAATTAATCATCATCGAGATAAGCCGTGGCAAAATTATCCGAAAGTAAAAGATCGTTGATCCAATGTTGAAGCAATGCGAGGCGTTCGTTAACCCAAAAGGCGTCGCGTTGTCTTCGAAATGTCATAGCGAGTTCTAGCGGTTTTCCACTCGTCTCCCTCCTGGATCCTGTCGATGGTATCACGGAATCCAACTTAGTGTAATCTTGGCCGAAAGACGCGACAGGGTTTCTGGAATCAGTGGCAGAGGGTGGCGATTCTTAACCGTAATCTCATTGAGCTTCCGAGATACGACGAAGAGAACCGTCGACTTCGACAAATAACAGCGCGGCGTGAGACTCAGAGTCGGATAAACCCTTTTCGACAAGTTCTCCGTAATGTAGTCTGAGGGCCTGAAGTTCAAGTCGGGACATGCCGTAGAAAAGCCAGCAGGTCTTCCCATCCTGTAAGACTATTTTCAAGTCGTAGAGCGTCTTGAGAAATAGCGGCGCCTCGGATTCCTGGAACAATGGCATAAACTCACGAAGATCGAAAGGCGGGCAAGAGGTCCGGCGTCTGTTTTCCAGCAAGGGCCTCATCGATATTTCGAATCGATCTTGTAAAGAGTTTATTCTGCTTCGTCGAGCAAGTCGCAAAGTCACGGCACCAATGGCGCATAATCTGGATGGGGCGTCGGGGAAGCAGGACGGAAATTCCTTTAGCAGTAACGTAGCGGGATCGAACAATTCTGAATACAGAAATCAGAGTCGAAGATGATCTTATTCGTCTTGATTCGATGAAAAATCGTAATGTCGCATCAAGGGATACCCATTACTATTGGGTAGTGTCAGAACTTAGTGACGAAGAAACGGGCGAGTTCTTGGTGGCCATTGATGTCAGAAAAAGTTTCACCATATCGTAATCTTCCTGATTCTACCAGTCTGCCGTCGATCGCGCCGGCAGGGCGTGAAACTTCTTCGAGGAACTGGAACCAGGCCAGTAGGACAAATCGCAGTCGGCGAAAGCATGGCGAACCTGTGTCTATCGGGGCGTGGAGTAGCGATAAGGCGGCGGAATCTGGGAACGGAGCGGGCGACAACGAAGTGATTCTTCAGACATCCTGTCTTCAGAAAGCAGAGAGAACAAAGATAGGTGGCGGGACTAGCCCTTTGGTGTCTTAATTTCTACCAGCGCTGACCTTTCTTGGCAAAGTCACTTGTTCAGCAGGTGTCTTCGCCAGTTGTCGGAGGTCTTGGGAATCCTGGGAGCAGGCAGTAGCGAGGCCGGGTAGTGGCGCAGGGTCACGGGAGGAGGCAGCCGAAGGTCGTGATAACCATGTCGGCCTCAGCAGGCTTCCTGGTGCAGGGCCAGCGATGAACTCCTCCTTCTCAGCTGCGAGGAGGTAACTTCTTCCTGGAGCTTTCTATGGCTCAGTGAGACTTCGTTGGCGCCATGCGTTCAGAGATCGTCAGCCTTTCGCCGGCAGCGTCGAGTTGAAGTTGAGGTTCGATAACTCATCGTGGGCATACTCTGCAGGTTCGCTCGAGTGGGGCGGGGGCATCGGTGGTGGCGGTCAGGCGGCAGAGCTTCAGCAATAAGGGTGTGGCCTCGTTGGTACCGTCACCAAAATCCTCCTCAAGGCCAAAAGTTTTCAAAACCAGCAAGTCTCTCGGTCGCGTGCAGGAGGCGGAGGTTCAGGGGTCGGCCGATGGTACAAGTAGCGATGGCGGGGTCTCTGAGTCGCGAATAATAAACCAGTCGTGGGCGGGCAGGTCGTCGATGGTGGAGTCTTCCAACATGGAGCTTAAACGATGGTAGTAAAGGTGGCGCCGCGTGGGCGTCGCTGAGACCGTGGGCGGCGTCTTGCGGAGACGGTGGGCGTGGGGTCCGACCCGCGACTGCCAAGGTCGAACCAAAAGCGCAGGAAACGAGCGAGGTGGCAGTACTTCCGTTCGAGAAAATATTTCGAGGGCCGGGGAGAAACGGGGTGGGAGAGGTCACGTAGGGGAACATCGTCGTCATTATGACCGGGAACGAGGTCTTGACAGGCGTTGTGTAGGTCGGCGGAGGGGCGTGTTCTTAGTGTTCTGAACACGGAGACAACAGACAAGAGGTAAAGTCATAAGCGGAAGCGAGGACGAGGCGAAGTCGGCGAGTCTAGCAGAAGCAGAGTTGTGGGGCAGAGGGTCCAGATGGCCTCTCTGGCGAAGGCGATGAGACGAAGGTCCAGTAGCGATACTTCTGGTCATAGACTATGGAGTAACGAGGCGAAAGGCAAAGCGAAGCTATGGGCGAGACTATGGGCGAGGGCGAGGCGAAGAGACCCAAGAGGGTCTTGGCGAGGACTATGGTTATGACGTAGTATATTCAGAACTAAAGACACACAGAAGAAACGAAACTAATCCGTAGGGTTGACAACAGGAAGAACACGTAAGGAAAGAAAGAGAAAGAAAGGAACAAAGGAAAGATCCGTAGCAACGTATATATACTCCTCCTAATCCCTGTACAGTCATGACTCATAACATCGTGTAACGGAAACCTATAGAACTCCAAGAACGCAAAAAACGCCATGACCGAAAAGCGTTCCCAAATATCGCCATTCGCGAAGTGAGTGCCGTGATAAGCTGGTGGCGGTCTTCTGGCCTCTTAGATAATAGAAAACAATATCGCCATTCGCTTATCTCATCGTGAAAACAATCCATATAATTCTGATGACTTTTTTCCACCTTACAAATACAAAAGTCTCGGCGCCCTTGATTGGATTCCCAGCTTGCAGGATCCGCATTTCCTTGCATATTGTCAACCTATAAAGGTCGAGTTCTGATCACTTTTGCACACACCCGAGTACTGTACAGCGGTGGGTAAAAAGTCGTCGGACGTTTGCAAAAAATATTATATCACATTTCCTGCAGACTCTCACCCAAGACCATGACACCAGGCTATCAAGTTGAATGCTGGCTTACCAGCGAGCACGATGGACTATTAACGAACTACAAACTATTAACGAACTACAAGCCATCAACGATAAATACAAAGTATAGATAAATTTAATAATGCGTAGCTGCCCCTTTCCTTTTAATACATTCTTTTACCCTCCTAGGTATACTTTCTATTAGGACTCTAAAGTCCTCCGAGGTAAATCTGTCACATTCCTCTTGCAACGCTTGTATATGAAGATGGTTGCGACAATTCTTTGCTACCAATGACCTGTGGATGCTGGCACCGTCCTCCATAACAAATGCTTCATCATTTGCTTTTCTAACCTAAGTATAGAAGGGATATAGAATAGGAATCATGATTTGATCAACATAGTCTTGTCCTTTGAATGACCCTTCTCTTAGTATCACCATTGGTCCTTTCATGCCTAACTTGATAGCCCCCCCATATCATTACTGAGGTTCTACCACTCTTGAACGATGGTAATAGACATTCTGGAAGGTCTTCTTCACCCCTCGCTCTCGATACCCAGCATGTCCCAGCATGATACCCGACTTCAAACCTCGATTTATCTATCCAAATAATATCCCTCTAGTCCTCCAATGTCCAATTCCTTCTCTCACGGCACCACTGAAGTCTCTTAATCATGTGTTGTTTTTTGAGGAAAGGTTTTCTCTTTGCACGACGTCGGTGTATTCCTGCCTTTGCTAGATATTTCCTAGCTGTCTTTCGAGTAATTGATTTCGGTAAGACCTTAATGAGTTGATTGAGGACAGTCCTACGGCAGCGGCGTATAATCCAAACTAGGAACCTTCTCCCTCTAAAGCTTAGATTTTGTGAGCGGCCGCTCCTGAGTTTATTTTTGGTGTAGGGAATAAGGCTGTCATATGGACGATTTTCTTTGTTACGTTTAACTATTGAGAAACAGGTGCTTTTCACTACACCTGTTCTCTCGGCTATTTTGGTAAAAGGGTAACCCTCGGAATGTAGAGTGATAATCATTGAACGTTGAGCTTCCGAAGTTTGTTGTTTTTTCTTTGGCTTTGAAGCTGGTGCTGGCTTTACAACTGTCATTTTGCAACCAAGACCGTGACCGGATTCATTGCTTTCTTTTCTTCATTATTAGTTTTCTAGCTCTTTTTAAGGTGAGATCGCAAATCCTATCATCAGCGGGCAGGTGCAAACGCCCTACCAGTGGGGGAGCGGGGGTAGGGGTGGGGGTGGGGTTGGAAGTTACCAGTGCAAACACCTTTTTTTTTAGATTCCTAAGGCATCCGATGACTTTTTACCCACCGCTGTATATCATCATCAATGCCGAGAATTTGGGAAGACTTCCTTTTGGTATGTGGATTGCGCTAAATATCCAACTTGTTACCTAGAAGCACAGTGGTTCTTTAATAATAATACCTACATACCTACGCCATGGAAAACGAGGATAAACTGTTCTGGAATAACGAGGTCCCAGTTACTTCCTTAGAGCCCTCTACACCCCACGGAACCCTTACAGCTGCATGCAAGCCCAAGCCGCTGGGCACGTGCGAGAGCCCGCCAGCGAAAATCCTCGCAATTGCCCAGAGAGGTGGAAAGCGCGGTCATCAGAAAACGCTGGAGGAGGACTCTAAGAACCAGGAGCGGCAAGATATGAAGAGTATAGTACAGCGCGCCGCAAGCGGGCTAAAGAATTGGCTTGTCAAACACATTTGTTGTAGTCTGCGGGATGAGGAGAAGGGGCCGGGGATAAGAATTGTGGACCCAGGTGATTTCGGTGCAGGGAGGGGAATTGTGTGGATTGACGAGAGAGCCGGCCGCGACGAGGATAGCTTTAGGGAGGAGAAAATAGGGTGCCGCAATTCTAGATCTAGCTATAGCGGAACTATGGTTACGGTCGAGGAGGTCAACGGGTCTTGAATCCTGGGTCAGAGGGACTAGCTGTCGAGGCGAATACTTGGTGTCAATTTCCTATATCATGGGGTTTTAGTTAACGGCATTCTGGCATGTCTCTCTTTTGTTGGTTTAGACGGGCTCTGGGTGGTGATTTTCGGGTTACGGTAAACATTAATCGGTGATAATATATGGGAATGTGTACTACGAGGGGCCGTAGTTCTAATATAATCTTTTTAAAATTTCATTGGGGAATTTCGCTTCTGAGAGAATCGACACCGCAATATTATTGGAACTACGTAGCTGTTAATATACATACATGTAGTATCTAATCGTCCTCCAGCGAGAGTTTAAAGGCTCAAAAATATGCCGTTTTTAACACTGATCCTATTCTTTCCTCATAATTCTAGCTGACAGACTTGAGTTCTGGCATCAGTCAATTAAGTACTTAGCCAGAGGGCACATTGCTAAGTTATTATCGTAGTATGAAGTCCAAAGAGCGAGAAAATCTCCTAGTAGCTGAATAGCTTATAAAAGAATTCGGCCTGGCTGTTGCTTTCGATATTAGTAATCACACACGAGTTACTACATGTAATTAGCATAATGATATAAGTAGTAGTTGAGTAAACAGGAATGATCATCAATATATTACCCAAGGTCGAAATAACGGCCAATAAAAGAGGCCTTGCTTTAGTGCCAATAGTATAATTATCCCCTTTTGGTAAGAAGAGGCAGCAGTTATACATGTACGCACTGCCAGTAAAACGCTGACCTCTTAGGAAAAAGCAAATGGGGTGTGGCTTTATCAACAGACCCTTTTACCAAACAACGGGCCTCCTATATAAATTTTAATTCCTCTATCATAAGGGGTCAGCATTGATGGGCCATGGGTTACATAAAACATGTGGGGACTCCACAATGTATACCTAGGGCGGCGGGGCCAAAGGGCGGCACATGCGCTCAAGTGAGTAAATGACTGTGAGTTTGGATGTTTAAACCGAGAAGCCTAAACGATATTCCACTGTGCCTATATATGCCGGTTAATGCATACTCGCGGAAGCCAATCACACTTTTTTTTTTAATAATACGTTAAGGTAAACTCCATGAATAGCTGAACCCGTCGTTATCCTGCACTTAGGCAAGTGGCTGCAGCTCGATTTTCAGAACTCAAAACATCACACCACCTCTAAAGATAATCTGCCGGGATGTCAGTGTCATTCGCGTATGAAAATCCGGGGAGGGTTCCTTAAAAATATATAATTTCAAAAGCCCAAACTTGCCCGGAGGAGATTCTTTGCTCATTGTATTAAACAACCCATAAGCAGGAACATCTAAATCCCTATTGGTAGCTTGTTATGATGTCGTTGAAGTAGAAGAGTCATGTCGTCAACTGCGGGGTGAATGAAGGCAGCCTGAGTATGAGTGTGTGCAAGGAACTCATAGAACCCTAACCCTCCTCGCCTTACTGCGCCGCAACCATGCTTCGCTACATGTAGTTCTGTCATCCACGTGATGGCCAGCGACAAAAATCCCCTGCTCATCAACACCCAGTGTCCGTCAATAGCCAGTGACCTACAAGAGGCGAATAAGGACAAAGCGGTCCCTCAATGAGCTAGTGAGTGGCTCTGAATAGGTATTTGTCATTCCCATGGAGCTCAGGCCCATATGCTCCCAGTTGATTTGAGCTCTCCTGAAGCTAATGCACAATAGAGCGTATTGGCCAACAACTTCTAAGTCTAAATATTTAGCTCTTGGCGACTGGTTTTTGGTGTGGATAGCCCGCCAAGAGCTTAAAATTTGAACTCAAAATTTGAAAGTATGAGTGTGGCCAACACGCTCTAATACCCGTGGTTAGAAACGCTATAGAATTGGCTAGCACTATTGAATAAATATACCCACACAACCCGAAAGCCAGTGAATGCGATATAAGAAGAGTTTCTCAACCCCGCCATCCGGACTAAGCCTTCCAACGACCCCTGCAAATACAAGATTTTCTTAGGGGGAATTACCAACCCTGGTGATAGACCCTGAATCCCTTGAGATAGCTGTCGTATGAGTAGAGCTGGAATAGTTTAACTAAATTCGTAGGCAAGGTCTTGTTACTTGTATCCTAATACATAACATAATTCCACGCCACGTTTACTCTATTCAATCCAACAGCCAAGAAACGAATAGTGCATAAATGAGGCTACGAACCCGGGTCCTATCTCGCACTAGGTATGCTCACAGAGCTTTTAGTCCAATACCCAACACAAAAACTATTTACTTCCGCATTCGTACCCGTCCGGCCAGCGCTTCTTGCTCCATGGAAAGACAACATACTGCCTTTGTTGGCAACCCCCGGGCCTTCCCGCGGGGGGGGCACAGTATAAAATTTCAATATATTATTATCCAAATGGGCATCTGCACTTCATCAAAGTCTCACTCGAACTAATACCATACATATCTAATTTAGACAGGGGATAATAGGAAATCCGTAACTCCATTTTATAAGATATACCCCCTATGGTGCGGTTATTATCACAAGCCTCGAAGGTATCTATTAGTTAAGTTGTTGACTCTCATTTTCTTCTTGTGTTCTGACAGGTTAGTACCTCCATTTCCCGGGATATTTATTGGGGAATTTGTCAAGTCCCTAAGATATCGAGTGATACCTTATGATCACAAATATGATAGACCCTAACGACATGAAGGAACTTCAGGCACAATCAATCTCACGAAGATATGGCTAGAATATTCAGCTCCTTATATTAACCCGGCGATATGTCCATCCTGCTCGACAATTTAGGAGACAAGGCGCTCAGTTACATGTAGTTAACAAGGATCTAGTGGCCTTTATGAAACTGAAAAGGTTTCAGGTGTTTGTAGGTTTCATCAATGTATCACGGATCCTGGGTATCAGGGGTGTTATGTATACGGTAGTAAGACTGGGTCATATATATAAAACCAAATATTTGGTATCAAGAATTTCAGGCTATTGGTACCGACCGAGTGATATATTATGATTTTAAATCAAAAATCATTCAAAGAAAATCATTCAATGAAATAGGAGACCTTAGGCGGCGTATAAAGGCGTAGGTTATAGACAAAAAATAATTTTGGGGGATTTAGTAGAGTTGGCCCTTCATGAACACAATATGTAAAGGGACTCTTAATACACCCCACGTACAATTCATTGGCGATCGAAGGCAAAGTAAGAGCACCTGATGCGTTCTAAAGTCAGAAGAGATCCAACTCTTAAGATGGACAGATAGACTGACTACAGCCCATAAAGGTTCCCACACCTCACTGGCGTTTTACCTGATCACCGTTTCCATTGATCACAAGCTCAAACCGAGAAGCTCGTTCGGGCCTGTCCATGAGATACTGCTCATGCTAGTATTGTATAAGGATACAAATAAATACTATCTATCACAAAAAGCTCCCGCTACCCGTTCACCTTCATGCAGGGCATCAAACATCTAAAAGTCAACTGAAACGGATGATCCATACTGGGGTTACCCAAGGAACATCAGAAGCGCGTAGCATCACGGCCATACAGGACCAGGGATATTTCTATATACGGCCAAAGCCAGCCACGAGAAAGAAGGATGTTTTCTAGGGCTTTTCGACCTCAACCCGTGACTAGGGCATCTCGGCTAGTCGGTAACTTGATCTTGTATGTACCCATTGTGTATGAACAGGGTTAGGGTTTTAACATTGATCTGCCCATGCCGCGGGCCGCGATCGTATCGATGCGGTTAACGGGGATGCTCTAGATGCCCGACCCTCAGGTTTAGCTTCCCCTGAAAATCTTGCCTTCTAGAAAGAAAGCCTTGGAGCACGTGGCAGGTTAGGGGTTTGTTTTTGGTTTTCATATTTTTGGTTTTTTTGTTTAATTTTGCGTGTTTTGCAGGAGCTGTGCCCTTGTACCAACTCTATATTTTTAATTGATGTATACGTAAGTTGTATATCAGCCCCGATGCTAACTTTTCATCCTTGACCATTTCCCTCGGTTTGTTGCCCGATATGTTGCATGCCAAGCCATATTTGTTCGCGTATTCGTATTCGGGAGGTGCTGCCCCGTACTCGGATCCGCAGCTTCCATTGCATTGTCTCTCTTCCTCTCAAGAATGCCCTCCTCATATCATAACACAGTCACGGGTACGGTTCGGGAAAATACAATTAGGAAAAAAAAAAAAAAAAAAAAGAACAATTATTTGAGTCCAGCAAAAGAACAAATACGTCGTATTCGCATCCAATCAGGTACCGAAACCAACATACACTAATACAAATGCCAGCTCGACGCACACATACAAAGTCTAGGAATGGCTGCACGAAATGCAAGAAGAGAAGAGTTAAGGTAAGTAGGTACCTTTAAATACTACCCATCTAGTTGTCTTTTGGGGGTTTATTACTTAACTTATTGCTTTGCTACTGTTACTGACCCGTTTATCCTGCGCAGTGCGATGAGGTCCATCCTGCTTGTGGGAACTGCATCAAACATGCTATCGAATGCGACTTTAGCACTGCTGGAGCAAGCAGTGCCAGCAACCGCGCAAGTGGAAATACAGTAAACACACCAAATGTCATCAACAGCACCAACGACAGCAGTCTGCTCTCTCCTCCGGCTTCAACTCCGGACAGTTATATGGGATCCCCTTCCCCAGTAGCGACGGTTCTCACATACCTACCAGATGTATTCCTCTCGCCACTCCAGAACCAACAGCAGAGCCAGAGTATATTCCATCATAGCAGTACACATCACGGCTCTGGCTTCTCATGGAGCACCACGGATCTGGAATTGATGTATCACTACTCTATGCAGGTTCCCACTTTTTTGGCAAGCACCAAGGACCTCATAGAAATATGGGTGGTTCATGTGCCCCGCCTTGCTTTCTCTGATAGGAGTGGATGTACCATTCATGCCATGCTTGCCATCTCTTCCCTTCACCTAGCGCTCCTCGAGCCCCACAATCGCACTTCCCGCCTTCTCACTGCAACGGCCCACTACGACCAAGCTGTGCGCACACTTGCTGTTATGGTCCCTCATATTTGTAAAGATACTTGCGAGGCCCTCTTCATCTCTTCGGCGCTCGTCGTCGTCTTTGCGACCGCATCCCCACTCATACCAGGGAATTCGAACGGGGACGAGCCTTGGAGCATGCCAGAGTGGGTTCCGCTCATCCGCGGAGTTCACAGCATCCTCAGTGAGGTGTGGAGGTGGATAGAAAATGGTTTTCTATCTCCAATGCTAAAAACAAGATTCAAAGAGGGTCCCGGGCTATCAGATCATGCAGAGGAGGCGCTGAATGCGTTGTTCAGACTGTGTACAGACACAACGGAGCCCGAGGCAGATGAACTCAAGAATACGGAGGTATCGTCTACGTATTTTGGCGCGATCCATGGACTGCGTAGGAACTTTGAGAACTGCACAGACCCGGAGCAACTGGCCAATGCAATCGGACTGATATTTGTGTGGCCAATCTGTGTAAGCGATAAGTATGTGTCGCTATTGAAGCAGCGGCGGCCGCGGGCGCTTGTGATATTCGCGTATTACTGCGTGCTGCTCAAAAGGATGGAGGTGTATTGGTGGGTGGAAGGACGGGCAGAGTATGAGTTGTCGAGAATCGAGAGGAGTATAAGTGATCTGGAGAAGTGGCAGAAGTGGCTGGAATGGCCGGTGAAGATGGTGAGGGGGGGGCAAATTAAGACTTTGACAAAGCCGTTGCCGCCAGTGATTGCTGAAATGTCAATATGAATATGTGGTCGTTATTCAGATATGATGTGCTGTTTTTTTTTTTTTTTTTTTTCCTTCCTTTCTTTTAAATTGGGGTTAATTGGGCATTGGATTCATGTATTCAATCGTCGATACTACTCAGATGGCGTGTGATTTGTATTCCCAATTGTGGCTTCTGTCTATGTTTGTTTATTTGCGCCTTTGTGATCTGTAAGGTGTCGTGGGTTTTTAATATTGTCACGGTTATGGTAAAACTTCAGGCAGCTCCGTTCGGTGTTGAGCAACATCAAGATATTGTTGCATCTTCGCCTATCGCCTCGTTTGGACCTACGGGATCAATGGTTTGTTGGAAACCTCCACTTACCCAGATGGAAACTCAACCCGGGGGGGGGGGGGACAACATTCTGTACGCGCTATTCCCCGCCTTCACGAAAACCCCCGCAATCGTATTTGGAACTCGCATCAAAGCCTCAATTTCATCGGTATAGAGATCCGCTCCCAACCACCGTAAAGTCCATTACAGTGGTTCCTGATAGCTGTCATCTGTATGGTGGGATCGTACCTGCAGGCGCATAGGGAATCGGATTAAATTAACCATGTGGCTTTTTTCCCCCTCCTTACTGGCGTCGCGAGGCCTAGACTTTGTTTCTTTTGCTGATACGCAGGGAAGACTGAATATGTATGGGGATAAAGTGCTATATCTACAACATACATGTATATACACACACGTGTGGTCAGGGGAGTATCGCCACCGCAACCGATGAAACGATGCCCGCTGCCATGTTGGGCTGAGCAGCGCTGGCAATGGGATAGGGATACATGTAGTATTTGGCAGCATTCTAAAACATAAATTAAATTTTAAAAAAAAAAAAAAAAAAAAAAAAAAAAGGAGATACTCTTATACAGCCAACATCCGGTAATTGCAACCCCTCAGTGACCTAGCAAGATAGGTAGTAAAGTACGTAGGTAGGAAACACTGGATGCCACTGATCTAGACCGGGCCAATAATAACTTCCGTGTCTGGGGTAAGCAGTAAAGTTAGAGAGGCGGTCTAGGAGGATAAGACTTGATTAAATAAACGACCACCATTCAAGTAAAAAAGGACCCATCACTTTCAAAGAAATGATATGTAGGATGAAATAAAAATAAAAAAAAAAACGCCTCCATGACCTGGCTCTGGTCCCTCGTACCCACGTTGAGAATAAAACCAAACTCCACATATATACTTAGTTACATGTAGGAAATGGCATGTCCAATATATGGTCTTGGATGACTAAAGTTTTTCTTTCTTATATAAACATTAGCAAGGAAAAAAAAAAGCCACAAAGCGGATATTTGATTTTCCTGCCCCGTGCTCACTCAGGTCGTCAAAGTAAGAGTCGTAAGGATGTAGCTACATGTAGTACATGTATGTAGGTACATGCAGAGACGTAGTTGGAAATGCTGCATGCATTATTTATACCGTCGTTGACACTAAACTCTTGTAGAGTACCACAGTCTCCCACAGTAACCTTTTCTCCACTGGCAAAGGACTACCGCAAAGACTCGAAAAATTGGCTATCTCCGGCCAGGGATTACCTCCTTCACGATTGGTTGAAGGGCGTAGATCAGGTCTGCTTACAGTAATTTTGATCTCATATGCATAGCCAATTTTTCGAGTAATGGCGGTAGTTAGTCTGAGTGCTGTATCTGTATCGGAGGATGACTGTGTTACACACCTCATCTGAGCCTCAAGGTGCGTGTATCAAGTTACTTATCCTAGGGTCGGTCCACTGAATTCAATAACGCCTCAAACACCCTTTAACTGGCGGGGTAGTCTGATATTCCGCCCAACATACAGCTACAGCCATGTATTTACATACATGTATCATGTACTGGGGGTGAAATTACATGTATTCAACCCCGCCCTACTTGAACCACAATCACTAGCTAGATCCAGGTGCATTGAAGCCACAGTCATTTCCATACGATTATGATGTAGTTGCTTATCGCGGGAGACAGTACTTAGTTTCACCGCCAGTAGAGTAGAGATAGAGTTGTATCTACTAGATCTCTCTCTACCCGGTATGTATGTATAATTTCCCTGTTCTATCCACGTGCATACCGGTTTCACTTATTTGCACGTTTAGGGTACGTATCTGCACCCACAAGCCAATCATGTCTAGAGGAAAACGCCTTCTTTATCTGCAATAATCGTATGAGATCCTTGACGTTGCTCAAATCCCAGCACATGGGAACGGACAGCTACCCTACGGTCCCTACCTTAGGCTACCTACCTTGGTGTGTGTGTGGAAACTCGGTTCTGGTCAGGTGGATGATCACAATCGCCTATCGGGATTGGATTTTTTTTTTTCCTGAGGGGTGGGGGAGGTTCAGCGCAAGGGAAAAAAGAAAAGATATAAAAAAAGAGCCGCATATGTGAGAAGGAATTAGAGTAAGTGTGGATCCAGGGTGCTGGATTTTTTCCCTTTCGCCACCAAAGCTATGTATGTACCATACGTACAAGGCTCTGGCATTAAGTGAGTGAACAAAATTGGGCGTTGACAGGTGAGAATCCGTTCACTCACTAAATCCCAGACCCTTGTAGTAGGAGTGGACATACATACGATACCGTCTATGAGAGACGATTTCTTTTGGGTTAATTGCATGTAGAGTAGATCGGCAATTGGTCATTCTCTTCAGGTTTGGATAAGTTTCTCTTACGTCGTTGCGCTTGGGATCCAACTCAAACTACTCTGTGATAGCCTGGCACAACACCACACGATTCCGCCTACCGTGGGCCCTGGTATAATCATAGATGGAGACTATTAATTGTGGGGGGAGGGGGGGAGGGGGGTGCAAGAGTTCTTGTATAAGAACTTAGATGGCCCCATAACTAATTCTTGTTGAAAGAAAGAAAGTAGTAGAAGAAGAAGAAGAAGAGGAAGAAGAAGAAGGAGAAGAAGAAAGAAGAAGAGCTTGAAACCGAAGACGAGGAAGAAGATGCAAGGTTCTAATCCTCCATCTCCCCTTCTACCATACCACCCACTGCAGCAGCAGCTGGAGCAATTACCACCCACAAACCTCATACTCCCACCTCTACGCTCAGCGCTTGCGGGAATACTGGGAGAAGGAACACAAGATACCGTCCGACCATACGCACGCACTTCTTGCGCTATACAAAGAAGGTTCTCCAGTGCCGATTTCTCCTCTCGTCCGTCTCCGCCAACTGTTGATCTCACCGGCTGTGCCAGTGGTCGCAGTAATCGCCCTTCTAGCTCATACCATTATAATTCTCAGAGACCAGAGCTCGACAAGTTTTACGGAATCCACGACCCTCCACCGCTAGAGATAATCTCACAATGCATATCAGGATTCATCCGTGGCACAAGTACACTTATTTATACTGTCGCAGAGTATGAGGTCTTCGAGCTCATCAATGCAACATATTACCCTATCAGCAGCCAAACAAAGATCACGGCGCCTCAATTCTGTGAATTGCTCGCAATTGCTGCGATCGGGTCGCAGTATGAGGATATTAGTCAGGAAATGCAACTGGCATTGTTCAAGAGCGCAAAATGGTACCTTGATGGCGGGCTTAAAAAGGAGTGGGATCCGTTGAGGAAGATGAGGACCTCAATGCTCGTGGGGCTTTTCTTTGTGTTTGAGAAGTCGTTTTGGGCCAGAGATTATTTGGGTATGTTTTGTGGTGGGTGTGGCTGGAGTATGGTGGTTCGGTTACTAATGACTTACTAGATCAGGCGATAGAGCTTGCGCGTTCGAGGGGTCTCAATTTAGTGCAGAGGCGCCCTGACTACAGCGAGCGAGAATGGTCCTCCTGGAAAAGAGTGTGGGGATCATTGGTTTTCCTGGATGGGTAGATATTCCTTCCATTGAATGTTCGATTGGTCGGAGGTTATATCCGTCCGGTTTGAATCTGGAGTACTAATGTGGGGATCACATTGTTAGCTGGCTCTCTGGGTCATTGGGTAACATTCCGACAATATGTGATGGGGAGGACCCGATTTATGGCGAGGTAAGTGGGTGCTTGACTTTCTTTTGAGATCTCGGAGTTAACGGGGTTGTAGGGCTATCGAACATGCACAAACGACCTGGACGCCTATCTACACGCCGAAGTCATCAAGCTCTCAATCCTCATGGGCACAATCACGAAGGATGTCTACTCCCCAACCTGCATCGACTTTAACAAAGTGGCGTTCTATTCTAGCCGCTTGAAAGCATGGCACTCATCACTTCCAGAGTCACTGCGCCTGCATAGGGCGGTTTCCGGTAATGACTCGAAACAACGGTCCACGATACTCTTGGCTCACAGCTCATACCTCAGCTGTATCATACTATTGACACGACGCACTCTCCTAGAAAGGCTGGAGGGACGCTTCGAGGGCCTCGAGGGCCTGGCCAGGATGGCCGTAGTAGATGAATATGCTCGAATGTGTGTGTCTGCAGGCAGGCAGCTTGCAACGGTTTTACTTCCCTATTTTATTTTGCGGATTTTTCAGAATCCTTTATGTCGGAGGAGCTAAGGCGCTGACTGTCTGGGAGGTTGTTGGACTGTTACACTCGGAAGGTCGGATAGTTCGGAGGTGCTGGATGCTGATGTACGAGATTCCTTTCCGCTCTTTGTTGGATATGTATTGTTTATGACTGACGGGGAATGACTAAGTAGACAAGCTGCATACACCGCCGGACTCATAACCCTACTATGTCTCTCATCCGTAGATACTGAGAGCTCGTGCGCTGGGAAACAAACCGAAGGCCAAGACCAAGACCTCCTCAGTAAGTGCATCGGCGCCCTTAGGGTCTGCGCTATTTATGATATTGTCGCTCAGCGCTTTCTCGACATTCTCACCTCGCTTCGACGCACCATCGCCGTTCCCGAAGACAGTTCTGGTGTTTCCTCACAATCAGCTGGCTCTAAACGTCGCTTCGATCAGGAAAACCCAATCAGCGGCGAGAGGTCTCACTTTCTTCCTAGCTTCACGCCGGAGAACGAGGTAACGCGACATATTCTTGACCGGTTCCGAGTGCCTTTTGGTGGAGAGTCAAAGGTCATCGGAAGGGACGAGTATACGCTTTCAAAATTCTTTCCTCAGAACTGGAGATTCTTGGTTCCAGAACCTCCCCCGGCGGGGGTATCCCACCTTGATGGGGGCAGCTCGGCCAGTTCAACACCAGGAGATGGTGACGATTTGAATGAGAGGAGAGACCCCAAGAAGCCGCGGGGACCGCCGCATTTCAAGAATAAAGAGGAGTACGAGGCGTTCTTCAGACGAATCTCTTAGAACTTGAATAGAATGCGCTCCTTTTTTCATTTCTAACTTTGGTTTTTGGCTTGTTGTTGTGCGGGGGTCAAGGGTTTGGTTTGGGCTTTTCTATTTCTATTTCTATTATATTTTCATAGATACCTTTTTGTTGAAAGTGTGGCTCTCTACATGTAATTACGACTATCGGCTACGTTGGGCCAACTCGGTTGGGACAGAAGAATGCACTTCTACCAATCCTCATTCGAGACGATGGCTTTTACAATAAAGTGCTTTGGGGATGGCTTATTGTAATCTTCGGAGCACTCCCTATCTCCCTGAAATTGCACTTTTAAAACGAGACGTCGGAAAACAGGCCTAAACATACTTATATCCATCCCCTTTAATAAAGCCATTAGCAACATCATGCATCAAAGGATTCTGCCCCGGGCCTTGGTGATTCTGAGGTGCCTCAAAACGCCTCAATATACGAGCTACCAGCACTGATCTTCTACAAAGGTTATATACCAAAGGCAGGATCCAAGTATTTATAAATCCTAACCCTGGAAATATTGGAATAGACTGGAGGCCAGGTCCGTCCGTTACTTATCAAAGGGACGCTACTCTAAGGGGCGTCATGTTTATTATGCGTGAACTCTTTTCTAATCGTGAGAGCTGTTTCCAATGTTCCCATAGTACCGTTTGGTAGGCAGTTGACGAGTATCCACAGTAGATATAGTACACTACCGCGCGCATTAATTCCTCTCAACGGCCGGTAACACAAGACGTCTAAGTTGCCTTCTCGGGCCAGAATGGGGGGAGATCAGGGGGGGGGGGGTATTCAAGACAAATAACCATAGGAGAATTTCAAAGTCCTGTCATGTGACCGGCCGCTGAAACGCGGTATTGGTTGGTGATCATATTGTTGTCTATCAGTACCAGTTTTGGGTTGTAACACGGCGCTGTTGCTCTTTATACCTAGGCAATAATCCCACAGCTGTTTGGGGGTCCCTGTTTGTCTTTCCTAGGCCTAATTGCAAAGGTTAGAAGGAGAACTATACTAAAAACCGCCTAGACACACATGTATCTACATGATGTGGTCGCTACGCGAATAAGAAAGCCTTTCATGATGCATGCCAATCACAGAATATCACTCGCGATCAGCGGGCAAACGCTCGGTTGATTGATTGATTGATTGATAACTGATATAAAAGATCGGTTGATTGTTTGATTGGTTGATAACTCGTACATGTACAAAACCCGTAGGCTAGGTAATGCTAGCTAATGAGTTTGTGTTAAGTCATTTATTGCGTGTAGTTGTGTTGTAGTTGCTAATGATATGTACCTCGATCATGCTCACACTATGGTAAGTAATCTATGGTAATCATTGATAGACACGCGAGGAGGTAAGACTTGGTTGGATACAGTGCAATAAAAGCTTTAATTTTGGGAGAGTGATCGTGATCAGTATATGTAGAAGATTAGCCAGACCAGATATATAATACCTACATGCATGTATATACGTACATGTATAGCTTAATAAATAATCGCATAGAAGTGTCATGTATGTACCACTACATGTATGTACTTACGGGTACGTACTTTATATGTACATGTAATCTGGGAACAGTGGAACCAGGGTCGAGTAGATAAAAAGTCTAGATGAAGTACAATTATTGCAAATGGATGATATAAATAAGTAAAACTGGCCAGTCGATATTAAGAGAATTCATGACCATTTATACATCATTCATTACAATTATATTACGCACCAGTCACGTTGTATGGGTTATGCATCAAACGATGCATGTAGGCGCTCTCACGGAGGTATAGCGACCACGGAGGGTGTGGGGATTTTTCTATTGCAACGCCGAAAGGTACTAAAACCGATTTCCAAATGGATAGAATTCAAGATAATGGGTTGTTTGAGCTTCTATTTCAAACTTACTTATTCTTGTGAATTTAGCTGTCCTTTGGATGGAAACAAACCAGAAATCCCCACATGTACCACCGTGGTCGCCATACCACCGTGGTCGCCATACCCCCGTGAGAGCGTCTACCGTTATGTTAGAGTAGCGGGTTAGGGATTAGGATTAGTGATTCTACTAGTGCCCAGGATGCAATCATATAAAACCAGTACGTCCCCTCCCACACACCCACAGTTCTTACCATCCTCTCCTATTTCTCACATCACAGGCGACTAAATTATACTTCACGTAAAGGACATGCCAGAGTGTACCCTAACTTGCAGATCGATCCTCTGAGATTCACATGACTTGAATTTCAATCAACATCGATAATACATGCAATCTCAACCCCTGGGCCCTAGTATATCACTGCGTATACACGTTAATTTATGTTCGGGTCCTTCGTGGGTGGTAGCTCAAGTTCGACCTCATCAACCACCCCCGACCTTACCCGTCCCTTGAGAAACAACGCCTTCAAAGCTTTCCAGCTTTGCTCAGTTGATGACCTCCTAAAGACTTTATCTAGACCCTCCAAGGTTTTCCCCTTTGTTTCTGGTACATAACTTCGACATCCAGTGAATTAGCATGTTCCTTATCTTCATACCTTTATTATACTGAGAGGCTTACAGAAAGATAAGGAAGAAACCAATGACATTCCAGCCGGCATAGTATGCAAATGTGCCCTGCTGACCCATGTGTTCAGTTAAAAGAGGCAGTGTCATAGCGACCAAAAAGTTGAAAAACCATGTCACGGAGGTGGACCAGGACATCCCGATATCACGCAGATGGAGAGCTACACATCACAGTTAGAACAAGCATCAAAAATGAATGAGGGTCACACACGGTAACATTCGGCCGAATACACAAACGGCACAGGTCCTTCCCCGGGGCTGTAAGCTATGCCGAAAAGGAACTACATACAGGCTGTCAGCACTACCTACATCCAAGAGTTTGGCAAGACCCTAGAACATACAATGCCGAGAGATACCATCGCAGTTCTAGTATCCTTATGTGGTATATAAAATGCCATCCCTGTAAGGAGCATAAACAATGCCATCATTGGGAATGTGATTAGTAGAAGGTTCCTTCTACCAAACGTATCAATTGTATGCACTGCTGGTAGTGCAAAGACGAAGTTGATAATTCCAAATCCCAAGGAGAGTAGGAGCGCCCTTTGGGTAGAAGCTCCGGCGTCGATCATAATATTGGAAGAATACTTCACATACAAGTATCAGCTAGGTTAACCTATAGTTCGCGATGCTTGGGTAATAAACCCACATAGACGATAACGTTAACGCCTCCAAGCTGCTGCAGTGCCATAACGATAGTGCTTGCACGAAGTGCTCGCCAGTTCCGAGGTACGGTGAGAAGCTCCTTGCGGCGTTGGATATTTCCACCTGTCCTTTTCCGAACAATTCTTTCGGCCTCGAGCGAAAAATGGATATGGATTAGATCCCTGGCAGCTTGGAGCTCGGTTCCTCGGAGAGCTTCGAGCGCTTTAAAGGCGTCTTTGAACCGTTTACGGCCTATTAA
This sequence comes from Morchella sp. 2018-W45, assembly GCA_024713785.1. Lineage (NCBI taxonomy): Eukaryota > Fungi > Ascomycota > Pezizomycetes > Pezizales > Morchellaceae > Morchella > Morchella sp. 2018-W45. The sequence goes on from JAMGYZ010000012.1 coordinate 1,717,884, forward strand.
CCATCTAATGGAAGTTCAGTGGAGGTCTTCTCATAAGGAGAACGGGACCAACCGTGGGGATTCCGGACAAAACAGTACATGCGCACAAACTATTAATGGAGGAACCATCGGACTAGCTATCATCAACCGCCAATTCAACCCCGGAACCTTGAGAACATGGTGGTTAGCGCTATATATAAGAGCAAACTAAAGAAATACTCTACCTTCTCCGGAATGTTATAAAATGCTGCACCTGCCGAATACCCCATCATTATACCAAAAGCCACCCACATCTGCCACATCATAGTTAAAGCACCTCTTATGGACGCAGGGCTACTTTCGGCAGCATATACAGGAACCGTGGCACTCTTTGGGCCAATTCCAAGTCCTAGGACTAGCCGGGCAATAAACATGTGCTGCCAGTTAGTCGTAAAGCCTTGCCAGAGGCAGGAGAGAGACGAGATAATGCACGCAATGAATATTGTGCCTCTTCTGCCAAAATATCTATTCATAGGCTCAGTGAGCCTAGCCGGAGACTGTTAGCATACTTGGACACTATATTCCAATTGTCCTGTGTTGATTTACCAGCAGCCTAAAAGGGCACATGATAAGTACGGAGCTGCGTTCAAGAGGCCAAGAAGGTGGACGTGCTCCTTGCCAGAAATCCCGAAAGACTCACTATAAAGAAGCTGCGCTTTATATAATACACCTCTGAGCATTCTTTAAGTTTAATTGAGTTGCGGATGCGGTGCTCACCTCCAGTGACGGCAGTTTCGTCCATGCCTTGGACGGCAGCTGACATACTGCAAACTATAACTAGGGAGAGGAGTGTCCTTGATATATTCCATCTTTTCTCCTTCTCATCTCTTAGAACTCTTACTTCGGTCTCCGTCAGGTCAAGACCGTTTCCCGGGTATTCATAGCGTGCAGGCTGCTGGGCCAGCATTACACCTTTCTCGAACTTGGCCAATAGCCTTGCATCTAAACTGGTCTTCTTAAAGAACTCCCCGGCCAGATTCCGAAGTTCCTCGTCTGTTTTACCGTGGAAAGGCTTTGCGATAGACCTAATGGCGTCCCTCTCTGCGGGTGTTGGACCCTCCTCCTCATGGTTCGAAATATCCGACATTGTAGGGAAATGGCATGGAGGCTAGTACATGAGACACCATAATCTCAAGGTGGGGGCATTGTTTATACTTATAAATCTCAATACCCGGCCGCGGATTGCCGGTGTACTGCGCCCCATAGTCTTGGGGATTTTCTTTTTCTCACTCACAAAAGAGCAGACACAAAACGACATGCCGGAGTACAGGCACACATACAAAAGAGTGGTTTGCTTGAGAAAATATCTACTCCAGGTTTCTCAGGTTAAGGCTTGCGGGCACCACTCGAACCATTTTGATACAGCAGAACAGGAGACTCTACGGGGGTGGAGCCAGCTCCACTTTCCGGAAACCTGATTGGTGCCAATTCACCTTCCGCAAACCATATGACTAGAATATAGAGCCAGCTCTACTTGCTACCACTATTAAGATACCTCGTATGCAGTCATTTACCTCGTAAGAGTCACCACTGACAAGGCATGACAATAAATCTGATGTGGAGTAGAATATATTTCTTCGGGTATGTAGGTATGCGAGTACCAATGGTCAAAATATAGTAGTTGCCGAATCTTAAGGAACATATTCATAGAGGCAACTAAAGTGTGATCAATCATGCTGGTTAGGGCCTTTTAGTCCCATATGACAGTTTCGGCACCGCGTTTCTTGGAAGCACTAAACGGAAAATGGAAATTGTTGACTAGAATCTTGCAGCGTTGGGTGAAGGTGGAGGTGCCGGAGGTCTCTATTGCGGCCATAATTCAGACTCGCAGCGCCGAGTCCTGTAAGAGTGTAAAATAGACCAATAGCAAGCTTCAATTACTATAGATCATTTCCGATTTTGCACTCTTACAGGACGGACTTCCCTATCCCTTCACACCCCCAAAAATCTGCCGCTCTATCGAATCTCATTCCTCAACACTACTCGCAACTCCATAGTGTTTCTGAACACAACCGCTATTACATGCCATACAAAAATATAGGCTTGGCGGTTTTTTTGTGTGTAATATTAGTCGTGTTCAAAAACGCTATGAATTTGCGAGGCACTACATCAATTAACTTGCGTCTCGCCAGCCTCGCCTCAAAATACAAGGTCCAAAAGACAACCCCCCGAGGGCCTGCAATTGACGCCCTCTCAATGACCTTCAACTCAAAACGAGAATATAGACAAGATAACTACAGTCGTCCACCGTCGCTTGACGAATACCGTCAGTTGACGAACAGGGGACTTTAGGCCAATGGAAATTGTAGGACTGGAGATCTCGCAGGTTGGCTGTTTCTTGCGATATATACCGCAAAAACTCGAAAAATTGGCCATCTCCGGCCAGGGATTACCTCCTTCACGATTAGTTGAAGGGCGTAGATCAGGTCTGCTTATAGCAATTTTGATCTCATATGCATAGCCAATTTTTCGAGTAATGGCGGTACTGCCAGTTGACGAACAGGGATTCCAAGTACGAGATCAAAATTGCTATAAGCAGACCTGATCTACGCCCTTCAACTAATCGTGAAGGAGGTAATCCCTGGCCGGAGATCTTTACGACCCTGGGTCGGCACATGTCTCGGCGCTGCGAGTCCGAATTATGGAGGACTCCTTGCAATTGCTAATGGTGCTGACCGAGGTCAAAATGCCTATATTTAATTAATTGAGGCCAACCACTAGCGACGGGGGACGGCTTAAATTCTACAACAGCGCGCCCACAAACTCACAATATTTATTATCTTTGTTATCGATAAAGATCAGAGTTGCTCTTATAAATGATTATCAGCGGCGGCCAGTCTGCCTTACTCACATGCTGTATCACAAAAGGCACATGCGGCGTGACGTAGTCAAGTGAATGGTGATCTAGATTGTACTACGGGTGTAGGGGCAAGTCTGGCGACAGTAAGAACGGCCAGTGTTGCCAGACTTACCCCTACACCCGTACCACAAGGATTTAAAAGCTCAATACATGTAAGGGTAAGTGATCAGGCGAATGTGTCTTAGATTCTGACCACTTTTCGCTACACCCTAGTAGTCTAACTGGGCTCTTGGGAGAAGTTCATCCTTTTCCAATTGGGGATACATAATGACAATGAACCTTGGGTATTAGAGACTTTGCGCAAATGGAGCCAGCTCTATATTCCGATTATCTGATTGGCAGGCTATGGGATCGGCATCAATCAGGTTACCGGGAAATGGAGCTGGCTCCATTTGCGCAAAATCTCTATTATGTCCCAAGGACGGTTTCCAATAGTATGGTTTGCGGGAGATCGAGAGAACAACTGTTAGATTTTCAGGGTTCCATGGTACACTATGGTGTATCGAACTCGGGGGATCGAGATCAATTGTAGAAGTGTAGGTGTGTGAGTACTTAAGTAAGTACATGTACAGTCGCGCTCAACAAATTTCCGCCGTGTCAATGCCCGCGACACCCACCCCCCCGCCACCATTGCGCAACACTATGAAGCCACAACCACCCCCTCCCAAAAGGGAGCTTTCAAGATATGACAAGAGACAAGCTGTCATTACCCTCCATAAGACAGGACTTACTGCCCAAATATCAAGAGATACAGGGTATCCAGCCAGAACTGTTCTTGAAACCATCACCAATGAGGCTCAGAGAGGTCACACCCATGAACTCCCTAGATCTGGAAGACCACCCTCCTTAACAACTTGGGAGAAAAAAGGATATTGAAAGTTGTTAAGGATGACCCAAGCTCCTCCCTCACCAAAATTAAAAAATTCGGAAATGTCAATTCCAGTTGCAATACCATCAGCAAGTTTCTCAAGCAAGAGAAATTAACCCTCCATGTCAAAAGACCCAAACCTTGGCTCAAAAAAGATCACCCCCAACTGAGGAAGGAGTGGTGCAATAGGAGACGTCGGTGGAGAAAGGAGGAATGGGGAAAAAGAATCTGGACAGATGGGTACAAGATTGAGTATGATCCAAACCCAGCTGGTCAAAAAGTCAAATATAGATCAGGGGAACAACTGAATGAAAAACACCTTAAACCCACCTTCAAAAGCGGCAGAACGTCAATTCAAGTTTGGTGTGCATTTCAGCATGGCAGCAGATGCAACCTAGTAAGAATTCGGAAAAGGACACCTTCAGTATCACGGCTCCACCTCCTGCACCTCGCCTTCCGCCAAGGCGTCTTCAGAACAGGGTTATTGGATAGTATCGGCCGATGTCGGAAGTAACATGATGGTTTAGGAAGGAGCTAAGGTAATGGAATGTAAGCGCTAGGAAGGATGGGGTAGTAACGGGATAGAATTGGGGTTATTGGGAATAGTATGGGTGGTATGGGAGTGTATATCACGGATTCGTCTCCTGCACTCCGCCTCCCGCCAAGGCGTCTTCGGAACAGGGTTGTTGGATAGTATCGGTCGATGTCGGAAGTATGATGATGGATTAGGAAGGAGCTCGGGTAATAGAATGTAGGAAGGATGAGGTAATGTGAGGATAGAATAGGGAGGTTTGGAATAGTATGGGTGGTCTGAAGCGTGTGGGAGATCTATGGGATTCTATGGTATGAGTCGTGATGCGAGGAATAGTTGTATATATAGGGTTCGTTCTTCTATGTTTTTTCTCTGAAACGTCTTCTTTCTGTTAGCAATACAATACTTTGGCTTGCTCCTGTTTCCTCTGAACCTGAACCTGACCTGAATCTTCCTCGCCTCGGGTATCTCCTGAGCCAACCCCGCCCCTGTCTTAGTTTTGAATCTGCCGCCGTCACTGACTCGCCTGCGTTAGACTCGTTCTCGCCTTTGGCTTCTGAGATACCATTATGGCGGCCTCCGGATCCTCCTTTGCTATCGCCTTGCCTGTTATTACCACCGCGCATCGCTAATAGTGATGTGGCTCACACTGGGCAGCAGAATGTCCAAGCCTTCTCTGAGCAATACGACCATGATAAGGCCCTTCTCTTTGACCTCCTGGGATATCATATTTCTCGTATTAGGCATGAAAGAGATATGGGCCGCTTCGAGAGGGACACGGCCTTGAACACCGCTTCCGTCATCCCCGATCTGGAGCAACAAATTGCTAATCTGGAAGGCCAACTCGCGGAAGTTCGCCAGCTTAACGGCGTGTTATCAGCCCAGGTGGCAGCTCTCCCTCCTGTTCCCCCGATCGTTCCTCCTCCTGATCCTCTAGTTCCTCCTGTGGTTCTCCCTCCACTCTCAGAAGGTCTTGCCCACCCAAGTTCGATGGAGGGAGAACTCGCCACTTTGTCGCTCAAACGGCACGAAAATCTTTCATCATCATGATCGTTCCTGCGCCAAGCCCGCCTTGCCTATGCAATTAATCTTCTTTCTGGCCGTGCTCTTGCCCAGGTAATGCCCCTTGTCGTCGGAGGACGCATTGATTTGGAAGATATTGAAGCCTTGATCACGATCTTGGAAACCGCTTTTGGGGATCCAGACCGTATTGCTACTGCTGAACGAGAACTCGAGCGCCTTACTCAAGGAGGTCGGGATTTCTCCACCTATTTCGCCGAGTTTCAACGCCTGGCTGCTGAGGTTAGATGGAACGATGAGGCCAAGAAACATGCATTAACTCAAGGGCTCTCGTGAGCTCCATCTTATGATCCATCGTGGCGTTACGCCGCCATTTCGAGTATGTCTTTCTTACTCCAGAAGTTGGATAACGAACCGGGGCTCGTCAGAACCGCACTTTACCCTTTGCCGCCAACCCTTTGCTCCCCTGCTCCTGCCGGCTTCGGCCTCCTGCTGCTGTCATTCTTTCATCCTCTTATTCTCCAGTGCGGTCTTGTGGATCTTCTGGTGCCGCCGTCCTCAACGCCCGTGGCCTATTACCCCGCTGAACGTGCCGCCGTGCTGCCCAAGGACTCTGCATGTATTGTGGAGGTCCTGGGCATTTTGCTTCTGAATGTCCTGCCGTCCGTCGTTCGTCCTGCTCAGATTCTTCTTATTTCTGAGGTCGGCGTACCTCCGGTGGTATCCGGGGCCGGCGCGCCCCCTGCTATTAACAATGCTTCTCGTCCTTCTTCTTCTTCTTCTGGTTATGTTTTTGGGTTTCCCTTTGGTTCTTCCTCTTCGTCTGGTTCGTTGGGTTTGGGTTCTCCTGGTTCGATTTCTCTTTGTGGTGGGATCGGTCGGGTTTTCACGAGACCTGTCTTGGGTGGCTTAGGCCAGGTCCCTCCTCTTTCTTTGTCTGCTTCTGCTGCTTCTGGTGTCTCTGGTGAGAAGGTTTGGGATAACGATCATCTTGTTGTTTCATGTATCGATCCGATGAGAATAAAACCATTAAAACCTATTCACTTGTTGGCACCGCTTCGGACTTGCATTCATTGATGAATCATTTTATGCGCTACAAGGAAATTCCTACTACACTTCTTCCCAACCTCGTCTCTTCATGTTATCGATGGGAGAAATCTCCTCCGATGGCATTACTTCGTGTATTCATTTTTCCCTCCGTATTCAAGGTCATACCGAAAGGATCTCCGCCTATGTTACTCGACTAGGACATTATCCACTGGTGCTAGGAATTCCCTGGCTCCGTCGACATAATGTCACCATTAACTTTGCCGACAATTCACTTACCTTTGGGTCACCTCGCTGTCTCCGTCGTTGTAATGATGATCAAGTTCCCGCCACGTCGAGGGTATTTTATCTCCGCTTCCGCCAATCATGATTTAAATCGTTAGTGCTGCTACCTTTATCGAGACTACTCTGGGACTTACAGTTTATGCCCTGTTTCTGGGAGACTACCGAAATAATCTCGAGATTGCCGCGTTGGTCTCCAGAACATCATTATTTTTGGGAACGGTTCGGAAGGAGGTCTCAGAAACTTCCGCCTCATCGTCGCTTATAATATTCGGATTAATCTTCATGAAGGAAAAAAGCCACCCTTTGGTCCTCTGTACATGTCTTTACGAATATATTAACGATATGTTAAAGAGGATTTATTGAGTCTAGTTCTTCCCCGCCGGATCTCCTGTTCTGTTTGTGAAGAAGCCGGTGGTGGACTTTGATTCTGCGTGGATTATCGGCGCCTGAATGCTATTACCGTCAAAATCGCTACCCACTGCCGCTGCCCAGAAAGCGTTTAACCAACTTTGTAAGGCCAAATGGTATACCGTTGGATTTGAAGAATGCTTATAACTTGGTCCGAGTTGCGGCTGGAGATGAATGGAAAACCGCGTTCCGTACTAGGGTCGGTCATTTTCAGTACAAAGTGATGCCCTTTGGATTGACGAATGCCCCTGCCGTTTTCCAGCATTTTATTAACGATACTCTTCGCCCCTTTCTGGATCGATTTTGCACGGCTTATCTTGATGATATTCTTATCTACAGCGAAGATCTGGAATCACACCGCGATCATGTTAATCAAGTTCTGCAAGCCCTTACGGATGCCGATCTTTATTGCTCCCCCGAGAAATGCGAGTTCCAGGTTAAAGAAGTAAAATACTTGGGTATGATCGTTACCACCGAGGGTCTTAAGCTTGATCCAAGAAAGATCGAAACGATTGTTAAGTGGGCCCGTCCTCTTAATGTTAGGGATATACAGGTATTCAATGGTTGGGCGAACTTCTACCGGCGCTTTATTAAGAATTATTCTGGGATTGTTCGCCCTCTTACTGCACTCACCGGAGGGAAGGCTGTCTTTGTTTGGTCGTCTGCCTGTGAAGAAGCCTTCGAAGGACTTAAAACTGCGTTCTTCTTCGTCGCTGATTTTGATCTCAGATCGTCGGATTATGTTTCAGATGGATTCGCTCTCATCAGATTATGAATATCCTCCATCCCGTTGCTTTTTTCTCCGAACTCATTCTCCGCCGAATGCAATTATTTAAATTTATGATAAAGAAATTAGCTATTATCGTCAGTGTTTTGAGGAATGGAGAAGTTGATGGGTGTCAGCCGAACCTATTGAGGTATTGAGTGATCATCGAAATTTGGAATACTTTATGACAAAAAGAGATCTAAATCGTCGACAAAGACGTTGGTCGAGTTTTCTCGCTTTTAATTATGTGATTAAGATCTGGAAAGCAAGCGAGGAAACCAGATGATTGACCAGGAGATCAGAGATCTGCCTTAAAGAGGATGAACGCCTGACGCAACAAAGTCAGACAGTGTTGAAGTCCCATAATCTGGGTTTGTTGGCAGTTATTGTCCGAGGACAGTCACCCCTAGAAAAACTTTTTGAACAGGCATATATCACTGACCAATTTCCGAATAAGATCCTAGGACTTCTCCGAAATGGTGTGAAGCATTCCAGAGAGATTACCCTGGCAGAATGCTCGACGAGAAAAGGCCTCCTGACCTATCGCGGCAAGCTCTTCGTCCCCGATGATATAACCATACAGTTGCATTTGCTTCAACAACATCATGATGTTCCGTCCGTAGGTCATCCGGGGAAGGCAAAGACCTTTCAGCTTCTCGCTGCTCAGATATCGGCCAGGAATGCGCAATACAGTAGATCGCTACGTGAGGAATTGCCATATTTGTAGTCGAAGCAAGACTTCTCGCCATGCTCCCTATGGAGTTCTTCGTCCCCTATCAATTCCCCAGAGACCTTGGACACATATTTCGATGGATTTCGTTACGGGACTACCAGAAAGCAAGGGTAGAGATGCGATTCTTGTTGTAGTCGATCGTCTATCTAAGATGAGACATTATATTGCCTGTAATACTACTACCGGATCCGGCGACCTTGCACGCTTGTTCATAGATCATGTTTGGAAACTTCATGGTCTTCCTACTAGTATTATTTCCGATCGACTCAGTTTACGCCTCAGTTCTGGAGATCTCTTTGCAAGGTGTTGAAGATTAATGTGGCCTTGTCCTCGCTTTCACCCTGAAACCGATGGTCAAACGGAACGAATTAACGCGTGATGGAACAATACCTGAGGAGCTATGTCCTATCAGCAGGATGACCAAGAGACTGGTTGCTAGCTGAATTTGCCTCCAATAATCATCCTTCGAAACAACTCAGGTCTCCTTTCCTAATTATGCCGATCCCCGCTTTTCACGGAAAATCTTGCACTACCTCCGCCATCGAAAGTGTCCTCAAGATGTTAAGGCTCTTGTTGGGAAGATGAGGAGATTCACGATCGATTACAAGCTGAGATATCTATGCGAGGATCGACAAGGAAGTTAACGCTAATGTTCACCGAGTTCGTAGAACAAGGTGATGAGGTGTGGTTAAATGCCAGGAATATTCAGACTACTCGGCCCTCCCGCAAACTTGATTGGAAACGCGTTTGGGGCGCTTCAAGGTTAAAGCTATTATTAGTCCCTATCTATGAACTCGATCTCGCCGGCGATGAAAATACATCCTGTTTTTCATGTTTTGAAGTTGGAACCTTGTCTTATTGATCCTCTAGGACATATTCCTCCCCGCACCTCCGTGTCGTTGACGGAGACGGTGAATGGGAAGTTAGCGAGCTCCTGGACTCCGTCTTCGCTATTCACGTTTGCAGATTTGGTTAAATGGAAGGATACGACGCGCGTGGGAGTATCTGAAAAATCTTACCGCGTTCGCTTATTGTCCCGCTTTTCGTATGGCATATCCTACCGAGACCTAATGGAGTTCTCGCGGAGCTCGAACCTAATGAGAGGGCAACTATCACGGATTCGTCTCCTGCACTCCGCCTCCCGCCAAGGCGTCTTCGGAACAGGGTTGTTGGATAGTATCGGTCGATGTCGGAAGTATGATGATGGATTAGTCTCAAGGGGGGGAGTGGTGACAGGACTTCGTTCCGCAGGGTGCAGAAGGTAACAGCGATACTTCCGGAGTGGGGAGTATGAAGAAGAGTTTAAACAGCGATAGTCACTAGTATGAAATAGAGACTATAGTATATTGGAAGAATAAATACAGAAGACGTTGCGTAAGGAAAGAAGAAAGGAGAAAAATACAGGAGTAGGCTCCGTTGCCTCCATTATATACCCCGCACTTCGCCGCCAAGTCCAACTCATAACTCCGCGTAACTCCACTCATGACTCATACCTTTGCGTAACAGAAACCCATAGAACTTAATCTGACTCACCCACACCTCCAAGCGCACAGTAATCCCAGCCCTGCCAATCCTTCCATTCCTCCAATCCTAATACATCCATGAAAGTAGCCCCCCCCCTCAAGCGCGAGCTTTAACCTCTGCCATGGTTTCTTTCGGGTAGCGTCGTGAAAACACGGCAGTGGTCTCCTTCTGATTCGGCGGGTTCATGTGGGGTCGGTATATCCAGTCCACTTGACAAAGTACTGAAGTCCCTGCCTCCGTGATACCTTGAATCTAATATCTCCTCCACTTCGTATTCTCTTCTTGTTCTACAACAACCTGGTGGTGGCGGTGGAGGTTTTTGGTCTGAAGTCGGCCAATGCAGATCAAGAATGTAAACGCGTGGACAAGGTCATCTTCATAGCGCGAGGCTTAGACGATCTGGCGATAGGGGAGATAACTTCCTGGATGAGGGAACGGTCCCAATCTTTTTCCAACTGCTCGATTTTCGTGCCGTCCGAATATTTTTTGCTGAGACGAATACCATGTCTCCAACCTCGTACCTTGGGGCTGGAATGCGTTTGGCGTTCACCGATTTCTCTTGTTGGTCCTGGGCTGTCTTTAGTTGAACTCGTAAATGGTCATGTAACTCCTCCATTTTGGCTGCGAAGTCGTGGGCATCAAGGTTTCAGAATCTTCTCCTTCCTTAAGTCATTGTAAATCGGGGATGGTAGCGTAATTGGCGAAAGAAAGGCGCTTGGTTGACGCGGATACTTGATTATTTGCAAACTCTGCCATTGGTAACCATCTGACCCAATCATCCTGCTGATAGACACGATCACGAAGATATTGTTCCATCACTGCGTTCAATCTTTCCGTTTGGCCATCCGTTTCCGGGTGGAATGCCGTCGACATTCGTGCCTCGATCTTAAGTTGACTGCAAAGCGACTTCCAGAATTTGGCGGTGAATTGGGTCCCTCGATCGGAGGTAATATGGGTAGGTAGACCATGTAGCTTCCATATATGCCGTAAATATAGTTCGCCAGGTCTCCAGTTTGACGGTGGTATTGCGAGGTAATAGGTGGCGTTTTAGTTAACCGATCCACGACTAGTATGGCGTCATACCTTCGCTTTCTGGCAGTCCTGTAACAAAGTCCATCGAAACCTCTTTCAGGGTTGTGCGAATAGGTAGTGGTCGAATCTCTATTTTCCCATGTATCGTTGCGCTCGTTGGCTATTTGGTTAATATATTCCGCGTATTTGGCCAGTAGTAGTCCCTACTAATTAACTCAAAGGTTTTTTCTCTGCGGGATGTCCTGCGGAGAGAACATCGTTAACTTCTTCAGAATTTCCAATTTCAATGGTGCATAGTCAGGGACGTAGATTTTTTCGCGATAGGTAAGGCGACCGTCCACTTCGGTGCATTCTGCCAAGGATATTTCCTTACAATGCTTGGTGTCCGTCTGCCATAGGTCCAAAATTCTTTGCGGAAACGGGTCAGCTACATATCCTTCATCAAACAGTTTTTTCAGGGTGGCGTTCTTTTTCAGTTCGTTTGTCAAAGAACCCGCCAACAAACTTAAACTTAGGATCCAAATTCTCTCTTCAGAACCGTCTGACTCTGATGTAATAATCTTTCATCCCTTCCTCAGGAGATCTCCGATCTCCTGGTTAACGATCTGGTTTCCCATTTTAATGATAAAATTAAAACGTGATAAATATTCGGCCCACCGTACTTGTCTCCTATTAAGTTGCTTGGTGGACATAAAGTACTCGAGATTCTTATGATCGGAAATAACCTCAATAGGGTGTTTAGCTCCTTCCAACTCCGGTCTCCAGCTCCTAAAACACCTAATTATTGCCAATAGCTCCTTATCATATATTTAAAGTTCGTTCATTCCGGTGTATGTTTCTTAGATAAGAACGCCACAGGGTGGAGCTTCCCTTGTTCGTCGTATTGAGAAAGTACACCACCCGCAACGTAGTCCGATGCATCGGTTTCTACCGTGATTGACTTCGGGATCAAAATATGAATTAGAATAGGGGCGGTGGTGAAGGTTTCTTTCAAAGATTGGAATCTTTCTTCTCTCGGGTCCATAGAAAGAACATTCTTTTTTAAATCAATTTGGTCATGGGTGCTGCAAGTTTTGAAAACCCAAAATAAAACCGGTAGAAATTAGCAAAACCTGTAGGCTTGTACATCCTTAACCGTCTTAGGGGTCGTCATTCTTGTATTGCGGAGACTTTATGAGGGTCCATGCGAATACCATTTGGTTCAATAATTAACCCGAGGTAGGTTGTACTTTGGGTGTGAAATTCGCATTTTTCCGGCTTCAATAAAACCCCGTTCTTCTGCAACGTTCCAAGTATTATTTCCACATGTTGTTCGTGTTTTTCGAGGGAATCGCTATATATCAGGATATCATCAAGATATGCAGTGCAGAATTATTCAAATGTTCTCGAGGCAGTCGTTAATAAAGTCTGAAAGGTAGCAGGGGCATTGATAAGGCCAAATGGCATAACGTTGTATTCAAAGTGGCGTGGCGAGTCCTAAACGCCGTTTTCACTCCTCTCCTTCAGCCATTCGAATCTGGTTATACCTTGTCAGAATCTAATTTGGTGTCCACTTGGCTTTTGAGAGTCGGTCCAAAGTTTCCAGGATTAGAGGTAGTGGATATCGATTCTTCACCGTCATTTCATTTAATCCCCAGTAATCACACACGAAGAGATCCATCGCTTTCTTAACAAATAGTACAGGGGCTCCAGCTGGAGACGAACTTGCTCGAATGAAGCCCTTGGAAAGGTTTTCGCGAATGTAATCCCGTAGCGCAAGTAGTTCGTCTCTGGACATACCATAGAGAGGGCCAAATGGTGGTTCTCTTCCTTCTTTTAGGGGAATCTTATGATCATAGGGACGGCGGGGTGGTAAGTCTTGGGCCATGGCTTCGTCGAACATATCCAACCGGTTGTGGTACCTTTTGGGAATCCTTTGTTTCCAGTCATTCCTTGGGGTATTGTGAAGAGCCTTTTCAATTTCGTGGAGGGTAAGGCTGCAGACTTGTAGATTTTTCTTGACAGGCGAGGACTAAAGGGGACGGGCCTATCATATAGGTTGGGGGTTTAATCACATAATAGGTTCATAAATAGCCTTGAGTTGCAGTTCTTTTTGCAGAACTCTGAGTCGAAAGCTACCGTATTATTTTTTAAATTTAAGAGTGGCGTCGTGATGTTGTATAGGAATCTACCAAGGACTAGGGATATTGGCCTAACTTGGTAACAAAAAGTGGAATTTCTTCATGATGAGAGCCGATAGTTAGGGGCTCGGCGTATGGAGGTAATTTGTCCGGAGGCTATAGGCCTTCCATCAATAACCTCAAGCGTCTGAGATTTTAAAGAAAACATAGGTAATTGGTGATGGCGCGCATGAGTCTCATCGATAAATGCGAATCCCGAGGCTCCAGTGTCAACCATAGCATGAGAGGGAATAGAGTTCTTATTGTGAGCAATGTTACAAGCTACAACTAAGTGATCTCCATTTAATTCCTCCTCTGCCTTAATCGAAACCGAGAACCCAGAAATAACGCAGATAAAGAAAAAATCCTTTTCGCGGTGAGGGCCATGATCTTGACCGGGGACTACTGAAAACCCGAAGCTGGGAAGAAAGAACAACATCCATAGAAGAAAGAGAAGAAGTCGAAATAGGGCCTCAATTTGGGCAGAGAATGGTCAGGGCAGCCTCATGGCGGAGGGGCATGAGTGCTTGAGGACAGTTAGCGAAACATGGTCAGGGCGGCACAGTGGCGCGGCCATTCTCCATCCTCCATTTCTTTTTCGGCGGCAGTGGTTTGTCGGACGGCCATGAGCAACGTATATCTTCCTCTCTGGTGGAGGCGACTAGTTGAACGTCTTGGAGGCTGAGAGGTCCCATGGGGGCAAAAGGCTCTGGTGTGTGTGATGGGTCTTGAGGGTAGGTTGGGAGGCAAATTGTCCCATTGGGTTCCTGTGATTTCTGTGGGCATCCTTCCTAGCCCTGATCCTGTTGTCCATCTGCATGCCTTCTGATATAGGCATCAAAGCCTTCCGTGGTGGTGTCGCAGTAAATCATCGCATCCTTGGTCGTCGGATAGCCCAGTCTCAAGGCGTCCTTCTTAGCTTCCTCGTTATAATCGAGTTGGCCCATAATGCGTAAAATTATTGTAGAAGATAGGTAGCAAAGTCTCCTTGCGGAGGCTTTGAAGTTCATTCCCTCCTCGCTGTCGAGGTCGGGAAGAGCTTCCAAAATCTGACGCGCAGTTATAGAGGCAAATGGGGCGTCGTAGCCATAGGGATGACTTGGTCCAAGGCCTTCCTTCCAACCGGTTGACTGCATAGAACACCTTGGCCTCCTCGTTTAGGAACCTATCATGGATTAACCCCGAACAGTGCGAAGGAGGTTCAAGAACCCTAGCTCTTCCGGGTCCCATTAAACTTTGGGGGATCTGGAAACTTTTCGGAGCGAAAGGTGGCGGGTGGAGTTCTGATGGGGGGGGGGGGGACTATCGGTGGTGGTGGTGGTGGTGGTGGTGATGGTGGTGGTGGTGGTGCGCGGGCCGCAGCTAGTTGAAATTCCAAGGCCTGGGCCGCTTCGGTGTGGTTGTTGGCGTCGAGTTGACTCTGGCTGTTAATTCTGGTTTGAGTATGTGGCTCTTGTCCTTTCAGCCTTCCATCGATCTCCCCCCTAAATCTAATGTATATAGTGATAGTGTTTATCTTCGACGGCGCCAAACTCCTCAAAGGTTTGAGGATCTGATAGTTTCCGTCAGGGTGACTTCCAATCGTGAGGTGGTGGAGGAGGTGGGGAGCTGGGTGACATGGTGGTAGACGGATGACGAACGTAATCTCAATGAGTGACAGGATGGTCTCTTCTGGGTGCAGAAGGTAACAGGTTATAAGTCGGAGTGAGTATGAAGAAGAGTTTAAACAGCGATAGTCACTAGTATGAAATAGAGACTATAGTATATTGGAAGAATAAATACAGAAGACGTTGCGTAAGGAAAGAAGAAAGGAGAAAAATACAGGAGTAGGCTCCGTTGCCTCCATTATATACCCCGCACTTCGCCGCCAAGTCCAACTCATAACTCCGCGTAACTCCACTCATGACTCATACCTTTGCGTAACAGAAACCCATAGAACTTAATCTGACTCACCCACACCTCCAAGCGCACAGTAATCCCAGCCCTGCCAATCCTTCCATTCCTCCAATCCTAATACATCCATGAAAATTAGGAAGGAGCTCGGGTAATAGAATGTAAGCGCTAGGAAGGATGAGGTAGTAACGGGATAGAATAGGGGAGGTTTGGAATAGTATGGGTGGTACGAAGCATGTGGGAGATCTATGGGATTCTATGGTATGAGTCATCGGTACGAGGGAATAGTTGTATATATAGGGTTCGTTCTTCTCTATGTTTTTGCCTCTCTAGGCAACGTCTTCTTTCTGTTAGCAATACAATACTTTGGCTTCGGCCCTCCTGTTTCCGCCTCGTCCCTGAACCTGAACCTGACCCTGAATCTTCCTCGCCTCGGGTATCTCCTGAGCCAACCCCGCCCCTGTCTTAGTTTTGAATCTGCCCCGCCTCGTCCCTGACTCGACCTCGCCCCGTTAGAGTGTAGGAGTTTCTATGGGATTCTATAGTATGAGTCATCGGTGTGAGGGAATAGTTGTATATATAGGGCTCGTTCTTTCCTATGTTTCTGCCTCTCTAGACAACGTCTTCTTTCTGCTAGTAATACAATACTTTGGCTTCGGCCCTTCTGTCCCTGTCTCGTTCCTGAACCTGAACCTGAACCTGAACCTGAATCTGTCTCGCCTCGAGTGTCTTCTGAGCCGACCCCGCCCTTGTCCCCGTTTCCTCCCTGACCCGATCCCGTCCCGTTAGATTCAGAAAGGACTTTAAAAAGGGACAAATTGGGGATGGATACAAAACAATACTGTGAGGAGATTATTGACAACAATTTGGCCCCATACTGGATGTCTTTAGAGAATCCTGTGGGGTCTTACCTCATTGAAGATAATCTCAAGGTTCATGAGTCAAAAATGGCAAAGGAGTATAGGGAGGCATATGGGATTGTTAAGGATGATTGGCCCTCAAATTCCCCAGATTTCAATGCTATTGAAAACGCATGAAAAATGCTCAAGGCAGCCCTAAGAAAGAGATGGAGTTATACCCAGAGAAGGCCCCATAGTGAAGATGAACTTTTTATTGCAGCTCAGGAGGAGTGGGAGGCAATTCCTCAAGCAAAGCTAGATAAGTTGGTAGATTCCTTACCAAAAGGAATTAATGCATGTTTGGCAGCAAATGGAGGACACACAAAATGGTAGTCACATATTTAATTTCCTTATATTTTATTTAACACTACTATGTATTCTCTATCAAATAGCTTGTCAATTGATTTATTCGTTGATATTCGGGGGTGTCGCGCGTGGTTGACCCGGGCGAAACGGCGGGAACTTGTTGAGCGCGACTGTACATACACCTACTCGTTATCCGGTTGAACACAATTTCACCCAGACTGTTATATAGGACTACATAGGTACCCAAGCTGAGCACATTTATTTACTAGAATAGGTAATTGACCCCGAGTACTTAAGTATGTAAGTACGTAGGTAAACCACAGTATATATATAGGCACATGACAACAAGCCGGCGTACCCACTATTGGTATATGTATGTGCCCTGAGGGCATATCATATATCACTTTTCAGGACTAGACTTTGAAATACTTTTCTCTCTGGCATTCCCCACGTACTTGTACCACGCAGCCAGGCCCCATAATGTACCTATTGACGGTTTTAGGGCATTTCAATATTGGTTAACACAAATCAGGATCCAGGAACAGGTATATAGATCAGGGTTGGGCGAGGCAGATAGCGAGACTGCGTACTTGCTGAAAATAAAGTATGGTCCCAAGGTGAGCCAGAAAGCAACCGGGGATGTTCGGGTTGAGACCATACTTTTTTTTTCCCAGCAGGCATTTTTTACTCGTAAGTTGATGTCGAGCTTTTGATTGAATTTCTGGTTTACGGGCCAAGGTAGTACAACTAAATTTGGTGAAACCACCCGATATATATTATCTAAGAACATCAAGCCTCGTCGCTTCCCTGTCCTGAACTTAATCTCTATCATCAGCCCTGCATCTCAGTGATTAATTCCCCACATCAACTACATAGTTCCCCACATTTCACTCTACCACCAATACAAGCACGGAAACACCCTACAGGGTGCTAATTCTAACAGGTAGGAAAACTACTCCTAGCCACTTTACTGCCGGGGTTCGCGGTGGTGGGCTACAGGATTCACTATTAAGGTGTCCATCTTCGGTTATAGATACATAGCTAGCGTTGCTCTTTGCACACAGAAAGCCAGCCAAGACATTGGAAATTCATCAACACATACATTAATCACTATGGCGCTAAGTTGCGGGATACCAGATGCCATTGCTATCATCAAACTTTCCATGCGTCTATACGATGACCTTGTAACCAGGTTTCGAGATGCAAGAAGGGATTTTATTACGTTTTCCACAGAGGTTTCAACCCTTAAATCAACACTTGAGGGGATTCAAAGAGAATACAAGTCAAATGGGAATTTAATATTTCACTGTGAGATAGCGGAGGAACGAAATGAAATATTGACCGATCTCAACCAGGCAGTATCCTTTACAAAAGAAAGTCTTCAATGTTGGAATACACTGCTTCGAGACTTTGAGGGACGGCCTCAAGACAAATCGTGGAGAGTCGGATGGATGAGGAAATATCGAAAACTCATCCAGTGTAGAGATAGGTTCCACGTCCAGTCAAAATTACTGGAGTTTGTGATGCTACGGATCAAAACGTGAGTTATGATACCATATTTCAAGGGCCCAATAAATCCGGCCTCATGGAAAGACCTAGAACTAATACTGAAGCAGGTCCCGAGACGTCGCCGTATTTAATGCGATAAAGCAACTAGAGCGTCGATTGCAGGACGTCGTTCCACCTTTACCAGCGGATGATTCGGAAAATTCTAGCCAGAACTCCCAAGCTCCCACTGGGGAGATTCAGCAGGAGGTCAGGGGTTCTATTGATGTGCAGTCAGTGACTCCATCCACTATAGCCATGGCAATAGAAGAAGAGAGTAGAGGGGGAGGGGAGGAAGCAGGAGGTGGTGGAGGAGAAATCAAGGCAACCGATTACCCAGACGAATTAAAGGCGGTAATACAGAGTGCACAATCGCAGTTGCAGTCGCTACTTCGGAATAAACGTGTTTCGTGTCAACTTCAGATCCCGGGAAATACCCCTCCAGTAGATCTCGCCGAAGCTTTCCAACAGTCGGCACTACTTAGTGATTATAACAATCACCCTCCTGGTGTCTGGCTTAGGGTTGGAACTTGGTGGCTTCTAAAAGTGCGAAGCCCCTTTACCATCCTTTCAAATCTTGAAGCATTCGTTTAATAGTTCCTCGCACTTTAGTCTATCAAGCTCTCCGAGCTCCTTGGAAACAGTAATTTAGTTAAAAATCACGTGAATCTGCTAAAAGCCTCATGGATACTATATACTCAGCTTGGAATGAACGATGTTCAATCACCCGAAACCCAGGATATGATTGAATCCCTTCGGCCTGAGGAACGGACTCTTTTGGAAAATCTCTCAAGTGTAAGTAGTATGATAGCTATCCAGAGTCAATGAGTTGGCTATTCCTTTTCCGTCGAGCCATTGAAGGGACCAGTTACTTAAGCTGCAGTCCATGCTTTCTTTAGTCCCTGACATATCACAGGCTATCGGCTACCATACCAAAATCTTCCAGGGAGTATCAGTCCCCACCGCCGAATCCCTACAGTTGGAAGACCCAACATGCTTCGATATCTGGGAAAACATTCGCGAAGAACCCGACAGTGTAGATATCTCGGAGCATGCACTCGATCCTTGCAGTTGGATTACTATCAAGGACGAGCACGCTGGAATTGATGATGAAGAGGTCCTACACCGCAGGTTTGTTTATAAGATATTACCAACGTTTCTTTTCCTTCTTTTTAACTCGGTTCGCCGCAGCTTTGTTCAGGCACAGATTGGTAGTCGGGCGATGCGAACGCTGGTGGACCCAGATTATTTGCTTGTTTTGGTTGTACCATCAAAGCAAACAGAGCCTATCATGGTGCTCACTAACCAGGCTGGGACAATGAAACTTTCATGTAAATGTAGTAATATCCTTTGATCTTATATATGTTGCTAGAGGTCAGCTAGCTAACCTTCACCAGGTTCATCCTTCCGATGGGCCAACGAAGGGCCATTGGATGGTACGACCGACAAAGTGACCATTCGGTTTGATCAAAGAACAGTACCCATAACTTTTAAAAGCTCTGAAGGTATGTGTAAGTATATCTAGTTCCGGGAAACTCCAGCTGATGTTTCATTCCATCAGATTATAAAGAATTCACTAGGCTTGCCCGCGTATACTTTGATGCAGTAAAACTCCGTGAACCCCTCGAGAACGAGAACAAAGTCTTCCGGGGGTATTAGTTCTACTAATCATGAATTTCAAATATAAAAACACTAATCGTTCTACTTATGTTTATAGGGTCCTACAAGATTATAGTGAGAGAAACGTGAACTCAATGGGACAGTGCATCCCACCACCTTTTTGTACGAACTTCCATGATTCCCGATATTGGGAAGTCCGAGTTTATGAGACGAACCCCGACAAATATTGGCAAAAGAGCCGCCGTTTGGTCATTTGTGATTGTGCAAGAGAGAAGAAACCAAAGTGCAGCAGCTTTTGTAAGGTGCCCTGTCTCTTATTCGATATGTTACTAATCCTAGTAGTTCTACCCATGTCATGGGTATATGTTAGCGTGAAGGATTCGACAGTGACCGCGAAGTGGTCGGATTGCAATCAGAGAAATGATTCCAGTACCACGGGTGGAAGTTTCGACAATCAAATTACATACGTGAATTCCAAGGTTTTCTAGGGATGCTGATCCCAACTAACAATCTGTAGGAATGGATCCCGGATCGCCCGAACCGTAGCATAAACGTTAAATTTTTGAACAGCGAAGGTTAGTGTTGCCCGATAGATTTTCGCCGCTGCGAAAGTATAATAACAAGTTCAATAGATGCAGCGGAATTTCGTAAGGTTCTCTTGAGTTTAAATGTCTGCAGAATATCCAAAGAGGTTTTAGGATCTTGGTATAGCTACAACCAATTCCCCCAAACCTATAAACTAGGTACTAACTATCGAAGGTCAAATAATGACCCCAAACACATATATCACCTGTATCGTGTCAGAAACATGAAGAAAGGAACCGGCCCAGAGAGTTATAAGTACCTAGTGGTTATCAAGGGCGAAAGCACACCGACGGTGGATATGGAAGATATTTGGGAACACTCTGAGGTTTATTTCTGTAAGGTCATTGCTCCAGAGCTAGCTGTGATACTGACTTATGTAAAAGTTGGGAGAGAAATCGACTACACTATAGACGAACATTGTTCAAAGATTGACCTGAGAAACGTGTACTCTCCTCTATTTATATCAAACCACGTCCATCAGCCAAAAGATGTCCAAGAAAGGTCTTCGATAGCATACTCCCATACCGAAGCTAAGTTGGGGGTGGTCACCTTTTCAATGAACGTTGTAGCACAAGCCGAGGAGCTACACCCTCAACTTTCCCATACCACCTTACTAGAGGAACCATGGCTTATGCTCGATAATCCACCCCATGATACAGAGAGAAATTTTCTCACTGCCCTATCGGATAATTGGGAGGTAGTCTTGTCTATGTAAGTTTTGGGGATAGTTCATCATCTTGCGATCATTTACTTACATCCATTGGAGGAACGACATTTGTATCGAGTACGCAGCGCCAAAGTTTATAGATATCGTGAGAAGGATAAAGAGAGTCCCAGTTTACCTTCAAGTATGGCGTGAGAAGACCAATGCTGAGGGGGTGCCGTTAATTGAAAGACTCGTTGCCCGTCAAACCATATCCTCCTCCTCCTCCTCCTCCTCCTCCTCCTCCTCCTCCTCCTCCTCACCCTCATCCTCATACCCCTCTGGAAGCTTTCCATGGATCAGTATTGAAGGTATGATACCCCAAACTACGAATTGGATTAATTTAATCTGTATCAACATCTAACTATTTATTACTCCAATTTTTAGGAGCGACATGGGATAGCTTTAGTAAAGCTAGTCGGGACACAAGATTGGATAGGGAGATATTAATGAGGCGATGCACAATACGGAGAGGCAAAAGGCTTGACATGACACTTATGCTGGCAACGAATGGGCTGAAAGAAACCACGCCGGACCCTCTAAAGAACTCCGACTTTACCATCAAATTTCGAGACACCAGGCGTACGTTATAATCAAGTCTCATATTGACTTCAATCATTAATTCTGTGTAGAGAAGGAAGATTTCAGTCATGCTCTCTCACTTCGGGATATGCGCCGGCCCAGTAATGGTAGCGGAAATACAAACGTATGTCTCACAAACTCTTACATTATTCCTAGCTTCAACTACCTGTATTAATTAGCCGCGTACAATATAGGTTCTACATAGAATGACTCACCCATACCAAAGGGAACCTACGCTCAGGAGACGCCCAACGACCCAGCCCCAGTACCACGCATAATTATATATTTCAACCACTTCTTACCTTTTATACACCAGGTAACTCGACTTAACCATTTGAGTTTTACAAACTTTATTAATTGTCCCCACTCGTGCGAGTTTTGTGTACTGCTCCTTAGTGGAAACATACATTTTTTCCGTATCGGCTAGTATAGTCGCCATAATCATATAATTACAACATATCTTACGGTGCATATATGTATTTAGAAAAGGCAGATTTGATATGGCAGGGCAGAATTCGAAGCATCAGTCACGACGTTTCCTAAAAGGAAGGCTTCTAGAAGCCGAAGCGCTTATCTCGGTTAGTGTTAGAGATAAATTAACTTATGTGTGTGTGTGCTATTTTTATGTTAAATTATAAAGTCACTGCCTCGTTTGACAATAAGCGACAGTTTGTAACCTGGTTTTTGGTATTTGTAAACTCCTGGGGTTAACAAAACCGGCAGATATGGAAAAAAGAATTACCGATTTTCTTCTTTGCAGCTTGTGAAACATTCTTATGATATCGTAAGAGCCGCATGATGCTTTGCATCAGGCTGAAAGCTAGAACACATCCAGACAAACCCCACAGCCAATAAACGAAACAGAAAGCCCATCCAGGCACTTTGATCTGAGCGTTGCATGACTTGCCTATCTGTCGTGCTGCGGAATTTACCGATCGAGCATCGCCGGCGGACGGTGACTTACTTAATTTTGTCTGCTTATCATTGACAGTGTGGTAATAAGAATCAAAATCTAATCATTCACCAAGAAGGCTGAAGAGATCAGAAATGTATACGTCTTCTAGGTATACATGAATAACGGGCCAAATGTTTGTCCATGGAGGTGGAATAACACACAAGGCCAGGGGTATCATTCGTCCGCGATCGCTAAACATATATATATATAAGCGATTATGTACTACAACAACAACGCTGTAATTATAGTTATCTGTACACGGCGGACGTTTCTGATATACGTACAGTCACAGTGCTCCTTGCACCGTTTGAGAGGCGACTCGGGGTATGTACCTAAAACGCAGTACAAGCAAACCCGGATGGTTTTAGAGATATCATGACAAACAGAATGGCCGTCGGGCGATCTTTATGGAGTTTTTTTTAAGTATAGAATCCAGCACGCATAAAATAGATGACGTGGTAGGGAGGCTTGTAGATATCAAAGAGTCAGTCCGTTCCAGGAGTCGCATAAATTAGAAATATATACTTATGTATGGATCGACAATAATATTATTGGTCGGGGCCAAACTAAGCATTCACGGATGAACTCTATTGACAATGCTCACATGGTCCCATATCTTTAGACGACGAAAGATTAATGAGATCGTTTTTCGTACAGCATGTATATACATACTCAAATACCTAATTTAAGCCTAGAAATGCACTTGATTCGTATGCATATGTACCCCTCAGCAGCGGTCGAATTGTGACATTGTTAAAGCCGCCGGTGCCCTTTTTTCACAATCGGAAAGACATCTAGATTTGAATTTAGAAGTAAACCAGTATTGCTTTTTTTTTTATTGACTTGAGCAAATAACTTTACGCCTAACCGTCTGATAAAGTTTCGAGCCTTCGGAGTTTGCCCTGGCCTAGGGCGTCGTGCATACCATAGAGACTGCAGGTATCATGTAGCTCTCCTGCGGTGTTAAAGATCCCCCCAAGATCTAGACCAAAGAACAGAGTACTTTATGTATATATGTAGGTACACGATGGAATATTATTCTATGCATCTATTTGGTTGGCATAAACGCTTCTTCAGGCTAGGCACAGCTCAGGAACACCGTTGTCCCCCAGGTGCCAAATAAAGACCCCCGCCCATTGGACAGCAAGATCCCTGGTTGTCTTCTGCCTTTGTCCCCCAGAAAGCTGGGCTGCAGCACGTCAGACCGCCTGCGGAACTTGGCTCCCGAATAGTGTCCCTAAGGAGAAAGACACCCACATGGCAAGCACATGGCCGGCACATGGCATACGCATGGCATAAGTCTCCTACCCTCTGCCACATGGGAACTCTTTTTTAAGCCTCACTGTGTCGACGGCCTTCTGCTTTTTCAATGTAAGGGGGTGGTTGGAAGGCACGCCTTCTTTCTGAAACGCCAATCCACACTCGACGGAGAACGGGGTGGGGTGGGCCAAGCGAGGACAGGGCCGGCCTGAAAAAAAAACCCTCCCTCCAGGCACCTATGTATTACTACGTGATGTGTGATGTGAATGATGAGCAAGGCGTGTGGTCTTGGTATCATTCAAGGGTCTATCTCGTCATGAGAACATCTGAAATCCCCACTTATTAGCAGTACTCGCATAGATGTGCGCGTTTGTGTAAGGTTGGTAGATCTAGAGTAATAGTTGCGCGTTACAGTTCTTTAATTTGCGAGAGAATAATTGCCCCCCAGTCGCAAAAAGTAAAAAGTAGAAAAGCCCTTGTTTCAACTATCCCCAGCTATGTAGCTGTCCTCGTTATAACGGTTAGCACGACGGGCTTTCCCACCCAGACTCACTTAACTTATTGGCAATCCCTTTGGTCACTTTTTCATTTCTCGCCCACAACCATATTCCAGAACAATCCGGGGTTCGTTCGATGATTGTGGCACACACACAAAGCATGAGAGACACCGCACTGCACACATGTCTAAGTGTAACCCCCGCTCTCACAATGTCTCATATATTCCCTCTTCCCCCGCCTACGCCTTTGTGACTGATTGCACGGTGCGGTTTTTAAATATATATCAAGAACCGATGCTCTGGAAAGCGGGAAGCGGCGATGGTGACCAATGTAAAGGGACAGCAGTAATGTGATATGATCGATTCATATGTCCGTAATTTTCTTTAGGGCCAAATAGCAGCAAGCAACAACGCAACTCAGGGTCCTAAAAAGGAGGGAATGAAATGATTGGGTAACACTTCCCATCACTTTGGACCGCGTAAAGGAGGCGGGTGGGGTGGGAGTCAAGGTAATTATGACAAACAAATGCTTTTTTTTTTTTGTTTCTCCCTTCGACCAATTGAAATTAACTGAGGGCGACCATGCTTGATGAAATGACGTGACGTGACGCAAAACGGTACTTCACATGCCACATATCGGGGGGACACGAATGCAGGATATTTAGATTTTCGGTTACCTCTAATAGAAAGGGCTAGAGAGAGAAGGGAGAACTCAAAGCTAGGGGTTTCTGTTGCCCGACGGTTCCGAGTGGGGAGGGAAGCCACTGCTGAGAAATTGAAGAGCCCGAGGCTGTCACTACAAGCTGAGGCTGTTCACTAGCTGAGGATGTCCAGAGCCGTTAGCTACCCGTAAATCAACTATAGCGTGAGGTTCTATTTTCGTGACGAACGAACCACTGGGGCGGGAGGAGGAGGACAATCACTACTCTAACAGAACTCCCCACTCACAGCTCTCTATGGTCTGGTTCGCTTTGCCGGACCGAAGAGTGGAGTCGTTACTTACATACATGGAGAGATGTCATGTAGTTATCCCCAAACCGTGATAAGCAACTTTCGGCTGCACGGCCAGGTGAGGAGGGGGCCATTACTACTAACCACGAGGGTGTCATGGCCGAACGGTGATCGGGCTTTCGCCCACGTTTAGAAGCGCCCTAGAAGCCACAATTTGATCGCTTACATGGATTGGGGAGGGGAGGGGAACGTACATGTGTGTAGATTGAAACAGCTTCTCGAAGGTTTCCACATTAGGAGTGGAGAGGTGCATGAAAGCTTTTCCCTTCTCTCTCCCTTGCAGAAGCCACTACCAGCATCTTTTGTGGATCAGATAATTTTGCAACCTCCACTGAGAGATCAGGCAAAACCCAGCCCTTGCATGGGTTGAGAACGGCCAAGAGGCAAGATTGGGCTAAGGTGCAGTATTCGGGAGATTTCGAGTCTCACCTCATTCCCTCGCTTTTCTAGCAAACGAGATCAGAGAGTTATTTTTGATTCCGCGCGCACGCTGTACCGGAGACGGATGGATGGAGAGATGGGGAGGGGGGGGGGGGGTGTGATGGGCTATGGGTGATGAGAGTAATGGGAATTCTTTTCATAACTTGTGGCTGAGGTCAAGGTTTGTAATTTGCATTTTGGGCTACAAGTTTTTTTTCCTAATCCGTATCAAACTGTATTATGTATAGTGGAAAAACATGTACTCAGCTGGAATGGGGGTTTGTTTCATCGTCTGAACCCCTTTCCGCCCTCTCTATTGATTGATGCACACACTTTGTGCCCGCTGAGGTGAACGACCGATCACCTTTCTCGTTTTCCCCAGCTCCAGCCCCATAGGTATGTAGCTTCCACCAAACCGTAATTGTAACCACAACGCCCGCCCTTCTCATCCTCATACTACTAACTCACATGCCTTCACCCTCTCTCCCTCTCTCCCCATGTCTACTCACTAGATCCAAATCCATGCCTAACTCCCTGGCTGAACAAGGGCTGTTAGTTACTAGTCAACACGTAAATATCATACTGACATATCTTTAATCCATGAAAGAATGTGTCAGCCACGTTCCCGTACCCTTTTTTCTGCCTGTCGTGTTGTTGGCCGGCGACCAACCTTTTTCTCACCCACCCACAACCCCTAGCTGAAAATAAATACATGTAAATAATAATAATCGATCGTGCATCAGCCCCCCCCCTCCCCACATCGAGATCCTGTAATCTACCTGCAGCTACTCGCTATCCATACATACACCATCATCCATCTATTCAGGGCTAACACGTTATCCCTTCGTCGCCGTCTAGGTGTTGATCGGGAGCGGTGGTGATGGTGGTTGGCGGAAACAGCCAGGAGAGGGATCATCTCAAAATATTCGTCCCAGGTTCTTGGGTCAGAGATCTGATCAGCATCAGCATCATCAAGGCTTGGTTTCTCTCACCTTACCTTCCCTTTCTCTCTTTCTCCCCCCATCACTCGCTCACTCTGTGACGCACTCGTGCACTTACACTCACTCGCTATCCATAATCCATTTACTCATAGTGACTCAGCCCCTCATTCTCGTGTAAGTACATATGTAGGAATTTGCATTGGCACGAGAGTTCTCGTCCAAGCTCCCTGATTCTCTTTCCTGCTGAACTCTCAACACAGTTTCACTCGCTACGAGGAAGACGTTCTACATTATTAGATATTACCTATGTCTTGTCGCCGTCGACAGGGATTGTGGACGGGCAAGGGGGGGGGGGGGGAAGACATGTCGCTAGAGACATGCATCGCATAGCATGGGAAAGCTGTCGCGCGTTTGGTCTTTTATAGTATACACGTATGTAATATCATCTTTTATTCCACAAAGCATGCGCTCCCGTGCAAAATGTACCCCAACGCTGTAGATAGGCGGGGGAATGCCGTTCTAAGTGCGCTCCCCCTTTGCTCGATTTTCTGTCCCTTTGATTCTTTGTTCCTGCATCCAATGCATTGCGATGTGATCAATGCAACGACGGCTCAGGCCCTTATTTACAAATTTGATAGAGTTGAGATTGCTGCTCGGTTCAGTTCTGTGCGATGTTCCCGACAACATGGATGGATGGAATAAGTGAATGGATGGATAGGGTTGAAAGATGGGGGCGTGAGTGTGTGTGGTCGTATGGTTGTGTGAATGTATGGTGCGAGGTTTGTAGTGTGTTTTGCTTAATGACGATTTCCATGGAGGACAGTCGAAATCTGACACAACTCGCTATTTCCCGCCGCCATGGTTCCTCCCACACATCCTATGTCTCTTGAGTTTGACCCCAGCCCCTTGCACCCTAGGTGGTGGAGGGGTGGAAGTAGATGAGGCCCAGGGGGGGTAGGGGAGAGAGAGATGGGGGGGGGGGGGACAAGAGTGGGAAGGGGAATAACACACTTTGGTTGGATAATGAGTTCGGAAATTTTTAGGTTGTGTTCTAAGTTGGGGGGTGGACTCCGGCGTTGGTGTCGTCTAGGGGGGGTTAGAGTAAGTATGTAGAGTAATGGCATGGGGGCAGGGAAGGGGGAGGGAAGCATAGGGGAGGGAAGACAGACAGAGAGTAGATTGTGGTTGTGATTGTGGGTGGTGATTATGGTTGTAGTGGTTGTGGTTGTGGTTGTAGTGGTGGTTGTGGTGCTGTGCATCATGTATGTACGTACTGTAATGTAATGTAGTCTAGTGAGAGTGAGAGAGTGAGAAACTGTGAGAAACTGCGCCTGATCTGATCTCCCCTCCCTGCAGTTTCCTTCCTTCCTTCCTTCCTTCCTTCCCTTCCTTCCCTTCCTCCCCTTCCTTCCCGGTTAACCAACCCATGGCGATGAGCATTGGAAAAAAGGTACACATGTATCTCGGATATAAAGAAGGCGCTCGGACGCCCCACCCCTTAGGATCAATCAGAACCATCTCAAAGCATCTCATTCGAAATACTTTCAATCTAACTCATTTCTCATATAACTCATCTCTCCCCCCTCCCCTCCCCTCACCCACCCACCCTCCCCCTCCATTTATTCTATATATCCGTTCGTTTCAACAGTCTTCTTCTGTTTCGTTCATTCATTCTCACATTTAATCATCGGTTCAGTACAACTATTTCAATACTACCGCTCTCTCCAGTTTACTACATACTACATACTACTAGTTAATTACTACTACTGCCACTGCCACTGCCACTGCCACTGCCACTACTACTACTGCAACCAGCAACTACTACTACTATTACCACATCCGACCAAGTACTACTAGTCACTACTACTACTACAACTACAACTAATACCACACAACCAAAACCTTCAAAATGTGTATCCGTATCACTGAACGCTACGCTGTCTGCAAATGTACCTACTTCACCCACGGCATTGATCAATGTCAATCAGTTGGTCGACAAGGCCACGCTATTCAGGAAAAGACTGTTCTCGTCGGTTACGCCTGCCAGCACCACTCACCTAACCATGGTCCTCACGGTCCCCCAGCTCGCATTGGCATCCTCCCCGACCTATCCTCATCATCGTCCTCAAGCTCTGGTTACTCGTATCATTAAACGGGCATTCACCACTGGTAGTTGCGGGGCAATTATGAAGTTGACGGGCTTTCATATTTTTTTTTTCACCACCATCTCCTTTGTTACGGGTCTGGGAGCGATTTGGATTTTTGTTTCATTTGGTTGATTTTTTCGAGGGCGGGCTGGTTATAGGCGGTGTACTTTTTTTTTTGCAATTGGGTGGGGAGTACTCTTTTTTTTTTTTTTTTTTTCATCGTTTCGGCGCAACATATATCGGGTTTTCCATCAACGAACGCCTGGAGCGGGCGAGCGAGCGAGCCGGCTTTCATCCATCTTCATCCCCATCTCCCTTCGGTTTTCCATCGATTCTTATCACTCCCTCCTCGACGGACGGACAGCAGAGACTGACGGAGCTCTCATGGGACGCATTGGAGTTTTTTTTTTTTCTTTTTTCTTTCTACCATCATTTTTCGGGGCGAAGCATGCATCAATACATTTTAGAAACCAGGATTCGGCGCAATTTTTTTCGTTATAGAAATTTGTTTTCTTTTGTATTGGTTTTTTATCATCTCTTTTCTCTTTTCTTTTTTTTTTTTTTTTTGTTCCGGTCTCTTTTGTCTCGGGGAAGGGAGAGGGTGTGGCTACACTATACACGGGTTTATGGCGCATCTGATTTTTTTTATTGGGAGGGGGGTTAGCACTTAGAATTAATTTACCACTTAATGTCTTGTATGCCTTTTGTGGGGGCGCGCCGGTGGGGGAAGAAGGGGGTGAATGGAGGAGAGATTCGAAGGTAGATAGTTAGTTAGCTACCTTCATAGCTGGATATTTGGCCATGGTGGCCAGGAATACTACTCTACTACTACTACTACTACTACTGCTGCTGCTGCTGCTACTACTACTTACTTGATCATGAAAGACGCCGTTTCGCACATTTATTGCTGTTAATTACAACATCTACTTGACACGCAGCTGCCTTAGCTACTTGTACTAACATAGATGAAATATTGCGTCCCTAAAATTTGAATTCCTCCTATATACAGCTAGCTACCCACCTACATACACTGGTTATATTAACACCTACAATTAAGTACATGGCAATTACAATCATGTATGCAACGTCGTGTGCGTCCAGATCCAGACCCATGCAACTGATCTAGAGTAGAGCCCATGTTATGTTGTACATACAACCCCCAATACCTTTAATTCCACCGCATATTTGTTGTTGTGTGCCTCTAGAGTATATACAAGCTACATTGTATATGTACCCAGGTAAACAAATTTGCGGCCGCGAGATTAAAAAAAGATGTTTGAAACAAATCACCCCCCCCCCCCTTGTAGGGCGCGGTGCAACTAGAGTAAAAGCAGTACGTACCAGGGGGGGGGGGGGGCAGCAACTTAACCCGTGTTTCCGGGAGATCGAGCGACGTTGATAATTTGGGGGTATGATTGTACCTCCTCTGCCTGCAGCTGGCGAATACCTAGCTACCTAGCTACAGCTACTGTACCACAAGAAAGACGACGCCTATACCTATTATGCACTTGCCTATGTATGTAAATACTTAGCCACCTCACCGCAACGGAGACGGTCCACCATATGAGTGAGTGGTCAGTGGTTGGTGCACAATAATTCAATAATTGTAGAGACATTCGTAAACCAGCTCCGTTACGTACTTTGTAGGAAAAGCCGTTACCTGCCACTGCAAGGCCGGGATACCCCCCTTAGCTTCCCCTAACCCACTCGACTCCACTCTGCTCCAGTTGAACCCTTACATACAGTTAATTGTATATATCCTTGTCCCTCCCCCATGAAGTAAATCAGGAACAAGAACTATAGTGGGTCTACATACCATGACAAAGCAAGGACCCGAGGCCAAAATAATTACATTATCTGCAGGCACATAAAGTGCATACATACCCGCTAATACGCACAGGGAATCTAAACCCCGGAGATGGGGAGGGGGGAAACGTGAGAGAGCATTTTGCAACGTCGCCGAGTGAAGTGATCGGCGGACGGGTCTGTGGTCGGGTCCATTTCCGGGCGGGAGAACGCACGCATGGTGAGGTGAGGGTGCAGCTGAATGTTCGATAATTGTCTTGGTTGTGTATGTGGAGTGTGTACCTTGCTGGATACTTGTAGGTAGGTACTCGAGCTTCTATGGTTTCTTTCTTTCTCGGCGTCCGCGCTCTCCTGGGCCTAGTCGGCCATCCATCGGGACGGTGCGCTTAAGGTTTCAACGGCTCCCCCCGAGTGAGTGAGTGAAGACTTATAGTATATGTAGACTCAGTAGAACATTAGAACATACAATGGTCGATCCCCCTTCTCTGGCACTGACATTGGCGGTGGTGGTGGTGGTACGGTGGTCCCGGGGATTTGGGTCAAAGACCTCACCTCCCGTCCGTTCGGGAAGGTTTGGGGGAGCATCACTCAGTGCTCATCTCGCTCGGTCACTCGTTAAGCGAGCCCCACGGACAGCGGACGGAGTCAGGGTGGATTTGGTGTGTCCGGAATAAGTTCAGCTCAGGTCAATTGAGCAGCAGCAGCTGGGTAATATATATATATATATATTTTGTGTGTGTGTGTGTGTGAGTGGAAGAATGGAGTTCCGGTACATGAATAGCTTTTTGCGGACAGACCCCCCCTCCCCCCGTTAATTGCAATTGGGGATGATGGCGGAGAGGACAGGACAGGCAGGACAGGACAGGCAGGCAATCTGAAGAACACCAGTTTGATCTCTACCGATATATTGGGGAAAATGGTGTTAATCAATTCCTCGTGCACCCCCCCCCCCCCCCCTCTACTTCACTAATTCCCATTTCAAAACAAAACAAGAAAGGCACAAGATTCGCCATAATCAGACTAGTACTCCATAATCAAGCTCAGTAACTACCCCCCCCCCCTTAGATACTACCCAGAAACAACAGCAGAAACAACGTGGTTCATAGAGACAGGCCCAGGAGATTTGTCTCCTTATCTGTGTCAACACACACCACACACACATGTCAACGAGATCCATGAGTTTGAGCCAAACCACCACAGACACCTTCCGCGCGCACGGCGAGCTGTCCCCATTATTCGTCTTGGGATTTCCAACTGATGGCTCGGGTGGGGGCCGGGGTAGGAGCATGTATATACATGTATGTACTTGGGTACATGTGTTTACCAGCTGAGTACATGTACTTACATGGGGGAGGGGGAGAGCTGGGGTGCATTACATGTAATTGACAGGTGGAGGTAAAGCTCCGAATGTCGGCTCTTGAAGAGAGAGTGCTGTGGGTCCAGTGTGATTGTGTAAGATACATGGAGCTATATAGCCCAGGCTACATGTGGAGTAGTAGAAGAATGTATATGCATGCACACGTTGCGCCATGTATGCATAGCAGACAGGCATATCTCCCTCCCCCTTTATAACGGCCGGCCGGATATCAGTTGCTCTCTCTCTCTCTCTCTCTCTCTCTCTCTCTCTGTCACAAAGCTTAATTACACGTATACACTCGTTACACAATACATTCCTGTATGTACTCTAGCTCTGTCCACGATGCTGGGATGGATGGATGGATGGATGGATGGATGGATGGATTCTAGATGCAGTTTACTCTGCTCTACTCCACCTACTCTGCTCTGCTCTGCTCTGCTCTACCCAAACAGAAGAATGTATATGGGTTCGTACAGATAGACATTAACGGGTAGCGACCTACTAAACTACATGTATGTACTTACATGTAACTGTACGTACACCCTCCAGCTGTATGTATCCAGCACTCTGGGTGCGGGACTGTCTGCTCTGCTCCTATCTATGTAATACATCTGTAACACGACAAACCCCCCCTCCCGTCCCATGCTGGCAGCAAACTACAATCACATAGCTTATCTGGTATACGTACATACTTGTATATATATAGCTACATGTACAGGCCAAACAAAAGTCACCAGCCGAGCCTCCCCCAAACAGTCACCCCGGTCGCCTCGAAATAGCATTCGAGGCGAGAAGGCTGACCTGGTTTCTTGGGACCTGGACTTTGGAGGTATACATATTAGCTAGCTCACTTGGGGTTTTTTTTTTTTTTTTTTTTTATTAATTGTAGCTCACTTGGGTACAAGAGGTGCCTTATACCTATATACCTACATACCCATATAATGTGGTTATGCTCCAGACAGGTTCCTAAGTACAGTAGATATTATCGCTACTTTGGCTCTCACGCCTTGGGAGTCAAGGGGGTTTGGGGGTCTTGCTGTACATGGAGAGGACTGGACAGACAGTACGGGGCTTGGTCGGTTGGTTGACTATGGCTACAGTACAACCTCGCTGTAAGATATGAAAATGTGGCAATTTTGCGTCCAGAAATATCGGTATCCTTATACATAGGTCATTTATCCTTATAAGAAGTGCCCAGTCCGCCCAAAATAATCCCTATTGGGGACACAAGATATCCTTATAGGCCGAATATCCTTATAAACAATATCTTTATAACGAGACTATACTGTATAGCCATGTCTTATATAAATGAAACATACTGTCCTTATGGTAGTGACCTCTACCAGCGCAAAAAATACACCACTTGATACATTTCCCATACTAGAATGGTGCATCGGTTGATGCATAATGTCGGAGCCTCTGTAATGTCGTCTATTAACGACTTTATTTACTTGAACTTTGGTTTCCTGGTATAGTTCTTAATTCTAGTATATCAACTAGTAGCTTAGGCGGTGGGTGTGGGCTTCAAAACATAATAGCACAGGTTCAAACCCGGAACCTTTGGCGAATGAGACTGTGATGCATTACGGATGGAATAGCCATCCGTTTACGGCGTGATTATCGGTACATTATTCGATGCATCTCTTCGGATGGTAGAGTCTCCGGCGCACACTACAAGGCAAAGAGTCGAGTGATCTCCCATGACGCCCGCGGTGACCAAAACGGTGGGCAGAGCGCCTTGCTACTATACATCTGACGGACGCATTGGCCAGCCAGCCAGTATATACGGCAGTACGGCAGGAGAGAAAAAAGGGGGAGGGGGAGGGTGAGAACTCTAAAATAACCTCGATCGTCGCCGGGCTCGGGACGGATCGAAGAGGCTTGACTCATAGCTGGCTGGGGGGTACGTACGTGGAGGGCGGTGGATGGGGTGGGGTGGGGTGGTGTGAGGGGTATTTTGGGGGTGGTGTTTGTGTTGTTGGTGGGGGTCTGGATGGATGTATGGACGGACGGATGGATGGATGGATGTGTGGATGTCGTGGGTAATAATAGATGGTGTTTGAAAGGAGGAGGAGGAGGAGGAGGAGGAGGAGGAGGAGGAGGAGGAGGAGGAGGAGGAGGAGGAGGAGGAGCAGGAGGAGGAGCAGGAGCAGGAGCAGGAGCAGGAGGATCAGGAGAAGGTTGTGGATGGAACGGGATGAGATGAATGCGGGATTCAGCTGGCTGCGCAGAACATGGTAATTTCATAATCAATCAATCAATCAATCAATCAATCAATCAATTATGGGTATCGTTAATCATTCTACTCCGAGTATGTACGTATGAGATGATTTGCTCAGATCATGTGCAGGCAGGTTGTATTTTTGTAAAATGGGAATGCAGTGAATTAAAGGACGACGATACACGTCATGATCTGTACGTCCCAACAGTTTTTTTAGACTCTGCAGCTCTGCAGGTCATACAAGGAATATGAATATATTGCTTTGTAGTATAGCTTTAATCTTTCATCGACCCAGCCTGCTGGAACGGATCTCGTGTAAGTGTTTTATCTTCCCAATCACGGTAATGTAATTAATGTAGCCACACTCCTGTAATATCCTAGGCCTGTAGATCAGCATACATATATACACACACAGATTGCTTATTTACTCCAGGCAGCACATTCCAGGCCTCGCTTTGTTAAGCTTACATGTATACTCTATATCTAGATCCACATATAAGAACTAATCAATAGTAGTACAGGAACAGCAACAGCCACAACAACATGAAACGGTCTTGCAAGAGCTAGCTAGCTGCTGTTTCAGTGGGCGCGCGCAGCAGATACGATGCGTGGAATACGGGCCCTCCCCCCCCCCCCCGTAAGACTGGGTAAAGTATAGTGTACATGCATATATTGCGATACGGTCAGAAGCTTAATTAATGGAAGAGGTCTGGGCAGGACCCGCGTATGGCGCGCATAGGCTCTCGCTACTAGTAGAGTCATTCCTGTACGACATCGTACCTGGGATGGTGAAGGTGATGAAGATGAGGTAGGTAGCTAGGTAGGTGGGCGCTTCATGTAAGGGACAGAGAGAGAGAAAGCCATATACCCTAGGTAGGGGATAGGGAGAGGCATATCACAAGGCGCACTCAACCTCGACCTGTAACTTCGTATCCAGCCAGATCTTGCAGGTATTGTTGTGCCATATAGCCGTTTCTTTTAATTCTTCTTAATTCATGATCTTCTTTAGGAACTCCCCCCCAACAAAATCTCGGTATAATGTTGTCCACAAATATATTTGCATTTAAATCATGAATACGTATGTTTGTTACACTGTTGTTGTTGTTTGCATTGTTGCTAGTTTTTTTTTTTTTTTTTTTTTTTTGTTGCGGGAACATGAACAGCCGTGTTTTGTGTTTAGTGTGTTTAGTGAGCACAGAACTGCTGCTGCTGCTGCTGCTGCTGCTGTATCCCTGGCCATCTAGATCTAGCTATCTATCCCGTGGGGTGTTTTTTTGACGATGATGATCATGATGGCAGTGACAAGCGTCGTATAAGGTGGAGAATGGAGGGGGAGGGGGTGGTAATACTAGGCTAGAGATCAGAAGAGTCAAGTATGTATGTAGCAATAGTAGTGGTGGTGGTGCTGGTAGTGCTGGTGGTGGTGGGTAATACGTATGTTTCTTCCTCCCCTTCTTGCTCATAGATTAAAGATACGAGAACGAGAACGAGAACGAGAACGTGAGTTAGTGGAGACCTACCGTTCCTAGGCCTACCTACCTACAAGTATGTATGTTGTAGTGAGTGGTGGGTGCACAGCCTCGGGGGATGTGTACGTAATACGCGTTGAGGCGTAGCTTTTTGAGATTAAGGGAAGGTTAAGATCATGATCAAGTAAGAAGAGGAAGAGGAAGAAGAGGAAGAAGAGGTGGAGAAATGAATTCAACCGGGTCGGATCGATGATTTTACTGGACAATACTGTATTCGTCGTCGTCGTCGTAGTCTTTCTACAAGGGATGAGGATGAATGAATGGATGGATTAACTATTATTATTGTCATAATTAATTGATTATG
Source organism: Morchella sp. 2018-W45 (assembly GCA_024713785.1). Taxonomy (NCBI): domain Eukaryota; kingdom Fungi; phylum Ascomycota; class Pezizomycetes; order Pezizales; family Morchellaceae; genus Morchella; species Morchella sp. 2018-W45. Next base: position 1,753,717 of record JAMGYZ010000012.1, read on the forward strand.
CTGAGATGAGATTCTTCTTCCTCAGCTTCGATCATCCAGATGTAATTCGGTTCGGCACTGATTCACTTCGCTTCACCTTTACTTCAGTTCTCGGGGGGGTGACTGATAGACTGACTGACCAATGTCTATTTATCCGCATCTCGTCCGCCCGTCCCCGGAACATTCTTCTGCTTCTAGTGTGTGGTACAACGATACTTTAACTACATCTCTACTATAGCTATACTACTACTGCTACTACTACTGCTGCTACTACTACTACTACTACTACTACTACTTACTGTCGATATAATTATATAACACCGACAAAACCTTCTTTTTATTTTTCTATTTTTTTTTTTTATTTTATTTTTATATCTCATCTACTTCATATATATACATTCACACATATATATATATATATCTATTCTTTTCATACCTTTCTTTCTTAATCAACTACTACTTATTTACATATCTATAACTAGGGAGGGAATATACTCTAGAAGGAATATGAGCACCACAGCTTCAACTCAACATTCTCACCACGACGATAGCGATGGCGCTAACATGTCGAATTCTGGCAAGGTATGTTATTTATACGCAATGATATGATATTTGATACCGTTTCCCTCATCACCCCTCCTCCCTCTCGATCTCCCCCTCTTCTCTGTCAATATTGTACATACCCCACTTCCTACTCTCTCTCTCTCTCTCTCCTCCCCATCATCCTCACCCCCCAATCTTCATCTATCCATCCATCCATTCATCTCGATCCATCCATCTACAGCTATTGGTGGTGGTGGTGATGATGACGGCCCGACATAACGCCGATGTTTGGACGGGGAAATGCATGTGCCTGTCAGCAGCAGATGGATACCACACCCACACGCACATGCACAGCAAAGTTACACTCTAGCTAACAGGCTCCTCTTCACCACCACCAGCAAGGTGAAAGGCACTCGGCCAGAAACCCAGCCTGTGACCTCTGTCGCGAGAAGAAGGTATGATCTTCCCCTCCCCCCCGGAATAATAATTACCCGCGATGGTTTGTTGGTGGGGTGGTGGTGGTGGTGGTGGTGATGTGCTAACTGCTTTCGATAGGTACGGTGTGGCCGAGAGAAACCAACATGCCAAAACTGCATCGCTTGGAAGACTGCCTGCACCTACTCGGAGCGTCAGAAGCGCGACAATGAGGCATCCCGAAAGTATCTCTCACCCACTCTCACTCACTCTCACTCTCCGGGACACATCCGGGGGTGCCAAGGTTATAGCTAACGGAACAAATCAGTGCCCAGCGCTTCGAAGAGGTCCATGACCGTCTCGACAGGATCGAGTCCACAATGAGCCGACTGCTGACGGCCTTCGAAACCGCACAGGCGGTCCGTTCTCCCGCGGCTACACCACCAATGTTCCGTCCGACGCCATTGCCAGGTCTTGGTGCAAGCTCGCCAAGGGACCCTGTTAGGATCAGGCCGGGGGAGTACTCGTTGCGCCTGCCTAAACCTACGGATCCCCGGCGCGACGCCCAGTATATGGGGCCGTCGAGCATGCTTGGGATCTCGATCGAGGCTGGTTCCCTGGCGGAGGAAACGCTACGGCAAAAGTCGCCTGCGGTGGGTGCTGGTAGTGGCGGCGGCGGGGATGGCCAGGCGGATGCGAGGGAGGCGATGTCCGGCGGGGAGAAGAGCAGTGAGACGATTGGCGCGCTCAAGAAGTTGTCGAGTATATCGTCGAACGTGGCGACCTGGTTTCCGTATTACGGGCATGCGGAGCTGCGGATGGGAGCGGGAGGGGCTAGTATGGCAATCCCGGAGAGGGAGGAGGCAGAGGCGCTGGCGAACGGTATGGTTGTGTTGTGTTGTGGCCGAGAGGATATTTGCCGGTTGTTTGATCATTGACTATCTCGGTGATCGGTGATCGGTGAATGGCGGGCGGGAGGAGGGGAGATTATGATAGAAAGGAAGCTCAGCTGATATATGCCGGTGTGTCAAACAGAATACTTTCGAAAGGTCCATGTTTGGTTACCGATATTCGACGAGGCTCGATTCAAGGAGAATATGGCAAAGTACTATGCCGGTGACCCGAAGCTGTCAAAAGACCGTGCATGGCTCGTCTGCTTCAATAATGTCCTTTTGTTTGGTGTCTTCAATAGGACAACCTCGCGCCAGCCCGTCGAGCCCGGTATCGGGAGAAACTTCTTCCTCAACGGGTGGGCGGCCATCGACGACCTCGAGGTCTTCCTCGCCCCTAGACTCCCAAACATTCAGGCCCTTCTCACCGGGGCAGTCATTGCCATCGAGATATCAAGACCTGGTCTTTGCTGGTCTCTGCTATCCCAGGCCGCACGGCTCTCGCAGGCGATTGGGCTCCACCGCCGCACGCCTAGCAACTCGCAGTTCACCAAATCCGAGCTGCAGGAACGGCGATGCATCTTCTGGAATATATATATTCTCGACAAGTGCCTCTCTCTGACCTTTGGACGCTCCACCTGTCTCCCGGATTTTGACTGCGACACGGAGCTGCCAGAGGACGACGGGTCGAGCCCGTACTTTAAGAACTTTCTTGCTCTGATCCAGCTGGCAAAGATCCAGAGCAATATCTATATCCGCCTCTACTCCGCATCTGCCGCACGCATGACGCAGGAGGAGCGGGATAACAATATCGCGGCTCTCGACCTCGAGCTCCGCAACTGGTGGGCCGACAAAAAGGCAATCTTCTTCACTACTGAAACCGGAACCTCCGAAAAGCCACTTGATGTCTTCTCGCGCCTCGAGATGCGCTTCAGCTATCTCTGCAGCCTGACCCTCGTTCATCGCACCGCGCGCCCCGGAGCCGCCAGCGAACGCCTCTGCCTCGAGAGCGCCCGCGAGAGCATCGTCATCATTAACGAGGTTGTCGAGAGCAGCTTTGACATCGCAAATAGCGGCATGATCATGTGGTCGGTAGTCCCCTCCCTGCGGTTACTACTGCCCTCGCTGACCGCTACCGGCTGCAATAGGTTATTCCAGTATTACCCCTTCACGGCCTTTTTTGTCCTCTTCTCGGCCATCATCAGAAACCCTACCGCGTCCACGTCAAGAGAGGTTGACTTTCAGCTCATGAAGGGCCTCGTCAACTACCTCGGCCGCATGAAGGAGAAGAACGAGGGAGCGGCAAAGCTCCTGCAGATCGCGTCCGCGTTCACGCATGTTGCTGGCACATTCCTAAAGAACTATGGGAAGATTGAGCAGCAGCAGCGTGGCGGCGGCAGCGGCAGCGGCACGGCAGAACACGTGGGGAAGCGGAGGAGGAGGGATGTGGATAGTGAGGATGAAGAGGAGGCAAGTCTGAGACCAGAGCCGGGGTGGTTGCAGCCGGGGGCGAGCGACGGCGAGAAGACCTTTTCAAGGGGGTACGGCAAGGGCTTCTGGGGCACTACCGCATTCCCGCGTGACCAGGTTGAGCAGGTGTTTACGGCCGATACTACTGCCCCCAGTGCGTCCTCTGTGGGTGCTGGGGCGGCATCGGCGGCATCGGCGGCAGCGGGGGGATGGGAGCTAGCGGAAGAGGTGGATTTGCATCCGGCGAGCTTTTTGAGGTGGCCGGGGGGCGGCGAGGGGGGGCAGACGATGATGGATATGGGGGTTGATGAGGTGTATGGGCTAGATATGGATCTGGAGGCGCTGATGGAGGAGCCGGCGGGGTTTCAGGCGCAGATGGAGCAGGCGGCGATGAGGGGGCCGTTGGAGTTTGATTGGTTTAGTTGGGAGGGGTCGGCGGGGGGTGTTTAGTATGAGTAGGCTAGAGGGTTCATGCATGTAGTTGTAGATGGCGTGGGGGGGTAATGAATGAGGTTCTGCTATTTTCTGTTTTTATTTATTTACTTTTTTTTTGGGGGGGGGGGGGGGGGGGGCGGAGGTGTATTATAAATATGTAGTTTGGACTCTGAATCAGGGTTTGTGGGGGTTTAATGGGATTCTCTTCTCTTTGTTTGTGGTCCATATGGGAGTGAAGAAGTGTAGTGTGCTGTGGAATTAGATGCTTCGGGGGCGCGGCGGGCATTTAGTGCGGATGGGGGCGAGTGATAGCTTGTGAAGAATAACCCGGAAACAATGGCGGACATGTTTACGGCCCCTTTATGGGGTAGCATAAGAATTATCTCTTTCAGGCATAGGTCTATATATACACATTCCACATCCCCGGGGGCTATATCAAATATTTACTACTCGCTATCTTTAGGGCTAAACACGGTGTTTTGTAGCGCGTGTGTGCTGCGCACGTATCACAGGTGGTATGTAGCACATCCTCCCGTGGGGGTGGGGCCCCTTTCGGCTTTACCTGGATCTGCTGTAGGCTGTGGAGTGTTATGTAGTCTGGCAGATTGTCGCTGGGCTACTTGTACTCTTGTTTAAAAGAAGACTTATAGGGAGAGCTTTTCCCTTTACTTTGTTTAAGAATTCATCAGTTCGATAGAATCTCACAATTCAAACAAGATAAGATCTTACAGCAAATTGCTTCCGCTAGGATAGGTGGGGGGGGGGGTCACTGGCGTCTTGGTTTGCCTTGGTGGGTTACTTACGGTTGGCTCAAGAGGGGCGGGCGCGTGTAAGGAGGGTGCTGGTATTTCCGGTGGCTTATATGCGTGTATAAGACATCGCTCTTGGGTCCTGTTACGGGCGAGTGATTTTTGGTGATCCACTGCTCTGGTGGAGATATTGGGGTTGGGGGTGGAGATATGCAGATTTGGGGGGGGGGGGGGGGGGTCGTTATATTGCTCTTTCGGTGCTTGCTCTTTTGCCTCTTGTCTACGTCTGCTACGGCGGGGGGGTGCGTCGGGGCGTTGCATATATATGTAAGACGGTGGCGTGGGAGTGTGTTCTCCTGCAGCTGTGGGAGATGGGGTGTGGGGCAGGTTTGCCTAGATGGGTTTGTCTGTTTGGGGCGGCGGGGCGTGGCGTTGGTTGATGTCTCCTCGTTGGGTTATCCACAAGCCTGGTAAAAGGAGATTGGGGTGCGTTTCGATATGCGTCTTGGGGGTGTGCGGGGCGGTGGGGCCCAGGTAAAGAAAACGGGAGAGCCTAGGCTTTGGACAGGTGGGGTGGTGCTTGCTGCGAATATCTTCATGGACTGGTAGGGGACGGTTTCTCGTTAGGTATGTCTTGGTGGTGGCCGTGGTGGCAGGCGGGGGTGTGTACACACATGGAGCTCTCGGTGGGGGGGGGGGGGTCTCGTTTTTGGATTGGGGTGGGTTGTGGTTGGGTTCGTCTGGGTAACTTTCGGCACTGTGGGTGGGCTCCCTCCGCCCCACCTTCTTCTTCTCTGCTCCTGTCTTCTTTACGCACCAACACACCCCTCTCCCTCGACAATCATTTCATCGCTGGACGGCGGGTCTTGTTGATGGTTTATAGAATACGAGTAGCAGCAAAATCAACACCCCTCTTGGATCCCCTTTCCCCTCTGCTGGAGGGTGGGGCTAGGTGAATAGCTCCTCTAAGTACTGCACATCTTGATTAGACGTTTACTGCCTATTACATCTAGTTGTTTATCTAGCCGTGAGAGATACGTATTCCTCCTGAGCCAAGACGTAGTAACACGAACCCTGATCTCAACCTGGGCAGAACCACCCTGCCGAGTGATAGACTATGATGATGTTTGTGAGTGACGGTCTAGTATCAACGTCAGGCCAAGGTGATTATTTACTCCTCGTATCCGTTCGATTACATGTCATATTACAAAGATGTGGGGGTTGTTTTATATTCCCGTCCCAGGCTGGTGTAGCACAAGGCTGTGTCTCCGGGTACGAGGCAGAAGAATAATTCCATGTCCAAGATATGTACCCCTCTCTAGGTTAATACCTGTGTCTAGCAGACACTCACTAACGGCTATAATTTCCAGAAGAGCAAGTTATCAAAATATTTAAATTATACTTGGATGGGTAAATATACAGTATCTACGGATATATATATTAACAATTATCCACATCATCTCTCTCGTCGTAAGTCTTTTCTATATGATTTATGTTTCCCGCATACACCGTTTAACCAACCCAGAACGAAGCCCGAGACTTGATACTCTCCGAGCTGTCACCAACAGCCACGATAAACTCTCCCTTTTCGACGACATATTGGTGCCTCGTGTTCCACACGCCCAAGGTGCTGACATCGACATCAATCTTGACAGTCTTCTCCTCCCCAGCTTTCAAGGCGACCTTTGCGAATCCCTTCAACTCCTTGTTGGGAACGACAACACTCGCGACCTTGTCGGTGACGTAGAGCTGCACAACTTCTGTCCCATCAACCTTGCTGGTGTTCTTCACCTTCAGAGTGGCAGTGACGGTGGCATCGGCAGTGACATTTGTCTGGGCGAGGGTGACGTTTGTGAACGAAAAGGTGGAGTAACTCCTTCCGAATCCGAAAGGATAGAGCGGGAGTGGACTGGACAGAACGTATTGATGTCCAAACTTCATCGTGCCATTCTCATAGATGGCACCAGCATCGACATATCTGCTGCCCTTGAGGTAGTCGTAGTATGATGGAGCAGTTCCAATATCATGGGGGATTGAGACTGAGAGCTTTCCGGAGGGGTTATAGGATCCAAAGAGAACATCAGCCAAGGCGTTTCCACCTTCCTCGGAGGGGTAAAATTGTTGAACGAGGGCGGCAGAAGAGTTCGAGATCCAGGGCTCGGTGATGGGCTTTCCGGATGAAAAGACAACGATAGTGTTCTTGTTGACGGCGAGAATCTCACGGACAAGGTCTGCTTGGGCGCCAACGAGGTTGAGGTTGTGGACGTCCACGTGCTCACCGGTGGTGGCATTAAGACCAGCCCAGAGTTCGTTCTGGTCTCTACTCCAGGTTCCAACAACCACGACTGCAACATCTGAATCTTTTGCAGCGGCAATTGCCTCTGGGAAGCCGCTCTGGTCATTGCTCCATCTCTCGCATCCTTGGGCGTAGGTAACCTTGGTGTTCGATCCCTTAAGAGCGTTGTTGATCCCGTCCAAAGGAGTGACACCACGGTACTGTGATTTATAGACCACATAATCACCATACTATGTTTTGTCAGTGACTATGTCCGAGTTAACGACTTTGATTTTGCGCAACTCACGTTCATGAAGCCATGGGCCATAGGTCCAAGAACAGCAATGCTCTTGACCTTCTTCTTGTTCAGGGGTAAGACACCGTTGTTTTCAAGCAAAACGATACTCTCACGGTCAATCTTCCTTGCGAGGGCTACGCTCTTCTCTGAGTGAATGATTTTCTTCCATTGGTCTTCAGGAGCGGCAATGTATGGGTTCTCAAAAAGACCCATGATGAACTTGGTGCGAAGAATACGGGAGACAGCAGTGTCCAAAACTTCGATATCAAGAGTTCCATCTTCCAAAAGACCAGGAATTGCGCGGTAGTTGCTAGGAATATTATCAGTAATAGTTCAAACCAGGGTTAGGGTTAAGCTTACAATGAACCCCCACCCATCTCAACGTCATTACCAGCAGTAAGAGCAAGCATGGTAACAGCTCTCATGTCACCTTTCTCGCAAAGACCGTGGTCGTTGCAGAGTTTGTCAGAACCACCGGCATCGGTCATGACATGGTACTTGAAGCCCCACTCTCCTCTGAGGACTTCAGTCAGGAGGTGGTAGTCTGCAGCTGAGGGGATTCCGTCATATGAGTGATAGGCACTCATAACACTCCATGCATCGGCGTCAATGATGGTTCGCTTGAACGCTGGCAGGTATCTGTTGTGAGAAATATCGTTAGGGACATATCGATATCCATTATTTCTGGGGATACTTACGTCCGCCTCATCTCTCTTTCTCCTCCATGGACAGGAGCAGTGTTCAATCCCTGTTCGGGGGTTCCAAACCCGGCGAAATGCTTCACAGTAGCAGCGACCTTCTTTGACTGCAGCCCAACAACGTACGCGTGACCATATTCACCGGAAAGGTATGGATCCTCAGAGAACATCTCCTCGACACGGCCGAAACGGTATTCACGTGCGAGATCGACTACAGGTGCGAAGATGTGGTTGGCACCCAGAGCTGCTCCTTCTACGGCAATGACTTCGGCCATTTGTTTAACCAGCTGTTTGGGGGTTACTAAGTATACCTAAGATATCAAGTATTGGGAGCTCCACTTACATCAGGATCGAACGCGCAGCCATAGGCAATTGGGGAGTTAAAAATTGTCGCATTGCCGATCAAAAACCCGTGGATTCCTGTAGGAATAGTGTTAGCGCTGGTCTTAGTCCAATTGGCTGCGATTCGATAGTATATTTACCTTCGGTCTGGACTAAGGCAGGTATTCCTAATCTTGTCTCCTCAACTAGGTACTTCTGCCCTCTCAGTGTTTCCCTCGCAACCCACTCCCACGGGACCGGGTACCCGATATAAAACTGTCCAGTCTTATAGCTCATGCTATTTACCAATCCAGTCCTATTGAATGTACCATCTGTTACGTTCAACCAATTCGAGATGTCACCCTGCATGACCTGGCCAACCTTCTCCTCAAGCGTCATACGTGAGATGAGATCAGCAATACGATCATCTACAGAGGCCTTAGGGTTCTTGTAGATGGCATTGGCGGGAACGGTCGAGTTTGCTGGGAGTGCTGTTGCCAGTGAGGACATCAGCGGCATCACAGCCCATAATCCTTGTGTGAACCTCATCTTGTTGACTGTGTGAGAAAGAGAAACCCCAAACAGAGAAGGATTGAAAGTCTGGTGGGAGGTAGGGGAGGAAAGTATCAAGAGGACGGAATACAAGCTCGCTTTTATATTTACGATTTACTCTACAGCTGAGAGGCACTTCTATAGCCCAGCCAGCTGATATGGTTCGGCATTGAGAGAATAACACACCGTACCATATGAGCCGAGAACGTCTTTTTTCGCCGTCATGCTTCTTTTTCCAAGATGGAAGAATCCAAAATAAGCATATTAGCCCCCATCCCCCTCCTCCCCGCAAGTTCTTCCGACGAAACTAGCTAACAAGGGACAAAAAAAAGATTGTTGACTGCATTATTGTAATTTCCGAACCACTCTACAACAACTTCGGCTGAATTATCGTGCAAAGCTAGGTACCGTATACATTGATTGCATGCCTGCGGTCAATTGATGTACCAGGCCCAAAATTATTCGCCTGAATAGCTATTGCCTACTTTATTAATCTTGGGGAATTTTGATCGACGATATTCCCTTACTATTATCCGGGGACAAAAACCCGTTCTTGGCCTCATTCGATTGATTGACCCTGGCTATTGTGAGTATTTTCCGGGGTTGAATTGCCACTGCTAGGGCCCCTAGAGCCTACTATGAAGCTTCGACCATACTCAGAGACGGGGCGGGGGATGTGGGGTTTCGGACACGGATCCGACAACGTTCACGTTTTCTGGGGATTTTCCGAGCAGGGAAGCTACTTTCAGGCTATTGCCCAAACAACCCTCAACAACACGGGGGAGCCCCATCTCAATTGAACTAGAAGAGAAAAAAAACGCTGATAACGGTTTTTGGGACACTTTAAAAAAAGAACCTATATTCTCCGCTCGTGAGACTGCGGATTTCCGGTGTGGGTATTTGCCTATGAGATATCTAGCTTCCAGATCGGAGTACGACGGGGTTGGTCCTTGGCCCTGGATTCGTAGCGAGAAAGCCCGGTTACTGGCACCAAACCGTGCAAGGTTCCCATATGCTTTCTGCATGCATGCAGTATCGATGCTGATATATATGTTGACAACTATACATTCGCCAATGTATCGATACGGTTTGTCGGTCAGGTTTTTCCGTCATTGACAAGGTCGAGATTTATTTATTTTCTTGTATTCCTCTGGTTCAATAGCTTGAACTAATGAGGGCTATTTCTCTTTCTAGCATACCCAAGACTTTAATTTCATTAAGCTCTGCAAATACCTATGCCTAGCTAGCTATCGGTGAGTTTCTTCCACTCTGTGATTTCCAACCCTAACCCTGTTATTATTGGAGCCTGCTCTCAAGCAAGCTGAATCATACAGCCCTATACTATGGACAGCCAGCGACAATACCGTTTACTCCGCAAAAACTTCCCCAGAGAGGATCATAGTTACGGCACCTATGTCTGGGGGCAAGTATACAGAATACTAGCTAACCCGGCCCGAGTTGTATTTCCCTTGTGGTACTCTATATAGGCACACCCAAATGCTAAATGCTCGCCAATCAGATACTAGGAGGTTGGGCCTCGTTAATTGGATTTATCAGACCTACAGCTTCCCCTACACCGACCAGAGTAGGGGGTACCCAGCAAGATATCATCACTTGATTGGCTGAAACCGGACCCTTTTTTTGGTTGCTTAGTCAATAGCGCACATTCTGGCAATCAGATTCTGCCAGGATTCATATAACAACACTTATCGTGGTGTGCCGACACTTGCATTTTTTAGGGCCACACCATTACTCTATACGACATGCGTGCGTGCGTGCGTTAGAGTACTCTAGAGTGCAATATTGCCCTCGTCAGTCTTGAGAGCCCACTGAATAGCGAGAATCAATATATAAAACATCGCCGCCGCCACCTCCGCGCGCTCCCGTGAGGCACAGGGACCAGTTCTAAAGAGAACGAGAGAGCAGTAGCTACATATCACAGCTCATCACTCACTCTGCTAAAAGTTCTAAATCGGAAAGTAGGAGTACCGAACCCTAACCCTAACCCTAACCCGCAACCCAAGAAGAGATTTGTAACGCCTCTTTTTTCTGTCCCTGACATGACAGCGGATTCCAAGACACTACCAAGAAACTAACCTAAGGTCTTGCTTGCTCTCGGTGGTAATAGCAGCGAGTCTCCGTTCTAGCCTCCACGCCTTATTGGTGTACGGTGCATGTGCATCTGGATGTCAATGAGCTGTGCCGTGGATGTGCAGATATCTTGTTTTTTTTTTTTTTTTTTTTTTTTTTTGAAAACTCAGTTTTGAATTTTCGCGGCTTGGGCGAGTGATATGTTGTTATTTACAGTTTGTTCTTTCTCCCTTTCCCATTCCCACTTTCCTCGTAGAAGACATCATTTCGTGGAGTAAGACTCCTTCATTACATAAAAATAAACAAAACGTAAGGTAGAATAAGGAAAGGTGAGGAAATTAGAAGCAGTATTGGAAGTTGACGTTTTCCTATCCTCAAAGTTAGCACAGGTATTCTTAGTAGAAGTAATAGGAGTAGAAGTAAACATACCATATCCGTCAAGTCATCAAAACTGTGAGTCAAGCCCTCATCCTTGGCCGCCTGTCCCTCGGCCAGCTTAGCGGTCTTCATCTTATTCTGTCTGACATAGTGCCACCTCAGGAACACCAGGGTGGTCAGCAGAACCGCATAGCATCCCATATGCGTTGCAAACGCAATGCGATACCTGGGTGCATCCCATGCCAAAAACACCTGTGGCCCAATCGAGTTGCCCACAGCCCAGGCGACAAAGTTCGTTCCAACGACAACACTCTTCTTCGTCTGTCCGGCCACGTTCCTGCTCACGAGCGAGAGCCCAAGCGTCGCGCACGCCCAGAATGAAAGACACACGTAGTAACTGATGAGGAGTCCGACCTTTGTGCCGAGCTTCCCGTCGTTCTTGACGATGAGGAGGACGATGGTGCCGACGACGGAGGGTAATACGAATCCGGCCATGACATAGATGTTCTGCGAGGTGCGCCTGGCGAGCCATGAGGAAGTCAACAGCGTAAAAATGATGAAGAAACCCAAAACCATAGCCAGAAGCTGTGTCTGTAGAACTGTGAAGTCGAAGGACTGGATAATGATATTCGCAAAGGCGCCGAGCCCGGAAGTGGGGAGCGTGGTGAGCAACTGGATGAGCGCAAAGCACCACGTCTGGGGGTCCTTAAGTGCCTCGATGGCCTGTTCCCTACGGAAAACCTTGTTCTGCAGACCGGTCTGGTTCTGGCGAACACGTTCGACCATGAGTCGCTTGTCGTCCTCGGTGAAGCATTTCGCTCGCATGGGGGAGTCGGGCATGTAGAAGAGGACAAAGATACCCCAGAGGACGGAGGCGCAACCGTAGGCGATGAACAGTGCTTGCCAGGAGTGGATCGCGGCGGATTCGGGGATGTTGGTGAAGGCGTAGGCGAGGAGACCGCCGACAATCTGTTGGCCACCGTTCATCATGTACCTGTTGGTTAAAGGTTTGTTAGATTCCGCTGTGAATTGGAAAGTGAATAGAAAAAGGTGAAGTACCAGTAGGTGACAGTAGCGGCTTGTTCTTCACGGCGGTACCACATGCTGGAGAGCATGATGAAGATGGGCTGACAGCAGGCCTCGAAGGCTCCGAGGAGGGTTCTGAGAACGACCATGCCAGTGAAGTTCTTTCCGGCAGCATGTAGAGCGAGGATGCCACCCCAGATGCAGATGTTGATACCGAGATACTTTGCAATCGGGACTCGCTGAATGATCCAGTTTGTTGGGTACTCAACTGTGAGCACAGCCAAGTAAATACATGTTGTCAACCATGAGTACTATTACTCAAGTTAGCACCAGAGTTTGCGAGTAGGAATGTATAAAAATTCGAGAAAAGAAAAAAAAAAAAAAAGAGAAATTTTACCTCTTGCCCGAGCAACCCAGTATCCTTCCGAATGCCCATGATAGAAGCAAATGACATTGTTCCCTTGTCAAGGGCCTGCAAGAAGTAGGTGATAATCATGATTGTGAGTACACGCTTGTCTATCAGTCTCTTGAGACGCTTGTCTGTGGCCTCGTCAATGTGGATTGCCTTGTCAGAGGCATACTTTGCGACCTCGTTATCGATACGGGCATTGTTGTCGTAGTGCTCAACTGCAACCTTTTCATCTTGCATGCCGACATCCTCAAAATGGCTTCCAGTGGCCTTTTCCGCCATGATTGTTTGCGAAGGGGGGGGGGGGGTGTGATGGAGAGGTAGGAGAAAATGAGGAAAAGGAAGTTGGGAGAGAGAGAGAGGAAAAGGAGGATAGAATCTCCTTCTTCTTCTTTTTCTTCTTCTTGGTCTTTGGACTGCTTCCTGAGATTGTTACCAGGAGATTGGGCCAGCAGGCAGGAGGTTCGACGCGACTTTATATATTTCCATATTGACCAACTCCTTCTCCCTTGCCTCCCAGAAACGTGAAAATCATATCACCCGGACGCACGGAGCCTGCCTACATACATTACATGATACCGCTGCATGTACGATAGATAGAGAGGCTCCCTCTCTCTCTCTCTGTCCCCTAGACCCAAGCTCGGTATATTGGGTTGCATATTCCAATTTCTGGAAACGAACGACATTGAGAGAGCTGGGGTAACTGGGATCGAGATCGTTGGATTTTTTTTAATTACTAACTAGAGCAGTTGTTAGTGGCAAAACCGGTGTCTCTCTGCCTTAGGTATGCGTGTGTGGTTCTTTACCTCGTGAGCAAGCGAGCAATAATTCCAGCCGAGTTGCTAAAGCTTTCTTTTTCCTAGTGACTAGGGGTGGTGAAGGGGGGGGAATGGAGGGGTGAAAGGTGGTTGGTTGGATCCATGGATGGATGGATAGGTTGATCAACCCTTGAACGTTGACAGGTTAGGTTAGAGTACGATTATAGTAGTAGGGTAGTGTAGGGTAGCAACTCAACTCAACTCTACCTACATGTATGTACTACATGTAATTAATTAATCGGGACACACTGTTAGGCTGGGTATATCCTTTTGCCTCGCTGTTGTACCTGCCAGCTAGAGAGGGTAAATGGAGGAGAGAGAAAAAAAGGTGGGGCCTCCATATGGGAGTATTTTTATGAGGTGAGGCAGCTGTTATCTTAACCTGGGTGTTGTGGAGGTCATGTAATTAACCTAACTATCCCCACGGGGAATAACCGTTGTATCAGACAGTCTCACCCTCTCCCTAATTCCTAATACCCCTAATCACCTCCCCCCCCAATCCCCACACTCCCCGACGACATTTCACTCTAGAGAGCATGGAATAGACAGGCAAGGTACCCTTCCCCTTCCCCACCGCCTATTTCTGCTGTAATCAACTAGGTACTATAGAACTACTCTACTCTAGCCGAACCGTTAAACATCTGCGGGGGAGAATGGTGGAGAGCGGGGGAAAAGGGGGGGGGGGGGGAGTATGGGATATGGCTTACAGCTAACCTTCAAGTAGTAATTGTGGTTTTTCTCTCCTCATAAGGATGATGACCAAGTACTAAAAAGGTCTCGGAGATGGGCGTTTGGGGCGTTTGCGAAAGTAGTGTCCTCTCTCGGATTCCGGTACAATCGCCACCGAAAGGCGAGGTGATCAGATCCCCCGCATATGACATGCTTCCATCAGCATCCCCCAAATTGTACCGAGACATGGCATACTCGCTCACTCGGATAAACTGGGCGTAGTTATCACATGGGTCATACACTTCGGTACGTAGCGGTTCGTGGGGTTAAATATCAATTATCAGAAACCCCGTGCCGATGAGCTTTTTTTTAATTTTTTTATTCTTGTTATTTCCTTTTGTTTGATGTCATAAAGTATTGGTAAAAGTATTTGAGTGCATTGAGCTAAAAAGTCCCTTTTTATTTTTATTTTTCCTCTCATATCTTCGTCATATATCCATATCCCTATCAATTGTCACTTTTTTACAACTGCCAATCACTTGTTCACCAGCTCACGATACTCTACTCACTTCCCGTCATCACTAGCCAAAATGCCCGCAACAATGCACAATGTCCCGTCCGCCTCTGTGCACAAGGCCATCAAACTTCTCATCCACAACCTCGTTCACATTACCGATACCACTGGCGAATTCCTGCTCAAGCTCGATGACGGCCGCATAATCGACACCAAGGGCTGGAACGACTGGGAATGGACGCACGGTGTCGGCCTCTACGGGATCTGGCAGTATTACGAGCTCACTGAAGACCCAGAGTGCCTCAAGATCATCGAGGACTGGTTTCGTGACCGCTTTGCCGCAGGCGGGACGACAAAGAACATCAACACGATGGCCGTCTTTTTGACTCTGGCGTGCGTGTATGAGAAAACCGGGAACAAGACATATCTGCCGTGGTTGGATGCCTGGGCGGAGTGGGCCATGTATGATCTCGAGAGGACGGATTATGGTGGGATGCAGCATGTTACGTATGGCTTCCCTCGTAACCCCCAAAAAATTGTATTCGGGGGGTTTTCTAATAGTCGTAGATATCTTACTCCCAATACCCAGCAACTATGGGATGACACATTGATGATGACGGTTCTTCCCCTGGCGAAAATCGGAAAAGTACTCAATCGCCCCCACTACGTCGAGGAAGCCAAGCGTCAATTCCTTATCCACATCAAATACCTCTTCGACACCAAGACTGGCCTCTTCTTCCACGGTTGGACATTTGAAGACGGTGGCCATAACTTCGCCAAAGCTCTTTGGGGCCGCGGTAACAGGTATATCGCCCCCTCCCCCCTACTTGCTCTCTTTAATCTCTCTACTCGTATAACAGCCCAATTAACACCTCATCCATAGCTGGCTCACCATTGTGATCCCCGAGTTCCTAGAGCTCCTCGACCTACCTGCCACCGACTTCTTCCGCTCCCATCTCGTCGACACGCTGCACTCGCAATGCCACGGCCTTCGCAAAACCCAGGACGTCTCCGGCCTCTGGCGCACAATCCTCGATGATCCCGCCCCCGATTCATATCTCGAGGCATCGGCTTCTGCCGGGTTCGCCTTCGGCATCCTCAAGGCAGCACGTAAGCGCTACATTGGGCATGAATTCGAGGACGTGGCGATCAAGGCTGTCAAGGCTGTCATGGCGAACATCGATGAGAAGGGGGAACTGCAGCAGGTGTCTTTTGGGACACCAATTGGAGACACGTGCCAGTTCTATAAGGAGATTCCGTTGACGAGTATGCCATATGGGCAGGCAATGGCGATGATGGCACTCGTGGAGTTCTTGAGGCAGTACTTGTAGGAAGTAGGCGTGGGATTTAGGGGGTGGGGATGGGTGAGTGAGGATTGGTGATTGCAGTATGTAGACATGGTGATGCGGGTCGTGCCAAGTCAGGATACATGTATGCAGGATACAGAATATGATTGAATGTAGGATAGAGCACAAGAGGTTCGCGCCAACGGCTGGCTGAGCGGTCGTAGCGTGGTCTTGAAAATTTCGTGGGCCAGGTTTTATTGTGCTTAATGAACCAATCAATGAATCAATCACGCAAGATTCGATCATGTAATATCACTCGGTCCTACAAAGGAGATCTGACTCCACTATAACGATTACCTCGGAGAAAGATAGAACTTAGTATCATTTCTGAAACAATAACCTTCCGAAGCCACCCGGACAAGGCAGACTTTCTAGAATAGTAACCGAGGTCTTTGGTAGAGCCGCCAGACATCTCAGTAACCTCATTGGGACACTTAGCACAGAGAACCCTAAATTAAGGACAGGTACAAACAACAGAACAGGCAATTCCTGGTTTGATGATGAGGCATCACGGAGATAATGCCATAAGCCCTTGCTATGCTGACCCGGTACAGCTTTACTCCCATTGTTTCTGGTACTGGATAAAATAGGGTACTGCATGTAGCTTGAATTAACATGTAGATCTCTTGCTTATGGACACTCTACTGTTTATCTTAGGTAACCACACCTTCTCTCCCTTTTTATCTCTAACTGTTCAAATCAGACAATCGTTTTATCACTTCAACTATGTTATATTACATCGACTACGAGTAGTGACGATCAAGCTTAAGAATGTTGGTTTACTTTTTTTGTCTTGTTATATTTCGAGGATGAATATAATGTATGAGTGCTAGGTCCTATCTAACGAATCAATCCATGAATTAATCGATAAAGCACAAGAGAAGGTGACGGAGGAGACGATAATGGAGGCCAATGGTGCTATCTATCTAGGGGTTGGATTCCGGCAGCCTTGAACTTACCGGAGGGGGGGGGGGAGGGCCCGACGCTGCCCAATTTTGACTCTCTAGCAGCTGAGTCACAGCCACTAGCCAGGCCTCCAGAAATTCCAACGAGTGAGTAGTGGATCATCGAGTATAGGCGGGTCTAGCTGAAATCCGAGTTATCGCCAAGCGTTTTGCCGATCCGGTTCACCCGAGATACGAAGCCGTCATTACGGTTAAAGCTATACGAAAATACTCTGCACATTGCGCATAGCCGTTGCAGGAACCCGCGAAGGAAATGATGGGCTTACAGGAAAACCTCATTAGAAGGATGAGCTGTATATAGGTTATGGGTGTGATATTTCCCGCAGTGGGATATGTTTGCCGCTCAGTACCTGTAAGTATTGAGGGCCTACTCTCTCTGGTATTCTGTATTGGTAGCTGACTCCACTTCCTAAGGTCACCCTTGGTTTGTGGTATCGGTGGATTGGTCAGGATATGTAGTCATGGGATATCACTCGGTCTTGGCTGATAAGTGTAGTTTACTGAGGGGAGGATGAAGTCAGTTTACTGAGGGGAGGATGAAATATACGCCCCCCCGTGGGGGTTTTGTTCCAGAATCTGAATTTGAGCGGGGAGGGGGGTCGGTTCGGACTTCCAAGCGCCAGAAACATGGAAAAGAGCAATTTATGAGTACTGGTTAGTCGCCAGCCTTTGCCACACTGGCCACGAAATGTGGGTTTTAAATTTCTACGGGAAGTCATCTACTACAGGACTCGGTTTACTATCCCCTAAGCTGTTGGTAAATGCTGACCCCCAGCCAAAAAGCAAAGATTCGTGACTTTTGCTAACAGTGTCCCCCCTTATCAGAACGATTACTGATGTAAACAAAAAAAAAAATCCCCCCTTATCAGATAATTAATCTCCCATAGCAATTCCGACCCTAGAAATTCTGACCCTAGATTTTACGGAGGCCATCGACAGCCTAAGGGATAGAAAAGTTTTATATATTAATAAATGGAACATACTGTGCCCTTGGGGAAGTGGCGTGCACTGGATAAGAGTACTCGTAGATGTTTTGACTGGCTATGAAGGGCTTGGCGCTACCGGGTATGATTACTACTTTCCCATGCCTGAGAAGTTCGAAATTAACAGATCTAATTATTTGTTGGATCAAGTATGGTGTTAGAAGTCTTATATATGGCCCTCTAGGAGGGGACGGGCACATTACTATGACAACAGAAACATAGCCATTGCGCCAAGGCGCTGTCCTTGCCCCCGTCGATCCCCCCTGTTCCCGTTCCCGCCCAGAGGACCAGATTCAAGACTTTCGGAGCTAGCCGCACATACAATTAATCTCCCCACTTGAATTGGCACACTCAACGCCTCATCATCTGAGAAACATGATGAGCCTACAAGCAAAGAAAAAAAAGTCGTGCAACTTAGAGGGCAAAGGCAGGATTATAACCCAAACTCTTGGGCTATATAGTAACTCTTCACATATATATGGTGAAAGCTGAAGATACCTGGAGGGTACTTATCTTAACAACCTGTTGCCGCACAGTATATAAATAAGGTCTTTTAAACTAAGAAAATATTATCATCTTCCGAAATCCTATATGTTGCCCAATCACCACCATTCTCGCCGTTTTCTCCTACCCAATCGATATTCTTTGGTGGTGTGTTCAATATTGATGTAGACTGATATAATTAAAATACTACAACACCAACCACACCAAAATAGGGGATGGGCACGAGATTAGCTCACACCTACATAGTTTGTCTTAATGATAAGGTTATTTTGATATAGCTAACTCTGTCGGCGTATCTAGTACGTACGAGAGGTATGTCTTAGCTATAGCACCCTTGCAATTAATTACCTTTAATTGTTTCTTGGATTAGATCCAACAGCTGGCTCCCTCAACCTCTCTATACTCAAACATTCGTTTACAAACACATGCTCTGCACATACTCGGCTGGTTATTTCTTTCTGTGGGATTGCCGAGTTTATGGCGGTGGTAGCGAAATTCAAATTTCGAGATTTGTCAGGGTTAGGGTTTATGGTGTGGTGTTAGGGGGGGTGTGCTGCCCTCGCCTAGAAGGGTAAGATTAAGATTATATCTTCTTATCAAAGGCCTAGCACAAATATCTGAAAAACATCACCTTATGTACGATTGGCTTTTAACAAACGTCCGGCCAGAGTAGAGCGCCGATTAATTTGGATGGGGTTGTATATACCTCGCTTGGCGCCAAGAACATTGTTTCATGTGTATGTAATATGACAAAAACACTGGTTGTTGGGACAGAGCTTGGCCTATTCCTTACATAACACCTGGTCCTTCTCTCTCGCTTAGCAACCCCTCCTGTCCCCCCCCCCCCCCCCCTTTCATACTTCATCGCCTGTCATGGCTGATGAACTCTATCAGCGTTACTGTTTATTATATTTTCAACACACTCACCATGATATCTGGGACGTGGTCGGATATCTGAGACATTGCAGCAAGTTAAGGCCGATCGACTTTAATCTAGCCATCAGCTTCTGGCATCGTCATCTTCGAAAGGTTTTAAAATCCCCCGACCGCAACGCTGCAATTCGAGCTGAGACGCTCGTCAAACGCTATACCGAGAAGGTACTTCTTTACCCCATGTTTCTTTACTTTTCTGCGCCTGTTCTCTACCTTCTCACACCCCGCAATATGTACTACGGGTGTAGAGGATGCTGTTGACACTGGCCATGGTCGCAACAGTTCTACACCCGTAGTACGTCTCCTCCTTTTTAACACTGGCCCCAGGATGTCTAAATGACACCTGCTCACTGCCTTACGGCTCCAGGATGTCTATATGACGCCTGTTCACTGCCTTATGGCCCCAGGATGCCTATATGGTGCCTGTTCACTGCCCTTTCACGCTGGCCCCAGGAAGTCTATACGGCGCCTGGTCTGTCTGGCGTGCCCCCAGGATGCCTATATGGCACCTGGTCTAGCCCCAGGTTGTCTATATGGCGCCTGTTCTCTGCTAGTGCACGGTTTTCTTTGATGCTATCTGGTTTATATATAGGGTCGCCAATCCGACGCTTCGAGAGCCAAACAGTATTTTGTTCAGAAGCGGGACAAGCAGAAAAAGAAGGATCACCCCGCTGGCGCCGTCAATATCCAAGCCGTCCGCGACAATTACGGAACCTTGATTCTCGGGAACGGACACGGACACGGACAGGAGCAAGGCTCTAGGGTTGACTCTTCTTCAACCCCTCCCCCTCCTGAGATTCCCGATACTTGGCCTAGAAACGTCGATGCCACCTCTCCACCGTCTTCATGTGATTCCTTTTCAGCAGGTTCCAGTGCACACGGAGATAGGGAAGCAACGCCCTCTGATGGAGACGTAATCGAAGACCCTAAACAATCACTCCCCGTCAACGATTCGCCAGAGTCCGGCGGGCATGGGGATCTCGAACAAATACTTTCCGACTATGGTGGCCGCATCGCCAAGCCCGACTTATCACATTATTCAATTATCGATTCGTCGGACCAGAAGTTGATGAGTGTTTTCCGCCTAAATGGCTTCGAGCGCAAGCAACTCGAGGAATCCTATTGCATGCCATACTTCCCTAAACGTCTTGAGACCCATCTTTCCTTGTACGGAAAAGTGTCTACAGTCTTAGAGTGCAAGCAGGTGTCGCTCACCTCAGAACACGATTGGGCTTCCCAGCCGACGGACCCCGACCTGTTATTTTGCAAACGCTGGATTGACAGGGCTGCGGAGACTGTGTAACTACTCTTCCCTTCCTTTCTACCATTGTGATGCGCACTCTTACACGTGCATCATAGGCTGTCCTTAATTATTGATTCGCATGGCTTGCTCCAACAAAATCTCGGGGAAGGCGTGTGGGAGGGTATATACTGGAATTTGCTAGATCTGGCTTTCACAAACCACCAGTATCTTATGCTTCAGCGGTGAGTTTCATCATACTCCCCACTCCATGCCGTATGCAGGTTGCACTCTTTATGCTGACGTCTTCCACCTGCATTAGGAGAGACACACCCCTTCATGCCCTTGAAACAGATCCTCACCCAATCACCCGATCGTCGTCACGATTCGATGGTATTGTCCGCACCCGAGAGCCCTCCACCCTGCACACTTCCCGTTTGGAGTTTGGTGTTGTCGAGGTCTCCAGGAAGTTTGAGAAGTCGGATTCATTAAAATGGAATTCAGACATGGGTAAGCTGCATTCAGCCTGTCGTTCCATGCTCCGCATCCTCAAAACTGCAGTGCGGAACGACCCGGCTACAGTTAAGAAGTTGGCCGTAGTAGGAATCTTACAAGCAGGTATGTCCACTAGTCCTTAATTAGGGGCGGCCCTAATCTGACATTTCTCATCCGCAGGGCGCGTCACGTTGGTACTTGTTATGTCATGTGTGGGGGAAAACTTGTACTTTTTGAGGCGGGGCAGGACATGGATGCTACCTCTTCACTTACAAGAGTTTGGAAATCTTTCTTCCCTTCTTGTTGCCATCTGGAAAGCGAGAGTGAGTACCTATATATTTAAAATCGTCCCCCTCATTGCCCTTCGTTGTGCTCAAGTAAGTTTAGGAAATTACCCGAGTGACATATCAAACTGTTACGGACTATTTGCGCCTCCACGAACGGTCGTCTCCTCAATTTGACTCCGATCCTGAATTTTTGTAAGATTGGGTCTGCCTGCGTTGCTTTCTGGCCTTGGAGTTTTGGGTCTCTTAATAGTATCCGTTGCTGGCTCCTTGTGTTGTCTTTCGTATAGCAATACTACACGGCTGACTTAAATTTGATGTTATGCGAATATACTGCCACAACCTCTATATAAGAAATGCCTGGGCCGAATTGTATTCCAATGACATTGCTTTGGCGATTGAGTGAGGACATCCTAGACACGTGGGAGGAGCTCATAAGTTAGAGCACAAATAGACTGTTCACAATTACCAATGGCCAGTCATTTTTTCTGACAGCCCGGGCTTCGCGTCGTTGTGGCCGTGTTCTGATTTTTTATCGACTAAATAACTATCGGATATTTTGAGGGTTAGGGTTTTGAGGTGGGACAATTGAGGGGGGGGGGGGGTGGCGCGGGTTGGAGAGCTGGGGGAAAATGCCTGCGGGGCAATCTACGACATTTGGCCGTGAGCAATAGAGCGGAGAAGCTTTGGGGACAGTGGCCATCATAGTACCCATCAATTGAAACACTGATTTTCCATCTCATTAAGTTGAATCATTTACACAAAAATCTCCGCCAACAATGGGCTGCTCATTACCGGTAAGAGATTTTGTTACAACGCGGGTGCTCTACATGAACATATATACTAGATTATTTTGCTATTGTAGAAGAAACCACCAGGCACGAGTGGATTCATTGTTGAATTGTGAAGTATCACATTCGGTGACAGCTTAAGTACAACGACTGCAGAAGAGGTTTTGCGATTTGTTTCCCCAGTGAAGTAATGAATGTGAAAAGCACCCCTAGTGTGGTCGATGAGCCGGCTCGAGTCGAGCCGACCTATAGGCTCGAGCTGGCTCGGCTCGTAAACTAGCTCGAGCCGGTGGTCAATGATCAAAAAACAGGTTATCCTCTCACCTAACTTAACAAGACGGGAGATAGAGGCTTAATTTCGACATGATAGAATACTCTAAGAGGAGAAAGCCCTTTTCGCCTGTTTCATGGCTCCTAGGGCCTAGCAGAACACATGTAATTAAGGCTCAAGCCTGAGCTCGAGCCCGAGAGAAAAGGGCTCAAGCCGGCTCAGGCTCGCTGAAGGATGAGGCTCACATGAGCAGCTAAGATTTTTTTTGTCAAACGGGGAGTTTTTCGGTATGGAGTCTTGGTCTACCAAAATGGCACCTCGGGGTGTTTGCTGACTGGGTCCTAATATTTACATGTAGATGTGGTAGTTCGCGTTAATTGAATACTAATAATTCTTGGCAGCAACCACCACATAAAATCTAAGGATAATTGATACACCAGTATCGAATATTATATTATGTCATCAAACCAAAGGCAGACGGAGAATTAAATGCCGGATATGTCGGCTACTTTGTAATAGGATGATCACCGTGGTTTATTGTGGTCCGATGCGTGTATTAAATTACCACGAGTTGAGGAGCCTTCTCCAAGGACCATGAGTCGTTCAGGTCCTTTTAAACAAATGCTGCCCGTTTGGGAATCGTAAAGATAGCTGATATGTATCTAAGGCTTAGTTGAATGAGTTCGTGTTAACCAATACTTGTAGTGTGGAGACTTTAGGGTCTACATAAACTACCACCCTGCCTTAGGCAATCGAGCGATTGCGGAATACACAAGCTGTTCCCGACAAAAACTCCCATTTTTTTTACACATGAAATAAAGCCGGTTTTCTGCAATTAGCGGGTTAGACAGAAACAAAAACAAAAAAAGGTCGGTTTTCTAGAGTTCGTAAACCGAGTGATGTTTGATGATCACTGAACAACTCTCTAGAACTAGATCTGGGGAATTTGTCAGGGACGACATGGATTCCCATATCCCTATTAGGTACCGAAAGTCTTGAATAAGCCATATTCGAAATTGGTTCTTCGGCTTGAGGGCACCCCCTGCGCCGCGCGCGTATATTTTGTCTTCTGATGACTCAAGGAGCTCGAGTTTGGCTTTAGCGGGGGAAGTATTAAAACCGGTCAAACTGGTCTGGCGCCTCATGCAATGAGTCTTTGGGTCGAAGAGATTCCGAGGCATTTATTTTGGATCGCTACTATGGGTATATACTTATCTATAAGCACCACTGCACGGCCAGTTACAGGGCTTCTTCCATCCGTTTGAACCGAGGGTTAACTCAACAACTCTTGTAATGGAAAGCGAGTATCGGAGAAGGTACCTATCGGGAGGGAAGGGAGGGTCTCGAGATTTGAATATCGATTTCCGACATCGAGGAGAATTATGAGATTTCAGTTAGTTTTTATACTCACCGTATCCGCAAAGATTCTGTAGACGGGGACATGCATGAGGTTAACTACATGCCTCCTGAGGTAGGGATCAAACATAGGGGCAAGTAATAGTTAAGAAGTTTCCCTGGTAAAAATAGCCCAGCCGGTACTATTCCCCTACATATCTACATGTATCTATGTGGTATGCTATTCGATTTCCTGAAGCCCGAGCAACTTGTTGAAACCATGGGGCCGGGGCATTAGAAGATAGGTGCACTCGGTAGTAGAAGAAACAGAAAAGAGACAAAAAAAGATGAGCCACCGGGATCTTGGCTAGAGGCAAGGAAGGGTAGTCTAGAGTAGGACATTAGTCGATTCGGGGCCTAGCCACAGAATCGGATCCCGTAAAGGGTAGTGAGAGAGATAACAGCTTGGGAAATGATCATGGACTCCGATATGTACAGTTATTAGCCTAGTTTATCAAGTCCATTAGTGTATTTACGCAATTGAGCCTTACACAAGTTTAAGGTTTATAGAGGTTTTATATACCGGCCGAGTAATCAACGCAAATACTTAGAAGTACATAAGTATCCTCTCTAGGGATTATGGAGGGTAGGGAAACCTCTAATTTCTAAGTAGCTTTCATGGTGATAGGTGTTTTTCTTTTAGGAGGGAGATAGGTTAGTTAGGTATTTTTATGCCATAAACTAAGACTGCATGCACAAATCTGTGGCTAAAATTATGGATTGTGTGGTTATGAAAAGATAATAATAATAATAATAGTAATAAAAGTTAGACTCTAGGCTAGGGAATGGATGCAGGGCGAAATGGTTGTTCGCCAGACAATGTATCGTATCGGCATTGGTACATGGTATAATAACGCCACAATACCGACCCAACGAACCATTCTGCGGAAAAGATCATCTGAAAACTTGGGTATATGAAATGATAGCTACAACAGCCGACCTCCCAAAAAGAAACAGAACTCAAAACCCATAAGTAAAACTAGTGATAAACTTTCCCGTACCCGAAATGAAAAAAAAACATGAAAAAAACCTAGAAACAAAACCCATGCAAAGAACTTAAAGACCAACCAAACATTCACAAACTCTCGGGCACTGGTATCCCTTTCCACCCTCTGCCGCCCTCCTCCTTCATCACCAGAAGTTTACTACTACCACAGAACCCAGCGCTCCCCACTGTCCTCTTTTCGCCTCCCCAGGGCATCCCCAAAATCTTCGCAAGGACCCAGTGCGGTCCTCGAAAAAGCCTCTCGATACGTTTGACAGCCGGGAGCCAGTTAAAGGTGCTCTCGGAGTAAGCAACCCGAATGAACGGATTGATAAAAGTTTTATTTGGCACAGCAATGTCAGCGTGAATGAGACAACATTCGGAGGCATCCCAGTAAGGTGCCTTTTCGGAGCGAAAGAGCACAGGCCAGTTGGGGGAGATTTGTTCAGGAATTGAGGCGGAAATTGCTTTGAGATTTTTCTTGTCATCGTCATTCTCGTCCTCATTATCATCACCCTCGTCCTCCTCGTCCTCTTCATCGTCATCCTCCTCATCCTCCTCATCATCGTCGTCTCTAATACTAATTTTATCCCGACCAGATCCAACAAAGACCTTGGCGTCAAAAGCCACAATACCACCCCAACAGCTCTTCACAGGTACAGCATCACTCATTCTTTCCACGAAACCCCTACTACCTCCTGGCGCAAAGAATGGATAAAAGGGCACCCCCGAATTCCAACCGTCAATATCCCTTGTCGCAAAGGTATCATAGAACTTGACCGGGTTTATAAAGTCCATTCCACACGCCGCTGTATACTCTCCCCCGTGCGTTGAGAATAGCAAATGTAGCGCTTGCACAGGGTCAAAGACAACGTCGTTGAGGAAGAGGACTCTACCGTACGATTCCGGCTTCTCAACCCACTGCGGGGGCATCGCCGGTGCATCCTTAGGGTCAAGGCCTACCGGTTCAATCTCCCATTCCGAGTCTCGACGATGAACGTGTTTTTCCTGGCCCCAGCGTTTCATGGAGGGAATGTAGCCAACGAGGGGAAGCATGGCGCGGTTACGAATTTCGGCGAGGTAGGTAATACGTTTGATGTAGGTTTCCCCAGTAGGGAGCTTGACTCGAGGAATTGAGCTGAGAGATAGGGTTGTGGAGACTATGGAGCGCCCAGCAAGGGGCATGCGAGAAGCTATCGTGGCATCGAGTGAATTGAGAGCAGCTTTGGTGAGAGGACCGGAGTCGTTCTCAAAGATGCCTTAGAGGGTCAGTAGGAGGGCGACAAATTGTAGCCAGAATGACATCCGGGGAAGAAAGGGTTCGATTTGTCGGAAGAGGGAGGGTAAAGAAGACACAATACTGACTTAAAAATACATTCTTCTCACCAATGAGATCCATAAGCTCCATGACAGCATCACCCCAAGCCCCCGAGATTAAATCGGCATTGATGATGTTTGCCGCGATGTAGACCTTTACTCCATCTGGGTTTCCCCGGCCAGAAATTGTCGCCTTGCCCTTCCCATCACCCCTCCAAAATCCCCTGGGATTTTTCCCACCACCTTTGCGCACTGAATTCGTCACAACATTGTAATTGCTCGGATACTGATCCCGTGTATATGAAGGGTTGAAGATGAAGGTGAAGACAAGCAGGGACAATGATGCAACGAAGACGACAAACCCGAACTGGAAGAAGCGATGCCGGATGCCTGTGGAACGCCGTAAAAGGGCTCGAAGGTGACTGGCACACGATGCGCACCACCGTACGAGTGGTGATGATGAAGATGAGAATGTAGGTTTGTGGCCGCGACTATTATTCCGGAGAAGGCCAGAGGAAGCTTCGAGATCGTCGAAATCGTCTAATTCGTATCCTGAGCTGTCACTGTCACTGGCCGGGTCATGATCATCGTCGTCGTTATGGGGAGAATTGTTGGTAGGGGCACTGGGGGCGGAAAGTGAACGAGGGCGTTTGAGAAGCTCATGAGACTCGGCTTGATCTGATCTTGAAGATGAAGAAGAGGGAGGGGGGGGCATGATGAAAGAGATAGAGGAGTAGAGGGAGGGGGGGGGGGAGGGGGGAGAGATGAGAGGACCAGCCTGAGTACTGGGTCAATGTGGTGGTTTTTGAGGAGGAGGGGAGATGTTGATACCTGCTCAAACTATGCCGACACTTCCGTAAAGAAGAAGAAGACCCTGAGACAGTTACACAAACCTTAAGGGTTTAATTATCGAAATCTTATCTGATCAGTGAGGATCTTATCTTATCAACAGGTATCTTTTGGTACTAGTACTACGGGTTAGGGGAAGTCTCCAGAACTGCTTACATGTACTTAATGGCCTGTGGAGACTTTCCCTACCCCCGTAGTACTCCTCCTCCAATAATACTCCTCCTCCAATGCCGGTTTATAATTAATTTGGTAATCGTCACTAAATTCTGTAGCCCTATATATACATATATAGCTATGGCAGTAATTTCACCCCGTTCTCCCATGCTGTAGATGACACCAGCTAAGAGGTTTTTACGTATGCGGTAATCTCAGAATGCAATGTCCACCTTTCACTCTCCATTCTTATCAGCTCACATATATACTTAGGCACTTATGTACGGTTCTCATCGGATCCTCTATGTTACCGCTACGATCCGATTATGCTTGCCGCCACATGGCTGTCCCAGAGTTCGTGCTTCTTGGCCCGCTGAGGTACCAACCTTGTATCTTTAGTGGACAGTGACCACAATTGGTGTTCGCTTATATGGGTTCTACATGTTGCCAATCGTAATTGAATGCGTATGCTGTCATGGTCTTAGTTTGCAGAGGGGGGCCAAGAACCTTGAGCTGCATTTGCGCTGACTCGCGGGTGACTCGTTAATTCTGTGGAACGGGGATATTAGGTGATAGTAATTGGAGTATGGTGGCACATGTCGGCTCTTGCTGATAATAAATTCTATATTAGTCCTCCTAGTACTAGACAGCTGCGGGAGCCGGTGGTGTTGTCTGGACCAAGACCCTTAGTGTATGTGCTCTGGCAGTGAACTTGACGTTGTTGTTGGCCGGGAGGTCGATCTAAAGGTTTTGAAGTAGTTTTAGTACGGAGAGTGTCGTTCCTAGTAATATTAAGAGGCTGGAAACCATTCCATAGATACTTCGGTATCTATCGTCTACGGTATATGGAGGGTACCTGGATTAATGTAAACGGGAGTGCTGTATAGTGGTTATCGCTGCTGGTACATGAAGGGATACATACACTACAAGAAGGTTGGCCGACAAGTGGGATCTTTGGTATCACCTTTGAATCCTTCCTCTCCCCGCTCTATCTGCTTAGTTCTTTGTCTACATGTATTTACTTACTTATTTACTATCATAAAAACGACGGTAGTTATGTCCCCAAAGGCCGCTCAGGGTGTTTTAGATTTAAGAGATAATGACTGATCTCCCCCAGCTTTTTACCCTCGATTCGCTAAACCACAAATATCATTCTTACCTTGGTTCTGACAGACTACTTTGAGCCTTTTCCTGCGACGCCTATTGGTTACTATTGCATGTTTTCCCGTACAAGGACTTCTGCCATGAGGGATCGATCTAAGAGCCCTCAAAAAACCCCGCCTGGACTCTGGCGAACTCCTCACCTCCACACTTGTTAATGCCTTGTTCCGGATCCCTTAGGCCCGAATCCTCACTCTAATAGGGCTAATCTATGATATGTGAGTAAGGCTAGCACTTGCAGCCGAAGAATCAAACAAATTTACCCCGAAAGAGGTCATCACGGTTTATGCCGAAGAAAATCGAAAGAGGGAATCTTTACGAACGATACTATGGCTACCGGTACTCGCGTTCACTCCATCGGGTTTCACTAAAGAGATATCCATTTCATGGATCAACTACTTAATAAGAGCATCCTACCTATTTAGAAGTAATCAGATTATTTGGGATAGTTTTTGGGGAGACTTCGAGACACAATTTGAAACGAGCATCTAATATCAAAATATGGATATTTTCGCTGTTGCACTCTCGGAATGTCGCGGCAAAGCTAAAGCTTACTATCGTCGGGATTATGGTACCGGTTAGCAGAATCGTGTTTGGCCTTGCACTCTCTATGCTAGTCTACACAATCCTACTTATTCCGATAATATACTGAAAGAGCATCAAGACAGTACTTCCGCGCCTACCAGGAACCTGCCCCAATATGAACAGCAGTCTATAGAAGCGAAATAAGGTCTAAATGTACTATATAGCGATAAAGCGATACAGACGACAGGGCAAAGCGACTCGACGAGCTCGGGCACATCTATACGCACGTATGAAGCATATATATAGCCGGACAATACGTAGTTTTAAGGCGCTCTCCGGCAATTGGTGGAGGATGTTGATAGAAGCTAATTTTATGGAAAGGGGGGGGGGGGGGGATTATTCTGTACAGGGTCGGTCCTGGTTGGTATATAAGTATTGGTAGGACTTCGTGTAGATGTATTTGAAGGAGCTATACAGAAGTATAAATTTCGTAGTATATATATATATATATTTGTGCGCACCTGGCCTTATAATTAGGATATACCCAGGGATGAGAGGAAGGGGGAGATTTGATTGGTGGGTACATGTAGTTGTATTATATGTTTTACTCTTAATTCCGCGCGAGTTTGCCATTCGCTTTAATCTCGAAAAGGGGGGGCGCGGGGCTCCCACCGTTCTACATTTTAATAGAGTAAAACAGGGTTCGCGATTACAACTAGGTATATTAATTTCTATATAGGAAGGGTAGGGAATTGACCTACTATAACACATCTAAAGAGTTAATTAAGCCCTATTACGTAGCGTAGCTTTATGTTTCCATCCACCAATGGATAGTAAGGCTGAAAGTATTTCCACTGTGAAGAAAAAAAGTTCCTACTGCTGATCACAACGACAAGCGAGTGATATACTATGAAGTTACCATTCAGCTTTTTCTGAGCGCCAAGAAATCCTTGATTTACCAACGCGCTGGTCATGCATGAGGCCATATTGGATTCGAGTTATTGATAGGTTTTCTATTTCCTCGCATGACCAAGCCCCAAGTTAACTCCCCCACCGATCTATCAATGCAGGCTCCACCTCCGCGAGAAGCGCGGTCTAGCATAGGGCTTGTTATCCCCACCCCATCTTATATTCTCCTTGTCGGCCTTCCCCGTCCACCTTTCACATGTCTATTTTGATCCTAGAGCGGCTATCTGCACATAGGTGCAGGCAACGAGTATTATCCAAGATTAATTCCGTTCCGTAGTTCGACTGTGGGGAATCATTGGGTCGGGATTCCCGGCCGTGTCGGAACCGGCGAGGCGGGGGGCAAGGGTATGCTGTCGCCGGTCTGTGAATTGGGCAAGAAGTTACTGGGTAAAGCTTAAGGGTAAGATGTCAGGCGCCAAGCGGTTATTCATACAGAATCTAGTAGAATTAGTGCCAAAGTGGCTTTTCCGTGACCCAATAGTCTTATCAGGCGTTCAAAAAAAATTTGTAGTGAGCAAACTCACTTTTTTAATCTAATTCTTTTGCAATAACTCTACCGTAAACTATAGACGATGAGATAGATGGGGAAATGAAACAAGGACCAGTCACAACTGCGAACAAATCCCTGTGGCAATTGAATATCTGATAAGCTAGAATTAATCCTCGCAAGATTACTAGATACAAGCAGACTATTTCCAAGATTTATAATTCATTATCTAGTGGAGCAGTAAGAGAAGCGATTCTGTCCGGTCCTGGCCGTTTATTACAGGGTATACATACATGTAATAAGGCAATTTGCGAACATGATTGTGTGTGTGGTGGCATCTGCAGCTGCAGTGGAATCACACTTGTATTGCTGGGTTATGACTAAACAGTTACTCAAGTGGGTATAAGGCTGCGAGCTGTTACACTGAAGGAAATAAATCCAAATAGAACGGGAGAATGTTATTAGAGGGAGATAAATGAGTATAGCCAGTGTGACAGGTTGAAGTGGGTAAGAGAATAGGGGGCTAGTTGATTTCAGTTGGAGTTGCCTCTAGGGATTGTTGTCGTTGTTTGCTTGATATATGAAATTAATCTTGCTCAGTATAAATAGAGCAATTGCAAGACCTCCCCCATTCTAGTTACTTATTTATTTATTTATACTTCATACATTCATTCCCCCATATGCATTCTAGTGAGATCAGTATCCGTCAAGTGAACTAAACTCGATCAACAATATTTCAAACTTAAGTTCTACAGGATACTTGTTCACCATTGGTCCAATATACAAACGGAACCTGATCATCTTTGTTGATAATCTCTCAATTGTAGGAAGGTTATGAATGGCATGTTAGTAACACTTGGCAGTTATAAGGGTGCATAGAATGTCACTCGCAAATCTTGATGACCAAGACATACTTATTTACGACTACACAACATCCCTCACTATCAATTTGAGCAACTTTTTCTTTCTTTCTTATATTGTTTCAAGTAGATGCATATTACATCTTTCCCCCTTTATCCGGTCATAGATCCCCCTCGGGCCCCCCCTGGGCAGTTCCACACGGGCCGGGATGATCAGCCCCGCACGCGAAGTATCTATCTATGCTTGCGCTACTATGAGATGAATGCCTCAACACAATGTGTAGCCTATTTGCTAGGAGAGAGGCGAGCCTAGATTTGTGTCTATATGTCGAATCACCATTAATAGAGGTTCCAATGCTTCCACATAGGATAGCAAATCAACTGGGATTGAAGATTAATCTTGTTGTTAGTTTTGATGTAAGAAAGCAAAAGCTCATGCAGAGGAACCTACAAACGATGGAAAGGGATCTAGCCAAATAGCGAAGAATCTTAACTCTCTAGTTATCAGTATGCAAACGACTTAACGCCCGAGTCTCACAGACCGAAATATAAAGTAAGAGCTATTGGGTAGCTGTTCGTTCTGGAATGTATCTTGGCGCCTGAAAAAGTTAGTCACTGGTACAGCGCATTGGTAGCTATAGTATGATATCCGGTGGCATATCCTGGGTATTATGAGTAGTAGCATTTGATAATTATATAATCCGTTCGGATGTGAGTATATTCGTCAACATACACTTGAGAATTCACTGTTCACTGATTTATTACGAGTGGTATATATCTATGGTGCGGTAAATGTGTCAAAAGTAATTTCACCACCGGTGGTATAGGCGCTGAATTTCAGTTCTTGTTCTAGTATAGGAGCTAAATATCAGTCTTTATGCTGCGCTATCATTTTTTTAGAAATTTATGAAGGTTTCCGGATCCCACTGGTGGTGGAGTGCCTGCCACTAGTGGTAAAGTTCCCCACCAGTGGCCAATAGGGCTCATATATTGGCATTATATAGCCAAAATGTCTGTGCGCCTTTTATCATAAAAAGTGACATTATAGGTAAAATAATTTACTACCGTTGGTAAAATTACCTTTGACACATTTGTCGCTCCATATATACCTGTCTACCAACGGGTGATGAAGATATAGGTTGGTACATATATGGGCGGATGATTGATGTATTTCGAGAGTTGGTTGTTAGATCTGGGTAGCGATGGGATCTATGTGCAGTTCCTCAGCACCACTTCTGGTAGTATATTATTCAGGTGATGTGTTAGAATGCCTTGAACTTAAAAGACTCTTCTTGATCGAACTGAGCGGTATTTACGCATAGGTTGCGCGATACACATCAAAATATAGGCATATGTACTGTATGGGGGAGGGTGATTGATTGATTGATACTTCATACATGCATACAGCCCGTAGGCTATATATAGAGGGTGAGCATGCGGGGGTATTCCATGGCCCTTTGATGCTGACCCCCCTTTAATAGAGATGAAATTTATACGGGAAATTTTTTGATGAGTGAGATAAAAATGACCTGTTAGTGAAGCTATGCTAGACCTACTTTTCTAGGGGACCAGCTCTTGATTTACAGGTGGGTGATGCGGTAGTGCCTTTAGCCCGGCCACCTGTTGAGGATCGGGACGTGTTTTCACAATCTGGCGCTTGGAACTAACGCGGGTGAGATCTAGTCTCGTGCCCATCCCCTATTTTTGTGTGGTTGGAGATGTAGTATTTTATGTATCACACCACCTAAAGAAAAATATACTGATTGGGTCTGGGAATGAGACTAGGTGAGATCTACATACGTATATATACTTGTATATGTAGAGTACATATCACTGACACGACATGGTTTTGCCGCCTATGGTAGTTATTTGCTTTTGATTTAACAATTGTTATTCTTTCCTTGGCCTACCAATGTCCCCAGGTCCAGCCTGTCACGCTCACCCAAGTGACGAGTGACGTGTTGAGAAATACGGGCTTGGAGTGATATACTATGATGTGGATGGATTATTATAATTATTCTATCGTTATGTTTAAAAGAGTTATAATCCAAACAACCTTAAGCATGCTCAATGAATCATTATATATACATATAATTAAATGAAGTCCATATAACATTACACCTCCTATTATATATTAGGTATAAATCAACAAGACTCTTTCTGCGTTGGGTCCTGACATTCGGTATCGCCTTTGGTCTGATATATTTGACGACCTTTCCACCAAGATAAGCTGAAAACTGTCAACACCGTCACGGGGATAGTGAGCGCCGGATACCACCACCAGTTACCACTAACCGAAAACCTAATATGCCCGTTGTCATCTGTACCGGTATTAAAGAAAGCCATTCCGAAAATACCCTGAAAACCGAATTGAGTATTAGTTTTAACCCGTGAGTTCCTATTACCCGTCCCCCCCAAAGCAGTAAATTATAGGCCAGTAACCTGGCACTGAGGGATCAACTTACGCTGAATAAAGATGCCGGGAGAAATATCATTGTGAAAACCTGGATGATACGGAGTGACTGTCCGTCCTCATAACTCGAACGTGCAATCTGCGTACTCTCAGTTGCCATCCGAGCGTTTACCTCAGCGTCCCGCTGGCTTATAATAGCAAAGCACTAATGGGCTGTATTAGTGGGGTGATAAGAGTATAAGATGAGCACAGTACATACTTCGTTAATAGCAATCTGTGTTCTTCTCTCATATAGTCTTGCATACGTTTTGAGTAGGCCGCACTCGTCCACGTAGACACTCCAAACATCATTTAATCCCGAAATGTGATGGCTAGCTTTTGAATTATCCCTATCCCATTCATTGTCGTAAGGGTTGTCATTTATCCATTCTTGCTGTGCTTTGAGATTCACGAGCGTGGAGTTGAGGATATCATAGTCCGTTGATACTTGGGAGATCTGACGTGCAAGTATGAGAAACATCCGGCTCCGAGTAGTGAACTCGGCCGTATTGCCATTTTCGTTTACCTCCAGCTCCTGCTCAGCCGGACAACGTTAGTGTGATCCGTGTATGGTAGTGCGTCTCCTATAGTACCATGATGATCTCTTACCCAACGGTAGATGGGATCCGCCCAACGTGCTGTGAAGTCGTATGTGATCTGCAAGGACCTTTGTGCAATGAAAGCGTGAACCAGCATGGGCTCACGAATCACCATCTCCCCTTTATCTGAGAGACTAGCTACAAGGTCAGTCTTCATATCGTTGGGGCATCTCAGCAGCAGGATTGTCGTTGTTTTGGCACGCAGATCACGGCCAACCCAAACACAGAAACGCGTCCAGCCTAGAACAGACTTGGATGTGACCGGGCCACGCACAACAGCTTCCCCTGAACGAAAGATAACCGAATACCAAAACTCTAAGAAAAATTTAAAGGCATTAGTATTTCAAGGACCCTGGTGATAGCCTGCATGCAGGCATCAAAGACCTGAGGTATAGGGGGCATAGAGAAGTGGCTCTCACGGTGTAGGATGGGCCTCTTGGTGATGGGATCGTAATTCACGAGTCGTCCCGGCATATGCTGGCGCGGTAGAAGATTGGCAAACTGGTTTGAGATGCCGTATGTTTTAAATATCGCCTGTAACAGCTCGGGGGTGCACTGGAGACAATCCGTGTCACCGACAGGAACCCCATCAATGAATCTAAGATCATTCAGTAAAATTCAATCGCCAAAGAAAGCGGTTGGTATATACATCATCCTAGTATGCAGCCGATCTTCAAATGAAGTCTCCATATCTGTAGGTTCCGCGTGCTAATCGAAATCAGGAGGATTAAAAATTGCTAACTCTCAAGGTAGTGGTGGTAAACAAACGTACCTCCAACATATTAATAACTTCCCCATCGTTCAGGTTGTACCGCATTTCTTCTCATAGTCAAGCTCGTCAACACGTATGTTATACACCTGGGAATACATAGTAGGTTTTCACCTCCGTATGCGCCTCGCATATCAAAAACATCCACGCTTGAAGATTTTGAGAAACAACCCTCAGTTTGGAACGCCTTCTTTGTATCTGCAGCGCATAGAAACTGGTGGAGTTTGTGGCGGTCAGCGTCTCCCTCGTAATTTAAGTTGGAGGATCGTGGTTGCGCCATTCTTTGTTTCTGAGTAGGAACGGGCTGGATGGTGGATATAGGCTCGGGGTCAGAAATCTGTGTTTTTGGAAAGAGTATAAAAGAATTTCCGGAAGATATATAGATGGGGGGATCCACTAGGAATTTAAGTCAAACCTCACGCATATACAATAACATGACGGCTATATTGGCCTATATATATGCGTGGGTTGACGCCCGGTATATACTAGATTCCGTAAATATAACTAGACTCCAGCTAGTGGCGGATGGGCAGGCCGAGTTTCTGGGATGTATCAGTGTTTCCGTGCTACGCGCCGAGGGTAAGACAAGATCTTAACGGTAAAGTATATGTGTACTGTCCGGGGCTGGCATTAAGAGACACCTGGGCCAAAAAGCGGAGAATACATACATTAATGCAATGTAGCTGAATCTTCGCCGGTCACCTATTAGAGTTATCCTAGTCCAATAATGTAAGGCGGTTATGCGTGTCACGACAAGTGAAATTGCCCCGACCCAATCGATTGAATCAAGGTCAAGAATATATATGTAATGTGATTCCCTGGATATATCGAATTGGTAATTTGGGTAAAGTATATGCCAATTGTGCTTATAACCACGATCAGCTAGCGCCCGCTCCCGCTACAGGCTACATAAATGCGTCTACATAATGCAGCTGCTCACACATCTGCTACGTGATTGGTTGTCTGATGGACTAGTGTTTCTTAGAAGCAGTTACCTTCGGGTGGAATCAACAGCTAGTCCACATTAAAATCTTCAGGCCACCCATTGCACCGGTACCGCTTTACTAGGCAGTATGGCGTTTCTTTTTCAGGGGTCGACGCTTCCACTCAAGTCCCTATCAATGGAAATCAAGTACAGCTACACCTCGCTATAAGAAACGCCAAGGTGTAGGTAGTTTTTGTTTCCCAAGGAGAAAGATTTCTTATGGTGGGGTGTCGCTGTATGTGATTCGACCAAAGAAAGACTACATATGAATACAACTAATCGGGCTAGTAGAAGTCCCTCAAATGACTACTGCTGCGGAGGTTGATTTATCGATTATCATGAAGCCCCACATAGTCATTGTGTATCACTCGCATTCGTAGCCCTAACCCATTACAACTTCATATTTTTTTTTTGTTTACATCATTGATTTACAACTTCATATTAATGTGCTGGGTATTCAAATTCGTCACAAAAGTGAGTTATAGTGCCTGATCGGAGGAGAGTATACTAGCAATGCTGTTGAGTCTCCCTCTCACGCGCATAAAACAATTTGCCTGTGGCTAGTGTAAAGACTGATGGTATACCCTTTACCATTTTTTTGTTGGAATGGGGCTTAGGTGCACCTTCCACTAACTATGTATCCTCTTTTTGCAGTCATGTGTCTATACACCTTTCTTTATTACCTGTATATATATATAACACCCCTTCGACCTGGAATCATTTAAGAAGACTTTTCGCTGTCCCTACAATCACGACACTTTAAATCTCTCCCGACGTGGCTGAAGGAATGGCTTCGCGTTACAGTAAAGGAGGGCTGCCGCCATATATATATATATATATATAATCTAAGATCAGCTCGAGTCGCACCCAAAAATCCTTAACCGCTCCAATGAGTTCAAAAAACCAAACGAGTCCGATTTCCGGTTTTGTGTTATGCGTGACGGTTTGTAACAGTCTCCCAATTCTACCCGCTTTCATATAGTGGAATAGAATAGGTACAAGTTTCTTGGTATAAATCGAACTGACCGGCGATTTTTGGCTACAGTTCGTACGATCGTGCTGGGGGACTACTGGGGGACTTCCAGGTTTCACTGTTATTGGATTATAATGCCGATATAAGGTAAAGAGAAGGTGGATGACAGCTTAAATGATAGCCATAATTAGGGGCGATTTGGTGACAGGCAGATATGGAGGTCAAAAACGAGGGCGGGAGTGAGGGCGAGAATGGGTCAGTGAACTGTGTTTAGTTCACACAGTGATGTTCCTATTTGGGAAGATCCATCAGTGGTATCCTCAATGTACCCAGGGTGTCGGAAAGTGATGCACATTTTGACTTAACAACGCCTAAATACACCCAAATACACCAACTGAAAATACTTTCTAGGTGGAGTTTCGAGTATATATTCCCTCTATTACTACCTGGAATATATCTAGAGATGTTTGGATACTAAATGTTTGCTTTATAGGGAAGAGGTTACTTCAAGGTAGTAAAAATGAGTGGTAAAGGTCACAGAAACGAATTGATAACAGACTCCTTTTTTTAGTTCCTGGTGACAATATGTATCTCAACGCTCATATTAACCTGGAAATAATCGCATGTGCTATGTAACCCTCTGGTGGTTGATAAATTATCAAATGTGCATCACCTTCCGACACCCTGAGTACACCCGCAGGAAAAAAGTGGGAAACAACGAGAAGCGTGACAATGGGTGCCTCCAATTTGACATCCCCAGACCTGCAATACAACCCTACGGGTATTCTATAGCCATGCCTTTTGACAAGTCTGGGAAGTGGATAGAGGCTACTCTAAATGAAAACACGAAGGTTATTGAAGCCCAAGCTAGGGAAGAGTAGGAAGGGCCGGATTGGGGGAAATGTATATAGAATCATTGATAGCATGCCAAAGAGGGTTACAAAGATAATGGCAAGGTGTTGAAGGTATAACACACGCTCTCGCTATAAGGGTATGTGTATAAGGATATACCCCTTATAGAGAAGTAGGTGTTCGGTCTGGTTGGTTTTATATTTATTTGGGAAAAAGAATGTTTAATATATAAAATAACCCTAGGAAGGCTGGCGGGTGCCCATGTAAATTGTAGGCTTGGCATGAAGGTTTTGAATCGCTTTTCAGGTACTAGTGTGGGAATTAAGCGCAAAATCTGAGAAAAAAGTGCAGTAATTTTATCATTCAGTCTGTTAAAGTGTCTCCATTGGATTGAGGTCCTATTATGAACCATACCAACCCGGCCTCTTGAATAATATCGGGATAAGATATATATCTTAGGTACAAGTTAAAACAGTGCACTAAATTACTTTCCAGCCATTTATTAGTGAGTGTAGATTAGTCGAAAACGACTAAGTAAATTTGATAAATAACTTCGTCATATTAACTTGTCTCCTCGAGATATATGGAAGAGGGATGTTGATTCTAATATATATCAGTACAAAATGGTACCTTTAAGATTTCGTTGTTTTGCTGGGCTAAGATAATTAAGGGTGGGGGAGCGATCGTGAGGTAAGTCTCTGCTGGTTCTTGCTTATTTAGGCCGGTTGTTCTCAACATTTTTGCTACTATCCTACCTTTTTCTTTTTGTTTTAGTCTATTAAAGATATCACGAAATCTTCAAATCGAAGTAAATCACTCCTCGGATGTTTGAAATCTAATTGGGAGTCTTCTCCTATGGGCCGTGAATTTTTTTAATTGCATGATATGTCCTGGGGTAGGTATTTAAGCTGGCTCCCTTCAATCTACCTAGCTGGTCTTTACAATTTTCTACATTACCTAACAAACTACATGTATAGTTTCTTGATCGATCTATCAGGTGAGCGGGATATTTCAAAAAAGACACATGAGTAAGAAATCTGGTCTCGTTTCCTTTCGTCTGGGCGCGGTGGGTGAACCTGGCGTAGAAAGGTCAGAATCGGTTTGCCTACGCGCAGACCCATGCCCCGGCGCCACAGGACTAATTTTGGCGTCCTGGGAGTGCGTCAGGCGGTAAGACGAGCAGGTCCGTTCATTCAAGTTCTTACTACAGTGGCAACTTCACTTAGCTCAACGCTCACTGTGAGAAGTACGGAATTAATATCCTGCATGCCGTGGTTTATAGGGGGGAAAGAGGGTTTTAAAACAGGGCACGGATGTTAAGGCGAAGTGTGAAAGTTTCAAAAATACCCTATTGCCCGCAGCAGCAAGCCGTAATAATCCCTCCAAGGTCTCTCTTGAGACGGGCCCAGGCACACATCCAAAAACCTAGGGAAAGGCCTATATACAGAACTGCGGTGATATCGGTGGTACACAATCACAAAGATATCTTTAGACTTGCACAATTTCTCATTGGAAACAGTGTCATAAATTGTCAATGACCTGGTGGGCGAGTTTGGGAACGCACCGCAAGCGACAGTATCTAACTACTTAGCTAATTAAACGAAATAATTAATTATCAAGCTACTTAAGCTTATCAGAATATCGATACGGGGTAGACACCGATGGTGATTAAAGGGGGTAGATATATGATAGCCCACTGTGCGCGGCAGGCGCTGCCGGCTGTTTGATTCTGAGGCCGTGAAGGACCCTTTCAAGCGTGGTGAGGATCTGGAACTAAAATAAATTCTCACAGCTCTTGAGGATCGCATGTCGTCGCAAACCTCCCGTGGCGCTTGGGGCTGTCTAAGCGCATACAAGGGTACGGCAATCTCCATTCGGATCGGTGCGTGCGTGGGTGTGGCTTGTTGTTGATCCGTGGCAGTACTACTGGTATCTTAGGGATTCTTCCTACCCTATGACCTCCTAACGCATGTTATAACAAGAGCATGCTGTAATAGTCTATAACTCTGATTTAGGGGTCCGACCTACGTCTTGTACGGCTAGATCTATTAGCTGTAGTATATACTCTTGTTTTGAAATTACCTGGGTTCATCACATGCACAGGCTCTCACTCGCTTTCCGCAATATTATTATTGGGAGAGAAAGATCAACTAGCTATAGCACCTCCCCACCCCCACCTGGGTTCAGTGTTTTAGGTGGTAATCGCTTTCTATTTCTCAGTACGGCTGAACTGAACTGAAGTGAATAAAAATGGCCCACAACTGAACTGAGAAACTAATAACCGGTTTAATTTATCTCACACTTCTTGTAAAGACCAATGGAGCCAATAGGTAAATACTGTTGATTTTGTTGATCTCTTGTTAATTGTGCTGTGGCCTTAATAGACGTTGGAAGTTAGAAGGGTACTCTTATTTCAACTTTTTTGCCCAGGGTTTACGTCCCATCATTCCCAGGACTACCTAGAGGCTCATCATTTTTGTGTTGGAACTAGGGTATACTTCTAGCCTTCACCAGCCATATCACTCGAGAGGGTGTCAGCAACTATTGTTTGAGGTCTTGGCACTTATTTATCAGCAACTCTACACCAAAGATGTTCAGGGTTACGGTTTCTTTCATCAGTTCCTACTACATAGGAGAACAGTTTTGTCCAAGCTAAGATCTGAATGTACTGAGCTCTATTTTGAAACGAGTCTAGAAAACCGGTCTGGGCTGATAAACCGGAATCTTGATACTTAATTGTTCATATCATACATACATGTTGTTGAGCATATAATTTGCATGTGATTGATACATATAATTTCCTAGGCACAATGGCTTATTGGTCTGTGTACTTCGAGTCTTGGCCATATATCCTTCTAATAGTTTATACCTCGTGCAGTTCCATGTAAGCCGAGCGTAGTGCAACCCGTAGATTATGGCACGATCTTAACTTTCCGTTCTAGAGGTAGATTAGTATTTCCCTGCCTAGAGAAAGTAGGGCGGGGGGCGACAACACCCAAACGAGAACGAGTTTTTGAAAATATTTCAACAACCAGTAAGATAGAGAAGACCAAAACATCATATTCAGAATCAGCAATCTCAGGCTAATCTTTTTATCCTCACCATTCGATAAAAATCATCACTTTGCAGAAAGTACTGTTTTCAACCAAGGTTATACAGGGCTAAATCCTTTCCTGAGGCTGGGTTTTTCCTGGAATTTGGGCCTTCATCAGCATAACTCAACAACCACATCAGCTAAAAAGAAAAGAAAACAAGAAGGAGGATCTGCAGAGAAGTATCTTCACATCTAGGCACTAATATTATTGAATTTGTAGGGATTACACACCCCCCTACTCATCACCCCTTTAGACTACACTCTCCTAGAGGAGGGCAAAGGTGCCAGCGCATTTCTGTCTTGGCGGTCTTGGCAGGCTTGGAGTTGAGGGGTTTAGGACAATAGGTTTGTTGAAAACAGAACGATAAGACAATAGCATTGTGAGAGAGAGCAGAGATCTAGTGTATAGCAACCACATTACACGAAAACAAAATGGTATAAGGCTACCCGATCAGTGTGAAGACAATAATGGGAAGGACAGTAGCATATAAAGAGGCGGCGTATGGTCTCGGACTTGAGCCGGTCTACGGGGATAGGGACCCGGAATTTGTAAGGTATATGGAATACAGGAAGGTATACTTACAACAAAAGGACAGAGCGTTTGTACTTGTAAAGATTAGAAGGGTGGAGGCGATGAGCGAAAACAGAGTTACAGAGGACCTGACAGTGGAACAGAACTCCAAGGTGGAGGACTTGAGGAAATCGAGAGAATTGGGGAAGAATACAGAATTATTACAATAAAGGAAGTGGAGGAAATAACAGAGATGATGGAAACTGCAAGCGATTATGAACCGACCCCACCGCCAGAGATCAAAATGGAGAGAGAAAAATCCCTGAACCCGATGGGCTCCCCGGGAATTATACAAGTGCCACTGAACCCTGAGAAGGGAAAGGCGAAGGAAACCAAGGGAACAGAAGAAACGGGGGAAGCAGATACGATGGATACGAAATGGGCGAGCATGAGTAGAGATGACCGAAACGAGGTCGTAGTAGAGGCGGTGAGAAAGTAAAGGAATGAAGAAATTGAGAAACTGGGAAAAGAAATGGAAATCGACAGCAAAGATGAAAGAGAGGTAAAAGATGTGCTTATGATGGATGAGGGAAATGCGATGGTGGAAGCAGTTAAAGAAATCGTTCGAAAGGACACCAAAAGGAAATGAGGAGGAGAGGACGAGTATCACGGCGTACCATGATCTTCATGGGAAGGAGGATATTAGAGAATGGGTTTTCAGTTGCGCTATTTTCTTTTGGGTTCTTGGAGTTTCTATGGGTTTCTGTTACACGATGTTATGAGTCATGATTGTACAGGGATTAGGAGGGGTATATATACATTGTATTACGGCTCCGCCTCTTGCACCTCGTCTTCCACCAAGGCGCCTTCGGAACAGGGTTGTTGGATAGAATCGGCCGATACCGGAAACAAGAGAATGGATTAGGAAGGAGTTCGGGTAATAGAATGTAAGCGCTAGGGAGTATTGGGAAGTGGTAGGATAGAAGTGGTGGTTTCGGGAATAGTATGGTTGAGGTGAATGCTTGGGAGGTTCTACGGGATTCTATGGTATGAGTCATCGGTGTAAGAAAATACTTGTATAAATAGGGTTCGTTCTTTCCTATGTTTCTGCCTCTCTAGGCAACGTCTTCTTTCTGTTAGCAATATAATACTTTGGCTCCGGCCCTTCTGTCCTCGCCCCGTCTCTGAACCTGAACCTGAACCTGAACCTGTCTCGTCTCTGGTGTCTCCTGAGTCAATCTCGTCCCCGTCCTTGTATTACATGTCAGCTACGAGAGCCATTTACTGGTATTTCCGCCTCCACGTCCTGATCAGAGATTCCCTGTGGACTCTCTGCCCGACCTTGCTCCTTCTATAATACTGCTTTGATTCCGCCCCGTTAGACTACGTTGCCTCCCTTTTGGCTCCCGAGATACCATTATGGCAGCCTCTGGATCCTCCTTTACTATTGCCCCCGCACCCGTTATACCGAATGTATCGCCAACAAATGGGACAGAATTTTATTACCCTACGCTCTAAAACGCCCGGGCCTTTTTATGAAAGCAATAATGACTACGACAAGGTTCTGTTCGCCCTCTGGGATATCATATTTAGTTAGGGTTAGTGATCAAGTTTATTTACTTACCGGGGGGATCGAGCGCAGGAAGATCATCAAGCCCAAGAGACCCTTTCAGGATCGGTCACGGGGAAGATCGAAGGAGGACACAAGAGCCGCAACTAGAAACCCAAACCCAGCTAATAAGCGAGCACAACCCAGTCGGGTCTAACCAACAACAGAGAGACCAACACACTTGAAACCCACAAAACAGCCCAGCCCATAACGAGGCACGACCCCAAGACCGAGTCTAACAAGCGAGCAAAGAAGCGACACCTCCAAGAAAAAACACACCAAGCGAAAAGAGATGCTTAAAAGCGGACACCTCAAGCCAGGAAATCAGCAAGACTAATGTCCCAGAAGCGACCCCAGACCTACTAAAACCACCCCAAAGTCACTGCCAACCAGATATAGACCAGCGGAAACAATCGATGGAAAGGAAAGAGAAAAGAACAGTAAAACAATGCATGATAGAGAGACAAAAGGGAGATAAGGAAGGAGAACATACGATCAAAAGGAACACAAAAGAGGAAAAGAAAAGAAAAGAACCCAACAACCAACACCCTTCATATATTCAACACATACTAATCCTCCTCTTCCAACATCAACAATCTTTCCGCCTCCTCCTTGAACGCATCGGCAAGACGTTCATTCCAATCAGTCAATATCCGTAGGCTCTATCATGTGCGCTTGATGTTGAGCAGGTAATCGATAACCGTGATACTTGGTATCGGGAGGGTGGAACACCCTATCAAACTCCATCATAACCTTCTCCTCCTCATTCAACACATCGCCAAGAGCCATACACCTAGTGTGGCCCCTATCCCACCTCTCACCGCAGAGGCACTTCCTACCAAAACAGTACAGACCCCTCCTCCAATCCCACAAGGTGGTCTGCATAGCCGGATCAGATATACCTATCAACCGGGGGGTTGAAACAACACAATCAGATGACCATACCAGATATATATATAGGTCGTCCCTGAAATCTCGACCGGGATTTCAGGACAAAGAGGGAGGTGAATGTCATTGTCCCTGCTATCCCGACCGGGATTTCAGGGACAATCCCAAGAGGAAGGTAAATGTCATTGTCCCTGATATCCCGACCGGGATTTCAGGGACAAACCCAGAGGAACATGGATACATCGTCCCTGATATCCCGACCGGGATTTCAGGGACAACCCCAGAGGAAGATCGATATGGACAGGTAACAGGATCAAAATGTGAGGAGTAAGAGGGGTGGAGGTTGGGGGGTGGGAGGACATACCAAGAACAGCAACA
Organism: Morchella sp. 2018-W45; assembly: GCA_024713785.1. Classification (NCBI taxonomy): domain Eukaryota; kingdom Fungi; phylum Ascomycota; class Pezizomycetes; order Pezizales; family Morchellaceae; genus Morchella; species Morchella sp. 2018-W45. The sequence goes on from JAMGYZ010000012.1 coordinate 1,797,869, forward strand.
GCATCCAAGCCTTTCAACCTCGAATCAGGTTCAACAATGGTCGTCAGGGTACCTGCATTCACGGAATCCCTATCACAGATCGTAATAGCCTTCCTCCAATAGATGAAGTCATCCAGCTTAGACTTCAACCCTTGACTATGGAACCGATCCAGTTGACTAAGGAAGAGGCTGTACATGTCATCCCTCCCCAGGTACCACACCATCATCTTGGATCGTTCCCGCAAGGTTACATCCCTCGCCAATACCTTTCCCTTCAAACCATCAAGTATCCGACGCAGAGGGTTATCAGCATACATGGAATCGATATGATGTTGGAACCTGCAGCGGAGATGTCTCATCCTATCCTTCAGCTCAAGGACACCACACAGGTTACCAGCCAATCGAGCCCGCTTGGAGGTACCACCAGCCACCCATATCATGCATCTCTTCCACGCATCCTCAAGCGGACGAAGAAATCGCTGTCTCCTGTGCCCACAAGTAACAACAGTACCAGAAACGATCCAAGGCTCAAAAGGCAGAGAGACCGTGCATCTATGACAGGACGGATAAAGAGCTTGAACATGTTGAGCCTCACACGTGGAGTCCAGTGGTTGGAGCTGAGCTGCAGGAAACCCTTCATCTTGAGGGCCCTATCGACAATCCTATCCCTATGTGCCTCAAAGTCGATCCCGTCACTCCTTACAGGGAAACCCAAGTACTTGTAGGTATCCATCACCGGTATAGGCTGCCCATAGATGGTCAAGGGTACATGCCAACGATCCTTCATGTAGTCAGACGCGATAACCCCACACTTGCCCACCTTGAACCGCATATCATGATCATCAGCCCACCGCTCACATATATCCAGCAGCGAGGAAGCCTCAGCCCAGTGACGACACATCAAAACACCATCATCGGCAAAGAACAGAGCCGAAGGCATGACCAAGCCCGCAGAAGGTGAAGGAACCAGAGGCCTATCATCGTCGCAGGAAAGCATGGGATCATCATCGTCAACACCATCATGATAATCCGTAGTGGAATCGGTACCGGAACCATCATCATCTGGGAATCGTATCAGCAAAAACAGGATATCAATCAAGTGTCAAATAATCAAGCAACTCAGAGCAGTCAACTCACATTCAGAGTATTCATCAGAGCCAACATCAAAACCTATCATCGAAGAGTCCCCATCCCCATCAACATCAACAACAGGAACATGTCGATTGCCATCAATGGTCTTCCCCATCAACCGTTGAGATCTTCGCAGCTCAATCCCAAGCACGAATCAGTAGTGGGAGGTGGGTGAGAGCGTAGGTGTAGGTGTAGGTGACTTGGCTGTTATGGGTAGTCTCGATCGATCATTCAACAATCGCATGAGGGAATCGATAAACTTGTTGAATATGGCCGGCGATAGAGGCGATCCCTGAGGTACACCAACACTCCTACGAAGCACCCCAGATGTCTCCCCATTGACAACCAACCGGTACGACATATCGGTAAACATCAGTTGAACCAAGATCTTGATAAGAAGCGGAGGCATCCCCTGCGATACAAGCACACCCACTAGCTTGTCCTTGCCAACCATATCATAGGCAGCCTGAAGATCTAGGAAGACAGCTATCGGTAGCATCCCGGTGGAGAGGGAGTGATGCAAGGTCGCAGCCTGCGTCATCGTGGAGTACCCAGCACGGAACCCAGCCTGAGCACCATCAAGTCGGTTGTAGGGGAAGAAAAGATCCTCAAACATTGGAAGGATAAGAGCCTCAAACACGAACATTACCAGTCAAGTATAGGGCTTGGTCAGATCCTTATGAATGGGGTAGAGAGAGACCTATTCCATCGTCGAGAGTCACCCAAACGGACACAATCCTGAAAGAAAGAACGCAAGATCCGTCCATAACGAGGTGCCAACGAGCCTTCATCTGCAGGATATAGACACCATCCTCACCGCACGCACGCTTCGTGGTCGGAAACCTCGATATAGTTCTCCACCCTCTTCTCAGATACTGACAGAGACGTTCTACAGCGGATCGAATCGAAAGGAAAGACCGCCAACATCAACATCACCATCACCATCCCCATCCCCATCCCAAACACCATCACCTCCATCTTCAACACCCGATATGGATACCCTGATCATAGACCCAAGTATACTTGACGGAAGATTCCTCCATGGGTGTCCGATCCCTGCCTCGATACAATCACCTCCCATCATCGTTGGAAGATCTCTGTACCCGCTTGAAAAGACCTATCGCTGAGCCCATATCAGTTCCATGTGCAAGCTCAACAGCATGCCTATCCGTCGTTCCTCTCACGCCCGGTCGTCAGATCACACCCAAGACCGCCTCAGACACCTGAACCTTACCGACAAGCAAGGCGTCCAACAGATCAACATCAAACATTCAAACATGATCCATACAGCTCATATCCTCCATCAATTTCCAAGAATCCCGTGAATCGCTCACATGGGCCATCACGGTCAAGACCACCGCCGGTAGATATTTTAGGTTGAGAACTCAGTGGTATAATCAGTTATCGATATCCCTTCTTCCTTCCACTTCCCCTCTCTCTTACCTGGTCGGTTTCCAGGATCCTGAGCAGAATTCCTACCCCTTCTTCTCCTCCTCCTTTTCCTTTCCTTCCTCCCGCTCCTGGGATATGGTATTCCAGATTCAGCATCATCGGTATCATCCCGATCCCGTGCCGACAAGCAGCCTCTGAGCTTATTAATCCTGAACCGCAAGACACCACCATCATCACCACCACCATCACCACGATAAGCGTGCAATGGAGCTGTCGAACCAGCATTTGGAGTACCGGTAGGAATGGACGCAAGCAACAGGTACCGATGGTCGATATCTATACCAGATCAGAAAGCAGTCTGAGATCCATCACAGCACCACCATTCACGACGGGGTTTAGAGGTGGTGATACCCCTGCTGCTCCATTGATGGAGATGCATCCGAAAGAATGATCCGTACCAAGCTCAAGCCTACCAACAGGCGATGGAGATGCCACAGGAACCAGTCGCTTCATACCGCACAGAGTCTGCCATTTATGGAAGACCCGTACCCTATCACCAGGGCCAACCCTTTCCTGTTCCGGAAACCTAGTATTGATATCACCCAACAGGAGATGCACCGGAGGAAGATGAAGCAGGTGCTCCTCCATACCCTGAACGGTCAAGGAGGTGGGGGGGTAATAGACACCGCGGTTCGCACCCCTTCAATCGCGTGAATATCCCGTACCGATCACCCCTCACCTCCAATATGGGAAGCCAACAGGTAGATGCCGCCACCATTCCTACCCTTCCTCCCACACCACCTTGAGATTCCAGAGTTCAAAACAGTGCTGCATACAACGGAGGGATGGGCGAGCCTATCGGAATGATTGATGTACCACGTCTCAGCAACAAACAGGAAGTCGTACACCCGATCCAGCATCGACAGCAAGCGGTAAAACTTCCAATCCTGCAGGCCCTAAGGTTGACATAACCAACTCGACCAAAGAAGCATCCCGATGCAAGTCCGTCGAATTCACCAAAGCCTCCTCGATATGGACTGGAAACAGCCAACACACACGCACACAACACACGTGCCTATACGCGTCAGTGCAAGATCACAATTCCCAACCTGACAGTCCAAGCGACGAGCTAAGCTGTCCCGGAAATCTCGGTCGAGATTTCAGGGACACACCCTAGTGTGGGTCCCATAACACCTGTCCCTGATATCCCGGTCGGGATTTCAGGGACGCGCTTCATAGTGTAGGAAATTTTGGGTGAATTGGAAGGGCAATGGATCAAGGAAATAAAAAGGGAGCTACAGGAGAGTCAACGTACCCTTTCCACTACGTTCATCATCATCAGTCGATCCATCACTTACAGTACCGGTATCAGCAACAACACCTCCATAATGAATGTCCATCGCCCCTCTTATCCTACCGTGGACTCCTCTCAGTCATGCACCAGGCCCTTCACCCGTGCCTCTTCCTTTGCCTTTGCCTTTGCCCTTCCCTCCACCTTTGCCTTCCTCTTCCTCCAACCTCCCCACATTCTCCACCAACCCACCCTAACCTCTTCCATCATCATCGGTATTCAGCATTCAGAATCGGAAACCTCCATTGAAATATATGTGGAGTATGATGGGCGAAGCGATGAAGGTGTACGGGGTGCGGATCCGAAGACAGAACCAACAGGGCGATTCACGGAGGTTGATAGGAATGGGGAGGCCGAACCAGAGGCACCACCACCACCACCACCATCATTCAAAACTTCCGAATGATCGGAAATATCCATGGGCTCCAGGCAGGACTCGGGTTCAGGATCAAGAGTGGATGCAGAAGATCCAAGTTCTAGCCAGGACGGCCTTGAACTCCCTCTCCCATCCGCGGTTCTTCACCCAACTGTCGATATAGGATCTGGTTCTAACATTCTTGGTGGTCGTGGAGGATCGAGCGAGACGTCCGATGAACATACGTCGTAGAGTGTCCCGTCTAGCACGCAGTCCAGAATCCTTCGATATCATTCCATCCTTCCCATCCTTCCCATCCAAGCACCCACCATCGGTGTTCGATTCCCACCGTCGGTATACCTTCGGATCGAGTGGGTCAAACGAATCAAGGACCGACAAGTCAGGATGGGCATCCAATATACGTTTCATGGCAGGACAACGCCTGGAGCAAACAATCATCTCAAGAACCTCATCGTTGACCCAACTGATATTGATGACATGTCGGGGCTGAATTCGCTCAATCCTCAGAACGCGTCGGATCATTCCCAGAGCTTGACGCCCTTCAAATAGAGATGGGAATAATCATCGGGAAACTCAGAAGATCCTTCAAGAAATAAACCTTCTTAGTCGGGACCATCGACGGTGGTGGTACTAGGTAACGGTCGAGGCAGTTGAGGTCGAGGTTGAGGTGGTGGTGGTGGTAATGGTGGTGGTGGTGGTGGTGGTTGTGGTCGTGTTGGTGTTGGCGGTTGTGATGACGATGGCGATGGTGAGATGACGTGTCGGTAACGGTCGGTAGTCGCGCCGTCGCCCTCCTCTACCCCTATCCACAGCTGGAATTGCGGTACCGATCGGGACACGGGTATCCATTTCGACATCAACGGTATCGATATAGTCCCATGGACCACTCCTAATCCTGTGGAAGGTTCCGCTCGCTATGCCCCTTTCAAGCTTTCCCAATCTATCCATAGCAATATCCATCTGGTTCCTACCAGCCTCAATAGACAATCGCAGGCCGTTAACCTCCCGCATCAGAGCATCGATCAGGAGCTTGTTGCCCGTCCTGTAGGATGAAAGGGGGGGTGCTCGTTCACGTTCAGCGTCACCAGAAGATCGCCCAGTTCCACGTCCATCCACAGTCGCAACCACGCTCGCAGCTCCATCACCAATCCCCTCAACATCATCAAATGGATTAGAGGGGGGAGGTAAAGATCGCTTGCCATCATCACCCAGCTCACGATCACCATCCGCCCGAACACCACAAGCAGGAATACCACGACGCAACGATTCCACCCTCTCCGGTCCGATCCCGTCATCATTACAGCAGAGTTCAATGAAATCCCTAGTGCCCAGCGTTCTACCACAGGACCACCCGGGGCGGTCCCCAGAGTCAGGGAATGACCTCATCCCAACATCCCCACAAGAGCATACATAACGGCAGTACCGTTCACCCACAGCATTCGCCCTTCCCGCGTTGCTCCTCCTGAATGTACCACGTTTCCTCTCCGACCTCCCACAAGCGGGGCATCGCAGTACAGTGTTGAAGGTATCAAAAAGCTTCTCGGCCAGATCAAGACGACCATCCTCCCTCCTCGCGGTGTGTAGGTCACGGGATCGCATCCCACGGTTCAAATGTATGTGTATATATATATAAATATATAAAATCAACGTATCGAGAACTAGGTATTCGACCCAATCCGAATCAGCATTTGAAGGAGGAAAGATATCACAAATCAAGAGGAGAAGGAGGAGAGAGAGAGTTAGCGGAGGAGATGAGGAAGGGGCAGGAACGTTGTATGGGTTATCATCGCATATGCATCGAACAAGGTTTTGAGGAGTATAAAGTCGTGAGATGTCCTGAAATCAACCGGATTTCAGGACACATAGGTTGAAATCTTGACAGGGATGAGAATTGCAGGTCGCGATCGCGACATGGGTAAAGGAGGCACAAATGCAATTGTATAACACTCACCTATCAGAGATTCTTGGCGCCAAGACTGCAGGATTACCTAATAGCTGGGCATGCGAAATTGGTGAGAACGGAAGGAATAAGAACTACATGTAAGAGGGTGGGGCAACCCCTTCCTTTATATAATTTCCTTGCTGCCGATGGGCAAAAAAGTCGATTCCATAGGTTTCCGCCAAGATCTTGTTAGTCAGCAACCGGTACCCGCCCTTTTCCGTATAGACTGGCTATAGTGTTGTGAATCCTGCTCACGCGATCAGCCATCCGCTATTTGTTACGCCTCTATCAATCAATCGACGACAAAGGCCCATGAATCGTCGGGGTTATCGGCATCGCTATCCAGTCATCCCAGGTGTAAAAACAAAGAAGTTGTCCCTGAAATCCCGGTCGGGATTTCAGGGACATAGTGGTAGAGCACATTGGAAATTGCATGGAATTGTCTCCTGTCCATCGCGGAGATATCCAGTTTCATACCGGTATCAGATCCTTCCGGTTGTGGAGGAGGGGAGGAGGCGTCGAGGATTGGGATCAGACACATCGTGATTGATAATCAGGATAATTCGGGATGCAGTCCCAATAGACCATGTGCAGCATGCTCCATGTCAATCCAAATCGAAATCGATCGCGAAATCGAGGTGTGAGGATTGCTTCATCCGCAAGCACAGACGATGAGTCATGACGCGATATGAGTCACGATGTGCTGCATGACTCATGCATGTATTAGTCATTAGGTTCACACTGGTCCCTAGCAACCGCGTTACGGTTGAAATAAGATAAATAAGTACCTCCTCCACCTGAATATTTCCGCTTTTGCCAAGCCACTGATTAGTAAGCATTCCTCTGAAGTTTAGATGTCCCTGAAATCCCGCCGGGATTTCAGGGACATCAAACATGAAGAACTAATGATTTTAGATTGAATACTAACTGTTGGCTCCATTTTGTGCTTTTCAACTTCAACCTCAGAACCATCACAAGATGTATTCCCCACCCCCCTACCTACCTGCCAGACCTATACATGCATATCTTCAAGTGTCCCTGAAATCCCGGCCGGGATTTCAGGGACACTGGTTGAGGATTGATCGTTACAAGTCCAATACTAACCGTTGGGTTCTCCTCGATAGATACTTCAACTTCGATCTTCAAAACCTCTACAAGTATGTACTCCCTTGCTCCATCCTTCTTGCAGGCTTGATAGCCTACATCTACAGCTGTCCCTGAAATCCTGGCCGGGATTTCAGGGACATTGTTTGAGGATTGACAGTTACAGGTCCAATACTAACAGTTGGGTTCCCTTCGATAGATACTTTAACTTCGATCTTCAAAACCTCTACAGTATGTACTCCCTTTCTACACCTGCTTGCAGGCTTGATCACCTGCATCTACAGCTGTCCCTGAAATCCCGGTCGGGATTTCAGGGACATTGGTTGAGGATTGACCGTTATAAGTTCAATACTGACCGTTGTATCTTTATCGATAGATCTCTCCACCTGAATCTCATCGCCCTTGCAGGAGCACCTACCATCAGCATGGGGGATACCGATCCTTATGAGCCCGGAGAGGCTAGCGGTTCCAATAGCCTAATGGACTCAATCAGGAAGCAGCAGCCGATCCTTCCACCTCCAACGCCAGAACCACTACATCGACGATCATCGGTCTCAATCGCCCCAACAAGAAAGCAGGACCACTGGAAGCAGGATTCAGCAAATGGCCAGCACATCCCCACTCGCCTAGCTGGTAGTGGCTGATCCCTCCTCCGGATTGCCCCCCATGGATTAGCAAAGACTCACCCACAAGACGATCCCCAACACAATCCGTCCGAAAGGACAAGGAAAAGGGAAGGGCAAAGCACCATCCACCAGCAAGACGGCAGCCACCCCTAAGCAATGCCAACACCGTCACCCCCCAGCTCCATCCCCAGCAGCAGCAGCACCAACACCAACACCACCACAGACAAGACCGCAAAGAACCAATACCACCATGAATCCCATCCCAACCCCAAGTACCGGTACCAGCAGGGTTTGGTCCTGGCATGAGGAATCATCGCAGAGAGGCAGCATAGGCTCCCAATGGCCGTGTTGGACGATCAGGACGCATCCAAGTCCCAGACAACATCTTCGACAGGTGTTCAGTCGCGGAGGCTTCAGATCTATCAGGAAATCATCAACGCTTCACCAGGATTACAGGGCCAGGATGGACGCCCTGGAAAGGAGGAGAAACAGCAGGGCGCCTCTGACCAAAGGCAGGGCCGCGGTAGGTGGCGACAAGGATGCGTTGAAACCGTACAGGGAGAAATGGCAGGAGCGTGGGTGGGAACGGCAACTGGAGCTCTTCTATATCCACGAAGAGCAAGGGGGTGGGAAGAACGAGCTGTCGGCCAAGAATTGGGACTACCTCCTGGAGTGGTTCTATCAATCCCTCACCGAGGAGAACATGTCCGCCCTGCAGGTACTCTTCCACAAACTGCGAGGCGGCAAACCCAAGTCGATCGAGTACCAAACCCAGCCCACCGACGTCAGACGGTTCGACGGTGAGGAGATATCGTGCCTCACATCGATGGGGAAGCTATCGTACCTCGAAGCGGACTCGGACGCCCTCACACTACAGCAGAGGTTGACGACCATGCAGTTGGCACAGAGCCAGTGGAAGCTGGTACAGGCCAGAGCGGCAAAACGGGTGGTGAAGAGGATCAAGAACCCAAAGGGGAGGGCAGCGGGCGCAAAGGAGACCAAGATGGTCGGCGAGGTCAACAACTGGCTCCTCGAGGCATTCAACAGGGAGTCGAGCGACAGGAATGTCAACATCAGGCAGGTCACCCGGTGGACACGCGAGGGCATGAAGTGGATGCACCTCTGCAACGACCCAGCAACCAGGGAATTCGCGATGGGTGCGATACTGCTCCTACCCACAAAGAACAGCCGGGCCATGCTACACGAGCTCAACCAACAGGCCTGGATCTTCTTCGTCAGTCAACTCCCCAAGATGTGTTCCAGGTTCAACCACCTGGCCAGAGTCCTTCAACCCGCGGCCAAATGCCGAGAACACGCACGACGACCTGGCTGAACTGGGAGACCTCGCCCGCCAAGGACCTCCACGAGACCGACCGCTTCAAGGGCTACCTCGCACCAGACACCAGCCTGAAGAACAAACAGGGACTGAAACTGATATCAACATTCGGCAGGCACGGTGCCGACTTCAACAGGATCTCCAACCTGGCCAGGGACGACGTGTTGGAAGCAAACAAGTCATAAGCAGGACGCCCTGATGGATGAGGCTCAGGGGCGTGAGACGATCGCCCGAAAAGGAGGAGAGGAGATTGATAAACTCCGCCATCCGTCACGGAAGCAGACATTCAAGGAAAGCAGTGCTATATATCCATGAAATGGTGAAGGAAGAGGATGATGGCGATTTATAAGGAGGATGATGAGCAGGAGGAGGAGGAGGAAGAGGATGATGAGCAGGAGGAGGAGGAGGAGGAGGGAGAGGAAATGGAAGTGGAAATGGAAGTGGAGATGGAAGTGGAAGAGGATATCGAGGGGTCAGGCATGGGAATCAAAATACAGGATGCAGGAGAGGGATCAGCATCCATGCGGTATCGAGGTAAGCTATACACCATAACCTAAACATAGAAACCAAGCCTCCCCACCCACCCCTCAATTTCAATAAATAGGGAATCGAATAGCTGACCAGCACCCTTTTGCATCTGGGACAGATCACCGGGCAACCACACAGGGAAGTACCGATGTCGATGAGTCAGTGTTTGAGAACTCGCAGGAAAGAAGCGATGATGACCAAGATGATGATGATGATGATGGGTTGATCATGCCACAGGAGGCGGAGGAGATTGAGGGGGGATCAAGGAGCCCAACACCGGACTCCGAGGGCCCAGGCGATTGGATCCGGTCGGAGGATGACGAGTGCGCCCCCGACCCGGAGAACGATCGCAACCTCTCCGGCCTGATCACTCCGGACCTTCAGTATGACAATTGCGATTTCAACGCCAGTTACAGGCCCTCTTCGGCCTCGGATGTGGAGGGGGATGACAAGAGCCAGCCCATGGATCTGGATTCCGATGAGGATAATGAAGCAGAGGAGGAGGATCAGTTGATTACCGATCTTCCATGCCCCCCTGCTCAACCAGCAGTCACCATCGATATCCGCAGTTCCCCACCGGTCGTCGACGCCAACACACAGCGCTCGGTACCAACATGCACTCCGCACTGGACATCTTCGGCGCCCGGTGACGGCAGCCTTGTAACAACAGGAACAACAGGAATCGGAGGCGGTGGTCAGTGAAACATCCGAATGGGTGGAGTTAGGTACCTGAGAGCAGTCTATCACGGTGGACCATCGAGTGAGGCAGCGATCGAGAAGCAGGACTGTTTTAGTGGGGATGCAGGAGATATCGCCGGGTTGATGCGATGGGAATGGGGGGGGAGGATGAGGGAATATTGGATGAGGGCGTGGGATTTGAGGTATCATGAATGTTCACGAATTCCTTTTCTTCCGAATGCTTTGTTGTTTTTTCTTTGATCGATGAATTGAATCTGCAGTATTCATGTATGTCACCAGATTGTTTTCTATTTTTCCTTTGTCGTTTTGCAGATTACAAACTCCACTCAGTATGTTTTCTCTTCAACCACTATATCATGTACTCCATCGCATCACTGTACGGCTCGATGTAGCGATTGGAAACAGAATGTTTTCTTATTCGATTCACTATGGAAGGGGACGTCAGGGGGTTGGGAGGGAGGGGGGGAAGAGAATCATTTGATCGATATCAGTTAGTTAGGATTCTGAATATATATTTTTCTCTCTCTTCATTCATCTAGCCTTGAGCGTAAAGTGGGATCGAGAGAACTGATGAAGCGGTCAAGAACTAAGCAGTAAGTCGGCTCGGGAGATTACTGCGAGGCGAGAATCTGCGGAAAGATTAATTAGTTCTAAGTTCGGGAGTTCGAGGAATGAAATATTAATAACAGAAAAAAAGCGTTCTTGCAAGAGAGGCAGCGAAACATAGGAAAGAAACGAGCCCTATATATACAAGTATTTTTCCTACACCGATGACTCATACCATAGAATCCCATAGATCTCCACATGCTTCGTGCCACCGTACTATTCCAAATCTCCCTATTCTATCCGTTACTACTCCATCCTTCCTAAACACATTCCATTACCCGAGCTCCTTCCTAATCCATCGTCATACTTCCGACATCGACCGATACTATCCAACAACCCTGTTCCGAAGACGCCTTGGCGGGAGGGGACGTGCAGGGGACGGATCCGTGATAGTTGCCCTCTCATTAGGTTCGAGCTCCGCGAGAACTCCATTAGGTCTCGGCTTGGTAGGATATGCCATATGAAAACGGGACAATAAGCGGGGGACGTTGGTAAGATTTTCGGCATACTCCCATGTTGGCGCATCGTATCCCTTCCATTTGACCAGATACTGCAAACGTGAATAGCGAAGGCGGGAGTCCAGAAGCTCATCAACTTCCCATTCTTCGTCACCGTCGACAATTACCGGTGGTGCGGGGGGAGGAATATGTCCTGGTAAAGGGTCAATCGCACAAGGTTCCAACTTCGAAACATGAAAAACAGGATGTATTTTCATCGTCGAGGGGAGATCAAGTTCATAGGCATAAGGACTAATAATAGCCTTAACCTTGAAGCGTCCCAAACGTTTCCAGTCAAGTTTGCGGGAGGGCCGAGTAGTCTGAATATTTCTGGCATTTAACCACACCTCATCACCTATCCTATAGACTGGGGCGGGAACTCGGTGAGCATTCGCATTAACTTCCTGTCGATCCTGCGCATAGCATATCTCGGCTTGTAACTGATCATGAATCTCCTTCATTTTACCAACAAGAGCCTTAACATCTTGAGGACACTCGGTAAACGGAGGTAGTGCAAGATTTTCCGTAAAGCGGGGATCGAAACCGTAATTAGCCAGAAAGGGGGAGACCTGGGTCGTTTCCGAGGGATGATTATTGGAGGCAAATTCAGCTAGCGGCAACCAGTCTACCCAGTCATCCTGCTGGTAGGACACATAGCTTCTCAGATATTGTTCCATCACCGCATTAATTCGTTCCGTTTGACCATCGGTTTCAGGGTGGAAGGCAGAGGACAAGGCCACATTAATCTTCAGCACCTTGCAAAGAGATCTCCAAAACTGAGACGTAAACTGAGTACCCGATCGGAAATAATGCTAGTAGGAAGACCGTGAAGTTTCCAAACATGATCTATGAACAAGCGTGCAAGGTCGCCGGATCCGGTAGTAGTATTGCAGGCGATGTAATGTCTCATCTTAGATAGGCGATCGACTACAACAAGAATCGCATCTCTGCCCTTGCTTTCCGGTAATCCCGTGACAAAGTCCATCGAAATATGTGTCCAAGGTCTCTGAGGAATCGATAACGGGCGAAGAACTCCGTAGGGGGCATGACGGGACGTCTTACTCCGACTGCAAGTATGACAGTTCCTAACATAGCGATCAACTGTACTGCGCATCCCGGGCCAATAGTATGAACGAGCAAGAAGCTGAAAGGTTTTAGCCTTTCCGGGATGACCTGCGGACGGAACATCATGATGTTGTTGAAGCAAATGCAACTGTAAAGTTGTATCATCGGGGACGAAGAGCTTGCCGCGGTAGGTCAGGAGGCCTTTTCTGGTCGAGCATTCTGCCAGGGTAATCTCTCTGGAATGCTTCGCACCATTTCGGAGAAGTCCTAGGATCTTATTCGGAAATTGGTCAGTGATATATGCCTGTTCAACGAGTTTTTCTAGGGGTGACTGTCCTCGGACAGCAGAATAACTGCCAACAAACCCAAATTATGGGACTTCAACACTGTCTGACTTTGTTCGTCAGGCGTTCATCCCCCTCTTTAGGCAGATCTCCTGATCTCCTAGTCAATGCATCTGGTTTCCCTCCTTGCTTTCCGGGTCGGTACTTAATCACGTAATTAAAACGAGAAAGAAACTCTGACCAACGTGCTTGTCGACGATTTAAATCCCTTTTTGTCATGAAATATTCCAGATTTCGATGATCACTCAATACCTCAATAGGTTCGGCGACACCCATCAACTCGGCTCTCCATTCCTCGAAACACTTGATAATAGCTAACAGCTCCTTATCGTAAATTTCATAATTGCATTCGGCAGGAGAATGAGTTCCAGAGAAAAACGCAACGGGATGAAGAATATTCTCATCACTGTACTGAGAGAGAGTACCACCCGAGACATAATCCGATGCATCTGATTCCACAATAGCGCGGCGATCAAAATCAAAATGACGAAGAATTGGGGCCGTGGTAAACGCAGTCTTAAGTCCTTCGAAGGCTTCTTCACAGGCAGGCGACCAAACAAAAGCAACCTTCCCTCCGGTGAGTGCAGTAAGGGGGCGAACAATCCCAGAATAATTCTTAATAAAGCGCCGGTAGAAATTCGCCCAACCATTAAATACCTGTATATCCCTAACATTAAGGGGACGGGCCCACTTAACAATTGTTTCGATCTTTCTTGGATCAAGCTTAAGACCCTCGGTAGTGACAATCATACCCAGGTATTTCACTTCTTTAACCTGGAACTCGCATTTCTCGGGGGAGCAATAAAGATCGGCATCCGTAAGGGCTTGCAGGACTTGATTAACATGCTCGCGGTGTGATTCCAAATCTTCGCTGTAGATAAGGATATCATCAAGATACGCCGTGCAAAATCGATCCAGAAAGGGGCGAAGAGTATCATTAATAAAATGCTGAAAAACGGCAGGAGCATTCGTCAATCCAAAGGGCATCACTTTATACTGAAAATGACCGACTCTAGTACGAAACGCAGTTTTCCATTCATCTCCAGCCGCAACTCGGACCAAGTTATAAGCATTCTTCAAATCCAACTTGGTATACCATTTGGCCTTGCAAAGTTGATTCGCGTTTCCTTGGGCAGCAATGGGTAGCGATTTTTTGATTCAGGCCTCGATAATCCACGCAGAACCGAAGTCCACCACCGGGCTTCTTCACAAACAGAACAGGAGATCCGGCGGGGGAAGAACTAGACTCAATAAATCCTTTCTTTAACATATCGTCTATGTATTCGATCAGTGCGGCCAGCTCATCCCGGGACATGCTGTACGACCAAGGGCGACCCTTTCCTTCATGAAGGTTAATTCGAATATCATAAGGGCGATGAGGCGGAAGTTTCTGAGGACCCTCCTTCCCGAACCGTTCCCAAAAGTAATGATGTTCTGGGGGGACCAACGTGGCAATCTCTGAGGGTATTACTTCGGTAGTGCCTCCCAGGAACAGGGCATAAACTGTAAGTCCCTGGGTAGTCTCGGCAAAAGGTAGCAGCGTGCGATTTCGAAATCATGATTGGCGGGAAGCGGAGATAGAATACCCTTGACGTAGGCGGGAACTTGATCATCATTACAACGATGGAGACAACGAGGTGACCCAAAGGTAAGTGAGTTGTCGGCAAAGTTAATGGTGACATTATGTCGACGGAGCCAGGGAATTCCTAGCACCAGTGGATAATGTCTAATCGAGTAACATAAGCGGAGATCCTTTCTTTATGGCCTTGAATACGGAGGAAAAAATGAAGCGGCATGAGTAATGCTACGGAGGAGATTTCTCTCCATCGATAACATGAAGAAACCGCGGGGTTGGGAAGAAGTGTAGTAGGAATTTCCTTGTGGCGTACAAATGATTCATCAATGAATGCAAGTCCAGAAGCCCGGTGTCAACAAGTGAATAGGTTTTAACAGTTTATTCTCATACATGAAACAACAAGATGGTCGTTATCCGAAACCTTCTCACCAGAAACACCAGAAGCAGCAGAAGCAGACAAAGAAAGAGGAGGGACCTGGCCTAAGCCACCTAAGACAGGTCCTCGTGAAAACCCGACTGATCCGGGACCACAGCAGAAATCGAACCAGGAGAACCCAAACCCAACGAACCAGACGAAGAGGAAGAACCAAAGGGAAACCCAAAAACATAACCAGAAGAAGAAGAAGAAGGACGAGAAGCATTGTTAATAGCAGGGGGCGCGCCCCGGATACCACCAGTCTGCCGACCTCAGAAATAGCAACAATCTGAGCAGAGACGAGCGACCCGGACGGGCAGGACATTCAGCAACAAAATGCAGGACCTCCACAATACATGCAGAGTCCTTGGGCAGCCACACGTTCAGCGGGGTAATAATAGGGCGCGTTGAGGACGGCGGGCACGCATGGGCACCGCACCCCTGGAGAATAAGAGGATGAGGAGCAGAGGCAGCAGCAGGAGGCGAAGCCGGGCAGGAGCAGGGAAGCAAAGGGTTGGCGGCGGCGAAGGGTGAAGTCACGGTCTCTCTACGGCGTCCAGCCTATTATCCAACTTCTGGAGTAAGAGAACATCTTCAGAAGTGGCGGCGGGAGCGTCATGATGGATCATGTGAGCGGAGCTCACGAGAGAGCCCTTGAGTTAATGCATGTTTCTTGGCCTCATCGTTCCATCTAACCTCAGCAGCCAAGCGTTGAAACTCGGCGAAATAAGTGGAGAAATCCCGACCTCCTTGAGTAAGGCGCTCGAGTTCTCGTTCAGCAATTGTCTGGATCTAGCGGTTTCCAAGATCGTGATCAAGGCTTCAATATCTTCCAAATCAATGCGTCCTCCGGCGACAAGGGGCATTACCTGGGCAAGAGCACGGCCAGAAAGAAGATTAATTGCATAGGCAAGGCGGGCTTGGGCGGCAGGGAAACGATCATGATTGGCGAGCATTTTCAGGCGAAGCTGAGTGACAAAGGGGCGGAGTTCCTCCCTCTTGCCATCGAACTTAGGTGGGTCGGGCACCTTCTCGGAGCGGGGAGTCGGAGGGGGAGCCGGAGGGGGAACCACAGGAGGAACTAGAGGAGGAGCCAAAGGCGAGAGCGGAGGAGGGGCAACAGGAGGAACTGAAAGATCAGGAGGAGGAACGACCGGGGGAACAGGAGGAGAGCTGCCACCTGGGCTGATAATAAGCCATTAAGCTGGCGAACTTCATGAGTTAGCCTTCCAGATTAGCAATTTGTTGCTCCAGATCGGGAATAGCAGCGGCGTTCAAAGCCGTGTCCTCTCGGCGGCCCATATCTCTCTCATCTGCCTATCGAAATATGATATCCCAGGAGGTCAAAGAGAAGGGCCTTGTCATGGTCGTATTGCTCAGAGAAGGCTTGGACATTCTCGGGGGCGGCCCAGGTGTCAGGAGCCACATCACTATTAGCGATGCGGGTGGTAATAACAGGTGCGGGGGCGATAGCAAAGGAGGATCCGGAGGCCGCCATAATGGTATCTCAGGAGCCAAAGGCGAGGCAACGTAGTCTAACGGGGCGAGATCGGATCAGGGACGAGGCGGGGCAGATTCAAGAACTAAGACAGGGGCGGGGTCGGCTCAGGAGATACCCGAGACGAGGAAGATTCAGGGTCGGGTTCAGGTTCAGGGACGAGGCGGAAACAGAAGGGCCGAAGCCAAGTATTGTATTGCTAACAGAAAGAAGACGTTGCCTAGAGGCAGAAACATAGGAAAGAACGAGCCCTATATATACAAGTATTTTTCCTACACCGATGACTCATACCATAGAATCCCATAGATCTCCCACATGCTTCGTACCACCCGTACTATTCCAAATCTCCCCTATTCTATCCCGTTACTACTCCATCCTTCCTAGCGCTTACATTCCATTACCCGAGCTCCTTCCTAATCCATCGTCATACTTCCGACATCGACCGATACTATCCAACAACCCTGTTCCGAAGACGCCTTGGCGGGAGGGGACGTGCAGGGGACGGATCCGTGATAATCCAACGCATTCATTCGTTAATTCGAAAGTAGATAATATGCATGCAATCATGAATTCAGTTCTCCGCACCAGCTACTAGATCCAGACCTGCAATACCTGTAATCAGGGTACGACGAAGTAACTCCCACAACCGCGATAACATTACAGACACACGTGCGGTAAAGTGATATATTCATATATATATATATATATATGTGTGAAGACGGAACAGTTAAATTCATTGCGGTTCTTGACATTCAGTCCTCCCCGCCTCTCTCACCGTTGTCCACCACCGGTTCGATACAAGTTAATTCAAATACAATCCCATACAACTCAAGCAATCGACATATCCCCCCTCTCCTCACCCTCATCCCACGGACGATATCTGAGGATCAGAATACCCGCCAATGAAGAAGAGTCGCGTCTGTGAGCGCCCTTGCTGTGAATGGGCATGAGCAATGATACCTTGACACCAACTGGACTCAGGCTACTACAGCGTATCGAGGAGCGTGAGCGACACGCCAGAGCACAAGCCATCAGAGAAGATAGAGCGAGGAGAACCAAGGAATCCAGGGAATGTAACATAGCAGCGGCGACATAGCAGGAAGAGGTCGGATGATCAGTCGTCGCCGATGGCTTCATCTGAAACAGGTCAAGGAAGATGATATGGAGGTGGACCCAGTCGCTCGACAACAATCAACCGACATCGATACAACTTCTGAATATCACTCCGGAAAAGGGCTTGGCCGCGAAGATACCCAAAACACAACGCAGGTGGAGGAGGAGGAGGAGGGGGAGGAGGAGGAGGAGGAGGAGGAGGAGGAGGAGACCAATGCAAGCATCGAATACGATCAAGAAGATGATGATGAGTTCGACGAGCGTTGGTTCCAATCCAACTTGGAAGTCATCCTGAAGAGCTGCCAACAGGTTGAAGCGACTGCAGGGGCAACAAGAGGAGGAGGAGAAGCAGGAGTAGGAGTAGGAATAGGAGGAGGTGGAGAGGGAGAGGGAGGGTTTGGTGAAATCAAATTGACGGGAAGGGAAAGGTTGCCTCATGTAAGTCAACAAGAGAGAGAGAAGGAGAGTGAGAGAGAGAGAGAGAACGTAGGGAGGAAAGGGGGGGGGGAAGGGGGGGGGAGGGTTTAGTTAGTGGTTAGTTGGTTAGCACGATCTGTTAGCAATGTCAACACATGTCATGGGTAGGCGGAAGGTATCCGTGAGGTGATTGCGTTTCTTGATAGCGAATCAATGAATGTATCCTTAGTTTATCTATTCATGACCCCCCACGGAGCCTTGCACCTCAAGTGAGAAGTCTCGGTTGAGGTGCGGATCAGATACAAAGATACATCTCGAGGGAACCTCAAGATTGCAAATGTGTCTGATCATTTCCGGATTCAGCTTGCTTCATTTAGTCAGCAAAGTCATACCCAACCCCCCTCCCCCTCCCCGGACTAGTGATCGTGTTACGGTTCAATCACTATAAGTAAGGGAGCCACCCCCCTTCAACCTTGAGCCTAAATATTTCCGCTTTTTGCCAAGCCTTCGATTAGTAAGCATCCCTCCGCCAAGCCTAGATGTCCCTGAAATCCCGACCGGGATTTCAGGGACATAGTATAAGGGGAACTAATGATCTCACATTGAGCTAAGTTTATTCCATTTCGTTAGATTTTTTCACTTGACATCGCCTTCCAACAATAACTGTATGTATTCCCCACCTTGGTCATGCAGATCCATGCATGTATCTGCTCAGCTGTCCTGAAATCCCGGCGGGATTTCAGGGACATCAGGCTGAGATCGTCGTCATAGGTTCAACGCTAATCCTTTGGGTTTCTCTTCGATAGATTTCTTTCACTTAGATCTTCACGAGCTCCAGTATGTAGAGCCCCCCTTGCACTTACCGCTAGTGAACTTGGCGATCCTCTCCAGCTGTCCTGAAATCCCGGTAGGGATTTCAGGCGATGTCGAAACGGATCAGGATCGTCCATCTAAATCCCTCCCCACCAGGAAAGAATGGTACATCGCGATGCTTGAGGATCGCGGGATGAATACCCCAATCAATGCAGCCATCTCTGGCAGCGGGTGGGTTTGGGTGGGGCGTTCCTCTTGAAGGATGCATATGTCTCGTGTGACACACTCACCATGTAGTCGTTCACTCCTCTCCATCATCCATACTTGATGGATCGAGCTACCTGCAATCCCTTCAGCGATCTTGAAAGGCTGCAGGATGTTACTATCTGACGATCCAGATTTCCCGGACGAGGCATGGAACACCAACAGGCCAGGGGATCCTCCGATCAGTGAAGTCTCAGGGAGATTCCTGCGTTGGATGTGGCTATACACCCGCGATGACGATTACCTCGTCACCTCCTACGGCAGATTCTACAGGCGTGTCGCCTGATCAGGATGGCGGAGAGACATCAGGGGATGTTGACATAATCTTTCAGCTCTAGCTCAATTGGCTAACGCGGTACAGACAACCCACGGACACGGCGATCGAGGATCTGAGAGGCCTTCATGGATCGCCTCCTATCGCGATACAGGCGTTGCAGGCCCGGCGATCCATTGATACAGTCGAGATCGCTGGCAATCCTCCTCAAAGCAGGTCACTCTTGGTCCATGCTGGCGAGTCAGGAATGGATCGCCTTGAGGTTCGCTACAGCTCCTGTTGGATCTGGGCATCATCCTCATGGCGGTCAGCGAAAACAAACTGGGCGTTCTTCCTGGAGCGCTACCAAGGATCATGGCCGACCTGTACTGGATCGCGGAGGAAGCGGGTCAGTCCTTTCAGCCCATCAGCGAGAGCAGTTGAAACTGGCGAGATTCCCTCGCGCCATGGATCATCGTGCGCGAATACTACATCCAACTCCTCTCGGAACTTCCGGATATATCGCTCTCACTCGTGGACCGTCTGAATCGATAACTTGGTGGACTGCATGGCGCAGGGCCTGATACCCCCACTGCTATCTTGCGGAATCGTGGTCTCGACTATCGAGGATGATAATGTAAAGGTTACAATCGCAAATCTCACAGAAACAACGGTATATCGTCAGTGCTTGTTTTTCCAAATTCATCGCGTCTCTCCTCCAAGCTCATCGATCCCGTACTAATGCAGGACAGGACAATATTGACACTCACGATCGCATAGGTACATGGATAACGGAATTCATATATATCAGGAATGGATCAGCGTTAATGCAATCACGACCCGAATCGGAACCAGGGAGGAAGGGCGCAGGAGGAAGGAGATGAGGATATCCGGGAGAATGGTATGGTGCGGATATGGTTATGCTTTCCTATCTTTTTTTTTTTTCCTCTTTTTTCCAGTAGGTGATCGTGATGGACTTGATGAATGATGAGTCTCGAGATATAAAGCGTCAGTCGAGTTGAGATCTTGTAGGTAGTTAGTAACAGAAATCATTTCATCCAATCCTCCTCTAGCAATTCAAGTGATGCATAATTGGAGTTCTACGATTGGAAAAACCGGAGTTGGCTTTGTATCGTCACATGAGTTACAATTCATCTTAAATAGATAAAAAAAAATACCTGCGTAGATATGTAAAAATGTATGGAATCACTACATGATCTTGGTTTCCCAACTGACGTCGCTTATTTGAAAGGACTCAAACCGCTGATATCGGGGGGGGGGGGCTAATTAATAAATTTGATATGGACATGCCACATCAATGGTCAAAAATCGCATCAGTGGAATGGAAATCATATGTGTTTTCAGTCATCTCGGATTATCAATATCAGGTATCGAATAAAGTTATAAATAACCGAGCATGCTAAATAAGCATAACGGAGGCAAGCAAGAAATATGCTAGAATCGTCAAAATACCTAACATCTTCAAGGAATCAAACCGCATTGATCTTGGAAACTCACTATATCGTCTAGATCTCATGAAACAAGCAAACAGCTTGTATTATCGGTGGGTTCTCCAGATATGTGAAGCGTTCGTCAAGTAATAGGCGAACAGCTTGGGCCAGAAAAAAGAAACAGGAGGAGATTTTTGGGCTCTCGGAATCGATAACATCACGTGATAAAGATAGAAATTACCGATCATGTAGCGGTCGGAACCTTCGACAATGGGGTTCATCGTAAATTCACAATGAAGTCTGCAAAAATACAAAAAAATGCAAGGAATCGCGTCAGCGGTCTCGGATCTTCTCTGCATGCATTCCTATCCGCAGTGTATACCCAAAAGTCAATACCATCGGTGAATCGTAAATATAACACAATCTGCCATCAGTTCATAAAGGAAACATCAAGAAGGAGAATAAAGAGGAATTTTTGGTCCCCGGAATCCTGTAGCGTCAGGTGATAAAGATAGAAATTGCCGATGTATACAACAAGCCTATAACATCAGAAGCAATGGAGTTGGATATAAATTCACTAGAAGATACGAAAAAATCAAAAAATGCAAAGAATCACGTCGTGGTCTTAGATCTCACGCTAAGCATTCCGTCTTGAGATACAACCTCAAATAGCCAGTATCGGGGTTAAATCTATAAAAAGAATAGGGCATGTCACCGATACATGTGAGATACAACCTGGAACATAAAAAGGAGCAGGAATTTTTGGTGCTCTCGGAATTCCTGTAACACGTCATTCAATAATTATAGAAATTCGTGAGTTTGAGGTAACCGGCAACCACGGGTGTAACCCGTGGGATTTTGTGATATTATATTGAGAGATCACAACTGATAGTTGGGGTCTTTGCGGAGATTTTGGCCGTCTCGGATTCTTCACATCTAGCTCCCTCATAGCAAACCTCAGAATTCGTTCAGCCACATCACTCGGCATGGTAGAATTCCCTTAGAGGTGGTCAGAATCCTCATGACACCTCCTCCATCACAAGAACAATTCAGCACAATTTTAACATTTCTCCCTGACTCGGTAGAGATCACCAAACACAATAGAAAGTACGTTTCTTCATCTCTCAAGACCGGGACAAGTCGGGATCACAATTTCGACAATACCACTCAATTCGTGATGAAAAACCGCTCTATATCAGATATGCGACAACTCATTAGCATAATATTTTCAGTTCACGGATTCAATATTTCTAATGTTATCGACACCATATCTGGTGAGTCTGATTCAGGTGTGATTGGAATCTTTTGATTTTAAAATAATTCCAGTCGAAAAGTGCGATTTGCCGATAAGACGAGAAAAATGCAACGATCAACGTGACGATCTCGGATCTTGACCATCTCGATTATCCGTGGAGTTATGAGGCCCTCCATCCGAGGTTGCACAGGGAAAGGTGAGTGATTTTTCATGACCAAAGGTGTTCGACCCGTACCATAATTCCTCACACAGTCATCTTTCATCCGATCGGGTCGAAAAGCAGGCCAGGATGACTGAGGTGACACCGCCGACAACATGGAGATGGTCAATCATGCCCATATCGTACAATCAGAACCTGGAAGACCCCTGAACATTCCAGTTGTAATCAACGGTTCACAAAGGGACATGACACTCGACTGTCAATTGTGATGGTGATGTGTCGGAACTAACCGTTATATCGGTTTGACAATTGTATAATCAGCGTCGTAATCATAAATGCACTACGTGATGCTATGAATACCAGAAAAAATGCAGAGAGTCAGTGGCGGTATCAATTTTACGCCGCCCCACCGTATTCCTCTCAGATACAAAAGAACGAGAACAAATTTTCCAATCCCATCACATTGTCACGAGTCTTTTCCCTATAAAGACGATAACCCAGGTAGGTATAGGGAATACTGAGATCGCGCTCGCAAGCAACAACAAACACGCTTGAATAGGTTAAAAAAATCGGAAAAATCAATGGAGTCACATACCGCCGTCGACTTAACGCTACTAATATCGTAATCACGATATCGGTCACCGATAGATGATGATGGCCGTTAATGAATCAATGTGAATGGACGCGATATGCATGTCACAAAAATACTGTCTGTACGAAAGGGCCAAAAATTATCAACAATGCCGATTGTCCTCGTAGTTTTCCGTGAAAGTTGAAAAATACTGACCATAGCAAGCAGGTGATCCAGCCTCGTTAATCAATAAATAATACGAGATACGCCAAAAATACCAGAAAAATGTGTACAATCACGTCATGGGTTCTCCATGGCTAGAAATCAACCATATATATGGAACCGTAAACTACAGACATCAAAGGTTAATCGATACATAGAAGTGGGCATGAGATGCAAGCGTGAAAAAATTGTCTCAAAGGAAAGAAAATAGTATGTGTTTTGGTCTCCTGATCCTCACCGCCACGCTCACAAGATAAAGATATAAATAACCGAAGAAACAAATCGGGTATATCAGTTCAAGCGAGCAATAAATATATCAAAATACACCAAAATACCTAAAATTTTCAAGGAATCACGCCATGTTCTTGAATCGCTATGTTCGACTACTGCCTCTCGAAAGTTCCTAACACCTCGTGATAATCGATAGATTGACAATTACAACGAACCGTATCATCCATTCATGAAAGATACGCCCTCGACAAAGAAAAATGCAAGGAAATTTTTGGTCCTCGAAATCTCATAACACGCCATGATAAAGATAGAAATTACCGATCATACGCCACAAGCAGACGAACGTCGGAGTAATGGAGTCGAATAAAAATTCAGTAGAAGTTGCCAAAAATACCAAAAATGCAAAGAATCACGTCGCGTCTCGGATCCGACGCTGCATGCATTCCCATCGCGAGCCTCGAACAGCCAAGTACCGTGGTAAAATCGATAAATAAAATGGAGCGTACACATCCGCTCATGTGAGATACAGTCTGGAGCAGAATAATTAGCAGAATTTTTTGGTGTCCTCGAATTCACGCGACACGTTATACAATAACGATAGAAATTCATGAACTTGTGGAAGACCGCAACCACGTCAAACCGTGATAAATTTGTGAAATTAAAGTGGTAGATTGCAGCTAATACTTTGGGTCTCTGCAAAACCTTTGCCCATCTCGGATTCTTTACATCTCACTTCATCATACCAAGAAACCTCGTGAACGCTCCAGTCATATCCACTCGGCCAAACTACTATGGAATCCCTTCAGAAGTGGGTCAGAATTCTCGCAGACACCTCCTCCGTCACAAGAAAAATTCATCACAATTTTAACATTTCTCTCCGAGTCGGTAGAGGCCACCGAACACAATACAGAGGACATTTCTTCATCTTTCAGGACGGCATTTAGCCGATCCCTATTTCGATGACGCCACGTGATTCAGGAAGAAAAACCGCCCCATACTCAATATGCTATAATTCATTCACGCAACATTTTCGGTTACAGATTCAATGTTTCTGATGTCATCAACATTACTATATACAAGTAGGTAAAGATTCAGATATGATTGGAATCTTGCGTTTCAAAAATAATACCAAATAAAACCCGCGATACGCCGATAAGACGAGAAAACGAACGATCAACGCCACGATCTCGGATCTTGACCATCTCGATTATCCGTGAGTTATGAGGCCCTCCATCCGAGGTTGCACAGGGAAAGGTGAGTGATTTTTCATGACCAAGATGTTCGACCCGTTAAGTCGATTCCTAACACAGCCATCTATCCAATCAAGTCGAAATGGCCAGGATGATCATGCGCGACACCGCCGACAACGTAGATGCCCATTCATACTTGTAGACGATAATCGAGCGAAGGCTGCAGAAGCCACGAATCAAAGAATCGCCAGCGAGAGACATACGATCGCATTATATGGTCCCCGATAGAGATGGAAATCAACGCAAGATAGGAAGTCCAGATCGCTTCCGCGATGAAAGAACAAATATGTATAATATATCAAAACCAGAAAAATCCAAGGAATCGTGATCGGCATCAGACTTAACGCCACCCATCTCATCATCACGATATCCCCTTAATAGACCGACGGCCGCCGATTCACGTAATATTAATAGAGTAAGATGCGGGTTGCAATAAATACCGGTTGGACGGAAAACCACACACAAATCATCAATAAGGTGAGATTATTCATGTCCCGATTTTCCAAAAGTCAGAAGATACGCCATCTCAGACAGCGACTCCAGTTTCACAATCAATAAATCACATAAGATACGCCAAAAATACCGGAAAACGAAGAGAATTACGTCATGTATCGGATTCTTGATCGCTTCCACAAATCAACCATGTTTGAAGACGAACTGAAGAAATCAAGGATCAATCAATAAATAAGAATTAGCATTAGATGCAACCGCGAAAATAGCTTCAACGGGAGGAAAATCATACACAATTTTTGATCACCTCGATCCTCACCTCAGATAGAGTTAAAAAATAAACGAAGATATCTAATTGCGATATCAGGTTGGGGCAAGCAATAAATATATCAAAATACGCCAAAAATACCCATCCATGTTTTCGAATCGCGCTGCTTGCCCGCCAGACGCTATGAAAACTCCGAACATCCAATATAATCGGTAAACAGACAAGTCCAACACAATGTATCATCACAATGAAAAATACATATCAGACAAGAAAAATACAAGGAAATTTTTTGGTCTCTCAGAAATCGATAATATTCAATACGATAAAGATAGAAAATACCGTATGATCCAACAGGCCGAAACCTGTGAGCAATGGAGTGGATTATAAATTCTCTACAAGACACCAAAAATACCCAAAACGAAAGAATCACATCGCGATCTCTTGATCTTACATCCGCATAGATTGCTAACTCGCCATCGCTTCCAAACAACCGATATCGCCGGTAAATCAATAACAGGATGCAACATATCAGCAAGTCATGTGGTATACAACCCGGAAGAGAAGAAGGAAAGAGAAATTTTCTGGTCTTTAATTCTCAGAAGATATCATATAATAACGATAGAAATTCACGAACTTCACTAAGAACGGCAACCGTGACGCAAGCAGTCAGATAATCTCGTGATATCGGAGGAGGAGGTTGCATGTCATAGGTCTCTCATGAAATTTTGCCCATCTCTTGGATTACTCCATATCTTGTCTCCTCGCATTTACGCAGACCTCAAGATCGCTCGTTTAATCGGCCAAACGGAGCCGAATCCTTCGAAGTGACCAGAATTCTCGTAGATACCTCCACCATCAGGGGGAAAACTCCTTAATTTTAACTTTCCTACTTGGCCAAGATAAATAAGACCAAACACAATATATAAGACATTTCCCCATCTTTTCGGCCGGAATGAAAGCGATCATATTTTAGATGACGCCACGTGATTCGGGACAAAAACCGCCCCATAATAGATATACAGCAATTGACTCACGCCACACTTACTGCTACTAATCCAATCTCCTCAGTTGGCATCGACATTACCATATACAAGACAGATGAAAGCGAGATTGATAAACTGCACCTTGCATTTCGTAGAATAAATCCGGGGACATACGCTATATATCGATAGGATGAGAAAAATGCAAGGATCAACATGGTGATCCCAGATCCTGACCATCCCGATCATCCGTTGAGCGGTGGACAGCTTCAGCTGAGGTAGCACAGGCAGAAGTGAGTGACTTTTCATGATCAAAGGGTAGGGTAACCATGGTCACAGGCTGTGACCCAGGTGAGTGACTTTTCATGATCGGAGGTGTTCGAGACATTCAGGCCCTTACCAGCCAACACAGAGTAGTCCGATGGAGTCCAGAAGTGAGCCACCGTGATCGTAAATGTGCCAAGAATATTCATAGATTCTCCGATAAATCATGTTGGGGGTCGCTGCCAGAAGATGACGGAGGAATACCTAAACAAGCAGAAGAGATAATCGCGTGAAATAGAAACAACACGCGATACATAAAATGGAATACATGTCGACTCCAGGTTCCATGACAGCATCAAACACATA